>BLBF01000003.1:88858168-88990028 GCA_015471245.1 Laticauda colubrina | reverse complement strand
CCAGAAACAACAAACATATGAGAGAGAAACCCAAGTATAAACACTGTAATGAATGTGTCTATCAGAAAGATAGCCCAGTAAAAGACCTCCATCTCAGGCACATCAGGATTTGAGAAAATGAGATACCTAGTGTAAGATACAGGATAACAGCAGGAACCAAATAGACAAAGAAGGAAATATGCCCAGAAAATATGTGAAGACTCAGAGGAGGTTTGAAACCCAGGGACCCAAAAACAAATAATTCCAACAGTATGCCTTCACCATAAGTTGAAGGGATATCAGTGGAATGGAAAAATCACTAGTTTATTCTCCATCCCCATTCGTTGTAGCTAACTCGGTCTACTTTGATCTATAGCTATGGTTCTTGCAGTATACTAATACAGTGTTTCACAAAGTCAGCAACTTTAAGATGTTGGTTGGGAAGATATGGGTGTTGAAATCTGTACATCTTAAAGTTATTGAGTTTGAGAAAGTCTCCTCTAGCAGAACAACACTTTGAAACAAACAAACAGTTAACAAGCAACTGTCCTCAGTAAGCCATAGACAGGGGTGGGATTCAATTTTTTTAACAACCGGTTCTGTGGGCATGGCTTAGTTGGTGGGTGTGTCTTGGTGGTCATGTTTTTGGCTGGGCGTGGCCAACTCAATATCACTCACATCAAGGCATGCATCTCCTTGCCTGGCCTCTCATGACTATTACACACTTACAACTAAAACAGTTGTAAGTGTGAAAAATGGTCCTAGTCATTTTTTTTTAATGCCATTGTAACTTTGAATGATCCCTCCACAAAAGCAAAGTACCAGAAAAGGAGGGGGGAAAAAGCTTCAGAGAAGTTCCTGAGGCAGGAAGTCTAGTCCGGCCAAGAATGTAATAAGAGTTAACAGAGAGGCAGTTTCTGTAAGCAACACCAGAATGTTTCCTTTCTGCCTTCCTTACAGGATTAGGCCAATAATTTCTTCAAACAACCGGTTCTCCAAACTGCTTAGAATGTTAACAACTGGTTCTAGCAAATAGGTGCGAACTGGTAGAATCCCACCCCTGGCCATAGGACTGATCTTCTAAAGTTGGGAGAGTGGGTGAAATTGGGATTTATATTCTATGTGGCTTGTAAACAGGCAATACTCAGTGCTGAAGATGTTCCTCTTATTTCACTTCTATTCCTTCTGAATACCATGAGTATGTGAGGAAGGGCAAGGATTGTAACGACAGGCTTGGCATTCTTATTTCTACACTTGAATAGCTGAACAAAATCTCCCATGCATGATACTGAAAAGGGATGGTCACTTCTTTGTTTCTTATTTCCAGAGTAAATAAAGATTTCCAAAATAAAATAAAATAATAAAATAAAATAAAGGCAAATGCCAATCAATCTATTTCAGTCCTTCAATAGTATTGTATAATACTACTGAACATTTTGATCTAATAGTGCTAATTGTTATAGGTGGCTGGAGATGCAACAAAAAGAGGTTTTCAGACTTATAATCCAGATATATTCATAATAGCTGTTCAAATATAATCCTGAGTTTTCTGGATTCCAGAATGTAAACTGTTTAGATACACTTTATACTAGAGCTAAGCAAATCTTTGAAGAGATGTTTCATTTTGACACAGGAGAAAAACAATACTTTGAAATTGCTTGGTGAAACATCACAGGCTCTATGTAAAGGCAAAGCTATGTAGTTGCATTGTTGCTCTCAGTCCAACTACCTTTTCAAACAATAACAAGCCAATTGAAACTGCAAGGTCAGGAGAAAACCTAATAGAGGCGAATTCTATCATCACTCCATCTCAATGAAAAAATACTTCTAATGTGTAAAATTCTTTAATGTGCAAAGATAAGGAACCAGGACATCTCACACAGGCTTATAGCTTTCATATTCCATTATAATTTTAGTAATATCTGGAATGTTATTACCAACCATATCTACTGGGCATCTATGACCAATATTACCTGAAGTCCCAATAGCTGGTTGAAATCCAGATGTTAACTGACATTTCAAACTTTGATGTCAATTGGAACAAAACTTAGACATTATTTCAAGGGACACCCCACTCCCAGTAATTTACACTCCCATTTTTGCTTTCCCATCCATCTGATTAGAACTTTATTGAAAATTGGCATCATCTTCAATTATAAAGGTGGATTATTCACTCACTAGAATAAATAGACAAACTTATAAGGTTTTGTTTTGTTTTTTGTGCAGAACCTGAGTTATTTGAGAACATACGCTAGAAAAATAGGATGACTTCCTCTATGAGCCCAGTACTGACCTTTTCCCCCCACCCCAGTTTCTCTTGTATGACTTTGAATATGGAGTGCAAATTAACCTGCAAAGTCAGAAAGAAGGGTGGCATTTTCTAAAAGGAGTCTTCACCAGAATTTGAATAAAGTTGAAAGAAGTTGAAACCATCAGGCAAGAATCAACCAACCAACCAGTCAAATGTTTCAAAGAGAAATAGTTATTCTAGCATTCAACACATTTTAACTTCTTTATCAGAAAAACAAATATGAAATTGCCTTGTTAAAACCCCAAGAAATCCCATCCCTAATGCTTGCTTGAAAGAATATATCTCGAAGCCTTTTGATCTGAATAAAGTTGGAAACAGATTTATTAGTTATCTCAATACTTATCTTTCTTATCTTTGTGGGAATAACAAAATGCTGGGACACTTGTGCAGTCCAAATTATTCAAATTTCAGAATTGTCACTTACAGGAGTACCACCTAGCTGAAAGGATACCTCTGAGAAAAAAATAGCCCTTGTGCTTATCAGCCTAATTGCTTTGGCAGGAAGGTATACAAAACAGGGCTTTGTATATTTAGGGTGACTGCATGTGGGTGGCAAAAACTCCAGAGAATACTGAATGGCAGCATTTTAGAGCTTCAAAAAGCAGTTAACATCTCTTTAAACTGAACCAGAGAATGCATTGCTAAACAATGTTTTGATATCTTATTTTAATCTATAATTTTTTACATGCAAAGTGATGTCTCATTTCTCATTTTAAAAAAATCCAGGGTTACCAGATCAGGAACAGTCACATATTATATCTGTTCAAGATACCAAACTACTAATGAAATATGAGACCTTTTGCACAAAATATGATGTTTTTTTTAAAAAAAGATAGTTATATAAGTGAATTGGAAATGATACACTTGCATAATGCTTGCCTTAGATAATTATATACAGTATAAAATTGTAACTGTTTAGTGTAGCAGCATGTTATCCTTTATATTTTTTTCATTTTCTTTTTAAGCATTTGTTATATATTTTTGTTATGTGTGTATTTGTGTGTTTTGAATAGTTTGGTCTTTTGTTATTTTTTAAAAAGCAATAAAAATTTATTCAAATTTTATTATGTTAAAATAATATAAATTAATCAATTTTAGATATCCCTACAATATAGTTAGCTATATAGTTACACAGTACCAAACTTGTAGGCAGGTATGAATCATTTCTACATGCATGTAGCAACCAGCAACTATATCTGAGCTATCCTCAAGAAGACTTGCAAAAGATTAAATATATATCATTTTTATTCAGAGAAAATTGGACAGATGGCTTTTTTCAAATTTGGGTATTCTAATGAAGTTTTGGTAACCTGACATCTCCCTTCTCTAAAAGTAAGAATAGCTCTTGCAAAAGCAATTACAGATATAAATAACCATTACATAAATATATGTCATGCTATATACTTTTGGGGGAAGGATGCAAAGAGCAAAAAGGATAAACTAACCATGTAACATAAAGAAATTAAAGGCAT
Source organism: Laticauda colubrina (assembly GCA_015471245.1). Taxonomy (NCBI): domain Eukaryota; kingdom Metazoa; phylum Chordata; class Lepidosauria; order Squamata; family Elapidae; genus Laticauda; species Laticauda colubrina. The sequence goes on along the minus strand of BLBF01000003.1, from coordinate 88,986,266 downwards.
GAGATGAGAAAAAGAAAATGAAATATATTTAATTTATCCCACGCTTGTCTATACTGTACTATCGCAGCAAATCATTCTTGGTTCCTTCTTTCATACTGACAGTAAAAACAGTATCTCTGAGTAAACATATATGCAAACACAATTAGGTGGCAGAAAAAATACATATGACATGCAGCATTTGGATACCCCTTTTTTCCAGCAGTAGCCTAGATTCATGAAATTGCTATGATGAGAAATTCCTGAAATTGGTAATTTCTTTTCAAATTTCTGTTCCAACCAAAACCTGTTTCAACCAAACTGATGGTAACGTTCCTACTCAAAGGTTCTAAGGAAGATTCCCACACTCACCAACAAGATCTAGTAAGTCTCTAATTGTGAACCTACTACACTTCTTCACATTCTTGTTATAAGAAGCAAAGTTAACTAGCTCTATTTTGTTACTTATACAAAATGAGCATTAAATAATTGTATAGGTCTACAACTAGATGAAAAATAGGAGACATTGAACATTTTAAACATGCATGAGCATTGCTTAAGAATTCCATCTGTTAATCATTATGACATGCTGTACAGTTCATAAATTAGTCATTTTGTTTAAATTTCCATTTTTAAAAATGTTCAAATGCTATCTCCAAAGTAATAGTACCCAAAAGATCTGCTCATAGTTTATCCGGAGAAACTTTTCTCCCTTTTTATAGACTTAATTGAATTTTAAAAATGTATGAATATTGCTTTGAACAAACTAAAAATACATTTTTTTCTGAGAACAGCAGCTTGCCACTTGGGTATTAATCCCACTGGAGATTCTGGAGTATTGATTTTAAAAAAATATTGCAAGTTTCAAAAAATGATTGGCTTTGATAATGATGCTCTATATCCTTGTTGGTAACCTTGGATATAAAGGTGTTGCTGCCATGGTACACACTATAGAAAAAGAAACAGTGGTAATCAGGATAGGAAGATGAAATCAGATGCACTGCAGAAGGATACACACAAAGAATCTAGTGAAGGTTACATAAGATTTCTCTTTCTGCATATCTCCTGGTTTCTCTTGGGAGGGAGGGAAATTGAAAATGGGCAAATAAAAGCTGAACTTTTCCACCCTCTCATATTATCATATTATGGCCCACCACTCCATGCTCCCTTCCCTCTTGGGCTAAACGTTATGAGTAGAAATCTTACTCACGTGTATTTATTGCTGAAAAATGTCCATTACTGAAGTCCAGTAAGACTTTTAATGTAGGTGTACCTGCAAATTCATGGTCGATTTAGTAAAGTTTTAACAAACTTCCAGAAGTTTGCTTCCATAGAGAGCTTACTCAAGCTTTTTTATACATATAAGTTATTTATCTGAGATTACCAGCTATACAAATTGAGTAAATTTAAAAAATGGAAATACTATGGATAGAAAATAGAATTAATCTGGATAGTTATACACCTCACTATATACATCTACAGTAATATTTCTGGCGGTAGATGACACTACACTTCTCTTGAATATTCAAGTACATGTGTGAAATGATGCATGTATCTGATACACAGCCATCTTTTTGTTCAGAAAGTGGAATGCTACTGAATACATTTGGGAAGCTCCAATGATATAATAGCCAGGAATGCTATTTATCAGCTTAGGAAACAATGCATATTGCCTAGATATTCATGAGCTGGTGAAATCAATGAAAAAATCTTTATATGGATTGCTACTAAAGTTGGTTTAAGCCCATGTCACACTGCACTAACGAATGCAAAGAGGATGTAAAATGTTAAAAAAAGCTTGCCATCCGTTGGAAAACGCTATGCATCCGTTGTGTACTCACTGCATACGTGTTTCATACACTCTATACTTTGAGCATCCGTCCACTGAGATTTCATCTGCTCAAGAAGTTTTGAGCTGCACAAAACTTTTTGAGTGGATGAACTTTCCGCTGTGTACGAAGTACATCCATGACATATACGGGCAACAAATGTTCTATGTCCGTTTATCATCCGTTAAATGTCCACTGTATCCTCTCTGCATCCTCTGGCCATCCCCTCAACTTACGTCCGCTGCAGCTGAAAACGGAAAGAGGGAGGAAACAAAAGGTACACGGAACATCTACACAGTGTTAGTAGCACGGAAATAGAAAGGATGAGCAGTGAACGGTTTGCATCCTATATACATCCTCTAGGCTTCCTATGAACATCCCTTTAACATCCCTGCTACATACTACCCACGTCCGTTCTTTTCCTTTCTTTTCTGTTCTGTTTATGCAAATTTTTGCCACTTTTTGGAGCAAATGACAACGGATGGAGCCACCCCCGAAAATTTGCTCGTCCGCTGTGTCCTTTTTGCATACATTTTGCATCCGTCGGCCAGTGTGACCTAGCCTTTAACAAGATTTTCTGTGCATATCGAGGTATTGTTGGAAAATGTGTACATGTGACACCAATGCTAAATCAGCCGTAGTAATTCCAAGGAGACTAAGAATTAGGGTTCTTTTAACTGTTAAAGCTATGAATGAAATGAGCAGTTCAAACATATTAGCTTTTATAGAGAATGAGATTACCACAAGGCTGAGTTTAGGGCAGTGAATACCAGAGATACAGTCTATATCTTTAGAAAAGTCTTCAATTAAGATGCCTTCTCTAGAGGGAAAAAACATGAAGTTGCACTGTTTTTTGTTTGTTTTTTAAGTTTCCCCATGAATTATATTTTTAGTTGTTGGTTTAACATCCAAATGCTGTTTTCATTTATTTTAATATTTTTATTGTGTTAAGATTTCATTTTCAAAGGCCTTTCACCACAAGATCTCTATTCCTGATTCCAAAATAGCTGTACATATAAGAAAATTCCAACATTTCAAGTTCTTGCTTTAAAAAAATATAAATTCAAAATACTAAAAAATATCCATTTCAAAGGAGTTGCAGTTCATTAATTGACGCCCTCGGGTTTCAGATTTCCTAACCTATTTTTAAATTTCTTTTGACCATAATGAATAAATGTATGTGACAAACAGCCTCATTTTATAAGATAAAACAGTTGCTTGATACTGTGTAATCTGTGTACTATAAAAAGATTAATACTAGCACTTTAGGAAGTGGAATTAGGGATTTGAAATTTTTAAACTTTTCTTACTCAAGTAAGAAAGGATCTATGCATTCCCTAGTTTTGTGAATTGTTAGACAGTTTAGCAAATTATGAATCATTGCTGAAGAAACCAGTAGAAAAATATGTACAACAAGTGGATATATACAAGCAAATACATACTAACAAACAGGGAGTGTGCTGGCTGAGAATGACAGAAGCTGATATATTCAGACAGCATGAGATTGGGACATGCAGATTTAGGAAAAAATAAAATTTTGACCCCCCAAAAAACAGCTAGGCCGTCTTTTCGGGGATGACTTAATTTCCCCCCCTTGCATCCTCGGGTGGGTGGGCAGCAATGGCTTGGATGTTGACTTCGGCATTGGTGAGGCACTTCGTATCAGGAGACCTTCCGCTACTGTTGCTTTCCCTTCTCCCTTGCTGCCGCGGCATTTAGAGCAATGCCATGGCATTTGGCATATCCATGTGCAGCCTGCCAGGGCTCCCCCCTGCAACCAGAGCCCGGCAGAGACACTCGGCTTCAGGCGCTCCTGTCACCTCCTTCCCTTTGCCTTTGAAGGTAAAGCCAATTTTTTTAAAAAATGACACCCTACTACAACAAAGACTACCCTGCCCGAGAGGGCACCCCAACCCCATGTGGGGAGGCGAATCTCCCGGGGCCACAGTGCACGATCGCCCCACCTCAGGAGAAGCGCCCAGCCACCATCCCTGCCTGGTGCTGGGCAGAGCGCAAAAAGCTTTGCCTGGGGCACCCAGTGCAGCTGACAGGCGGGCCCTCCTTCACGACAGTGGAGCTCTCACCAAGACAGTGAATGCCTCCCTGCTGGACCCTCTGCTCATCCCACCAGGGCCGCGCCAGAGCCGTACGGGCTGGGCAGAGCCAGAAAAGCAAGCCACAGGTGCACGCCCGCCTGCCAAGCAAAAGAGTCAGGCCGACCTGAGCTTGGCTTCCTTCCCGAGTCCCTCCAGCACGAACCTGAAGGGGCCACCTGGAGAGGCTGCCCAAGGAAGTGATAGCATCCACCCATCCACAGACAGGGAGGTGAGGTGATGGTAGCACTGCTTCCCTGGCCAGCAGAGAGAGCCCGAAGCCACCCATCCATTCTACGCCTTACCCAGCCCATCCCCATCCCCGTCCCCACGCACGGTATTAAAAAACACGGTATTAAGGTTTCCTGTCTCTTTATCCATAACCTTCAATTGGGTGAAATGCTGCATCATATGGCAACAATTTTTGAAATAAGATACCTTAAATAGGCTAACTTATGACTAATGGCTCCCATAGGATTTAAATTTTGCAAATTTGTGGCTGCTTCAGTGTTGCTATACTGCCATGCTGCTGCCCAAAGATTCAGTAGACTGGTCCTGTGCTAGTCTTCAGCAGTCAAGTAGACCAGACCGTCTTTGGCCACTGGTAGACCAGCCCCATCCTTGCCCTTTGGAGGCAGGTAGAATATTCCTGCTCTTGGTTGCTATAGTAGTCAGTCATGGTGAAACCAGGAAGAGGTCTCCTGTTCCCATTGCTTTTTTGTCCATCCAGAGTCATTCTGTTTCTTTGTTTAGGTATGGAAATAACTCTGAAACAATGTTACAAAATGTAAGCTTGAGGCAAAGGCCAAAAACCAGTCCCCCAACTTCTGCTATTTTTAAATCAACCCTCTTAATGACACAGCTCTAGTCATAGCCCTTTTGCTGATTTGCATCCATCTTTATTCAGTTAATTATTTATTAATATTGTTTCCCATAAAAGGAATGTTCATACTTAAATAATTTAACATTGGCTAAAAACCTAACAAAGAAAGCATTTGACTCTAGGGCTCTGCAAAATGCAGGTGGGTGGGGGGAAATGTGCAGTAGTGCAATTTTCACTCTCTGCTGCCCTTCATAATACCTGGGATCATCTTGAAATATAATTAGGAGCATTTCTGAATCAAGCAAAGATAAATGTATGATAGCCAAAGTCTCCTTCTTGCTCCATTTCTTGGCTGAGAAGTCCAAAATATGTATCTTTTAAAAAAATACACCTCAATTCTGATAATATTCTACTCCACTAACCATGATTTATGGAAATCATGTTTCTCGATTTTTTTGTCTTGAGGCTAAAATCTCTGCAGTGAATGTTAGGTGCACTGCTTTTGAGTTAATTAAGGAGAAAAAGAAAAATACTCTGGCAATCATTGATCCCTGTATTTAAAGGAATTTTATGATTTAAGGCTGCAATCCAAAGATCCTGGAAAGGAATCTCAAGAGCTGTAGTATTTTTCAGATTCTTACTTTCAGGAAGAAAACTCCAACCAGTTGGAATTGGAATTTTATTTAAGCTCTGTTAGCTGAAATAAAAGTTGAAATTGAAAAGTCCTTCCTTTTCAATTTCAGAAAAGAGGAAAATGAGGTATGCTGCAAAATGGACAGAGCAAGAGAGATTATGAATTCATTCTGTCCCCAGCTTGTAATCTATACCAGCCAGGTAGTTAGTAGAGATTACCCATTCAATAGGAAGGAGAAGCTTAATAAAGAAAAAAAGAAAAACAAATTAATCACATTGACTCCTGGCTTACTCTGTTTCATTTCCTTAAGTTTCAAGAACATGTATTTAAAGCAACCTAAGCATCATTGCAACAATTGAACTACAATGAGTATGTTTGTCCAGAATCAAACAACTAAAACAGAGATCCAACCGTAGCTCTCAACTGATACTCTTACCTGACACTGGGCCATGCTGGAGCACGTCAAAGATCTTTGAGTGGATTCTGTTCCCAGAGTGACCAACCAATCACCACTGGGGAGTTAACAAGCAGGCTATGAAGGAAATATGACTTTTCTGTGATGTAGTAATGTCTAGAAAAAGGGTTTGTAAAGTGATATAATCCTAATATGAATGACTGGTTGCTTAATGCTGGTGAGGTGTAAGGCTCCATTTCACAGTACAAATACAAAGAAGGAAAAGGTATTCCCTCTGGAGAAACAGAAGCACTAAAAAAAAAAACCTTATGAAATGTATAAAGATAAGATAACTCGAAGTAGGAGAAAATGGACCTGTGATTTTGGGAGGAAATAGCAATAGTTCTTAGACTTATATATCATTTTGCAGTGCTTTACAGCCCTCTCTAAACGGTTTACAGAGTCAGCCTATTGACCCCAACCATCTGGGTCTTCATTTCATCAACCTCAGAAGGATGGAAGGATGAGTAAACCTTGAGCCTAATGAGATTCGAACTGCCAAATTGCTGGCAGCAGGCATTCAGCAGAAGTAGCTTGCAGTACTGCATTCTAACCACTGCACCACCACAGCTCAGATTCCTGAGGAATAAAAAAAAAAAAAAACCTGGAAAGGGGATAAAATGGCTACAGAAGAAGAATGGAGCAATTAGGGTGCAGGAAATATATAATATGTTAAAAGAAAACAGCATGGGTAAAAGAATATTCTCTTGATCCAAATTATAAGAAAGTCATACATAATAATCAGTTTAAGCCCATGTCACACTGAACCAACGGATGCAAAGAGGATGTAAAATGGACAAAAAAGCTTGCCATCCATTGGAAAACGCGATGTACTCACTGCCTCCGTTTTGCTTCCTCTCTATCCGTCCAGCATCCATTTATTGACGTTTCATCCGCTCCAAAACTTTTGCGCGGAAAATGTATCCAGTTCGTCCATTCTGCATCCGCTACGCATCCGCTAGGCATCCGTTACGCATCTGTTACGCATCTGCTATATCCGCTAGGCATCCGCTGCGCATCCGTGCAACTCGCATCCGCTCGGACGCAGGGAGGAAGCAGAACGGACGCAGAACAGATGCAGAACGGATGCAGAATGGATGCAGCACGGAAACAAAGCATGTAAAACGGAAAAAACGTTTGCAGAGGGGACCTATCTCAGATATTAAGGATGTCTAGAGGATGCCTAGAGGATGCCTAGAGGATGCCTAGCGGAAAACCTATATTTCCTATAAAAAGGGGGAGCAACTCATCTGCATCTCACTTTCAGAACAGCAGCCCAGTGGTGCAGACCTCTGCAGCCTTCATCTGGCTCTTCCTCTTCCACAGCATCCAGTCATGTCCACCGTGGTTTGTAACAAAGTCCTTTCGGCAGCCACCATCATTCTGCAACAGTGCGAAGCCATCTGCAGGCTCTGTGAACTCTACTGTGAGAAGAAAAAGAGGCAGCCAAAAAGAGTCTGGGTCCGAAGATGGTTTGCCAGAAGAGCAGAGGATGGACTGTAGAGCAAGCTGATGGTGGAGTTCAGGAACGAAGACACTCGGGCGTTCCAGAACTTCATGAGGATGCCTCCAGCCATGTTTGACGAAGTTGTGCAGCGGCTGACACCCAGGTTGACCAAGCAGAGCACCAGCTTCCGCCCCAGCCTGGAACCTGGGCTCAAGGTGGCACTCACTCTGCGCCACCTGGCCTCAGGGACCACCTACAGGAGCATGCAGTACGGCTGGAGGGTGCCATCCAACACCATCAGCATTGTGGTCAGAGAAGTGGTGCAGGCCATCATCGAAGAATACAAGGAGGAGCTCCTCCAGTACCCCTCCACTGAAGAAGGATGGAAGAAAGTTGCAGAGCAGTGGTATCAGAAGTGGAACTTCCCACACACTGTTGGAGCCATAGATGGCAAGCACATGGTCTGCAAAGCTCCAGCCAAGTCGGGGTCCACTTATTTCAACTCCAAGGGCTTCTTCAGCATCATCCTCTTCGCCATGGTCGATGCTGACTACAAGTTCATATACATCGATGCTTCAGGCAACGGCTCATCTTCAGATGCCCAGGTATACAACGCCAGTCACCTCAAGGAGGAGCTGGAACGCAACCTCATCGTGGGCTTCCCAGATCCAGACCCCCTGCCCAACGACACACAAGATGTGCCCTACTTCATCGTGGGGGATGACGCCTTCTCCCTCACAACCTACCTCCAGACTCCTCACCCGTGAAGAGAGGATCTTCAACTACAGGCTGTCCAGGGCAAAGCGGGTGGTGGAGAATGCCTTTGGCATCCTGGCCAACAGGTTCCAGGTACTTCTCACCACCATACTGCATTGCCCAGAGACCATGAGGAGGATCATGGAAGCTTGCTGCATCCTGCACAATCTCATGCGCACCCGTTACCCAGTCTTGCAGAACAGGCTTGTGTACAACAACAAGGCAATGGGGACATGGAGCCTGGGGAATGGAGGCAAGGGCAAAACCTGATCGACACTGAGGATGTGCAAGGCCCCAACAGAGCCTCAAATGAAACGAAGAAGCAGCGCAACCTCCTGAGACACTGGTGCAACTCCCCAGCTGGAGCAGTGGAGTGGCAAGACAGGATGGTAGATGCTTAATGGATGCTTCCTTCAGCCTGTCTCATCACACGGATGATATTGGGCCATGTATGTTTGGTTGGCCTACAATGAACAAGGTGTTTAATAAAGAGTTGTGTTTATGTTGACATGTGTGGATAATTATTACATTATTATTGATAATAAAGGGCCATAGGTGTGGCACCTGGGAGGGTGGACTATACAGTCCCACTATGCTTGAACTGGAGGTTTATCTATCCCACTGCTATTACCCATTCCAAAGGTATCCTTACCCATTCCACAGCTATCTCAACCCATCCCACTACTATCTTAACCCATCCCACAAGCATGCAAAGGCTTAAACCATTTCTAAAAGTTTCCAGCAAGACTTTATTAAAAAAAAGAAATGAAGCAAGTGTGTGAATCAAAAATAGACTTTATTAACAGCAAGCTATAAGACAAAAATGAGTCTCTGGCACTCCTCTTGGTTGCTCAGTCTCAGGGGTGAAGGGTGTAGGTGCTGTGGAGGTGGCTGGTGCTGGAGTGCTTGTCATCAGCTCCTCCAGAAGCAGAAGCAGCAGACGCCCCAGCCACAGAAGAGCGAGCCCGTGCTGCAGAAGCCCCAGCAGAACCAGAGTGAGGGCCAGGGGGTGGGATGGTAGCCCTGTCCCTCTTGCAAGGGCTGGCAGCAGATGGCTGAGGCTTGCTGTGCTTCAGCATGGTTGTGGGATTGCTGGCTGGCAGGGAGGCTGGCAGAAACCAAGGCTGGCAGGAAGGCTGGCAGGGAGGCAAGCACCAAGGCTGGCAGGAAGGCTGGCAGGGAGGCAGGCACCAAGGCTGGCAGGAAGGCTGGCAGGGAGGCAGGCACCAAGGCTGGCAGGAAGACTGGCAGGCAGGCACCAAGGCTGGTAGGCATGAACCAAGGTTGGCAGGAAGGCAGGCAGCAAGGCTGGCAGGCAGACCGGCTGGCAGCAAGTCTTGCAGGCAGGCTGGCACCAAAGCTGGCACCAAGGCTGGCACCAAGGCTTGCAGGCAGACATGCAGGCAGGGCAGGCAAGGCAGCCAATCCGTCTGGCAGCAGGTCTTTCCTCTGAATGGCGACCTGCTTCCGAGCTGCTTCCATTATATCCGCGGGGCTGACGCAATGCATCCTCCCCGCATGCGCAATTAACGCCAGGCATCCATTAGGCTTCTGTTGTGCATCTGCTGTGCATCCGCTTCATCCGTTCCATGTCCGCTGTGCATCTGCTCTTTCCATTCCGCGTCCGCTTTGCTGAGGCCCCCCGGAAGGCTAGCGGATGTGCCATCCGCTTCCATCCGCTGGGCTTCCGTTCCGCATCCGCTTTCCCTCCGCCGTGCGTCCTCCCCACATCCGTGTTATCCGCTCCGGTTATGCAAATTTTTGCCCCTTTTGAGAGCGGATAACAACGGATGGAACATTTTGCTCGTCCGTTGTGTCCTTTTTGCATCTGTTGGGCAGTGTGACATGGGCTTTATGTTTTGATTCCTCTGTTGTTATTGATGTTTTTCTTTGAGTGGAAAAATGTACATCCAAAGAATTCCAAACAAAAACCAGTTCACAGGTTTGGAATGTTTCCTTTAGTTTACTCCATTCTTTTCGGAACTGACATCAGCAGATACTATGCAATCCTATAGATTAGAACAGCCTTCCCAGCACAACGCCCTTCAGATGCATTAAACTACTCTTCCATCATGCCTACTAGAGCTGACTGTAATTGTAATGCTATACATATAGAAAATATCAGATTAAGAAAGGCTGAACTAAAGTATGTGTAGATTCATACATTCTTTTTTTTATATAAGGATTATTTAATTATATGAAGTAAACTTTATAGTCAGATGCAATCATATACATCCAGTCCTACAAATAAGTATGTTTTTATGCATTGACAAGCCAAAACTTGCAATGTTGAATAATTCAGTGAGGTGATATGCTAGTGCTGGGTTCAAAGGGAAAAATGGGTGACACCAAGCCACACTTATAGCTATTCATGTATATTTATTGTATCTCCCCCATATTCACATCCACAAGAGATGCCCATTACATGGTGCAATTAAATTTGATAAAATCTTCCCAATAAAGTTAATAGCAGAATCGTGAAGATCTCTACAACCTCTCAGGTTAGAGTTAAGTTTGAAACTTTTTCTTTGGCTTCAGTGTGAACCCTTTTATCCCATCAGGGAACCTGATCAGGAAGAAACAGCTGCTCAGCAGATCCTTCGTTTAGATGATCTATTTCCCTCTGCCATGACCTTTGCAGTGATGATGATTAAATATTTTCTACAGACAATTAAATGTAGTTTTCTGAGAAGATAAATCAGGAACAGACACAGTTAAATGGGCATCAAAAGAACTTATGAAATCTCTGAATGCTTTCATTAAAAAAAGAAAGAAAGGAACCCAAAGCTGCTTTTTCAAGAGGCCATGGGACTTTCTGGTTTTTCTTTGAAGACAAGAAGCTTCTTCAGCTCTGAATGATTGTAGATCTGAAGAAGCTTCTTAGATAAGAAGTAAAATGTCTTCAAAGAAAAACCAGAAAGTCCAGTTGCCTCTTGAAAAAGCACTTTGGGGACAGCCATAACCTGGATGATTGAGAATATCCATAGACAAAAAAAAGGAACCTTAAAACATGACTAAGTAAAATATGAGAACTAGTTTGATGTAATGGTTCAAACATAAGACCAAAAGCTGGGAGATTGTGGGTTATAGTCCTATAGAATTATAGAACAAAGCCATCAGGGTAATCTTGGGCCATTCATTCTCTCCTTAGGACGGGGGTGTCAAACTCCATCCTGTGGGGTGCTTGGATCTGGCCTGCAGAGTCACCCTGGAAACAATGAAGGACCAGCCCATGGTGCATCTGCCAGTGAAAATGGAGCTCAGGAAGACCACATGTTTTAGTTGGCAGAGGGTTACAGGAGGCTATCACAGCCAAAACCGGAACTTTGGAGTTGGTTTTATCTGGCAGAGCGCTCAAGCCACCACCGGTGCCCTAGGAAGTAGACAGTGATAAACCACTTCTGAAATCTTGCTAAGAAAACTGCAAGGACTAGATCATACGATCAGTTGAAGTCAAAATTAACTCAAAGGAATAACGACAAAAATGATCATTATAGTTTGATTTTCTATACCCTCTTTCTATCGCATCTTCTTAAGTAACAAAATGGCTAATTGTAACAAAATCCACTTTAAAAATACTGATCCACATAGCAACATCACATAAAATTGGCAAATTGGGTTGTGAGAAATCACAAAAAGCATTAGAAACTCTGTTTTGCCAAGTTATTTTGGCAACTGAAGCATTCTTCCTTGAAGCATTAACAGAGCTGCATTACTCATGCAGCTGCTTCAAAGACTATCCCCACGTTTCCATATGCCATTTTACTTTGTTGGCTGACCTAGTGGAAGAATAGCCTTCAAAGTAATCTTGGGTGTGAAACTTCCCTCCTTACAGTCTATTTCCAACTGGACTGGAAACAGTTAATCCCAGGAGCAAAAATCTAACAGCTGTTGTATACAGTTTATTAGAAAAACATTCATTACAAAAAACATCTATGGAATCTAGAGAATACTCTGCTTTCAAATGAGAAAGCTAAATAGGCAATCTAAAATGGCAGAGTTGTTGCCCATTCTGTTGCAATTTTCTACTGGGGAGGAGATACATTTGTTTCATTTGTTGAAATAGGCTCCTTGCATTTGTTCATTGTTTTAGTAGTTACTATTCCATGAGAAATAATGTTCACAGTGGCTGTGAAACTTCTAAATGCTTTAACATTCCAAAAAAGTGTATTTTGCTTACACCACATGCTTTTTGAAATCTCTCTTCCAAATGAGTTGTATATTCCTATTGTAGTATATAAATCAAATTGACTTTTCCTACATCACTAATTTATTAATTTATATAGTTTTGATTTGTTGATTGTCATTCTTGCAAGCATTGTGGGATATATAAAATAAATCCACATCAGCATTATTCTTTTATTTTTAACATTTCTGTTTGGATTCCTTTTTACCAGTTTGTTTGTCCTTTTCAGATTGAGTGTTTCTATAAACTGAAAATGCAAATTTTTATAGCCTTTTAAAGAACAGATGGGAAGGTTCAAAAATTATGAAAACCATTAACTTCTTTTCCGCACTCCAAAACTAACTCTTGTCTCCAGTTTTATCCTGATATTCATGTTAAATATTTCAAACCAAATAATGAAAATTGTGGTAACTATTAATTAGGTATTAGGTAGTTATCTTTAACTAGTTTTACTATTTATGCAGTGATAGTGATAGCAAAAAGCATGTGCACATTTACTTTCCCTCAGATTTTCACAAAGATTTTCATATGTTGTAGCAGACTTTCATTATTACATGCATTCTCTTGTGATAGTGATACAGATCTTTTCATTTCAATCAGATTTGAACCCTTTGCTCAAGAGACATCTCTCAAATGGAATTATTAGAAAATGAAAAGACAACTTTTATGCATCCATACTCTGCAATGATTTTTTTTATAGTAGGGCAAAGTTTCCATACGTGCATGTTCTTTCAGAGGAAAATTGCAGCAATGCATTAAAATTTCTTCACAAACTACTTTCACAAATCATTTGGATTCTGGAATAGCATATCAATATAATCATTTCTTTGTAACTTCGTTGATTGAGAAGTGAAATTTGAAAATAATACGCCTTTCTCTTCCCTCGTAAAATATTGTTTATCCAAATAAATATTACATTTTAACTTCCTTTACCACAAGACGTCATGTTAAGGATATGGTGATTTCATAAGGCTTGACTTGGCATACCCACCCTGCTTATTATTATTTTTTTTGACATGCATATGAATCATTATTAACTTCTCATTCTTTGTGAATCCTTTTTGAATTATCCTTATTAATATATTACTATATTAATCGATGTGTATTCTGAAGGATAGTGAAGTGTATGTGTGCGTGCACATGTGTGTGTTTCTTGAACAGTTTATTCTTATTCAAAACATTAAGTAATTAAATATTAGTACTTGGTTGACTTTTAGAATTTCTCTTGAAGAAAGAAGATACAATAATTATAATAAATATCCATATAAAACTCCATTCAGTTTCAGATTCTAAGCCTGATATTTTCTCTTCTAGAAAAATACAAATTAATAATGAAATGTGCCATCTATGTCCAATCTTCAGAGTCTCCCTGCAGTTTTCTTGGCGAGGTTTTTAGAAATGGTTTGCCATTGCCTTCTTCGTAAGGCTGAAAGAAAGTGATTAGCCCAATGTCACCCAGCTGTTTTGTGCCTAAGGCAAAACTAGAACTCTTGGTCTCACAGTTTCTAGCCTGATACTTTAGGTCAGTTTATTAATTAACTATTACAGGCTTTTAAAGTATAATGAAGTCTACATTTCCTGGATATTTAAAGAGTGAAAAATTTGACTGTTTTTCTATATACTGCATTAGTAAAATAGACTGAGACTCAGCGCTATCTTAACGCATAAGCAAGGGGTCCCATACTAATCTATGTATGTTAACCCTTCAATGCAATTTGTATCATATAAATACAGCAACATATTTCTTACATTTCACTGCATTTTTTATTAATACTAACATGCAAATATATGTTTCATTTTATCAACCATTTACATTTTTATTCCTGTGAATAGTTGTTGTAGGGGCCCCAGTACATTGCTTTGCCCATAATGCATTATGCTGTTTAGACAGCCCTGCTGAGACTGAAATATTTATTAAATATTCAAAGTTGAATATGGGAGTGGGGTGAATTTGAATGTCATCGTATACATATATCAGGAACAAATCACTTCTTCAGATGAATTGTGTGTGTGTGTGTGTGTGTTGATCCTCTGAATTTGCAAGTGCTATATTTCTCAGAAACATTTTCAAGGTCATTCTTAGACTTTGCACTTTGTTTTTTCTTGTGCTGCTTATTTGGAGCCAAATTTCATGACAAGCCTTTGAAAACAAGGAAAGAAGTCTCTCCATACTGAGATCAAACTATGTTTTCTTTTGACAATTTACAGATTATCTACTTATTCCTGCAACTCAGTTATGTGCCCCTCAGTTCTAAATCACCTTATAAATAATCGGGGGGCGGGGGAAGAGAAATAAAAAAATAAGGAAAATGTAATACCCCAAAGTAATAACAACAATAAAACTTTCCACCCAGTAACTTGCTAAGAAAAACCAGTCACAAGAACATCAATAATCATATCTCATAGAAGGGGAAAGGGGTGGGTGGGAAGAGAAACACCATATTATCAAATCAAAGTGGCTTTCCAGAGAATAAAAAGGTGAAGTGCGAACCTGGTCTTGGGTGTGGAACCCTTTTCTAAGAAGGAGGAGCAGTAGCAGTAAAGGCAGGCACTTGTAATGTGGCTGTCAGGGTTCTGATGGATGCCCTAATGAACAGAGGACATTCCTTCAAAAAGGGAACTCAAAAGATGTCCTCCCTGCTAAATGTTTTGAATTGATAGAAACTGCTGGGAGAAGTTGACCCTGAGGTAGCCAGGTCCTGAGCTGTGTAGGGTTTTAAAAATTACAATCAGCAGTAGACGGGAACCTGAAGTCAACTGGCAATTACTGCAGTTCTTGCAGTAGTTGCATTCATTACATGGTCAAATGAAGTGGTGCATATGGACTAGGTATAGAATCTGTGCAGTCTTCAAAAGCAGCCTCAACTACAGAAAATTGCAGTAGTCCAGTTGAAAGGGGACCACAGCATGAGTTACGGGCCCACAAGCTAGAACAAACATATGAAGAAACTCATATGTTTCTTCTGTTCCTCAAGCAAGAATTAGTCCAGGGGAACATGACTTCATCCTTAACCAAAGATGGAAAGTCAGTGACCTCAGCTGACTCTTAAATGACCCTCTATTCTGCTCTGGCTGGATTAAACCTGAATCTGTTTTTCTCCATTTAGCTCAAATTATAAATTAAGATTAGATTGTAAGGTGTCAAACTAAGATAAGTTAACACATGCTCCCTCCTGTCTGAGGAAAAACCTCTCTCCACAGAACTGGTCTTTGATGCCCAACAGGTTGGGGGGGCACTGTTCTAAAGGCATGAAAGTCAGCTAGTTTCAAAGTGTTAGGGTAGCTCTATTAGATGATTCGTGAAAAATTCATACTGGAAATGACATTTCAATCAGATTCAATACTTACAATAACATGTCAGAATCATAATTGCCTATCCTAATTTCCCAAGCTTTTTGAAGACTATTTTTACTGGGACATAGTGTGGACATGCAATACTCACAAAAGTTATCAAGATGTGTCAAAAACCATGACAAGAAGAAAAGGAAAATGCTTTATTCAGTCAAATACCAGCATATGATACAGTATAATAAAACAGTCAGGCAAATACAAATAAAATATAACAAAAATCTATCAAACTAAGCCAAATGACTATAATCCTACTAAATCCTATTAACCTATAAAAATGAATCTAAAAAATATAACTGAATGTATTAATCCAGTAAGTATGTAACTGCAAATGGACTACATTATTCTAGTATTTTGGGTTTCATATTTATACTATACCACAAAAAAGTGTTTATTTCATAAAATTTACTCAAAATATATTTAATAACATAAATAAAAAAACATAGATTTTATACTCTTGGGATTAGTCAAGCAGTTCTCTCTTTTCCCAAAATCTACAGGGAATCTACAGCATCAGATTTTAGCAACATTCAAAGTAACTGTATCATTTCTGTCAGACAAAAGAAACTAGAAATAGCATCCATCTGGTTGGCCTGGGCAATTTACTAATATTGGCATTAAATAACATGCACAAATATCCTGATTCAAGGGCAACTAAAAAAAAAAAAAAAAAAAGAGCAGCCATTTCAAACTGTCCAATTTCTCAAGGATAAAACTGTTCATTAAAAGGGATCTTCACATATTCTCTTCCAAAACAGCAGTAGGTAGGATATTGAACTGTGCTAATGTCATCACTTATCTAAATATGGGCATTTCAGTTTGACTCAAATATCTGTCTAGGCTGTGATTCAAAGGGTAAATGAAATATTTGGTGCTCTCTGAACTTTGTTGTTTGTTTGCAGACATTTTGTTACCTGACCATGTTACAACTTCAGTGCTAGAGAGCATGGGCTTTACTCCATGTTTATATGCAGTACCTTGTCCTGCCAATGTTGAAGTAGGAATAGTTTTCACCTTGGTAATTTTTGATTAGAATATTGTTTTCTGCTTGATTATCTGTCTAAAGATAATCCCTGCTTATCTGAGTACTGGTTGCTGGAGAGGATAACCTTTTATTGTTTCCTTCTTATTAGCTTTTTATTTTTGGAATGGCATGTAAATGGGATTTATTTCTAGGTGTCTATTGGTGGCTAATTTGTCTGAATGCCAAGTTTCCAGGAATTCACTATTGTTTTTGGATTTAACTTGATGCTCACAGTTTCCCAGTTGAAATTATGGTTCTCATGTTGTGATATGAAGAAGTTTTTCCTGTGTCTTTTGATTACTACTTGGTGCTCAGGGATGCACTCTGCTACTCTACTAACTATCTAACCTACATACTGACTGTCACAGTCCTTACACTGTAAGTTGTAGATGACTCCCCTTTTTTCTTCTTGGGCTCCTGGGTCTTTTAAAATATTTTGGAGAGTTTTAGTTGTTTTATATACCACAGCGATGCTATATGTTGAAAATAATATTTTGATTGTTTCTGATATTTTTTGGGGGTGGTGGTGGTGGTGGATACTTTCCATCATTTGCATTGATTCTGCTATAGTGGGTTGAATGGTAAGGTTGTTGGGTATCCATTTTGTTGGAAGATGTTGTATAAGCAGTTTGTTTCTGACTATACAACATTCTTCCTTTATCTGGTGTTCTGGGTGGTGCACTGTGTTTGTATTAAGAGCTGTGGTGGCACAGTGGTTAAAATGCAATACTGCAGGCTAACTCTGCTCACATTGCCAGGACTTCAATTCCCTCAATCCTGACCAGTTCAAGCCTTCCATCCTTCCGAAGTCGGTAAAATGAGGACTCAGATTGTTGAGGACACAGATTGTTGGGGCAATAGGCTGACTCTGTAAACTGCTAAGAAAGGGCTATAAAACATTGTTAAGTGGTATATAAGTCTAAGAGCCATTGCTATATTCATCTGAATAATGTTCTTACACAGCCAGGAAGGGTAGTGTGCTGTTGTTTTCCTCTTCCCTTGTGTATTTTACTCCTTTGAAAATGTTGTTGATTGTTTCATGTGTCTTCCCTTGTTGTTTTTTATTATGATAATGGTGTCATCCGTATATTGAATATGTACTTTTGATGGTATATGTAGGAGTGCTCAAGTTTCTAGCCACTGCATTTGTCTCTGCTATACATTATGAGTGGTGATTCTGAGGGCCTTCCTCTGATTTGTTGGCATTTTTGTCCATCAACCTGAAAGTAGGCAGATTTTGATGACATCCATGTCATTTCAGTCTTAGTGTATTTGGCTGGGGCGAGTCTGTTGTGTAGTACTGCTGCCATGGATTGTTTCACTAGTTAGTTCTGGGTCTATGGATTTAAAGAGGGCTGTGATATTAAATGAATCCATAATTTCATATTCGATTTAGTTTTTTTTTATTTTTCTGGAGGCACTAGAGTGGTGAGTAGATAGAATATTCTGCCTGTGAGATATTGAAGCTTTTTTGTAAGTTCTTATACTATGTTCAGAAGTGGTATTTAGCAGGTTCTGACCAGTTCTGGAGAACCAGTAGATGAAATTTTAAGTAGTTCAGAGAACCGGCAAATACCACCTCTGACTGGAGATTTTACAGTATCCTTCCCCTGCCATGCCCACCAAGCCACGCCCACAGAACCGGTAGTAAAAAAATTTATATCCCATCATTGACTATGTTGTGTGTTGGGATCCCTGGTAATGATATTATTGGACAAAAAGGTATGATATGTTCGTGTATTTGGGGGTGTTCATAGTCGTGTGGGTGGATGGGTCCACTGCTTTTCAACTGCCACTGTTCATCTTTTGTGATTTGTCCTTTCTTGTTTAGATCTTTGAGGGTTCTTTTGATCAGGTTGTCTAGTTTCTACATTGGATTGATATTTCTATAATGTGGATTTCTTTATCCTCTAGTAATTGTTTGGCAGAACAGAATGCAGAACTTTATACAAAAATATAATGTTCTGCATTCTTTATATTCTGCATTGTATTTTGTATGTATTATGTTCAGAGAATAAGTACTGAGATAAACCCCTGAAGGGAACAGTTTGCGGCTTTTTGACTTTCTGTATCTATTATTGTATACCTGAACTTGGCTGTGGCTTGATCATAGTCTAAGGGTCGTATTCCTCCCTATAAATATCCCCGTTAATTCAGCTTATGTAGAATAACACTTTACCATTTACTTCTGGTTATTAAAGGAAATTAGAGGGACCAATCCAATATATTTTATTTTTCATTAGAAGTTCTGACTACTGAGCCAAATAGGTTTGAACTTGTGTATTTTAGCTTCCAACTGAAGAACAACATTTGCTACACATTGCAATACCTGAATTTGGAAGGACTTCATCAATGATTTCAGTGTATTCTAAAGGGTCATATCCTGACCCTTTTGGCATGACATATTATTCCAAAATAGTTTAATAATTTAACCTGTCCACCTATGAAATGTTGGATAGTTTGCAAAGACCAGGGATAATTGATCCCTTGAATTTCCTCTGTGAAGAACTCTGCAGGGAATTGAAAAATCTCCTTATCCTGCCAAAATTGCATAATAATGTGCATACAGAAAAGTCAAAATGTGTTTGTGTGCCATTTTTGCTGATGGTAGTGGTAGAGTAATTTGCCAATTTATCTAGAACTGACACTAGATTTATATAAGGATTAAACAAAAACAAGGCCAAGACATAGTTCTACCTAACTCATTGAGATTTTCCTTGTATAATGGTCCTGAGTGGAATACCAGTTTTTTATTCTTAACTTACCATGAAGTGTTTGCAAAAGTAGAGTGTGCAATGGTTAGAATGCAAGTACTGCAGGCTAATTCTGCTAACTGCCAACTGCCAACAATTCAGCAGTTCAATTTTCATTGGGTCAAGGTTGACTCAGCCTTCCATCCATCCTATGCTAACTCTGTAAACCACTTAGAGAGGGCTGTAAGGCACTGTGAAGTGATAAATAAGTCTAAATGTTAAGTACTAAAAGTAAAACCCAATGTCAATCAGTGGGGGATTCTTTCATCTATGACCTTGGCAAGGAGAAATAGAAAAACATTTAGCATGTCTGAGTTATTTCAGAAGAATCAATTCCAGTTCCATTAATTATGGCAGTGATTGACAAATGGGTCAGGCTGCTACTAATCACAGCTTGGCCGCCAAATTGTTGGAAATAGTTGTTGATAAGAGAAGATAGCTGAGAGTAGGGATGAATTTTATTAGCTTAATAAGCTAATTAATAAGCTTATTAAGAAGCTAATAAAACAAAGAGATGACTAATGTACAAAAGGAAATATTAATCTGTGTGCTTTATTGATAAAACATGTGTGCATCATTGCTCTCTGTTTTTCAGTGATTGCTTTATACACTTATGAAACAGAAGATCAATTCTGAAAAGCATCATTACTATAGGTTCATCATATGGGAACTTATGAAAAGCCACTGCTCTCTCTTAATTGTGCTGTAGGCATAAGAAATATTTCCATCTTACACTCCAATGGACTGCAACTAAAAGGCTAGTTCTACATGCAATTGCTCCCCTCTGAGCTTTGGTCTAACAGTAGACAGCTCCATATCATGTGAAACTATGTGCACTATACATGAAATCTCCCAACCTCTAGACACTCTTGCCACAAACATGGAAGCATCTCTTTTTGGAAAAATCTTTATAGAATCACAGCATATATTCAGTGGCTGATGAAAGCAAGTGTTTGCTTGCTTAGCAGAATCTATTCTGGCACTTGGATTGCTTGGAGCAATGCTTTCAAGAAGAAAGAGAAAGGAACTAATGTTTTTTTGTGACATAAAACAAAGAGTCTAGCTTTCCTTTAGGTCTCAGATGGTCTTTAATAGCTCACAGAAAATTTGTGAACCTAAAAAAATAATCACAGGGAACAATAGCAGATTCAATGAGAAAATTTAATTTTCAACATGTTTTCAACAGAATACTATAAACAAACGTATGGAGCTTAGTTTCATTTAAATACAACTACACACTATAAATTTAACATATTCCCCAAAATTGAAGTAATAAATTTAGGACGGGTGGAATGGTAGTGTTACAGTGGTTTTAAATAAATTGCAGGCATTATGGCATAAGCTTAACTACAAAGGCAAATGTGAATGCATATCCTCATAACTGCATCTGAAAAATGAACATAGCTATCTTTTTTCTAACATTGCATGCCAAATATTATATATGTGGTCATGACAGCAAGATAAGTAAAGGAATTTGGATGATTCATAAATTGGAGTTTCTCCCCAGTTATTATATACTATTTGTACTTCCATATAGGAGTAGAGTAACAGCCACATTAAGAGGGTAAATCCATATTCAAATGGTCCAAACTCTCAAAGATAATTGAGTGTTGTGGCCTTTCAGTTTTAGAGTAAAATTAGTAGATCCACGTTTACAACAAAGATTTACCAGGAAAGTTTTGCCACAAGGAGAAAAGGCAGACAATTCCAAACATTCTGGTGAACAGAATTGTATTATTATGAAGAGAAGATTCTGGGGTAAGGAAAATAGATCTGAAGCAGGTTTCCAAACTTATAGAGAAATTGGGAGCTTAAGACCCGACTACCTAAGCTATGACTTAATAACATAACAGTTTTGGAACTGGATAAATCAGTGGGAAATCTGGTGTTGTTGAAGTGAGAGATTTGAGGGAAGACTTTTCTCCCTGCCTGCCTGTAGCAAATACATTCTCAGAATTTTTCAGTCGCATCACTTCATCCAGCATTTAATGGTTATCCAGGATCTAGTTAGTGGCTTGATAAAAATGGTACCAGAAGCATTCTCTGTCCCAGGAAATAGATCTATAATGGGAACTCTCAGAGACCTTTTAACAAGAGGCATTGAAGAATGAAGCACTAACAGTAAGAGATAACATACAGCCCCATGTCATGCTTCTTGGCCTTTCATGCCAAGAGTGAAGTATTTGTAGCTGAGACTGTAAATTGCATCCTGTGGCCCAGCTGGCCAAGGGGAATACTGAGAGGAAGCTGAGCTTAGTAATATACAGGGGATGCCACAATTAAGCTTCAAGGAAGCAGCCATCTAAGAAAGACTCAAAGAAAGATTCATATATAGCAGTGTAGCATAACATAACATAGTATCCCATTATTCCATAGTATCACATTATTTTGGCTTTTAATATATGCAGTAATATAGTACAGTATGGTAGAGTCTAATACTGTGTATAGCTTTAATACTTTGGACCAGAAATTATGCTCCAAAAAATAAAGGTGTGATAGCTGTTTTATGGCAATTGGCTGGGGCTAAATATCTTCCAGATTTGTTTGAAAATACTTCAATTTCAAGCATCATTGTTCAGATGTCTTTATTAATATTTAGATTTAAAATCTATTTAAACCTGAAAAGATGACTGACTGTCATGGGAAATTTCAGAACATATTAACATTACTGTATTGTCCTCATCAGTGATGGGATACAAATTATTTTACTACCAGTTCTGTGGGCATGGCTTGGTGGGCATGGCAGGGGAAGGATACTGTAAAATCTCCAATCAGAGGTGGTATTTGCTGGTTCTCTGAACTACTCAAAATTTCTACTACTGGTTCTCCAGAACTGGTCAGAACCTGCTGAAGACCACCTCTGTTCCTCATGCTGTCTTAATATTTCCTCTTATTTTTCAACATTCACACTATATGCATGCCTAGTCCTAAATAGCATATTCATAGTCTTATTATCTTTGTTTTGGTCAATTTTTTAAAAAAATTTGGCCTATAGAATCTATTTTGACTGTAACTGCTAATACACTATAATGCTTTTCTCTCTGCTTCCTATTATTTCACCAAAAGTTGAAATCCTACAGGAGATTCATGTTAGCAATTTAGCTGATGAAAACAATCTTCCAATAAATGACTCTTAGTCAAGTAAAATGATCTGTGAATAAGAAATAGTTGGGTTCTAAATTTATTTTAATTTGAAATCTCAGGCTAATTATATTCTGTGATAATGGGAAACATAATCGGTATGTATTCAGCAAAGAAACCTGATTCTAACCTCTGCCACCAATAACTTAGCACTGAGTAATTATGTTTTAATTTAAAACCTTACATTTTAAACTTTATAGCAGCACAAAAATAAACATGAAAAGCAGAGGAGAATAGAGCTGTAAAAAGCAAATCAACCAATCCCTTTTTTTCCCCTGGATTGAAAATTAAACATACTAAACAAGTATTCTTGGTTGAAAACATTTTCCGTTCTCTGTTGTCCAACAATATCAGCAATGATGGAGACACTAAACTCTGTGTAGCAACCACACTCAATTTAGGTTGAGTTTTAGTCTTGCTACACTGAAATGATGTGATTCATAGAACTTATGAGTGGACAATTCCCCAGGAGAGGGGCCTCTTGCTTCATTCCCCCAGTGACTCAGGTTTGTCTAGACACTGCACAGGTGAGTCTTCATGGGGAACAGTGGTTCAATCCTTTTGCATAGCATTCACATCTAAAACAAGGAATAACAAAGAGGAGGAGGATGTGCTTGTCATTTTTATATTTCTCATGTCTGTGAAGGGAGAGAAGCTTCCCCCCCCCCCAACCAGCTGTAAACAGACCAATGATTACTTTATGCTCTTTGTTCCTTGATCCCAAGCTTGTCACAAGGTTGGTGACAATGAGGATGACATGAGTAAGCTTTAAACTGTGACTGGGGCTTTGAGAAGTGAAAATGGTCATAATACTGGGGAAAACTTAAATTCTGAAAGGGTTCAGTTTATGGACATGACTCCCACATTGCCCAGTATGTGGGAATCCCATATGAATAAATAACTCTCTTTTCAGACTCTCAAAAACCTTAAGGAGATTCTTTCTTTCACAAGAAATTCTTCCAAGAAAATAGTTCGTTTCCTGGAGTCCAATTTGCAGTTATTTTTCCATTGGATTTATTTTTTATATACACTAAATGTCCATAGAGAGTCTCAGTCATCCAGGTCATAGTTGTCCCAAAAGTGCTTTTTTCAAGAAGCAACTGGACTTTCTGGTTTTTCTTTGAAGGTGTTTTGCTTCTCATCCAAGAAGCTTCTTCAGCTCCAGAACCCTTTGAAAAAGTACATTTGGGACATTTATATACGCTAATGAATAGTGAGGTGCAGGACACCTCAAAATAAAGAAGCAGGGAATAGTGACAAATGTAGGAAGGCACAGAAATACCAAAGGATAAGAGACTGTTTTATTCCTATCTGTCCCTTCAAACTCTCAGAGGACAATGCTTTAAAACAAATAATGTCTCCCACTGGAGCTTCAGAAACTCAAACTAGAAAACAGACAATCATTTTAACTAAAGAGATCAGCCAATTGCAAGATTGGAGTTTAATATCCTTTGAGGCTTTATCTCCCCATGCAGCAGACCTGGACCTCTTTAAAGACTGGGGGGAATAGCAAAATATTCAGTGGTGAATTTTCTTCAGCTTTCTACATCTTCTCCATCCAGGGCTTTGAAGTTTTGGGACACCCTTCTTGTGAATACTTACTCCTCAGGGGTTAAGGCTTACTCCCGAGGAGACTAGGATTTCCTCTCATCTCAACCTACATGTGTGTACTGTTTAAACCCCAAATGTTTTTTTAATGAGGGGGAAACAGGACATTAAGGCTACTTTATTGAAAAATGATGAGGCAGTAAAGTGACAGTAGTGGAAAGCAGCTAAATCTCTTTGAGCAGAAAAGTGCCTGCCTTCTCTGAAGAGATCCCTGTGGTCTGAATAAGGCAATTCTAAACCAAATTCATATTTTGTACAATGTGCTATAAGTAGTACACAATCTGCATTGTGGATTTCTAACTTGCTATATAGTCAATATCTCTTCAAGATAGATGGTAGCTGAATCATCCAGTAAATGAACAGTTACAGCAAATGCACTGTTGTTTCCTTTTTACAAAAGTGAGTGCAATTCTCTTTTCCGTCTCTATTGTCCACAATTTATTCTGAACACCAAATTTTATGGAATTGGGAAAAATAATGTCTTCTAGTGCAATATGGATTAGAATAACACTTTTCTGATCATCCTTGAAAATGCTTTGCAGTCTTCAGAAAAGATGAGTTCCACTGCAGGCGGTTGAGGGAGACCTTTCCACTTATTTTTACCATTACTTTCAGGAAAGTTTTTGCCTGAAGCTACTCCAGTACACAAACCACATGTTCCTTTCATGCATGAGAAAAAAAGCAAAAACATCTATCCATAATGAGCAGCCAGTGTATTTTACATTTTATTACAAATCTGCTAAAAATTTGCAGTTGACATACAATAATCATTGGTCACATTGTCTGCCTCAGCATAATTTATTGTCATGTGTTATTCCATTAGTTGTCATTCACAGTTTCAGTAATATGTAGTATTGCATTCAAAACTGTACATTCCTGAAAGTTATTTTTAAAATGTTTGTTAACAAATATTATGTATTCCATTTATATCCCATTACAGTCCAGCGCTTTCAGTATTATACAGAGTAATACATATTTTTATGACATAAGGGTTTTCTGTGCAGAGCAGCGTGGTGTCCTAGTTGTGAAGATGCTCACCTCCCATTTGGAAGGTTGAGAATTCAATCCTAGGTCACGGCATATGTTTCTCTCCTAAAACAAAAAACAAAAAAATTTGCTGTGAACTCCGCATAGGTGTCAGGAAGGGCATCTGGCAAGTAAACACTCAGCTCCATCCAGTTGCCCAGACACTCTACCCAATTGGGACTACAAGATCATAAAAAAGGGGGGGTCAATGTCCTGGTTCCCCAATATCTGACATGGACCTTCTTAATCCAGGCAATGTTGAAATATATATGGCAAGGTAAGAAAGTGAGAATAAAGTTAAAACTCTTACAAGATGCTAGAACTAGAGGAGGGTTTGCTTTGCCTAATTGGGAGTTGTACTACCAAGCTACGAAATTGATATGGGCTAAGGAATGGATAACATTAAGAAATACGAGATTGTTGTCATTAGAAGGACATGATTTGTTGTTGGGGTGGTATGCTTTTTTATGGTACAAGGGAACTAAAACACAGGGTTATTTTAGAAGACATCATATACGGGAGTCTCTGTGGTTAAATTGGGAGAAGATTAAAAGACAATGCTATTTGAAAATTCCAGTCTGATTATCGATTATTGAAGCATTTTCCTGTCCTATAACATACAAGAAGGAACAAACAGTTAGATATGGGGAAATTTTGAATGAAAAGGGTGAACTTAAATCTATGCAAAAATTAGAGGAACAAGGTATAAAGATGAATTGGTTTTCATATGCGCAAATATATTCAAGGTATGATAAAGATTTTAAAACAGAAGGTTTTTATGATAAATTGACTGATTTGGATAAGATTTTGACAGGTACTGATGAAAAGGTGATTAAAAGATTATATGGATATTTACTAGAAATTAAATTAGAAGAAGAACAAGTTAAAGAAACTAAGATTGCTTGGGGGAAGAATTTTGGATATGGGACTGATTTAGAAAAATGGCAAAAATTGTGGCTTCAAAATTATAAAATGACAATGTCAACAGCATTTAAAGAAAATTTGTATTAAGATGTTTTGCAGGTGGCATTTTCCCCCAACAAGAATAGCAAGAATGTTCAAGAATAAATCTGAAAAATGTCATCAGACACCTGGCTCATATTACCATATGTAGTAGACTTGTGTGGATGTTAAAAAATACTGGACTAAAATCCACACGTGGTTGGAAAAAATGACAAAAAAACATATAGACTTTGAACCAGAGATATTTTTATTGGGAATTTTACCGGATATATACAGCAAAATTTAAAATATTTGATTGCAAATGTATTAACAGCGGCTATGATTGTATTTGCTAAAAATTGGAAAAATGACAACACACTTTTCATAGACTCAACAGTACATAGCGAGGTTCAAAGAAAACAATATTTTACTTTCTCAGCCAGTTATTTCAGTGTCATTACTGTGCAACTGACTTAAATTTGATGGCAGCTGTAAATTTTGCTGACATTCCAGCAATATATACATACATGCATGCATGCATACATTTGTGCAGCTATATATGAAAAAAATCTGCTTTGATATCTCCTGCAGCAAATATAGATTGTTCAGATTAATCGATATATTTTATCTTGTACAAAGTAAAGCTATTGTGTTCACTTCTCCTAGACTGGTTCTCTGTGTATTTATTTTATAATCCATTTGAAATTATTAGTTTTAGACTAAGTAACTCATCACTATATCTCATAAGAATGAAATGTCACCATTCTAAGAATTATAATAAAAGCTTCCTCATGGAATTTATGTTGAAGCCAGCTATTGCACTAGTGTGTGTTATGTGAGGTGGTTGAATACATTCACAAGCTAATACAGATGCAAAATACAGCCCTGCATGTAAAGAAAGAGAAAATTAAAATTTTATATTTGATTTAAAAAAATGATAAATGCAAATTCGTATGAAGGGAACTCAGGTTCATTGTCCATCCATTGTTTAACATTCTCCTTCCCTCTCTCTCCCTCTCTCTTTCCCCCCTCTCTCACACACATACACACAAATTCTTTTCCTTCTTCTGTAATACATAGCTTTTCTCCAGCAAATCAACATTCATATGTGTACCTTCACTTGTCTTCATTCTGTCAGGGTAGCCCTGAGACATTCCATCTGTGTGGCAATAATCAGCATTTAATCAGCATTCTTTATGCCCTCAGGCACAAATAGCCAAGCTATCTTATTGCAGAAGTAAAAGCATCTGTCTTTTATGGGCCAGTGTTCCCTCATAGTAGAATTGACCTTAAAACAGCCTATCCAGCACAGTAAGCAATATTCATATTGCAGGAATGCAGTTGGCATTGTGTGCCATCTGCAGCAGTATTTAAATTGTGGGGAGAACCTTCTGCTACGTATAATGGAGTTTTGTGAGGCTGCTGAAATCACTAGTTTTAAATAGGCATCACTTGGAGAAATTGTCCTTTGTTTCCCTTTGTTCCTTTTTTACTCAGGTCTGTTTGTATTTCCTTTTCCCTTAATGAATACATACATAACAGGTTTATAGAAATTTCATCTTCTTCTTGCTTCTGTTTCTCTTTCATTCTCTGAATCAGATGTGGTATTCAGCAGGTTCTGGCCAGTTCTGGAGGACCGATAGTGAAAATTTTGAGTAGTTCAGAGAATTGGCAAACACCACCTCTCACTGGAGATTTTACAGTATCCTTCTCCTGCCATACCCACCAAGCCATGCCTACAGAACCGGTAGTAAAAAAAATTTGAATCCCACCATTGCTCTGAATATATTCATGGGAGAACATGAGGAAGACATGTTTAATATTATAGGCCATAACACTGCAAATCACTAAATCAGCAAAAAAGGACACTGTACAAGAATCTGGTCATGATATTCCTACCATACTTCAGAACTGTAGGTTTTCTTGCAACAAAATCAACCGTAGTATTAATCTGAACAAAGGCATGGCTTTGCACATTTAATTAACCATAATAGAATATATTGATGGTTGACAGTAACAGAACTGTGACAAATCTCTCTCTGACAGAGGTTTCCAAATGGTTTTTCAGACATAAAAAACTCTGCTACTTCCAGCCCAACTGTTCAAAAACAGAACAAATATGGAGGTCTTTTGATTTGCTTTCTGGTATCTGAGATTTAAGCATTAGCTGCCAGCATATTTGCATGGGTGGGAAGGATTTCTAACAGGAAAATGCTACAATTGCTTAACATTAAGTAAACACATTTTCTAAATTCTGCAAATAGTGAGGGAAAATGTTTTCCCCCCCTCCCTCTGGTTACCTGTTAATTGGATTTTATATTCACTGACATAAATACAGAAGTGGTATTCAGCAGGTTCTGACCAATTCTGGAGAACCAGTAGCAGAAATTTTGAGCAGTTTGGAGAACCGGCAAATACCACCTCTGACTGGAGATTTTACAGTATCCTCCCCCTGCCATGCCCACCAAGCCACACTCACAGAACCGGTAGAAAACAATTTGAATCTCACCACTGGATAAATAGCTGTTGGTTAAGACTGCCCTGTTGACTAATAAATTTAGCCCTTTTAGTAATGGCAAAAAGGAGTATCTCCTCCCTGTCCTTCTCTAAGTGGTTCCCTCTTCACTTCTCCTCCTCCCCATTCTCTCCCCTCCCCCCTTCTTTTCACTGCAGCCTTTTCATCTGCAAGGATATTGATGTCGCACTTGTAAGTTAGTTGCAACATGCCGTCAGTACATCAATTAATGGAGGCACTTAAGGCTAGGTCACACTGGCCAACGGATGCAAAACATATGTAAAAAGGACACAGCGGATGAGCAAATTTTCCATCCGTTGTTATCCGCTCTCAAAAGTGCCCCAAATTTGCATAAACAGAGCGGACAACAACGGAAAGGAACGGACGTGGGAAGGATGTAGCGGGGATGTAAAGTGGACGTTAGTAGGAAGCCTAGCGGATGGAAGTGGATGAAAGCGGATGACTCATCTGCAGGGCTTCCGGGGGAGAACAGCGAAGCGGACGCGTAGCAGAACGGATGTGTAGCAGATGCGTAGCGAATGATGCGGATGCATCATGGATGCCTTGCGGATGCCTAGCGGATGCAAAGCGTTCACTGCGCATGCAGGGAGGATGAATTGCATAAGCTCCATGGATATAAAAGGAAGCAGCTCGCAAGCAGGTCACCATTCAGAGGAAAGACCTGCTGCCAGAGACATATTGAAAGAACACCATGGGGAAGAAGAGGAAGCCTGTGCCTACTCCTGCCAGCCCTGGCAAGAAGGACAGAACCACCAACCCACCCCCTGGCGCTGACTCTGAAGCTGCTGCTGCTGTTGCTGCTACTGGTGCTCCTGGTGCTCCTGGTGTTGCTGCTGCTGGTGCTTCTCCTGCTGCTGCTGCTGCTGGTGCTTCTCCTGCTGCTGCTGCTGCTGTGGTGGACCAGCCCCTAGGCCCTCAAAGCCCTGCTGCTGAAGGCCCTGAAGCCCCTGCCAGAGGGAGGAAGAGGCATGGCAAGGAGAAGGGGGAGAGGAAACAGTACTCCATTTCCGAGGACCATGAGGAGGAGGTTCTGGAATGGCTGAGGGTAGCGGTGCTGGAATGGCTGAGGGAACGAGTACCTGTGGAGGAAGGGCCACAGGCTCTATTGCGACACCAAGAGGAAGCAGGCAGCATGGAGAGAGAAGGCGGAGAGCCTGGGCTACACTTCAGATGTACTCCTGGGGTGGTGGAAGCATATGCACACCTGGTATGACAAGCTGCACCTGAAGAGATCCGGGCAGGCCGCTGTCAAGCTAACTGACTGGGAGACCTATGTCATGGCCAAGTGCAGCTTCCTGGAGGATGAGATCCACCACCGAGGAGCAGCCCCTCTGTCAACCCTCTCCCTCAGACAGCCCACAGAGAGCCACTCCTCTTCCAGCCAGGAGACAGCTACCATGTCCAGGCAGGTGTCTTTGGAGGGCTCCATGACAGAGACCCCCCCACAGCTGCACTCCCCATGCCAGAGAACGTGGAGGATCCCCTGTCTCAGATGGAGCAAGAAGAGGCAGCCACCAGAGACCAACCCACACCCACCTCCAGCTCCACCTCCACAGAAAGCAGGCAGAGAGGCAGACTGGAGGGACAGGGACACAATAAAAGCTAGTACAGATCTCCTTTCCCACCTGTCCACTTTGACATACCATCCTCCAACCGCAAGCCCTTCATCACGTACATGAGCCAGACCCTCATGGACATGCTCGAGGCCCAGTACCAGGCAATGAAGGAGAGGATCACAGCTCTTCCGCACCACCCTACAGGCCCAGCTGAACCTGATGCTACCCACTCCAGGTCTGCTCCTCCACCCCATGTGATGTCACAGCCCTTCCACAGATTTCAGCAGCCCCACGCCTACCACTACCAGGACTTCCCACAGCAGAGGCAGCCCTTCCCAGTCCACACCCAGGTTCCTTGGATGCCACAGATGCCACAGACCCCTCAGCTGACTCAGCTGCAGACCAGACAGCCCCACTACACTCCTCCTTCCTCCATCCCACAGCCAAGCCCTTCCTCAGAACATCTGTCATCAGTCTTGGGCCTCACATCCCAGGTCCTTGAGGAAATGCCTCTCAACCTCACGGGACTGAGTCAGCTCTCTGAGAGTTTCCTGCACACACCATCTCCTGTTGTACTCTCGGGGCCAGGCATCCCAATGGCGCCTCAGACCAGCACTCCAGCAACATCCACCTCCACAGTCCCTGGCCCTTTTACATCTGAGACCATGGGCATGCCTCAGAGTGACTGAGAAGAGTGTCAGAGACTGAGTTGTTACCTGTTCACCTTATCTTTGCTTAAAGACACTTTACTTAGGTCATTTTGCTTTTTAATAAAGTCATACAGTTTGTTATTAATAAAGGTTATCTTTGCTTCACACACTTGGTTCATTTTTTTTACTTAATAAAGTGTTGGGGAAAACTTTGAAAAAGGTTAAGCCTTTGCATGCTTGTGGGATTAGTAAGGATATCTGTGGGATGGATATCTGTGGGATGGGTAAGGATATCTGTGGGATGGATATCTGTGGGATGGGTAAGG
The DNA here is from genome assembly GCA_015471245.1 of Laticauda colubrina. Lineage (NCBI taxonomy): Eukaryota > Metazoa > Chordata > Lepidosauria > Squamata > Elapidae > Laticauda > Laticauda colubrina. Next base: position 88,955,158 of record BLBF01000003.1, on the reverse strand, counting down.
ATAGCTGTGGGATGGATAGCTGTGGGATGGGTAAGGATAGCTGTGGGGCACTGGAGGAGCTCCTCCAGGTATTCTTCGATGATGGCCTACACCACTTCTGCTGATGGTTTTGTGTGGCACCCTCCAGGCATACTGCATGTTTCTGTATGTGGTCCCAGAGACCAGGTGGCGCAAAGTCAGTGCCACCTTCAGTCCAGGCTGGGATGGAAGTTGGTGTTTGCCTTGGTCAACCTGGGTCTCAGTCGCTCCACAACTTCGTCAAACATGGCTGGTGGCATCCTCATGAAGTGATGGAATGCACGAGGGTCTTCATTCCTCAGCTCTACCATCAGCTTGTCATAGAGTCCAAACTCCACTCTTCTCCCAATCCATCTTCGGACCCAGACAGTTCTTGGATGTCTCCTTCTCTTTGCGTAGAAAAGGTGAAACAGTCTGAAGAGGGCTTGGTTCTGGTGTTGAATGATGGCGGCTACCAAAAGGAGTGTGCGATGATCCATGGTGGAGATCAATGGATGATGTGGAAGAGCAAGAGCAAGGCTGAAGAGGTCTGCACACCAGGGCTGCTGGACTGAAAGTGAGATCCAGGTGATTTCCTCCCCCTTTTTATAGGAAATGTTGGTTTTCCGCTAGGTGTCCTTCCACATACTCTAGACATCCTCCAGACATCTTAAATATCCGAGATACATCCCATATATGAACGTTTTGTCCATTTTAATGCTTTCTATTCGAGATGCATCTGCTTACATCCTTTCTATGTCCATGCTACTCACGCTGTGTGGATGTTCCGCGTACCTTTCACTTCCCCCCTCTTTCTGCTTTCTGCTGGAGCAGATGTGAGTTGCGCGGATGCCCAGAGGATACCGAGAGGATACATCAGACGTGTAATGGATGACAACGGACGTAGAACATTTGTTGCTCGTATGTGTCGTGGATGTACGCAGCGGAAAGTTCATCCACTCAAAAAGTTTTGTGCAGCTCAAAACTTTTTGAGCGGATGAAATAGCAGTAGATGGATGTTTGATGGATAGAGCGTATGAAAGACGTACGCAGTGAGTACACAATGGATGCATCACGTTTTCCAATGAATGGCAAGCTTTTTTCTCCGTTTTACATCCTCTTTGCATCCGTTGGTTCAGTGTGACAGGGGCTTTACTTTTACATTCACTGTATACTTACTGGAGAAGGGAAAATCTTCACAATTATTTCAGTTGAAGTTGACACCTTTAAGTTAACAAACTGCAAAAGCTGGGCACTGTATAGGATTTTTGTCTATGTTGTGAGAGAGAACATATATTTTTATCCCCTCTTTTTGCTTGAGTAAACAGCTTAAATCAGTGTATTTCAGCTACATCAGTATAAGTATAAATTTAGTTTAATCAAGCAAGCTTCTCATAGAGTATGAATTTCTTTCTAAATGATTGAAGAATTTATATTCTGACATGGCTGGTGAATTAATATAAATCCATTGCAATGTATACAGGACAAACTAGCTTAGCACAATAAAATAGGAGTTCATAATAACATGAAACTCAGAGCTATAAGCAGTACACCCAAAGCCTTCAAAAGTCTGTATAAAAGTAGCCACAGAATTATAATTTAATGTGTTAGAAAAGGAAAGTAATTAAATACAAAGAATTCATGTGATCATAGTAATTAAACTTAACACTACATACATTGAACATAAATCATACCTAATTTAACTTTGTCCCTTCCCAGTGTTTTGAGTGTATCTCCTTCTCAAATACAGCCTGGGAAAAAACCTGTTGTAACTTATGTTGTTTCTCCAAGAGGATAATATTTCATCGTACTAATGTCGTCCCTCATGCTACATAGTATTTATAGAAGCTCTGAATGCCTTTCTCTTGTTTAAAATTTAGTGGTTTCTATGGAAGACACAGCGGGTATAGTTTCTGTTTATCTTCCTCTTGAGCTGTGTTTGTAACAAATAGAAGTGGTTCATGTCAGTGGTGGGATTCAAAAAAATTTACTACTGGTTTGGTGGGCGTGGCTTGGTGGGGTGGGTTGGCTTGGTGGGCATGGCAAGGGAAGAATACTGCAAAACCTCCATTCCCTCCCCACTCCTGGGGGAAGGTTACTGCAAAATCTCATTCCTCCTGCCCCCACTAAACTGCTTTCCAGCTCTGTTCTCCTGTGCAGGGCAACAAAAGAAGTCCCAGCTGATCATCTGGGACTCAGGAGGCAGAGAATAGATGGGGGTGGGGCCAGTCAGAGGTGGTATTTGCTGGTTCTCCAAACTACTCAAAATTTCTGCTACCGGTTCCCCAGAACTGGTTAGATCCTACTGAATACCACCTCATGTATCCAAGAAAACTAAGATTGAACTATGACCAAAAAAAAAAAAAACACACCCCATCTCAGCTACAAACTTTTAAAAGAATAGAACATTGCTCTAAGTTGTTACTTATAATGAGCAGCAGCTGTTTGTATGATGTCAAAATGTACATAAGTCACAGCCCTCTTTTCTTCCTGTTGTAGATGTTTCTGCCAGTAACTGTAATCCTTCAAAAGAACATGATTAGTGCTAGTTGAGGAAATGTATAGAAAAGCATGCATAAACCTCATAGTTAAGAAACCAGGATGCACGAAGCTCTCTTGGCCTTTACCCTTCTTCTCCCATCCCATTTCTTCATTGCTGCCTTCTATTAGTACATCCATTGCTTCAGCTGCATGCATAGATGGTGCATAGAAAAGCACACTTACTATATATCTTTAAAATGACAAGTAAATGTAGCTGATTTCTTATGAATCACAGATCTGTATTCAGTCTTCCATCAAGTCTACAATTAAGTTTATCAAATAATTTCTTGAAAGCTAAATGACTCTCAGTGAAAATCAAGGGATGAAAACCTAAGTCTCTTCAAGATATATTTAAAAACTTCATCAATCCAAATCGTATTTAATATTCTTTGATAATTGAAAACCATATCTATTTCCTTGGTGGTCCTTTTTGAATTCTACTTCAGCTCTGAAATGGATACAGTGAGAAAATTCCAAATATGAGGTTAAAGACCTGTACCAATCTTGATGAAATAGAAAGTTATATAAAGTTGCTGCGTTCATTGATTATTTTTTTCCTGCCATTCAATTGTGTCTGATTCTTAAAGGCTGCCTGGACAAAATCCTATATTTCTCTTTGGAAACCATTTTCAAAAGTGGTTTGCCTTTGCCTCATTTCTAGGGTTGAAATAAAGTGACTGGCCCAAGCTCATCCAGCAGACTTTGTGCCTAAGGCAGAATGAGAACTCCTAGTGTAACCACTATACAAACTGGCTTTCTTACATTTAGAGATGCCATGGATACGAATGCAATTTTATTTATTGTATGAATGAAAAAAGAAAAGATATGGACACAGAATATGGTCCATATTCTGGACACAGAAGCCATCAATTGTTTTGTTTTGTCTGCTTGCTTGTTTCTATCTCCTTATTAATACTAGAATTGACATATTGTTAATCCTATGCCGAATGGCTATGGAGATTCTCAGTAATCCAGGTAATGGTTGTCCCAAAGGTGCTTTTTCAGGAGGCAACTGGACTTTCTGGTTTTTCTTTGAAGACGTTTTGCTTCTTATCTAAGAAGCTTCTTCAGCTCTGACTGGATGGTGGGGAATGGGTCTTGGAGAAGCAAAACGTCTTCAAAGAAAAACTAGAAAGTCCAGTTGTTCTTGAAAAAGCACCTTTGGGATAATTCTGTGCTGGTTTTGCATTGTATTATCTCTAGGGAAAGAAACAATATTAGTTTTGGTGCAGTAGGGCAGTCCACTTGTCCTTCCTTTAGTCAAAAATAAAATATTATTGTGGAAAACACTTTTGTTATTGCATTGGGGTAATATTTCTTCCAAAGAAATTGGAACAATAATTCAAAATTGTTTATTTGCCCAAATAAACTGCAACAATCAACTTACTTTGGCTGATACTATAAAGATAAGCAGGGTAGGCCTAAATGGATACTTGGATGAAATTCCAAGCTGTGGATTTTGCAAACTAATTGTGATCTTTTCTTTGTTGTCATTTTATTCTTACTAACAAATATACTGTATAATTTTTGACAGGACTGCCCAAGGAGCTAAATGAGAAGATGTAACGTCACTTTGTAGATGCCACAACATGTTGGATGGAAAGAAATAAAAAGAAATATGGATATTTCAATTTGAAAAAGGATTCTCACACACAGATTCACAATTGCAAACAGCCATGTCCAAAAAAGGACGCAGCAAGGCTGAAAAGCCTGAAGTACTGATTATGTCTTTACAAGCTGCCAATGAAGATCTCAGGACTAAGCTGACGGATATTCAAATTGAGCTTCATCAAGAGAAGTCTAAAGTGAGTAAAGCACTAGTAGCAAATGCCAGGGGATTTAAATAGTGGTTGCATGGCTAATTATGAATTAAAAGTTTCCTCACTTCATTCTGGAAGAGAGGAAGAATACTAGAAAAATACATTTTTATTTATTGCTGACATTTGCCGGAGTAAACATAAAGGGGAATTCAATCAATGAATTACAGCTGAGTCAACACTTGTCTCCAGAGTATACTTGTTTTTCACCTATTGTCATTCTCCTGTGGCTCAGTTACTGAAAGATTCCTGTCTAAAATTGGAATATTTTTTAAAAGATATGGGATTCTTGATGTCCTCTGAGCTTGGATGTTTTCATGAAGACATTTCATTACCAGCCTAGGTAACATCATCAATGAATGGGTAAATAGAGTTGCTTATATTTAGCAGTCTTGCTTGGAGAATAGTTAGGCAGTGGCTTTTTCCTTGATGGCTTCTTAATCAGAAAACTTTGCATACATACTTTTTAACATCTCTGTTTGCAGAAAAACAGTGTTCAAATGTTTCTTGCAGTCATTTAAGTTTTTTTTCTGTTTGTACTTTAGGAGGTTTTTTTCCATTTTTCCTTACAGAACTGTTCTAACTCAGAAGTTTGTTTAAATATCCTTGTATGCGCTATGTGCTGGAGCCTCTCCATAGATTTTTAGATTGTTGTCTTACTGTTTCAGTTTTAATTTCTTCCCAGTTAGAGCTTCTAGAATATATTGATATTTAATTGGTCTATTCCTTCATCCACCTGCATAATATTTCCTGTACTACATAACTTCAAACATACCTGAGCCATTCTTGTGTTTAATGACTGACAAACATTCTTTAAATGCTTTGCCAGTAGCAATTAGACAATTCAATTTTTGTTTCATCAGTCCAAAGAACTTTGTTCCAAAGAATTTCTAGTTCATCAGGACTTTAGAAAATGACTTTTGTGATGACTCTGAAGGTAATGTTTTCTTTTGATAATTCTCCAACTATTATCTAAACATTACTTGGAATACTGCATTCAGATCTGGCCGCCATGATGTAAAAAAGATGTTGAGACTCTAGAAAGAGTGCAGAGAAGAGCAACAAAGATGATTAGGGGACTGGAGGCTAAAACATATGAAAAATGGTTGCTTGGAACTGGGCATGTCTAATCTAATGAAAAGAAGAACTAGGGGGACATGACAGCAGTGTTCCAATATCTCAGGGGCTACCACAAAGAAGAGGGAGTGAAGCTATTCTCCAAAGCACCTGAGGGCAGGACAAGAAGCAGTGGGTGAAAACTCTCAAGGAGAGAAGCAACTTAGAACTAAGGAGAAATTTCCTGACAGTTAGAACAATTAATCAGTGGAACAACTTGGGAATACTCCAACACTGGAAGTTTTTTAAAAATAGGTTGGATAACTATTTGTCTGAAGTGGTGTAGGGTCTCCTGCCTGGGCAGGGGGTTGGACTAGAAGACCTCCAAGGTCCCTTCCAATTCTGTTATTCTATTCTATTATTGTATAGTGGACAAGTACTTCAGTGTCCATTAAACTTTACAGCAGGGCATTTGCACCTCTGGGTTCTGCTTGACAGAATATCCTGTACAATAGTCCTCTACCCTATTCAGAAACTGTTGTTTGAGGAAAGGCCGGTCATTGAATAAAATGTGAAGAGGCTGAAGCCTGGATGTCATGCAAAATATTCAAGAAGTTGACTTTGTTTTCCTGCATTTCACCCAGTTGGAGCAAGCAGAGGTGACCTATGTAAGGCACTTCTCAGCTGGGAAAGTTTAAGGAGTCTAAGGTGGCTGGAGATTTCCTTGGGAGACTTTCTTTCTAGAAGGCTTAGAAAGACACCTTTGTTTTGGCATAGGTGACATATTCTTTTATGCAAAGCAAGAGAAATAGCTTTCTCCTTTCATCCCCTGGAGGAAGGAAAAGATTCCTAATAGGCTCTATACCGTTCTGTTATTGTTGAGCTGTAAGACAACAGGAACCTTCACTTACTGAGTTTTTCAGTATGGATAAAGTAGAGATATGAAGAGAAGGTTTTGTGAAATGTATTTATTTATTCATTCATTCAATTTGCATGGCGCCCATCTCAAACCAGTGACTTTGAGTGCTGAACAAGCATAAAAACAATTAAAACAAGGTATGATGAGAGGCTTTCCTCTTCAATTATCTGTCATTCACTTTATCCTACCCCCACCAGAGTTTTTTCAGACAGACAGTCCAATCCTTTGTCTGGCTTGAATTCCTCATCTTTTCTTAAAGGTTGCATTCAGTTGTGCATTGTTGTTGTTATTGCTGTTGTTAAATAAGACAGCATTTGCAGAAATCTCTTGTCTTCCTCACTTAGTCTTTGTATCACCTCTGCATTCTCTTTTACCTCATTTTGCTTTGTGTATGGATAATACTATTTTAGTACGAGTCCTTCTTTGAGGGGCTGTCATCTTCAGTCCTTCAAACAACAAAACTGGTTTTGAGACTATTCTTGCTCTTTTGAAGTAGATTTTTCTTCTTTTTTCCAGAGAAAGGTAATTGATTTCTGTGACCCAGACATTTTCATTCTTTTGCCAGTAATCATTCTTTTTCTGGGAAAACAAGCCTAAACCACCATTAAACTCCATAATTGAGCAGCAGTCTTTTTAGCTTGCACAAAGTCTTTCATCATGAAAACCTTTAAGGGTTGGTTATTTATCAAAGTTACCATTTACCTCAAAGGACAATTTCATGGATATCAGTTTCTTGTACTGTAGGACAATTGGGATGAAAGAAAGATGCTCTTGTGCTTAGCTGTACCTCAGAGCTAACATACCTCAGAGTATTGCTCATTTTATCCTTCCATAAGACTATCAGGGTTCAATTTGAAGCCCATTTTAATAACAGAAAATCATGTCAAATGAGTAGAAATCAGTGCATAATCCTGCACATTATCTACACAAAGAAGTTCTGTTGCAATCTTGAATGGCTATTCATTTTTTGTCATTGATATGAATGTTTTAGCACTTAGACAGAATTTGGCTGATTTATTTAAAAGCTATGGGTTAATTGCCCAGATTCTAAAAGGCAGGGGTAGGAGCTGATGAAGGATTTGATGAATGCTGCATTTTCATCTGCCCAGATAACTTTTATACTAAGAATTAAATATAAAATAAATTTATTTTCATATTATCTCTCTGTTTGTTTATTTACCACTAAAGATGTTTGGACTTCCTAGTTATAGGAAAGAGATTGAAATATTTTCAGTGCCAGGGCAACCAAATCTGCATGTAAGAGGATATTTCTTTGGGTTAGTGGAAGTTTCAGTAGAGGATGAAAAAATGTTATTCATCACAGTTAGTTTTTAATTTTTGTAATAATGAGAAAGCTGCTCATGGATAGTAATCTCATGTATTCTGAAACAAAAGATTTTCCTTAAGTTGTATTGCTGGGCTGCATCCACCATTGCCCAAGCAAATCTTCATTCATGCATTTTTCATTCTTTTCTTCTTAACTGCAGTTTCCTAAATAAACTTTGTTTAAGAGGTTCCCCCAAATCCTTAACAAATGTGACTGTGTCTAAAGAGCCAAAGCTAAATGTCAAGAGACTAGAATGACTAATGTTTTAAAGGCCACACAGAGATATTCTGTCCTTTTCTGTCCTTTCACATTTATTTGTTTATTTGGCTGCCCAACTCTACAATTGCAAAAACAATCATACAAAAATCCAAATGACAGAAAAAAATAACCATTAAAAAATCTCTTAATGCAGGACCTGCCTCTCTAAATCTGAGATTTGAAGAGACAGATTTCAGGGCTCTTGAATCTATGTAAGGTGGGAGCCAAAGATGTCTTGAAGATGGGGTGTTGTTGCAGAGACAGGCACTCCAACAGAGAAGATATGTTGTATTCATCAGGTGACACTATAATGAGTGGGACCTGGAGCATGTCAACAGTGCCTAATCATATAGCTGGGCAGAAGCCACAGGAGACATATGATCTTTTAGATGACCAGGCCTTAAGGGCTTTATTAAGAACCACTATAAGCAAATGCACTCCTATTTAGTTTAAATCCGAATACCACAAAAATGGGTGCACACTCATTAACTAAGAGGAACACATAAATATATGGAACATAAGAAAGCAATGAAATGTATAGAAGAAGAATATCTAAGCTAGTGGTCGGGTTATAGCTATAGCCTAGGCTCAGAATCATCCCTTGTTGTAAATGTTATAAAAGGAACAAAGGAACATTAAGCAATTATTTTTCATCCATTTCTTTCCTTGTTAAAAAGAGTATAAAGTTTTTCCAAGGAACTCAGAATAATTTATCAGGAAATCTCCCCATTTTATGTCCATAAGGACTTTTGAAAAGGGTTAGATTAAAAGCAGATCAGCATTTATTCTGCGGAGTCAATCCTGAGCCAGTCATGATCAGACTCCTGGCTGTGGGCAGAGTTTGTGTCAAGCACCAAGGAAATCAGTAGGTTTAGGCAGTTCAAATGAGTACAAAGATTTATTGCAAGCTTAAGTTCTCAACAAGAATCTGGCCAAGTGACCATTAAGAGAAATGTGTAGGGGTTAAGAATAGAAAGGAATTCAAGGTGGCTGGACTTAGATCTCCAGCAGACGCAAAGGGACTCATGACTTATAATGCATTTGACCCCTCCTTCAGGCTTGGCCTGGTCATCTCCTACAGTTTGCCTGCAATACTGTGTTTTAACCATTGTGTCACCAGGGCATTTTAAATTAGATGAGGGAACTGCTTATAAAGCATCATTGTTTCAAAGACTAGTGATGATAAATGGGAATTTTTTCAGCCCATTAGAAAATGTGGAATGTGATTGAACTAGAGAAGGAGGCTGAAGAATTTTGACAAGATTATCTAATAAAATAGATAAGCAGAATACTAGGAAACCTCTGTCTGACTCAAAACCTAAAGAATCTTCTAATACAGATTGTTAGATGCCTGCCAGTGTATTTGGAACTATTTATTGTTTATTTATTTTGATGTTACAGTGTTATATTTTGTATGGCTTTAATTGTATTTTAATATTTTAATGACTTGTACAATATAAACCTCTATGAGTCACAGGATTTGGCAGAATATATATACATAAAATAATCTGGAATGTCCCCAAATACACAGCAGTGAACATATAAATTGTATTGACAATCAGAAGCTGATTATCGTGTGAGTTATATTGACAGAAAGCGAGTCTTAGGAGACAATTTGAAGAATAAAAGAAAATGGGGACCTGCTGAAATTACTCAAATTAGAATGGAATGGAATGGAAGACAGGCAATAAAATCAAATATGGTTATAAATAATATATATTTATATTATTTAGGGTTATAAATATATTTTGAGAACCTCTATTGCATTGCGGAAGTTAAGTAGTTATACATTCTTGTTCCTGATTATCCTGTTTTTCTCATCAGAGACAATCACATTATCTTTCATACCATGTTTCTCCAACAATATGCCCCCTCAATAGGAAGACCCAGCATGTTTTCTAGGCATAAAGTGAAATTAAGCACCTCCCCCCAAATTTAGGCCTAGTTTAAAACATGCAAAATTTGCTGCAGATACAGGTATGGTGCTGGGTATAGGCTGGGTCAGTGGGCAGAAGGGCAGCGGTGGCAGTGGCATGGATGTCGACCTCAGTGGCAGTGGGGCACTTCAGGATTCATCAAAGGATTCCTCCCAAAGGAGGGGAGTGTATTTAAGGGGGTGAATCCTCCTTTGGGGTGGATCCTTTGAGAGAATCCTTGGGGAAGCTTGGTGCTAAGGGTCTGTAGGATGATTCCCTTTCTCTTCTGTTTAGATTGGAAGGTTTGCCTCTGCTCGAAGGGCAAAATGAATAGATGGTTCCCTTTTTAAAACTACTGGGAGGGGTGGGGAGGAAGCTGCCCGATCAGTCTGTTTTCTTAGGGAACTGACAGAGGGAATGAGAGTGAAGAAAACTTAAATAGGGGGAAAAGGTCCATGGGGAGGTTTTGGCAGGCTGGAGCAAGAGGAGAGTGCCTGACCATACAAGGGACGAGACCATGACCCGAAGTTCTGGGACAGGAAGCAAAGTGAGATGTGGGGGGAGAGAAACGATCACATCACCCTTCCACCACCACTTCCATCCACCATGTTCGGCCATTAGGAGTGGCTGGTGGCGAGGTGTGGCTGCCTGCGGGGCGGGGGGGGAGAAATTAAGTCAACCACGAAAAGACAACCTAGCCATTTTTTCAAGGGTCAAAAGAAAATAAGGCCCGGCCTTATTTCTGAGAAACACGGTATGTATGTCTTCATTGCTCTTCTCCACTCTCATTCCCTTCATGTGCAATACTGAATTTTTCTACCAATAAAATGTATACAAATATTTTTCTTTTAAAAACCTGATCAGTTGTCTCTAACTTGCATATGTCTTCATTGGTGTCTGCACTGTTTCATAAAGACTTTGCCATGACCAGTGTATAACAGCAAGGAATCTTTCATATGACTATGGGTTCTGAACTATAGCTGGCAAACTTTGTCCTCATTGGCCATGCTGAATGTATCTTTGAGAACTGTAATTCAGAAACATCTAAAAGGTCAAAGGTTCCTCACCCCCCTATTACACTGAGTCAATTTATTTGAAATTATCAGTGGCATTTTTTTCTGTCAGACTTTTTCCTTTCTTCTTAACTTCCATTTCCCCTAACTATATAGTATTGCTCTATTTGTTGAACTATTCAAAAGACAAAGAAACATCTTATATAATTAAGGTTCTTTTCCCAGCCAACAATGTTTACAGAAATCTGTCAGCCTTAATGTTAAGTCAAAATGGTGTCCCAGAAATTTTCCATTATTGAACTGTGTTTGTGATTGCTGCCTTGCATTTGTGGTCTCCCCTCATGAGGTTGCTGAAAGCCGCTTACCTTGCAAAAAGGCATTATGTTATTTTCAAATGTACCATGAAATATTTATAGGGACAAGCATTATGATTCTTTTGAACTCCGTATGGAAGAAGCACGATCTACTGTATGTTGCTTTTGCACTGATAGAGAAGGAATGGAAACTGTACCCATAATTTCAGGTTGGGATTTAAACACACTGCAGGAGGCTTGCCATCAGGTTTCAGGTAAATGAAAGGAAAAAAACTGTTACCTGAAGGCTAGACTAGACATGACATTTATCACATGGTTAGCTGAGGCAAAGCATTAAAAAAATGACAGCAAAATAACAAGAATGCCATGTTGGAACAGTGGCAAGAAGATAACTGTCTCTTTGCCTATATTATCACTTGGGAGCCCTAATTTCTCTTCATCCAACTTTTATTCCCTACCATAATAAAAAGCTTGTATGGAGAAAGTCACCAATTGAACAGTTTATATTTTACTTTCATTTCATCATCATTTAAGGCCCTGTCACACTGCCCAACGGATGCAAAACAGACACAACGGACGAGAAAAATGTTCCATCCGTTGTTATCCGCTGTCAGAAGGGGCAAAAATTTGCATAACCGGAGCAGATAACACGGACGCGGGGAGGACGCAGGGCAGATGGAAAGTGGATGCGGAACGGAAGCCCAGTGGATGGAAGCAGATGAGAGCGGATGGCACATCCGCAAGGCTTCCGGGGGACCTCAGCAAAGCAGATGCGGAACGGATACAGCGGACGCACAGCGGATGCACAGCGGATGCACAGCGGATGAAGCGGATGCACAGCGGAAGCCTAGCGGATGCCGAGCGTTAATTGCGCATGCGGGGAGGATGCATTGCATCAGCCCCGCGGATATAACGGAAGCAGCTCGGAAGCAGGTCGCCATTCAGAGGAAAGACCTGCTTCCAGACACATCAACAGCCTTGCCTGTCCTGCCTGCATGTCTGCCTGCAAGCCGGTCTGCCAGCCTCCCTGCCAGCCTCCCTGCCAGCCTCCCTGCCAGCCTCCCTGCCAGCCTTGCTGTCTGCCTGCCTGCCAGCCTTCCTGCCAGCCTCCCTGCCAGCCTTGATGTCTGCCTGCCTGCAAGCCTTGCTGCCAGCCTTGGTGCCTGCCAGCCTCCCTGCCAGCCAGCAACCCCACAACCATGTTTGTTAAGCCTGGGTTCCCCAACCAGGGTTAGGTAGACAAGCTAAACAGAATGTGCAGCGTTAGTCAGATAGGCACACAGATAAATGAGTGAGCTAAGCTTGTATGTTTATTAACATACAGTAAAAATAACAGATACGCTTGTGCTATCAAGAATATATTTTATTCCAGTATAAGTTTATAGCATAGTCAAAAACAGTCCAATATTCATTTACCATGTAGTCAGTCCATTCAGGGATATTCAGTTAGCAAAGTCCATGTAGAATATCCTATGTCAGTTCACTTACAGATCAGTCCGTTGTTGTCTCTCCCGTTCGAGCAATGCAGTCTTGCTTCCAAGCAGTAATCAGTGATCATCAAAGCCAGAGAGAGAGAGAGCAAGCTGTAGCCTTGCTACTTTTATATGGTTTTCATAACCACACCCACAGTTGCTATTTTACAGTTAAAGCTGCATACACTAACTATGATTCATAGTTAGTATTTCACCTAAAACAGTTAGGGTGAACAATGTTATCCCTAACAATGTTGAAGCACAGCAAGCCTCTGCCATCTGCTGCCAGCCCTTGCAAGAGGGACAGGGCTACCATCCCGCCCCCTGGCCCTCACTCTGGTTCTGCTGGGCTTCTGCAGCATGGGCTCGCTCTTCTGGGGCTGGGGCTTCTGCTGCTTCTGCTTCTGGAGGAGCTGATGACAAGCACTCCAGCACCAGCCACCTCCACAGCACCTGCACCCTTCACCCTTGAGACTGAGCGACCAAGAGGAGTGCCAGAGACTCATTTTTGTCTTATAGCTTGTTGTTAATAATGTCTATTTTTTTGATTCACACACTTGCTTCATTTCTTTTTTTTAATAAAGTCTTGCTGGAAACTTTTAGAAATGGTTTAAGCCTTTGCATGCTTGTGGGATGGGTTAAGATAGCAGTGGGATGGGTTGATAGCTGTGGAATGGGCAGGGATACCTTTGGTATGGGTAATAGCTGTGGGATAGATAAACCTCCAGTTCAAGCATAGTGGGACTGTATGGTCCACCCTCCCAGGTGCCACACCTATGGCCCTTTATTATCAATAACAATGTAATCAATCATCTACACATTTCAAAATAAACACAACTCTTTATTAAATGCCCTGTTCATTGTCGGGCCACTCAACATACATGGCACAATCTCATCAGTGTGATGAGACAGGCTCAAGGAAGCATCCATTAAGCATCTATCATCCTGTCTTGCCACTCAACTTCTCCAGCTGGGGAGTTGCACCAGTGTTTCAGGAGGTTGCGCTGCTTCTTCCCTTCACATGAGGCTCTGTTGGGGCCTTGCACATCCTCAGTGTCTATCAGGTTTTGCCCTTGCCTCCATTCCCCAGGCTCCATGTCCCCATTGCCTTGTTGGAGGTCCACGAGCCTGTTCTGCAAGACTGGGTAGCGGGTGCGCATGAGATTGTGCAGGATGCAGAAAGCTTCCATGATCCTCCTTATGGTCTCTGGGCGATGCTGCATGGTGGTGAGAAGTACCTGGAACCCGTTGGCCAGGATGCCAAAGGCGTTCTCCACCACCCCCCTTGCCCTGGACAGCCTGTAGTTGAAGATCCTCTCTTCACGGGTGAGGAATCTGGAGGTGTAGGGCTTCATGAGGTAGGTTGTGAGGGAGAAGGTGTCATCCCCCACAATGAAGTCGGGCACATCTTGTGTGTCGTTGGGCAGGGGTTCTGGATCTGGGAAGCCCACGATGAGGTTGCGTTCCAGCCTACCCTTGAGGTCACTTGCGTTGTATACCTGGGCATCTGAAGCTGACCCGTTGCCTAAAGCATTGATGTAGATGAACTTGTAGTCAGCATCGACCATGGCGAAGAGGATGATGCTGAAGAAGCCCTTGGAGTGGACCCTGAGTGAAATAAGTGGACCCTGAGTTGGCTGGCGCTTTGCAGGCCATGTGCTTGCCATCGATGGCTCCAACGGTGTGTGGGAAGTTCCACCTCTGATACCACTGCTCTGCAATTTTCTTCCATCCTTCTTCAGTGGAGGAGCACTGGAGGAGCTCCTCCTTGTATTCTTCGATGATGGCCTGCACCACTTCTCTGACCACAGTGCTGATGGTGTTGTGTGGCACCCTCCATCCGTACTGCATGCTGCTGTAGGTGGTCCCTGAGGCCAGGTGGCGCAGAGTAAGTGCCATCTTGAGCCCAGGGTCCAGGCTGGGCCAAAAGTTGGTGTTTGCCTTGGTCAACCTCGGTGTCAGCCGCTGCACAACTTCGTCAAACATGGCTGGAGGCATCCTCATGAAGTTTTGGAATGCACGAGTGTCTTCGTTCCTGAACTCCACCATCAGCTTGTTGTACAGTCCGTCCTCTGCTCTTCTGGCGAACCATCTTCGTACCCAGACGCTTCTTGGCCACCCCTTTTTCTTCCCGTAGTAGAGTTCACAGAGCCTGTAGATGGCTTCGCACTGTTGCAGAAGGATGGTGGCTGCCAAAAGGACTGTGTTACGATCCACGGTGGACCTGACTGGATGCTGTGGAAGAGGAAGAGGCAGATGAAGGCTGCAGAGGTCTGCAGCAGGGCTGCTGGTCTGAAAGTGAGATCCAGATGTGTTGCTCCCCCTTTTTATAGGCAGTATAGGTGTCCCTTTGCATCCTCTAGGCATCCTCTAGACATCCTTAATATCCGACATAGGTCCCCTCTGCGAACATTTTTTCCATTTTAAATGCTTTGTTTCTGTGCTGCATCCGCTAGGCATCCATTCTGCATCCGTTCTGCGTCCGTTCCGCTTCCTCCCTGCGTCCGAGCGGATGCGAGTTGCGCGGATGCGGAATGGATGCCTAGCGGATATAGCGGATGCATAAGGGATGCAGAACGGATGCCTAGCAGATGCGTAGTGGATGCAGAACGGACAAATTGGATACATTTTCCGCACAAAAGTTTTGTGCAGCTCAAAACTTTCTGAGCGGATGAAACGTCAATAAACGGATGCTGGACGGATAGAGAGGAAGCAAAACGGAGGCAGTGAGTACATCCCGTTAACCAACGGATGGCAAGCTTTTTTGTCCGTTTTACATCCTCTTTGCATCCGTTGGTGCAGTGTGACAGGGGCTTTAGTTGTTGTTTTATATTTTCTGTCACTTTTAAACATTCCTGATTTTTTAGATGGCCAATAATTTTGAGTAGCTGTATATCTAGGAATAAACTTTTCTTTAATTATCTTTAACTCAGGATTAGACAATTTGGAGCTCATGATAACTAATATTCCCAGGACACATTCCTTGAGATCTACTGAACCTCTTGCTATGATTTTTTTAAAGTATTCTCCTATGATTAAAAACATAAATGGTGATTCAGGAATTGGGCATGTTTAATGAAAAGAAGGACTAGGGGTGACATGTTAATAGTGTTCCAATATTTGAGGGGCTGGCAGAAAGAAGAGGGGGACAACCTATTTTCCAAAGTACCGGAAGGCAGAACAAGAAGCAATGGATGGAAACTAATCAAGGAGAGAAGCAACCTGGAATTAAGGAGAAATTTTCTTTACAGTGAGAACAATTAATCAGTGGAATAACTTGCCCCTAGAATTTGTGAATGCTCCAAGACTGGAGGTTTTTAGGATGAAATTGGACAATCATTTGTCTCAGATGAAACAGGTTTTCCCGTTTGAGTGGAAGCTTGGACTAGAAGACCTCCAAGGTCCCTTCCAACTCTATTTTCCTGTTATTCTGATTTGATGTACATATGAAAAGCATCTTCGGCAGATTTTGGATTTACAAGAATGTGCTTGGACTCATATAGGGCCCATATGAGAAATCAAAGGAAGCAAAGTTGGAAACAGAACAACTAGATGTATCCTAGTGGCCAGGCAGATGTCAGCAGTTTTCCAGCTTGAGGGGGAGAAATTTGCTCCACAAAATCTTCTCAGAATCCCAAATGTTTCTTACAGTCCCAAAGATTACCAATTTAGATCTTAACTTTACCATCTGAATCTTTGTTGAAGACTAAAGAATTGTCAGATTTTAAGATTTTTATTTTAAGATGATTCAGCAGTAACCAAACAGAACATACACATACTCTCTCACACACAAAAAGCACCCATGTACATATCCTTCCTCTGAAATCTCAAGAGAGTCAAGAAAAACATTCAGCAGAGTATATCTATTGTTACTACAGTAGAAAATAGGTCATATGAAGTAGTGTGAGGTGGAAGCAGATAAAAAGCCACCAAAAGATTCGTTGATCCAAGGAAAACAAGGTTTTATTCACGTGTCTGCAGAGACGGGTTCCCTCAGGCATTGAAGGAACACAGAGCAAAATTCAGGCAGCATTTTTATACCCTAACTGTCTGCCCCCTTGTACGAGGGCTTGGCTCACATTCTTTCTGTTTTCAAATTGACAGATATATTTCAAAGGTTCATACTAGCTCCCTATCTAGCAAAAGCAGTTACACGGTTTTGACATCGCAGCACTTTATTACAATTCCCCATTGTTCTAGCCTTATCTTGTTTTTTTCTCTTGTGCACAAACTGGAACACTTTCTTATTTAGCAGAGCTACTGAGTTTGAGACACACTTCCTTATTTAATTCAATGGGTCATCCAACATGACTTCGGTTCTGCTCACAGTAGGTTGAAATCTTTTGTTCTATGTTTCACTTTTGTGGATATTTAATTTCGTACTCAAGCCTGAGAGAGAATCCTGAGCCAGTTCTTTAGCTTTGGACAATGTTTATAAACTGAAATAAAGATCTAATTCTTATTTTGATCTCAAAGTCTTATTTCTTTTTTTTAAACAAATACCTATTTTAAATAAATAATTATGATATAACATCGTGTTCTAAGAATTGGTCCGTTTTGTTGGGAAAAAAATGAAGTCCTTTTGTATATGTGTTCCTTTAAATCAGTCTTCCCTTAAATCAGACTCCTGGAGACTACATCAAAATATCTGCAGATTTCTTAGCAACATTTTTGGAAATTCTTGGCCTTCTCCTTCCTAGGACAGGGGAAAAAATGACTGGCCCAATGTCATCCAGCAGGCTTTGTACCTTAGATAAGATTCAGAACTTGCTGCCTTTTGGTTTATAGCCCAAACTAGACCAACTGTCTCTCAACCTCCTATTTACTATATTTAAAACCATTTCTCAGATAATGCTTTGAGGAAAAAAATAATTGTTTTGGTAATGTATTATTTTCTCAGTCCTGCCATCTCATGAACTTTTGATCATATTTTTACTTTATTTTTTATTTATTTATTTGATTTGTCAATCGCGTACAAAATAATAGGTATAAGAATAAACATGAGTATAAATACAAGAAATAGGTATGAATAAATGGGGACAATAGAACAGGGACAGTAGGTACAATTGTGCACTTATGCACACCCCTTACAGACCTCTTAGGAGTGAGGGTTTGAGGATGGTAACAACAGGGACAAGTAGTGCATTCCAGGCATCTATTGCTGAAGTTATACTTTCTGCAATCAAGTTTGGAGAGGTTTACAATGAGTTTGTATCGTTGTGTGCTGTTGTATTGTTGCGGTTGAAGCTGAACTAGTCATTGACTGGTAGACATTGTAGCAGATAATTTTGTGTACTATGCTTAAGTCCAACTTTAGGCAGTGTAGTCCAAGCCCAACATTTCAAGTCTGGTGGTGTAGAGTATTCTATTGTGAGCAGAAAAGTGCAGTACTCTTCTCGTGAAATACTTCTGGACATGCTCAATTGTATTAATGTTCAATATACAGTGCAGATTCCAGACATATGAGCTGTATTTGAGTATTGGTCTAGCAAATGTTTTGTATGCCCTAATTAGCAATTCAATATTACCAGAGAAGAAGCTTCGTAAGATTAGATTTACAACTCTTAATGCCTTTTTGACAATGCTGTTACAGTGAGCTCTGCTGCTTAGGTCATTTGATATGAGTATTCCAAGGTCCTTGACAGAGTGAGGGTTGTCAATGGGGTCATATCCGCCTAGATTGTATTTGGTGTACAGATTTTTTTACCAATATAAATGTAGGACAAAGCATTTGTTGGTCGAGATTTGGAGTTGTCAATTGTTTGACCATTCAGACACATAATCAATATTGCTTTGAAGGACAGTAGAATTGTCAGTGGTGTTGTAAAGAGAAATGTTTTTACATGCTCTGAATTTTTATATTTAGGTGTTTTCAATGAATGGATACTAAAGGAAAGATTATTTATGGGGATTATATTATCTGACATTTTAAGTTCATTGAATTTGAACATAAAATAACACCAACAGAAAATTGCATTGTGAGCATATAGATCAGATCTAAAGTTCTGTATGAGTTCCCCAAAAATAGATGCAAAAAGATAAAATGTGTATTTTTCATAAGGTATGAATTAATACATTTTGGTTATAATCTGCACTCTTCAGTTAAGGTTTGGTTGATCGCATAGGACTTTATTACACTTCTGAACTGATTTTTAGGCTCTTTCATAACTAAAAGTTATTTGCGATTGTGCATCAATTACAGTGTGTGTGAACATTTATAAAACTGGAGATCAATGTAATTAGGATGATAATGATGGTGATAATGTTGCTGGTATCTATTTTGTCTTTTTTTCTCTTTTTATTCTGCAGGTGAACAAACTTGAAAGGGAAAAAATCCAAGAAACAAAGCGGATCCGGGAATTAGAACAGCGCAAACAGACAGTGCAGATCACTGAACTCAAAGCTAAACTCCATGAGGAGAAGATGAAGGAGCTACAAGCTGTCCGGGAAAACCTTATCAAACAGCATGAGCAAGAAATGGCACGGACGATGAAAATCAGAGACAGTGAAATCCAGAGACTCAAGTCAGCACTGTATGCATTGCGAGAAGGGAGTAGTGATAAAGTACGGACAGCCCTGAGCATTGAGGCTCGTGAAGAGGCCAGGAAACAATTTGACTCTGAGCGCCTTAAACTTTTGCAAGAAATTACTGAACTGAAGTCTGCCAAGAAGCAGGTGGACGAAGCCCTGAATAACATGATCCAAGCTGATAAGATTAAAGCTGGGGATCTCCGGAGTGAGCATCAGTCCCACCAGGAGGCAATCTCTAAGATCAAGTGGGAGAGTGAGAGGGATATTCGCAGGCTGGTTAGTAACGTGTCTAAATATCCTGCCATATTTATGGCTCAATGTGCATAACCTTTCTTGTGATTCTCATTACACTATGTGCAAAGATTTTGATTGCCAAATTTGAGAGAGCTGCCCTCCAGAGCTATTGTGCATTATAAGTATGTTATAATGCAAACTTCTGTGTGTGTCAGAATTAGCCTGTAATATCAACATAAAGAAAACATATTCGTAGTTTATCTTTCCAATTGTTACCAGCACAGGACATTTTAACAGTCAATACTTAGGTACAAAAATTGCACTGAAAAATAAGAGACTGAGCAAAGAATAAGGATTTTAAAATTAAAGAAATGTGGCCTATTAGCTTGGTGGAGGGGGGGGGGGAGCATACTGTGTCCACTGAAAAAGATATAACTATCATCATGCATCCTATTGACCTAGCTTATGCTATCATTGCTTTGTGCTGGTACCATATGCATTCAGTGACAATAGAAAATTCTCAATGAGTACTGCTCAAAATCATGAGTGTTTAAACTAATATATCAGCAATTGTATTCCTTCTTGTCTTCAAAATGCTTTCCCACATGCCATTAAACTTTTAGTCCCATGTATACTTTAGAAAAAGTGCCATGGAATTCTGCACAGTTGTTTCTCAGAAAAAAGAACAAAAAACAAATGTTTTATTTCTCTCACAACTTGTATGTGAGATTTGGTGGCTGAGTTTTGAATGACTTGCTGTTGAGGAAATCTTTGTGATACGTCATGTGATGGCAACATAACGCCACGAGTTTGGCACTCATGCACTACACCAAATTGGCTTTCCAATTATATTTAAAAGATGTCTTGAAGTTCTATATAGTGTTGCCTGTTTGTCTGCATCCAGCAATAATTTATTTTTACTGAACTCCCATTTTGTGTTTTCTTCTTTCTCTCACAAAATATTGACATATTTTTCCTACAGTGATCTTTGCCACTGTTGTCACTTAATTATGTGGAAAGATTTGCTAGTGTACAGTGATGAACAATTGCTCATTAGAGACCTAAATAATTTATTTTCAGATTAATTTATTCACCCTTGAGGCATCTTGTAAGGTACTAGAAATGAACTGCTAAATTCAATAAATTGAAACACAGGTAGCTGATAGGGAAAATATTTTCAGTTGCATCTGTTGTAGGACTTAGTTGAAATGGAGAGATGTATGTTTCATTAAGATGTCATCATCTTTGAATGTATTTATTTGTTTGTTTGTTTAACCAACATATATAGCCACCCATTCCAGCAAATTATTCTGGGCAGTGAATAGTGATTAAAAATAAAAGCAGATACATATATAGTACAAACAATTAAAGACACAGCAGCCAAGAAAACTAAAATAGGTTACCTGGGCAGGAGACAAATCACTTCACTCACCCCAGGCCAGAGTACACAATGAGATCTTTACGTCCATACAAAAAGCCAGCAGTATCAGAGACAACCTAATCTCCAGAGGAAAAAAATGTTCCATAGGGAAGGCATTAGGGCAGAAAAGGCTCATCTTCTGGGCCTTATTCAGCTGACATTTTTACCTGATGAGACCCAGACGATGCCCATCCAGCTGGACCAGATATGTTGTATGGGTATAGATGGCTTCTTACTTCTGTGCCTTCAAACATCTTAAAGGTCTGAAATGCCCCTGAAATACCCTGACAGCAATAGAACTCATGAAATAGTGAAATCACCTGCACCAGGTAAACTGGCTTCATATTTGTGCCAATTGAAGCTTCCAAATGCTCTTCAAGAGCAGCCTGACACAGAGCATGTTGCAGCAGTTTAGATAGGAGGTCATTCCTTTTTAATTATTGCTTGTACTTGTAATAAAAGAGTGCAAAATTATGCACAGAAGGACAGCTTTTGGGGTAGAAGAAAGGAAATGTGCCCCATTTGTTAAGACAAATAGGCCAACTCTCTCTTATTCTAACCAAGCGAGTTTAATTGATTAGCTGGGGCACAATGTGAGATTCTACTGTGCAATTAAACAGGAAGTTATCTGAATTCATGGAAGAATACAGAGATAATATTTTCAGCAAAATAGGTCTTTAAGTATATATACTATTATCACTATATCACTTGTAATGGAATCTCTATTTGAATATGTAACCTTTCCACATTTTGTTTGGACTAAGTTGGACCATAGCAAAAGTGCAATGCTAATCAGTAACTGTACTGCGATTAAGTTTAAAACTTGTGTGTGTGTGTCTGATGCCCAACAAGCTGGATAATTGGAATTTCAGGAAATACCCTGGATGGATGGCTTTAAAGCAGAAAGGCTTACAGCTCAGCTAGACTCCTGTTTGGATTATATACATATTTTGGATTAAGAAAACCCTTAAAATTGTATCAAAACTTTCACCTAATCTGAAACATACCAACATATTGGGGCCATTTCTATAGGAGCTAATTTAGTACTTAACTCCTATTCATGATATAATTAATGAACTTTAAAGTTTAAAGCCCAAATAAATAGATAAATAAATGGGACTGAAGCATCTAAAAGAATACCTTTATCAGCCAGAAATACATGCTGAGATATTATATATCAATCAGGAAATAAAGTGGTAATTCAGTTGTTTTAATACAATTGTGGAGAACAATTGGAAACGTGTTAATTTAAACTCTGTGTACCAGATATAAATTGGTATTTTTTATCAGGGATTTTAATATGGCTGATCTGAATTTGATATGCATTGTCAGATTTGAGTATTGTATTTTACTATTATGGGCATGACAGTATTTTTATCATTTGCAGTTCCTGCTGTAGTTGTAGGATGGTATGTTCACCATGTGATCCCTGATTAGCTGGTATCACACAACAAATATATTGTTTCCAGTAAAAACAAACAAAAGGCACTCAAAAGCCAGAAATTGGGAATAATTGCTGGCTACAAGTATTGAAAAAACATGGAGTACTAGAGGATGGGAAGTTAGATTTAAATAAATTATTTGCTTGGTTATTTGTTGCTAGTTTAAAGAAGATTTTATTCTTTATTTAGTATTTTATTTCAATTTATACTTTATGGTTTGACTTGCAAGACAAGAAAGATTTGGCTACAACCAAAGCCATTCTTGTTCAGAATAATCTATATAGAACTGTAATGACTGATCTTTTCAAATGTTAAGCAAACTTTATTGCCTTCACTGAAACATCAAGAAGAAATGCTAAAGTCAGCCCCAACTTCTGCAACTGACAGCAGGGATATAGATCTGGATTCAGCCCACTTAGGCATAAGTTTCCATTGAGAAAGATGTGCAAATGATGAAATGTGCATTGCAACATCATAAGAAAATTATATTGTAGTATAAAAGGTGGAGCTTGGGTCTTAACATCACAATGCATATTTCACCATGTCGGAAACATCTTGGGTAGGTATAGATGCCTGTGTTCCACCATACTACATCTAAGTTAAAACTTAGAAGCATTCTGATAGCTGTAGGCTTGTTGGGCTCTCATGCTTGTTGGGTCAAATCACATTTTACCAAATTAAAAATATTATAAATCAGGCCTTGATTAAAATATGTTGTTTCATTTTAGTAAATCAGCTATTAATATTTCAAGTGCAAAATTCTATGTAGAAACTTCAGCAACTTTTTATTTGATTTGGTGTTTGTTTTTCTTCTCATCAAATGAAAATAATTTTCCTCCCCAGAATATCTGGCCAATTGGGGACAAAACCAATGGATCATCAGGCAGTTTCTCTGATTGTCAAAGCTGGCCCTATCATTAGGCAAAATGAAGCCATTGCAATGAACAGTAACCCTGGATGGCCCTAAACCATTCTGCCACTGGGCCATAAACAACTTTAAGGCTAGGAGATTTCAAGGCAGATATTTAGCCTGGCCAGCCACTCTATAGACATCACCTTGAGGTGTTGCTTAGAACAAAGTTTAATGCAAGGAGCTCAGAATGCATCACTGTATGAACCTTCCTATAGCAGCATCTATGGTGCATGTATTATCTAAAGAATAAATCCTTTTGTTACTCCCATTTGGAGTAGGATATACAGGAGGAAATAAAAATGGCAGCTTGAGGCAGAATCTGCCATGGGAATGACAAAGATATAATAATCTTGGGATGCTTCTGCTGTTTGTGATAATCAGTTATACTGTTTCTAATACACAGCTAATCAAAATGATGCAAGATTTTGATTCTTCGATCTTTTGAAAAGATTGAGAGGTCCAGATAAGAAGATGTATATACCTGTGTTGTTATTGGTGATTAGAATAGCTTCTGTTCAAGAAGCAGAGCAAGATTAGTTTATTTGCTTTATAAGCAATCTTTGATTGGCAATTTCAAGTTGTATTCCTTCTGTATTTTCCAGACTTGTCTTTCTGTGTTATAATTTATGGAAAATTCAACACAAAGCTCCCATTCTTACCATGATTTCCAAATATATGGCTGCATTCTTAACTAGAAGAATTTGGCTTCTGCCAGCCAACACTGTGTACTTATATTACACAGTCAATAATGGTTTTGGCTTTACCAAAAATGAAAAACAAACTGCAGAGAAATTCACCAGTTTCATAGAGCTGAGAATAATAAATCTAGATATCAAATGACGTCTGCCCTCAATTTTCTCGATGACTGAATGACAACCTGTAAATAAGACTTTCACTAGCTTTTATCTATAGTGGAACAGAGTTCTGTTTCTCATATTTCACTCAAGATTCAGTATCAAACCAGAATTTTTGCAGAATAATGCAAACTGATCAGGCTGTTCCTCAAACCTTAGATAAAATGCATTTGGTGAATTGGGTGATTTTTGAGCCAAGCTACCTGCAGATGTTCCAGGTTTTATACTTGCCACTGCTTTCTAATGTAAGGACAATTAAAAATTGCCTTAAAAGGCGTCAATGTGCACATTTTCTTGTTTACTTGTATTCTTTTGTGCCACTATTTGAGCCATGGAATATTACATTAAAACAATGGTACTTAAAAACATACGTAACTTAAAAATCATGTTTAATTTTAAATACATATATTCTAATGTGCACTGAACTATTTTATGCTGTTGTACTTTTAGAGAAGAAATTGCTATAAACAAAGGAATGCTGAAGAACTATTACTTGCAAAATGTATTCAAATGCGTGGATTCATTATTGTACTTATGCCATATAACTGTTCTCATGTATCTTCATTCAGATGGATGAGATCAAAGCAAAAGACAGAACTATCTTTTCTTTGGAGAAAGAGCTGGAGACCCTGACAGGATACGTTCAGAAGCTTCAGCTACAGAAAGAAGCATTGGATGAACAACTGTTTTTGGTTAAGGAGGCTGAATGCAACATGAGCAGTCCCAAAAGAGAGATCCCAGGCAGAGCAGGAGATGGCTCGGAACACTGCAGCAGTCCTGTAAGAAGCATGTTTTATTTCATCACACTGGGATTTTGATTGGGTCCACTTATTGCATCATTGCTCTGCTCTCCGTGAGTGGCATCTACTCATGAACTGTACGATGCTCCCTCTTGTGGTAATTCGAAGGTGGCATTTCAGTTTGTGATTCAACTGTGTATTTAATTCAAAATGAGCAATGAGGAGAGGGAGGGGGAGAGGGAGAGGAAAGAGGAGGAGGAGATAAATGATTGGCATTTATACCGAGCCTTTAAAATACTCCAAACATTTTATATTCATGAACTCAACTATTTATAAAAAAGCTTATAAAAGCCTGCTGATGATGTTCCCTTGTTGAAGATCACATTATACACTGAGACTGTGACATAGAGCACACTTACTGGTTTAGAAACATACAGTCACATTGTTTACATAAAATGCAATGACATATGTTTGGCAAGGATGCACAATATATGGTTCTCTGGGCACTGCTGACTTGTACTTGTCAGTATTTGTTACTGATAGAAGAGAATATTTGGACCTCAGGGTTGACCTGTGGGATCCCTGGGCTTGGTTGTTTTCTTACCAAACCAGTAACATTATCAATACACTGATGATGTTACCAACTGTGGTAATGAAATGTCTGCAAGAAAACAACCAAACTTAGAGAGTACCAAGAACCTCACAATATTTGCTTCTATTGTTTATGTGTGAATTATGCAATTCCATCTTCACAAATGAAGGCAAATACAAATCCCAGGATAATGTTCAAGGATCCCATCTGTGCCGATCACTAGGACCAGAAATTTAGTCTTCCAAGCTTTCAGACTCATGCTGGAGCCCATCCTCAGGGAACTTCTCTTTCACCACTGTGATGATAGAAAACTTCCCTGAGGGTGGGTTCTACCACAAGTCCAAAAGCCCAGAAGACTAAGCTTCTGGTCCCAGTGGCTGACACAGATTTGATCCTGCAATTTCACCTTCATTGTGATTCATAATTTCTTCCAAGGATCTCAACACTTGACTATAAATAACACTTGTGTCAAATTATTTTTCTTTTACAAACATTGCAGGATCTACGTAGAAATCAGAAGAGAATGGCAGAACTCAATGCAACTATTCGGAAACTTGAGGACCGGAACACTTTACTTGTGGATGAACGTAATGAATTGGTATGACCACTTAGCAGTTTCTGAACATTTTATTTCATCTAAAATATCTGGGATAGCAAGGTCAAAATCATATGATAAATAATACTGCAGAGTTGTTTTGGCTTTCTTCATACTTGTTTTTCTTCTGTTCAATCATGTCTGACTCTCTGGATAAGTCCCTGCAATTTTCTTGGCAAGGTTTTGGCAAGAAGTGGTTTGGCTGATGAAAGTTCAAGGTCACCCAGCTGGCTTTGTTCCAAAGGTTGGACTAAAGTTCATGGTCTCCTGTGGAATCATTTCAGTGGAAGGTGATAGAAATTCTCTAGTTAGGAGCAGGACAACTGATATTAATTATCTGAACCGAGTTAGACTGAGAATGATTTATCTAAATTTACCCAGTAAAATTCCATGGCTATAGGTAGATGTGAACCTGGGTTGATCACTATAATAAGCTCATCGTGTGACCACTATCTTCCATAATTAATGCTTTGTAGCCCTGCTTGTTGTGTGAACCCAGGCAATTCTGATTTATTTCATAAATAATGGTTAGTTCAAGGTGTAAAATCGGACCCTGGATGATAGCTTCTCTTCTTGGTTTCACATGATAAATTTTCCAGCACTGTATATTATACATATTTTAGTACCAAAACACAACCACAGCAGTTGAATAGCAATCATTCTTTCTCTTCTTAGAAGCATAATCAGAAATAAGACATGACATGGCCTCTCATTCAATGTTATGAATAGCAGTTAGGTTGGATTCTTATGTTAAATTTATTTTTTAGCTATAGATACTTGAATAACATTTCAAAAAATAAGTGTAAGAAAGTTAGAAGTGGAATCTCTTTCCATAATGAACTCATCAATATTTTTAACTCTGATTAAACATGTTTTGTAGAGTCAAACGACATTATTATTATTTTAAGATTTGCAGATGACATCTTAAAAAAACATCAAAGCTTGAAATTCCATCTGTCAAACTGTTTCCTATAGATCTGAATATTCTAAGCCATGATGTAATTTGTTTTAAAGTTAGTGTGATATATGAATCAACATGTTAGCTTGTTGAAGATCAATGTTTTAAACATTTCCATTCCAGAAAAAATATAAATATATATATATATTTGTCAATCAGAGTGTTCAGGTAATCCTTGACTTACAACAATTCATTTAGTGATCGTTCAAAGTTATAATGGCACTGAAAAAAGTGACTTATGACCATTTTTCACACTTGTGACTGTTTCCTCATCCCCATGGTCATGTGATTTACATTCAGATGCTTGACAGCTGACTCACATTTATGATGATTGCAGTATCCCAGGGTCATGTGATCACCTTTTGCAACCTTCCGAAAAACAAAGTCAATGGGGAAACCAAATTCACTTCACAACCGTGTTACTAATTTAACAACTGCAGTGATTCCCTTAACAAATGTGGCAAGAAAAGTTGTAAAACAGGGTAAAACTCATTTAACAAATCTCTCATTTAGCAACATTGTGCTCAACTGTGGCTGTAAGTTGATGACTACCTGTATATGTGTTAGTAGATGTATGTACTGTAGATGTGTAATCTATCTATCTAGTTAATTAATTAGCATTTTGTTTGCAGTTGAAACGTGTTCGAGAAGCTGAAAAACAATGCAAACCTCTTCTGGAAAGAAATAAGTGCCTCTCTAAAAGAAATGATGAACTCATGCAGTCATTGCAGCGCATGGAGGAAAAACTTAAAGCAATCACTAAGGAAAATGTAGAGATGGTTTGTACCAAGAATTCAGATTTATTCTGTTTTTTATTCATTAGTTTTTTTCCCATTCTTGGCATATAACTATTAAAGGAAATGCCATAATCCTATTTTGATAATAGACATTTTTGGTGTCATAACAAGGTATGAAAACTGAAAGGACTAACATCCAGTCAATGTTATCCTGACTTTTTTATGTTCATAAAAATTGCAACAAAGAAAAAAACATGCCCAACCAATATGGGGTAAAGTAATTTTTCATTGGATTGGTGTATATGTTTTTCTTTTAAATACTTTTCTTCTTTATTTTAAACTGGAGCCTATTTCCCCAAATTGGCATAAAATGATGGCAACAACTTGAATCAAAGTTTGGAGATTCAGATTGGGGTTCTAGAAAACACAAAAAATAATTTTTAATCCTGGGGTTGTCGATGCCCCCTTTCAGTTTAGCAAGACGGACATGAGTTAGAAGGAACTGCAGTAATGCTCAGTTCAAAACTGAACTTCTGTTTCCCAAAAAATAATTGCTCTTGGATTCATTTTCATTATTCCCTTCATTCTCTTGGGTTAACATTTCAAAAGGTCACAATTTGTTGTTTTTTTCCATTCCTGTTTTTTCATGTTTTGAAAGCCATTTGCTACAGTTTATCTGTAGGAATCAAACAGATGCAATAAATAATGGCCTGGATAATTTTTCTAGGCATTTTTCTGTTTGTTTATAAATATACACAACATCCATCGTTGAATGCTCTATTGAGTATTTTTCCATAAAGAGACATGTATCTTTCCTTGTCTCAACACAACAGTAATTTAAAAACATGCCATGGGAGAAAAACAGCTCTAACATCTATAATTCAATGTTTAAGACAGGTGAAAAATAAAATGTGAGAAATAATACAGTATGATGAAAATTTGAAATAATCTAAAAAGAAAACTGGCTTTCCTGTTTTATTTTGTTGTTGTTGTGCAGAAAGAAAAAATGGTATCACATCCTCCTCTGAAGAAATTAAAATCGCTCAATGATCTTGATCAAGCAAATGAAGAACAAGAAACCGAATTTTTGAAGCTCCAGGTTATAGAACAACAAAACATCATTGATGAGCTGACAAGAGTAAGTTTATTAAGTCTTCATAAATTAAGAACCAAGAAACAGATACTGTAAGATAAAATAATTTAAAAGAAATTGCATTAGTAATAATCTATTTTAATATAGCATTTTCTAAACTAGATGCTCTATAGATGTTTTGAATTCTACAAAGTCCAACTAATGTGAAATACAGTCCAGAATAGACATGTCTGAGCTTGTGAGATTAGATTAATAAAATAAGTTGAAATCTAGTCAACTGCAAAGCAAAGTCAAGAAGTCAGCATCACCTCTATTTACAATGGACAAAATAAAGATTCCCATGTTTGCTTCAAAGCATTCTCAGGAAATAATATGGAAGGTGGCAAATAACACAGTACTTTATTCAGAAATGCACTCAGAGTTTCCTACAGTTACAAGGTAATTGTATAGATCACTCTATGCCTACTACATGAATTTAGATTAAAGCATATTTATGGATCTCTATGTAGCTTCCATATAAACCTATTGAATGAAGCAGACCCCCAATTCTAAATAATTGTTTTCATGTCAAACTGCTTTTACTAGCAGTATCGTTTAAAAACAAAAACTTTAACCAAATATCATTTTGTAATTTAAACCCATTATTTCATGTTCTGTATTCTTGAAATAAGAAAAGGAGGGTCCTTTGTAAAATTCTTCTCTGGTTACCCATCCATTTTCAAATGGATAATATTGTAATCCTTACCTTTAAAATTATCTTTGTCTTGTCTGCTTCTCCTTTTTCCATAGTCTTTCATTCATCCCCATTCACCAAATGATATCATTCATAAACCAAAGGGGTGAACAGAAATTGAAAGTAGGTAGATACTGTATGAAAATCTACAAATAAATCTCTCAGTAGATTTGCACTAGGTTGACAAAAGTTCCTCCTTCCAGCATTAATAATGGCATTCATTTTTATCAACTGAAATGAAGAATGGCTCAGAGAAAACTGAGGGGCTGTTTGTGGATGAAACAATGAGTTTTGCTCAGTTATTAAAACAAATACTTGACCTGATATATTAGAAATCATTAACTGAAGTTGTATACATTAGCATTCTTTCATTTGATGGATTTTTGGTCTCTGGAAAAATATAGAATAGATCCTAGGAACCTGAAGTTGACCCATTCTTGCCTAGAATTATTTCATACTTATTCTGTAAGTAAGATTTTTTTAAAAAAAATCTCTACTGCTACCTCTTTTATTTCTTTCATATTACCTTGGGAATAACTTTATGTTGCTTATTGCCATATTATAGCTAATAGAAAGGATAGGTTAGTGAATAATCCCAACCTCTCCTCATCTGATTTGCCTCGATTTGTGTTCTGTTCAGTTCAAACAATTTTCATAGAATTGGGACTTGGAATGAATAAATGAATCAGTAAAATGAGTGAATGGTTCACTCTCATATGTCCATTGAATATCTTCATGACCACATGAAGTATTAATGCCTCAATTTCAAGTATAATGCCTTGATAAGACCACACTTGGAACAGTACATCCAGTTCTGGTCACCACAATATAAAAAAGATGTTGACACTCTAGATATGTCAACTTATGAAGAAAGGTTGCAAGAACTGGATACGTCTGTTTAATCAAAAGAAGGACTAGGGGTGATATGATAGTGTTCCAAAGCTAAGGGGCTGCCACAAAGAAGAGAGGGCCAATCTATTCTCCAAAGCACCTGAAGGCAGGACAAGAAGCAATGGATGGAAACTAATCAAGGAAAGAACCAACCTTGAACTAAGGAGAAATTACCTAACAGTTAGAACAATTAATCAGTGGAACAACTTGCCTCCAGAAGTCGTGGATGCTCCAACACTGAATGTTTTTAAGAAGAGATTGAACAATGATTGG
The DNA here is from genome assembly GCA_015471245.1 of Laticauda colubrina. Taxonomy (NCBI): domain Eukaryota; kingdom Metazoa; phylum Chordata; class Lepidosauria; order Squamata; family Elapidae; genus Laticauda; species Laticauda colubrina. The sequence goes on along the minus strand of BLBF01000003.1, from coordinate 88,924,522 downwards.
ACAAGGAATGAAATGATGTAGGGTTTCCTGCCTGAGCAGGAGAGTGGACTAGAAGATTTCCATGGTCCCTTTCAACTTCTTTGTTTTGTTATCTTTGTATCCTGAGTGGTAACTGTTTCTTGGTTTTCTTATCTAGGATAGAGAGAAACTTATTAGACGGAGGAAGCATAAAAGAAGTTCAAAGCCAATTAAGGTAAATTTACAGATTATTTTGAATCCCACTAATATATTAAATTATATTTCATTTCCAATTCATGAAATTACTCTATTCCATGCCCATTTCTCAATAAATTCAGAAGGAAAGATATTGGGCTCATAGAAACCTTATTTCAAAGAAAGAAAACATTTTCTCAAGTAACAGTAAAACCAGCTGTGCTTATTAGTGGTGGAGGCAGGAAAACTAAACAAAAATTCTATCACATGCCAATTTCTTGCTAACATCTGTGGTTCTGCAAGCTGCAAAACTGACTCTAGTCTAGACCATACTTATACAAAAAGTTTTCCACTTCTGCTATGTCTTATTTTTTATGTGGGAACAAAAACACAGTAGTATATGTGTGATTTAAATTTTCATTGATCAGACTTCTTCATTACTCACTTTGGCAAGTTTTAAGTGCTGAAATCATCAGTACTTTGCTATCCAACCTGCTGACTAACCAATTCTGTCAGTTTGGTGTATGATTCATTTTCTTCTTTGATGTTGCTAATTAACTTAGTCAGTCTGAATACTCAAGCTATTTTTAAATCATTGAATTGTAATAGTAGGCTCCAAAAAAATAGCAGTTATTTTCCAGCATTGCTTGTGAGACTAATCAATGATATTGCATAACCAAACAAGCAAGCTTAATGAGGAAGCAAATGGTCTTGGAAAAAATGCTTCCTTGTTTATTTGCATCTCAGTTTCCTTCAGTTTCCTAGGTCAATTGTTAGGCTTCAACCTGCCTTTTAGTCAGAGCCTTTGGAGTTGTTTCTGGATTATGAATGCCACAATTGGAAATGAGGAGTTAGAAGGACAAACTGTCCAGGGGTGATAGATCCAGTTGTGGGATTCAGCCAGTTCACATCAGTTCACATGAACTGTTTGTTAAATTACCACCCCATCCCATCCCGCTCCGTCCCACTATCAAAGTGGCTCCTGGGCAATGTGCTGCAATGGAGAAACAGGCAATGGTGCGGCCTGAGCAAGGGAAGAAGAAGGGCACTTTTCCTCTTTCTCCTCCCTTCTCCTCCTCCTTCCCTCATGCCAGCCCCTCTGTTTCCTATTTCTCCATTGCAGCACAGTACCCAGGATTGACTTGGATAGCGGGGATGATAATTTAACAACTGGTTCACCCACAGTCAAATTGGCCATCACAGACTGGTTGTTAAATTATTTGAATCCCACAACTGGATAGATCTGTTTCTTTTCTGCAGTCATCAGCAGAACCATTTGGCTAGTTTATTGCCTTCAAATTCTAGGTTTTCATAACAAAACAGAATTTCAAAAAACTAGATAATTCCTACATGGCCGAAAAGAATTTCTTTGTTGCCTTTTTGTTATCACCCAGATGAAGCATCTCCAACAAATACCTGACCAAGTACATATAATGGAGTATTAGCTGTGCTAGAAAGCTAGGCTGGTGGCAGAGTTAGAATGCTTGGCTTTTTTTTTTTTTATAGAGGCATGTTCTGGACACAGTTTATGGGGGTGATGATGACTCCATGGACTCTGAAACATCATCCATGGCTTCATTCAGGACAGACAGAACACCAGCAACACCAGATGAAGATCTAGATGAAGTAAGACTTTTTTTCCTATTTTTATAAAGTTTGAAGAATAAGCAAATGTGTGTCATCCCTTTCAATTTCTTGTTGACCTATTTTTTATATAGTGTCCTTCAAAACCTCTATTTGAACCTCCTCCAATTCCTCTTTAATTTTTTTCTAAAAATTCCCTCAATTTCTGTTGTTTAAAAAAAATCACATCTTCCTTTGTCCCATCAAAATGACAAATGAACATTTCTTCCATCATAGCTTTAATTTCTCAGTCAAAAATACCTTTTCTCTGAAAGCAAAATTCAAATAGGAATTTCTTTAAAAACAGCTGTATATGTTGTGAAACTTGGTCTTTTTCCTAACAAAGTGTATCAAAACATACCTTGGAAAATTTCTTATTCTTTTAAATTTTGTATTTATTCTATATACTTTTTCAGTGTATAACCTCTGTATACTCCTCAAACCCAGCCAAAAATATTGCCAAAGTTTTAACCTTTTCTCTAATATCTTCACCAGGATTATTCTGGATTAAAACAAAATTTCTTCACTTTCTAAATTCCAACAGAAACAGATTATCAAGTTCACTTTCCAACAGTCTTATAATAGAATCTTATTCTTCAAAACCTCCACTTTGCATTTATTTATTTTACAAGTCCAGGCATTTGTTTTACAGAGCTTTCTGTCTTCTCAACTTCTTTTTTCATCTCCTCTTCTACTTTACAAATCTTTCACCCATTCTTTTTTCAAAAGTTGTCAGTTTAGCATCAGGTGATTCAGCTAACTTACTGGCCAGTTGCTCAAACATTTTCTGAAGAAAACCAGGTATAATCCCTCTCTCTGCAGTTTGCTCTAACAAAGTCTCCCCTCTATTTTTGCCACTTTTCTTTGCCATTACGAATTATAATTAAAGAGAAAAGGCAAGCCCTCTCTTTGTTTTTTGTTTCTTTCTATTTTGTTTTTCTGTGCCTTTATTACTTTCAGCTCAAGTGAAACTCCATAATTAAAATAAGCATCCTATTTTGGCTCATATTACATTTACTTTGTTTTATAAAGTCCACCAACTGTCAGCACTATTTAATAGTACCCACAAAAAAATTCCACAAAGGGTTTGCTTTGTCTGTCAATTTAATTGCAATTAATTCAAAAGCACTTTACCAAAAACAATCTTTCAAAATAATTATCCTTTATGTATAAATTTGTGTTTTTCCCTCTTAAGCTTTTTGCAACTAGTCTTTAAGTCTTGCAAACCTTTTTTAAAACCATTCCAGAAGGAATGACTCTCCCAGGATTATATTTTATCCTGCCACTCAGAAAATCTCTCTTTAGCTGTAAATTAGTTACGTCTGAAAGTGTTTAAGAAATTAGGCTAGTGCAAACCTTATCTTCATAAAGGCTGCATTGTGGTTGTAAGCTTAACTGAAATTCCACAACTCCCAGCCTTGCAATTCATAAACTGATCACAAAAATCTTAGTCCCTGCGGTCTACTTATGAGGAGTAGGTATTCTGTGTTCAAGTGGGAGAACTCATGATCTATCGTTATGGGTGAAACTGCATCAGCCAGAATTCATGTCTGGCTGCTGATCTCTTCTTCAGTGTCTTCCCTGCTCCTTCAGAGACATCTAGTTCACCACTGGTCCTCTTGTCATGCCCCTGTTGGAATCTGATTCTGTGGGAGAGGTGGAACAGCTGACAGAGAGTGGGAGTGTGGCTCCCATGGCTATGGAGGAAAATGGGGAAGGGCACAATCCGGCTGGGCATTCAGAGGAAGACCCAGATCCACCCCCTTCACCCTAGGGCACACAAGGAGGAACAGATAGGGGAGCAACGTGGATTATGGGGCAAAAAAAGGCCCTGATTTCCTTCATTAGCTGCAGCTGGGAAAGAGGGTGTTTGCGCACAGCTCCTTGCTGGAAGCAAAGTGCAAATTATTTTGGTTTGTCAAGTTTTATCTGAGTTCTGGCATCCTCCCAACTGTGTGTGTTTTGTTATCTTCTGAAGTCTTCAATTCCTTATCCTTCCCTGTGTCGTTACTTGCTGCAGCATGTATCCTTATCCTTCCCTGTCTCATTTTTATTTATAATTTATACATATATTGGGTTTGGATGGAATTTCCTTCCTTTAAAAACTGTTTTTGGAATAATTTTTTTTTTCCAGCCAAGGATAACTGGACGTTGGGGGCCAAGTTGGAGGTATAAAAGGGATTTTATCTATTTCTGTGCCTTTGTTGCTTTTGTGCCATGCCCCGGGTCATCACACCTCAATGGAAGCTCTCTATAAATGTTTTCTTAACCTGTATATTCCAGAGTACAATATTTTGTTTTTCCTAACATAATAAATTCCAATCTTATTATGCTACAATCTATTCTTACACATTCCATGTTTTTTCAATACTACACTTAATGTTTATCTGAAACTTTCTCTTTTTCAGAGCTTAGCAGCTGAAGAATCAGAGTTGCGATTTAGACAATTAACAAAAGAATATCAGGCCCTGCAGAGAGCCTATGCATTATTGCAAGAGCAAACTGGAGGTATAATAGATGCCGAAAGAGAAGCCAAGGTTAGTATCTGCCAAGGTCAACATAGCTGTCACCCAAATACAATCTGTAAACATATATGTGTATCTATCCGCCTCTCTCTTATTTCTAATTCATTCAAACAACCTAAAGCAAAACTCCAAAAATTGCCATGCAATTGAATAACAACAACACAGACCAATCATTTTAAAGTTATAGTCAAACATGCTAAGAACTTTGTCACAGAAAAAGATGCTACTTAAAAAACACAGAGTAGAATGGAACAGGTTCTCAAAACTCAAAGTAATGTGAGAGTTACAAAAGGACCATTTCATTAGCACAAAGTAGCAATATGGCTGCTTGCCAGAGGGAAAGAAGGAGCTGAGAATAAATTAAAGATAATTTGAAACTTGGGAAGTTTAATGAGATCTAAAAACATGATTAATGAAACTACATTTTTTTTCCTTTTTAACAGGCACAGGAGCAACTCCAAGCTGAAGTCCAGAGATATAGAGCAAAAATAGAAGATCTTGAAAAAATATTGGCCCAAAAAGGACAGGTAGACACTTGACAAAATATTTTTTCCTCAATTACTTTTAAAGTTATTAGAATTAGTTTGTTATCTTGGAAATATTCATTTTGCATATATGAATCAAGTATCTGAAAGGATGCCTGTAAACAATTAGAAATAATTATATAAAAGTATATTGCTGTGTGAGCATAACTGTATATTGTAGATGTCCTTGTGGGAATTGCAGCTACTTTGATGCTTCCAATAATACCCAATAACAATTGTTTCCATTAATTTAGCAGAATTATTGAATTGCTTTTGCAATTTTTTTCATTGTGACAAAAGTTTTAATTATAGTTGTCAATATGATTCAATGGATTGTGCCATACTTCAGTCATTTAGTAGATTTAATTTTATTCATGGGTAATTTAAATTCATTTGATTTAATAAAACAGATTAACAAAGTCACATTTCTTTATATCTTATTCTTTTTTAAAAAAATAAATAGGACTCACACTGGGTAGAAGATAAACAACTTTTTATTAAGAGGAATCAAGAGCTTTTGGATAAGGTATGTTCACGCTTGAATGATTAGAAAAGGGGTTGCTAGTCTTTTTGTGTTGATGGGCTCATTTGGAATTCTGAGAAAACATTGTGGGTGTCCTCACAAAATAGCAAAAGCAATAGCACTTAGACTTATATACTGCTTCACAGTGCTTTACAGCCCTCTCTAAGTGATTTACAGCATATTGTCTCCAACAATCTGAGTCCCCATTTTACCGACCTCGGAAGACTGGAAGGCTGAGCTGGTCAGGATCAAACTCCAGACTGTGGGCAGTTTTAATACTGCATTCTAACCATTCTGCCACCAGAATAAGTGACTACAAAGGTGACTACAAAGTGACTACAAAGGTGACTACAAAGTGATGTTTGCCTTCTACATTTCCCAGATTGGTTTCTGCTCTTTAGCTTACTTTGTCTTCTCTCTGGAAGGTGGGCCTCTTCCAAACAAAGCACTGAGCTACATTCACATACAGTTTCATTTTGAATAACATTTCTAAGGCTGGGGCCCAGAGACAAGTTGAAATTATTGTGCTTAAAACAAGTGCTTTGGTTTGCCACACGCCAACTTCCATTTTCTTTGAACTGAAATGATTTGGGAAGCGGGCAAGAATTCTGTTAGGTATTGAGTAGGATAATGGTAGGCACTTTGTACTGACAGATATGATACCGTGGACTCAGAGTCCTGTTTAGAACTGAAATTTCTGAATATTACTTAATTTCTGTACATTACTTTGTCCCAGAATCAGTTCAACAATCTGACTCCATAATAAGTCTCCACTAGTTCCTTTGTAATTTCACTAAATGATACACACACATACACTGGATTAGATTTAGATTAATCTATTGAAACCTGTTAGTCATTGCTAACTTCTAGCATTTATTTTATAAGGTCTGTTCAGGCAACAGTCCATTAATTTAAAAATTCAAGAGTTGAAGAAATAATTAAAGTTCTAAATAATGATTCAGATTTTTATTGCACCATCAGACCATATGATTGAAAGTATCTTGTGGTAGTATTTTTTATTTTATTTTATTTTATTTTTCCTTCTGACTGCTCATTTTTCTCAAATGCTAATCTTTATAATATAAATATAGGTATAATAATCATGTAAAATTTAAAAATGAAGGTGCAGAATCATCAAAAATAATATTCAAAATTATCCTTTGAAAGTTTACTGTCTTAACCACAAGTAAACAATGAATTTCCCCAAAGTTCTGAATCAGCATATGAATTCATTTGTTATTTGCCAAGTTGTTTTTGATGTATTCTTTCCATTTTTAAAGATAATTATTCCTTTAGTGTATGAATTATTACTTTTGTAGATGTTATGCTTCCCACAAAAAAGCCGATAATAACATTAAAATAACTAAATAATTTGCTTCCTCGGGGATTGAGACTTGTAGAAGGGAGCAAAAACAGCAGTGGTCATAAATGTCTAAACAAGTATGTCTTGGAATTTCCACAAATTATATATTTAGATCTTTTTCTAGATAGAAAAATTGGAAGTAGAGAACAATCGACTGCAACAGGAGCTGCAGGATGCCAGAGATCAGAATGAACTCTTGGAATTTCGAAATCTAGAACTTGAAGTAAGAACTTGTTAATTTTACTCTGTGGAATGGGGAACATTTTAAAGGAGAAAATATTATTACAATCATATGTTATTCCAAATATTTTCTTTTATATAACGGATACCTGTCCTCTATGTTTGAGGGCAGGTATGCATTTTATATTTATAAATTAAGTTAATTCCTTATTTTAAAACAAAAAGAGCTTCAGTTATACTAAAGGATAAGAAAACTGAAATTTGCTTACATAATCTTTATATTTTTGGCCAGAGGAATTTAGAGTGTGTCATAGGCACTTGGGTTTCAAAAGCCATGCAGTGAAACCCTTTTGTATAGTTAAGCTGTTGGTTTGAACTCCGAGCTTGGCAATTTGGTTGCAAACATTTCATCACCATTCAAAGAGACATCATCAGTGCATTTTGAGTTGTGCTCGTCTGTCAGAACACAGGTCTTTAAATACTTTTTTTGTGAGATGCAAAGTAGTCTGAATGTTGTTTGTTCACATATTTCTGAATCAAGGTCTGATTTCAGACTGTTTGATTGGCTGGCTGTTGATGCTGGGCTATAGTTAAGTATAATATATATTTGGAGCTCAAACCAACAGCCTAACTACCAACCCGAGCTACTAATATTCCAACACATTTCAACCAAGTTGTATAGTGCTTAAAATATTGGATTATTAGTTTTTGGAGTCAGGGAATGGGGATGGGATACATGTAGATTTAATAAATTATGCAAGTTCATTAATAAAACAGTTATATAGAGAAATGTGCATAACATGGGAAAAATTTCCATGGTGAGAAATAAACAGCTCTACCTCGGAACAAAAAATATTTCAAATGTTCTGCTATTGAACAATGGGAATTGAAAAAGATTGGTCACTATTAGCAAACATATCTCCTATTCTGAATTTTAAAAAAGACAACCCAACCAGGGACATGCCAATACTTAAAGGAACATGGAATGAAGTCCCCTAGTTTATCCTGAGCTCAGAATAAAACCTCAGAAAAATAGAGATACAGGATGTTTTGTTCTGGGAAAAAAACCCACCTAAACAACAAGGTCAAGCTCCCTTCCAAGATTCTGAAAACTGCAAGAGTGAGAATAGGGATGGTCAATCTCAAAACAACATTGTTTTCAGAAGTAAAAGTGCAACTTGTCCCATTTCTGCCCTATGTATGGCAGAAATTTTAACGAAAAGAATACTCTTTCTGAATCAAGTAGGTTTTGCTCCAAAAGCAAAATACTTTTCAGGGGGGAAAAAAACCTTGAACAAACAGAAAGTATTAAATGTTTTACCTTATCTTTTGTTTTAAGGAAAGAGAAAGAAGATCTCCGCCTTTTAATCTACAAATCCATCCATTCTCAGATGGTGTAAGCGCTCTGCAAATCTACTGTATGAAAGAAGGTGTCAAGGTATGTTTACATGAGGTCACTAAAATAATTATGTTTTTTTTAATATGTGATTTCATATATCTTGGTAGTTTTCAAAACATGGAGGGAGAGGGAATGGAGGATCAATTATGTTCTTTGCCTATAAACATTCAAGATAATATATTGATAGAAAACTGTAGATTTGTAGATGTAATCTACAATTTGCAATTCAAGTTAAAACTTAAGTTCTATACATAGAAGACTCTTAAGAGTACAGAAAATGGGCATGTTGTGATCCTTCTTTTATTGTACACTGAAGAGCAGGTCATGTTTTTTTTAACAAAGAACATAGAGCTTATAATTTTGTGTACTCTAAATTTGTTGCTGGCAGTTTTACTGTACATTCTTGATTCATATTGTACTCTGTGCATTTTTAAATTCAAAAGGCCTTCTAAGAGAATCTAAGAAATTGTGCCTTCCATAGAAAATGGAAGTATGTCATGTTCCTTGAAGTAAAAGTGACAATAGAGAATATAGAGCCATGCTAGAATTCTGATTAATATTCTAAGTTAGGCTAGCATTGTCTACTCTCAATTTCAGGAAAACATTTGATACAATTCAGAAATTGAACATTTGTTTACCAACAAATATATAGTGTAGTCTAAATGTTGGGTGATATGAATAAGTTAGATGTTTTTGTATAAGTCTTAAAGTTGTTCAGAAATGTTTTTAGAACCAGTCTAGCTATTTTTCTTCCTCCTCAATATTAGATTTTCTATACACTAGGCCTCTTACAGAAATAATTACTTCTTCATTTCTTTTCTTTTGCTAGTACCCTGTGTAGATGGCTTTACATTAAAGTCTTCTCCATCCCTTTCCACAATGCTTTGGGACCTTTTCTGCTCCTTCACTTTGGAAATACTAAGTCATTTCTAGATCATCAAGTCCGTATCATAAAATAGATACTGCTTATGAAAACCTTTGGTCCTTCTTTTCTGAATTTCATCATCTCTTTTATAGGATGTTAGCATTCCAGACCTTATAAAGCAATTAGACATCTTGGGTGACAATGGGGTAAGTGATATGGATAGCTAACAAGTTCTTATTGTGCATAGCACTTTCTAGAAAATGTGTAATATTGCAGAATAAGAGATCAATCAAAAGAAATGAATTTCATTATTCCTCCCCCTCTCCATTATTCCTTATTTTTATAAATAAAGATCTTGCTGTGTTTGAATTATTTCTTAAAGAGCTACTAAGGTAGTATTCCATGGTATTTGTGAAATTTTTAAAATAAAAAAGCCTGAAGATCTCACACTAGAATAGACCAGAATCAACTTGCCAATATGCTCTTTACACATGTATTTAGAAGAATCAACTTGCCAATATGCAATTTACACATTTATCTGGAAGACATCATGTTGAGAAAGACTAGACCTATTAATGTTCTTCTATTTTTTTTCTAGAAGATCACATATATTAACAGTTTATACAGATACGAATTTATTTAGGAAATCAAATTATTTGGGATTTTACTTTTAGATTACTTTTTTTTTGAAGCTCTAACTTTTATGATTGGTTATCATTTTAAACATTCCTGACTTTGTTCTGTATGGAACTTGGTAGGTTCCAAGTTCCCCTTTCTGATTGGCCGAAAAGGCCACTCACAGATTGGTTATTTAAGAACCAATCCGGGAAGCCCACCAAATGGCAGGAACAGTCAAAACAGTGTCATTGGCCACAAGCCATAGGCAAGCCGCTATAAAAAGGGCTGCCGCGGCTTGGGCTCTTGTTCCATATTCTATTGCCTTGCGAGTTAAATAAAATAGTTGTTATTTGGAACCAGGTCTCACATGCTTCTTTCCAGACGGAACACTGGCGACGAGGATGGGATTGTCATAGAAGGGTGAGACTGAAGCATGCGGCGATCTGAACCGAGCGAGAGAGATGGCCAGTAATAATGCACCGCCCACACCATTCAATCCTGATGAGGAGGATTGGCAATCTTATATTGATCGCTTTCTTATGTTTTTAGAAAGCAACGAAATGGAGGAAATCTCGGACAACAGAAAGAGGGCTGTCTTCCTTACACACTGCGGACCGGCCGTTTTTAAAATGGCTAAGGCGCTGGTGAAACCCAGAGATGTCAAACAGATGACTTGGTCCGACCTGAACAGAATGCTCCGAGCACACTACACACCGGTGGTCTCGAACTTAATAAAAAGGCACAAATTCTATAAGAGGGACCAGAAGGAAGGTGAAATGGTCGGAGATTTTGTAGCAGCTTTGAGACACATTGGAGGAGCCTGCGAGTTCCAGAACATGGATGAAGCCATGAGGGACCGCGTGGTCCTAGGTCTGAAGGACTCTACCCTTCAGAGCAAACTCCTGAACAGGCCAAACATAACCGTGGCCGAGGCCATTGCAGAGGCAACCGCCGCCGAAACAGCAAAGAAGTCAGCAGCCACCACGCATCAAATAAACACAATTCCAGGCCTGCCAACTCAAATCAAAGAAAAGAAGGCAGAGGGAGGGAAGAAACAGCCCACAGCGACAGCCCACTATGAAGACATCGAATCCCAGAGTGATACCGAGGACGAAGATGAAGACGTCCATAGACTACATTCAGATAGGAAATGGTGGGAAAAGAGGAGAAATTGGTGGGAGTTTCAATGTGCAGGTTGCGGAGGCAATCATCTGCGAGCTGAATGCAGGTTCCTCGACGCAATATGCAGGGCTTGTAATAAAAGGGGGCACATCGAAAGGGTCTGCTGCAATAGAAAGAGCCAATAAAAATAGTCCAAAAAGATGTGGCAGCAACCCCCCCCCCCAGACATGGAGAAAGACAAGCCGGCAGCAAATGGAACTGGAGTAAAAGAACCAGTGACAGGGAAGAAACGCATCAGACAGTCACCATCAGCAATGCCAGGGCGGAAAATGGGAAGAAAGTTTGGATAGAGGTGAGCATCGAAGGGAGGCCCTGTGAGATGGAAGTCGACTCAGGGTCGTTCCTATCCATGGTATCCTGGAATACCATCCGGCGCCTGATACCGAACATTAAACGGAAAGAACTAGAGAAACAAAGACTGGTTTTAAAAGACTATCAGAGAAATCGAATTCCAGTAGTGTGCCTTGGACATTTCCTCGTCAAATTTAAGAACCACGCCAAAATCTTGCCTCTGACCATCGTCGAACGAGATCACCCTAGTCTGCTAGGGATCGAATGGTTCGCGCCCTTGGGAATCGGGATGACTGGGATCAACCGCATCGCCACAGCAAACTGGGAGGAGAGCCTGCTACAAGAATTCCAGGATGTTTTTGACAGGACTCTAGGCAAGTACAAGGGGACCCCAATTTCATTTACCCGAAAATAGCCTATACCCGAAAATAGCCCCCATCCTTTTAAAGCCAGACGCGTCCCGTTCACATTAAAACCAAAAATTGTCGAACAACTGAACAAATTGATAGCTCAAGGGGTTTTAGAGCCAATCGACCATGCCAGGTGGGAAACACCTATTGTCACACCAGTGAAGCCAGATGGGTCAGTGCGAATCTGCAGAGACTATAAGGCAACCCAAAACCATGCGCTCCAACAAAGCGCATACCCAGTACCGGTAGTGCAGCATTTACTGCACTCGCTAGGGGGAGGAAAAAATTTTGCGAAGCTTGATCTCGCACAGGCATATCAACAACTACCCGTTGATCCCATTACCGCAGAGGCACAGACTATTGTAACACATAGAGGGGCATTCAAGTGTAACCGTCTTCAATTTGTCGTTAGCGTTGCCCCAGGCATGTTCCAAAGCCTCATGGAATGCCTGCTAAGCAGAATCAAAGGTGTCGTCCCTTACTTTGATGATGTACTGGTCTCAGCAAAAAACACCAACCAGCTAGAGACTAGATTAAGAGAAGTCTTAACAAAATTTAGAAAAGCAAGCCTCAAAGTAAAAAGAGAGAAATGTGAATTAGCCACCAACCAGGTCGAGTTTTTAGGCTATTTAATCAATGAACAAGGCATTCACCCCACCAAAAAAAAAGTGAAGGCTATCAAAGATGCTCCTAGACCCAGAAACAAAACTGACCTTCAAGCATTCCTAGGCCTCATAAATTTTTACAACATGTTCCTGCTCCATAAGGCAACAATAGCAGAATCCCTACATCGACTGCTAGATAAAAAAACCACTTCGACATGGGGCCACCGGGAACAGAAAGCTTTCCAGGGTATTAAAGATCTATTAATGTACAACACCATTCTCATCCAGTATAGCAATACCCTGCCCTTGATGGTCACCTGTGATGCATCACCTTTTGGGGTCGGTGCCATCCTGAGCCACAAGCTACCAGACAGCAGAGAGGCACCAGTCACTTTTTACTCCAAGACGCTCTCCAAGTAAGAACGCAATTACAGCCAACTCGATAGAGAAGCCCTCGTAATCATCACCGGAGTCAAAAGGTTCCATGAGTACCTTTACGGTAGAACTTTTTCAATAATAACCAATCACAAGCCCCTTCTTGGAATCCTGGCAGCCAACAAGCCAACCCCGAACATTCTGTCACCTAGAATGATGAGGTGGTCTAAGTTCCTCACTGCCTACTCTTACACGCTGATTCATCGACCCGGCAAAGCCATCACACACGCTGATGCCCTGAGCCGTTCCCCACTGCCCGTCACAAAAGACGACCCTGCTCCAACTACCTCCATACTTCAGCTTGAGACCTGACTGGACCTACCACTAACTGCAGCGGATGTCGCAAGAATCACAGCCAAAGACCCTTTGACAGTGTGCATATTAAATTGGGTAGGTAAAGGCTGGCCGGAGGAGAACAAAACTGAGACTTTTAAACCATTTCGTACCAGACAGATTGAACTGTCCATAGAAAAGGGGTGCATTTTATGGGGTGACAGGGTGGTGATTCCGAACAGTCTCCAGGAAGACATTCTGAGCATGTTGCACAAGGGGCACCCGGGCATAGTCAAAATGAAAGCCCTGGCCAGGAGGTGGCCAGGGCTGGACAAAGACATTGAACGCTGGGTTGCAACATGCCATGACTGTCAAAAATTGAGGCCTACTCCCCCACAGGCACCAATAAGAGACTGGGAAACTCCCCGGGGTCCATGGTCTAGAGTACATATTGACTTTGCTGGGCCGACGAAAGGAAACACATTTTTAATAGTTGTGGATGCATACTCGAACTGTTTGGAAGTCACATTTTTAATAGTTGTGGATGCATACTCAAACTGTTTGGAAGTCATCTCATGACTTCCACAACCACCGAAGCTGTCATGAAACAGCTAGACAAACTATTTGTGACACATGGGCTACCTGATGTACTGGTTTCAGATAATGGGCCCCAATTTACAGCATTACAATTTGAACAGTATCTGGCTGCCCAGGGTATCCGACATGCCTTAACTGCGCCAGCCCATCTGGCTGCAAACGGCAGAGCTGAATGCATGGTTCAGTATACTAAGGAGGGCCTAGATAGAATGGACAAGGGGGATGGACAAGACAAACTGAACTGCCTATTAACCTTGCAGCATATTACCCCTAGCAGCACAACCAACAAAAGCCCAGCAGAACTCCTAATGGATAGGAAACTACGTTCCTACCTGGACAGATTGCACCCCACTTACACCTGGGACAAACCCCCCGATTCCTCTAGCAAATACCGTATGTTTGAAATCGGTGACCTAGTCTATGCCAAAAAACTTACCGGGGACCCATTGTGGCTTCCAGCCACGATCACCCAAATTACAGGCCCCTGGTCTTACTGACTACTCTTAGACGACAGTAGGGACCAGCTTCGTTCCTGCAACCTCGAACAAAAAAATACTATAGAAACAAAAATAAATATCGACCAAAAAACAACCAAGGAGTGGGGGGAAATGCAAATAAATAAAAAAGGGAGAGATGAACCTCCCGTAACAAGACAACAAACATGACAAAAAGACAATCTAACTAAACAAAAAGAGCACTCACGGTTAGATGAACCCCAAGTGAGAAGTCCAGGAGCATGAGAGCGAAGCGAGGCCTTCCTGGAAGGAGGCAGCCAGGCCAGCTTGACCAACTCGGTCAAACCAGGAGGGAGCGGTGGAGCCATCTCAACCGGCCCGAGAGACTCAGGTGGGAGCGGCAAGGCTAACTCACCCTTCCAGGAGGTTCCATGGAGAAGGACCAGAGAAACAGCGATCCCATCTGAACCGCTCGAAGACCATGCCGAGACTGAGCTGCACAGGTCAACCAGGACTCGAAAAAGCCCCACCTACCTGCGTGACTACGTAATGCACATTGGACTGAACTAAGGGGGGAGGGGTGTTCTGTATGGAACTTGGTAGGTTCCAAGTTCCCCCTACTGATTAGCCGAAAAGGCCACTCACGGATTGGTTATTTAAGAACCAATCCAGGAAGCCCGCCAAACGGCAGGAACAGTCAAAACAGTGTCATTGGCCACAAGTTGCAGGCAGGCCATTATAAAAAGGGCTGCCGCGGCTTGGGCTCTTGTTCCGTATTCTATTGCCTTGCGAGTTAAATAAAATAGTTGTTGTTCGGAACCCGGTCTCACACGCTTCTTTCCAGACGGAACAGATTTCATGGTAAAATATATGTGGAAACACTACACCCACAACTTTTCCATTTATTTGGATAGAAAACATTTTCCCAGCTCTTGATATACAAAGAGCTATTCTATTTAAACAGCACCTCCACTTGATAGGTATTTATATGTTCACAGTAAACATCAGCAGCTTTGGGTTACAAGGGCTGCAGGAGTAACTTTCAAACAATAGTGAGACTTTTGACTTGAATTTCCTCTCTTTATGCTTTTTATTTTTTACAATTAATTTTCAGGAGTGTTGTATACGTTCAAAACTTAATGGACCTATTCTGTGATTTAACTCCATGCCAAAAGCAGGAGAAAATCTCAATGATTTTTCAGAGGATCAAAAATGAAATTTGGGGGTTGATCATAGGTTGTTGGTTGGGAATTCCTGTCTAAACAAATGTGAAAGACTAGGAGTTTTGCAATGTATCAAAATCCCTACATCAAGAAAAGATACACCACAGCAACACTTTCTGACATTGACCATATATATGTCTACATAGAAAACTATTGCTGCTTTCTCAATTTGTTTTTCTGCCTCTTTAATTTTCAGAATTTGAGAAATGAGGAGCAAGTGGCTATAATTCAAGCCAGTACTGTCTTATCTCTGGCAGAAAAGGTATTTTGAAATGTATTTGCATCTCATGTATGTTATTTAATATGAATCAAAAAGTTAACACAGGACACAGAATTATGAAGAGAAAAATGCAATCTGTAGGAAAATATGCAATCTGTATGTGTGGTGTAAACAAATAAGAATGAAATGTTATCCAAAATGCATATTTCCCCGAAAGGAAAGAGTAACTGGCTTTTATTGTTCAAGGTGAACCTTTACTAAGGCAACCATTTTAATTTGCTTTATTTAACTTTTTCCAATTGTCCAAGTCTCAGCTTACTTTAGTCTGTTTGTTGCAATCCGTGTTCGTGAAATCAGTATTCAATTATACAGACAAATATCTAGATATAAGAACTGCTTCATTAGAGAAGCCTTATTATAGAATAATAAGAGAGTAATTATTGATACACTTTAAGTATGCCAACTAGCTGGTTTGTCTTTTAAGTAGAGGAATTATGAAAAACAGCATAGCTGTAGTAATGTAATGCACACTGTAGTAATGTGCACTAACTAGGTCAATCTGTACTTTAAATACAGGACAGATGTCTCTGAAGCCTATGGTTCCAAGTCTGCATATGTTTTAATAATAATACAAACCAGTCAGCATTCAGTACTACAGCAGCACACAACAAAATAGATAATTTGGAAAGACAAAAAGAAGGAATAAAAGCATACAGTTAGCCCAAGACTTGCCAAGAATTTGCTTAGAAAATATTTTCGGGCCTGAGACCTAAAAGGTAGCAACATACGACTCCGATAATTTGCAGGACATTCCCCAACTGTAACTAGCCACCATATTATCTGGAGATAGCAATACTATGACTGTGAACTTCTATACTACTTCACAGTGTCACAGTCCTCTCTAAGCGGTTTTACAGAGTCGGCATATTGCCGCCAACAATCTGGGTTACATTTTATCAACCTCAGAAGGTTGGAAGGCTGAGTCAACCTTGAGCCTGATGAGATTCCAACTGCCAAACTGCAGGCAGCCAGCAGTCAGCAGAAATAGCCTGCAGTACTGCATTCTAACCACTGTGCCACCAGAGCTCTATATGTGCATTCCAGGTCAGAGGATTTAGCCGAGTTACATTTCTCACTCCTCTTGTTCCTTGATAACTGATAGCAAGTGGTTATAAGCAACTTCGGTCAAAATTCTACTCTTTGAGTTTATAATTGATGAAGTGGAAAGGCAGCATTTCTGTCAATATTATAATCCTGAAAATGGAACTAGAACAGGAATTTAATAATGCCTTTTTTCCCCCTAGTGGATACAGCAGATTGAGGGGGCTGAAGCAGCTCTACACCAGAAGATGATGGAATTGGAAAGTGACATGGTAGGAAAGAATATATTTTGGGGGTGGGGGCAGTTTTCACTTTAATCCCATGCTTATTGTTAGTTGACTTCTGGAGTTTGCTTTGTTTTTGCCTGAGTATTATATAGGTAGTCCTGGAGTTATGACTATTTTTTCAGTGACCATTTATAGTTACAATGGCACTGAAATAATTGATTTATGACTGTTCTTCACACTTACCAGCATTGCAGCATCTCAATTGGTAATGTGATCCAAATTCGGGCCCTAGGCAACTGGCATGTATTTGTGACATGTAATCACCAGATCATGTAATCACCATGTATAACCTTCCCCGCCAGATTCCAAAAGCAGAGTCAATGTGGGAAGCCAGATTCACTTCATGACTACTTGATTCAGTTAACAACTGCAGTGAAACAGTGGAGCACTGTTAATAATTGTGGCAAAAATGGTAATAAAATGGGACAAAACTCACTTAATAACTGTCTTGCTCAGCAATGGAAAATTGGGCTCAGCTGCGGTCATAAGTCAAAGACTATCTGTATATATTTTCTTATTTCAAGAGTAATAAAGGTAGTGATTTTTCCCCCAAACTGTCATTCAATGTAGGAGCAGTTCTGTAAAATAAAAGGTTATCTGGAAGAAGAACTGGACTACAGGAAACAAGCTCTTGATCAAGCCTATATGGTAATTTGAAAACCAAGGATAGAAACGAAAAGAAAAATACATTTCAGAATGCAAATTTATTGAATTCCAGTGGTAAATAGTTGGGCTTGCAGTATGTTTTCACATGAGTTTAAAATAAACCCAAATTTATGTGATTTTTAGATGATAGAGAGGGAGAAAGACGTACGGTGAAAAAAATTGCCTCACACTTGGGAGGTTGAGAGTTCAATTCGAAACAGCAGCAGATGTTTCTCTGTCAGGGCGCAAAAAGAAAATATATGCTGTGAACTCCATGTAGGTGTCAGGGAGGGCATCCAACCAATAAACACTCAGCTTTATCCAGTCACCCCGACCCACTTCGATAGAAGGCATTACAGTGTCATAAAAAGAGGGGGGTGGATAACTTTCTACGAAATAATGTATCAGTCTACTTTTTGTTCTCCTTACATAAGTGAGAGCTCCAGTGAATATCTGAATTTCTACTCTAAAGGCATAGTACAATGCATGCTAATTTCAAAAGAGTGGAACACTGTTCATGCAGAGGTTTATTTGCCATTGGAATGCATGGAAAAACCTATGGTATGTCCTGAAAAGAAAGGATAGGTAATGGGAGTAAAAAAAAACAACCTTCAGATGTCATATGGAACTATTAGTAATCATCAGATTTGAGGCATTGAATGTCATATGCTTCAGTGGTAGGATTCAAAAAAATTTACTACAGTTCTGAGTGTAGCTTGGTGGGCGTGGCTTGGTAGATGTGGCAGGGGAAGGATACTGCAAAATCTCCATTCCCTCCCCACCCCACTAACCTGCTTTCCGTTCTCCTGTGCAGGGCAACAAAAGAAGACCCAGCTGATGAGCTGGGACTCAAGAGGCAGAGAATAGATGGGGCGGGGCCAGTCAGAGGTGATATTTGCCGGTTCTCTGAACTACTCAAAATTTCTGCTACCGGTTCTCCAGAACTGGTCAGAACCTGCTGAATACCACCTCTGGATGCTTCATTTGAGATAAATACATAACTTAGTTCTTATCTATTAATTCCAGTTGGTTTTACTGGTTTAAAATATATACAGAGACAAATGGATTGTATCCCCTTCCAAAATTTTGTTATGCTATTGCTTAGAGAATCCAGGAGCTTGAGGCTACCCTTTATAATGCTTTGCAACAAGAAACAGTGATAAAGTTTGGAGAACTGCTGAGTGAAAAGCAGCAGGAAGAACTTCGAACTGCTGTAGAGAAATTGAGAAGGCAAATGCTGAGAAAAAGCAGAGAATATGACTGTCAGATCCTCCAAGAGAGAATGGAATTGCTTCAACAGGCACATCAGGTAAGGTTCAATGTATAGAAAAACATTAGAGAGGTTCAGTTTATGGGTTTCATTATATTTATTGTTGAGATAAAAATGTGGGAGAAATTATTAAATAATTATTAAAGATGGCTGATCATATTAGAGAGCAATGAACATGGAAATATAAATTTTAATCAAATTAAAATTGTTAGTTTTTATCAGGCCACATTCCCTCCATGTGTAATCCTTTCACTTCATTATGAAACCAAGTTTGTTTCATAATGGAAAAGGCTAAAACCCATGTAATTAGAGTGATACTTATTTTTCATATGTATAAATTTTAGTTTAGAATTTTAAAATTAATTTTCTTTGGCCAGACTTCATAAGACATAATTTTTATTGATTTGATTATTTATGGATATATTCAATTTATTTCTAGAGGATCCGAGATTTAGAAGATAAAACAGACATCCAGAAGAGGCAGATAAAGGATTTGGAAGAAAAGGTTGGTTGTATTACATATCCAAAAAAAAAAAAATACTTTTAAAAATTTCCTATTTTATAATTCTAGGAACTCCAATTAGCTATTTTACCATAGCAATTTCCTAGTCAACTGCCCTTGAATCAGACTTTTACTATTCAGTTCCAGTAATTTCCATTCATAACTTTCTAGTTGTGGATTATAAGAGTTTGAAATAACTGGAAGGGATCTGGTACTATGAATAAATTCCAGTGATTTTTATTTTCTTTTTAGGTATTCTAATACAGGAGGGTTTTGTAGGTACTTTTATGGATGGAAGGATGGATGGATGGATTTCATTCTATTAGAACAAGACAAAACTTTCCCTTCACAAATAGTCCACCACCATTTTCAGAGATATCATGGAGATCTTTTGATGATGTTTGGAAGAACACAACCAGGGCAAATTATGTTGCCGCACTAACAAGAAAGGGTTTTCAATGTAACTGTTAGGTGTCATTTTTCTTCTGATGATACAAGAATTGCTATTTAATCTCTCTCCTCATTCAGATTCCCTTTAGAATCATACTGAAATAATAAGAAAATAACAGAAATCAGATTTTACCCATTATTCTACCATTTTATCAATTTGAACATGGCAAGAATAATCATCTTAAAATAGTTATTATTATACTATAGTGGTGCTATAATCTTTTTTCAATCTGCCCTTTTAATTAACAGAGTGTTTTCTTTCTTAATAAGTTAAAATCAGTCAATAAATGCAGAGGATTTTAGTTAACTAGTTTCTTAGTTTGAAACACAAATAAAAATAGTTCATTTATATCATGATGGATATTGTTTCAAGGAGAAGACTAAATACTTGTCCATAGCGATTAAACATGAAAAACTAATATTCGTTGCACAAAAGCTTTCTCATGATGCTATCATTTTGCTAGGTTTTCTTGTTAAACAAGTTTGGTTGCAAAAATGCAAATAATTCACCCTAAATTAGTTATGTAATCAAAAAGGGAGTTTCAATGAAGTTTAGGAAATAGAAATTGAAGGACAAGGATATCTTGTGGGTTGTGTCCTTCCAATGAACTGATTTGTCATTCCTCTATGGAGAAAACATCCACTTGGGAATCAGATAATATCACCAAAACTGAAGCCATTAATATTAGATTGATACTAAGGAGATGAGTTAGTAGGATAGAAGTCTTAAATTTTAGTACTGTAAGATTTCTTGGACTAAGTCTATTGGGTTTTATTCATTACAAATCATATGCCTGCTTATCTATGATAATAAAAATTTATCTGACCTCTTAAAACTTATTTTTTCTTGCAGTTTCTATTTCTTTTCTTGTTCTTCTCTCTTGCCTTTATTCTTTGGCCTTGATGTCAATGTGCCTCTTGAAAGGTAAGGCTAATTCTTTCTTTCTTTTTTGATACCAAAATACTCTTTTCCAATTCAGTTCCAAAGTAGCACAGTTATTATATGAATATTTGAACTCACATCAGAGATGACAATGTAAGGATAAATTGAGCATCTGTCAAAAATTTCATAAAGGTCTATTTTTACATATTAAATAAAGAACAAAAGTTCTCCCCAAGCTATCAAAGAACATTTCAACTACCTATTAAGTAAAATTCAGGTATGTGCTTATACATATAAGACTTTTAAATATATACCTAAAAATCTAAAGCATTGTTTATTTTAAATGTAATACATAATGGAATGTTTTCTTTCTCAGTGAAATATGTCTGTCAGAATGTGTGTGTGTGTGTATCTGGTGTTGGTGTGTACATTATATATATTATTATTATTTTTCCTCATAGCAGTTATTTATAAGTTAGATTTTCAAAAACAAAACTATAATTTGTAGTAATTGATTTATTGTCATAATATGGTTTTTAAGTACCTCATTATATTGAATAATTCATATTGTTATAGAATAAAAGCATGAGAGGAATGTTCCAACATGATAAAAAGTTAAGTATACTGAACAAAATAAACCCCAGAGAAGAGTTCAGATCTTGGATCAAAAGTATATATATAGATAGCACACAGCAAAAATTTCAGCCAATGAAGATAAATAAAGGCACAAGACATCTACATTCTCCTCCTGTTATTATTGTTCCTATAGAAATATTGGCAAAAAATTTCCAAGGTGATAAAGAACAGGTCACAAATATACCAACATAAGCTCAAATATTATGTGATACAGTATTAACTGTCATGGAATCACAATGGGCAAGAAAAGCATCGATTAAAATAATCCAGTGTTAATATCACTCAAATCAATGTCCACAGCCTGTTGCTAGAAATCAAAAATAAAAGGAGGCTGATGAACTTATTTCCAATATATGTGAGTCCAATGGGTCTGGATGGCCACTTGTGTCAGAAAAATGTTGAACCATATATGGTTCAGTTAGCAGATCCAACATCTCTCATTTAATCTAAACTGATCAGCCTGTGCCTTGGTAAGACCACACTTGGGATATTGCATCCATTTTGGTCACCCCAATATAAAACAGATGTTGAGACTCTAGAAAAAGTGCACAGAAGAGCAACAGAAATGAGTTGTGGACTGAAAGAGAAAACATGAAGAACAGAAGTACTAATACCACTCTATAAAGTCTTAGTAAGACCACACCTAGAGTACTGCATCCAGTTTTGTTCACCACATTATAAAAAATATGTTGAGACTCGAGAAAAAGTACAAAGAGCAACCAGGATGATTAGGGGATTGGAGGCTAAAACATACAACGAATGGTTGCAGGAACTGGGTTTGGCTAGTCTAGTAAAGAGAAGGACCAGGGGAGACATGATAGCGGTCTTCCAATATTTGAGGGGCTGCCACAGGGAGGAAGGGGTCAAGCTATTTTCTAAAGCTCCTATAGGCCAGACAAGGAATAATGGATGGAAACTGAACAAGGAGAGATTTAAACTGGAAATAAGGAGAAACTTTCTGACAGTGAGAACAAACAACCAGTGGGACAGCTTGCCCTCGGAAGTTGTGGGAGCACCATCACTTGAGACTTTCAAGAAGAGATTGGACTGCCATTTGTTGGAAATTGTGTAGGGTCTCCTGCTTGGGCAGGGGGTTGGACTAGATGACCTACAAGGTCCCTTCCAACTCTGATTATCTGTTATCTGTTAGGTTGCAGGGATTCAGTATGTCTAATTTACAGAAAAGGACTAGGGGGTGACATGATAGCAGTGTATGTAAGGGGCAGCCACAAAGAAGGGGGGATCAGCCTATTTTCCAAAGCACCTGAAGGCAGAACAAGAAGCAATTGATAGAAACTAATCAAGAACAGAACCAACCTAGAAATAGGGAGAAATTTCCTGACAATGATAACAATTAATCAATGGAACAATTTGCCTTCAGAAGTTGTGGATGCTCCGTCACTGGAGGTTTTTAAGAGATTAGATAGCCATTTGTCTGAAATGGTATAGGGTCTCCTGCTTGAGGGTTTGGCTAGTCTTGTAAAGCCTGCTTGAGGAGGTTGGACCAAGAACTCTTCCAACTCTGTTATTCTGTTATCTATGTAGGTTACAAAATGTCAAAATATTGACATATTATAATTTTGGTTCCAGGGTAATATAGGGTCCAGGGTCTAGATAGCAACTTGTGCAGTTTGAGAGCCCTGTGCAGGATTACACTTGACCACAGAGCTCAGTGAGTGACTTTTGTAGCTCTGCAACCTCATGCTACTATTTATCATAGGAAGAATAAATTTGATAGCAACTCCATGATATGTATCCTTGAGCTCTCAAGAGTAAAGGTTGGATAATGCAATAATCAGTTTTTAAAGAATAAATGAGAACTTATTTTAATCTAATATAAGGTAATCATGGAATTTGCAGTAGATGGGTAATCAATTTGCACTACTGCAGACTCATTCAACTATACAATTTTTTTGTCATTTTCCAGACTGATCACCAACCACAGAAAAGTCCTGAGAGGGCAGATGCTTCCAAATACACACACACGCACACACACACACACACACACAGTTTACAACTACTTTAAAACAAAGCAACTCCCTTCAATCAAGACCACTCCCACCATGCAGTTTAAGATATGTTACTTGACAGTTCCTGTCTAAAGCTACAATAACAGCTGCACTTAAAGAAATTCTGCGAGGAGGAAGAGAATATCCCAGCAGCATACATCATGATGTTTATTTTTTAAAAAATCAGCAAGAAGCCACATTCAGCAGATTGAGTAAAACTACGTCAGGCAAGGAACCAAAGTGACTACAGACTATCAATCCCTGCTGTGCAGGGGGATTATTTTAAACATAAAACATCACCTTCCCATGAAAGTCTTCAATAATTGAGGGGACAAAGTATTTAGAGTTCTAAGAGGACCATTATGATAATATCCATTTGGAAGAAAAAATGGCTTTCTTAATACAGGGACACTTTTTTCTGTTTTTAAACTCAGGAACAATGACAGCTGCAATGTGAACAAAAGACTATTGTTTTTGTTTCAAACTGGGTGGACAACAGGATAGATATAATTGACATTAACCTACTGCTGCCTGCTGGATCAAGGAAGTTCAGGCCTAGTGAGAGTGGCTGACAGGGCTTGTGAGGACAAATGCTGTAGTCATTTTCTTATGAAAACCCTCCATGAAGAACTGTGTGCTAGAAATGTATGTGATGTCAAACGACAAACTCTTCCAAGAATGCCACACTAATTTAACTAACTTAGTTAAATTAGCTTAATATCTATTAAGCTTAATATCTATTCAAGAACTGGGATAGAAGGGTAAGAAAAAAATGGCATCTGAGAAGAAGCAAACACCTTTAGTGAGTCTTCAGCTTCACAAAATTTTGTCCTTGAATTCATTTGGCAGTTAAAGTACCAACAAAATACGCATTTGTTTCCCTCATCGTGTTTGTTTTCTTCACTCACTGCAAGAATCAAAATGGGGACATCTCTTGATTAGCAAGCCTGCACAGTAAAAATGCAAATTTATGTTGTAAGAATAGGTCTGGAATCAACATTAAGGTCTACCTTAATGCAGCAATTCTTTTCTAAGTGACAAGGTGTTACAATCTATTTTTGATAGTTTTCTTTGTGGAAGTATCTATCATGCAAATGCTCATCTGAAATCACTGGCTTTTATTGGAGGGGGATCCCATTACTAGTCCCATGCATTCAAGGCAATGGGGGTCATGGCACTTAAGGCAGCAGGAAAGATTAGTGGAGATTAGTATCCCACCACTCCTGCTCCTAAAAATCCTCACTGCCCAATTTTTCCATTTGTGCTCTCCTCTTAGGCTACCACATCTGGGATGTAAAAATCCAAATGTCCAATCAGATGACAACAAAGAGTCTTCTGCATTTCTTTGCTTAGATTTTTTTTAAATCTGCAGCCCAGATATGGTAGACTTGTTCATTCCCCTTATAGATAACAAGGGTTGGACGGTCACCCATGAACCTGCATAATTTAATTACATTTAAAAATAAAAGAAAGAATCTTACATTTCTTCTGGATGTTTGTTCCTGAACTCATATCAATAATAATAGCATCTATCTTTAAAGATATACTTTATGTTCTGCTTAGCACTCAAAATCAGTCTGAAGTCATCGAGCAAAATCCCTTCCAGTCCAAGATTGGAATGCCTAACACTTTGAGCATCTACTGCTTACTCACCATCATGCTTGATTTGATAATCCAAGCATATTACTTAGCCCTATATTCATCCATACCTGGCCTCATATCTGCTCTTTAAAAATCCATTCATTCCTAGTACTTGTTTGGATCACAGGTAGTTTGATGGACTTTGCCTCTGAGAAATCATTAGAGGGCATGCAAACCTTGGAAATATTTATGTAAGGGATCCTTCAAATACTTTAGATTTTAGATTAGCTAATGAGATAGGTCACACAATTATTGTTTAGCCACCCAGAAAAATGGAGTTTATCACACAATTATGGTAATAATAGACAACTGGACTACTAAATGCAGTCTTGTGGTCTGTTCTTTCTCAAGTACAGTTCTGAGCTGAGTTTGTGTAATCAGTTTTGTTCTATCAACCAAAGAACATATCAGGTTGGTTTCTAAAATCTGTCTTCATTCCAAAGGAGTCAAGGGTTCAGCCACTGTAGTCAATCAGTTGGTATGCCAAAGATTTTGATATGTATTGCATGTCTCAAAGTATACACTTAATGTACTTTGATAAATTTACATCACATAATTCCAAAATCTTACTTTGACCCAAACTTTCTTTGAACTTGTCCCTTCCTTTTAGACCAGGGCTGTCAAATTCACATTGTCACAGTGGTGTCATGTGATATATCAGGGGACTTTCCCCCCTTTGCTAAACCAGCTGTGGGTGTGGCCAGAGCATGACACATCCAGCCCACAGACCAGGAGTTTGACAGCCCTGTTTTAGACTTTCATTGAATAAGATTACTGAAACTAAAAACATAACAAAGAGAAAAGAGGTACATGTCAAATTTTAAATTGCTTAATGATAAATTACTTTTTGGATTCCAGCTTCAAGAAAATTCTTCCACATCTGTCAGTCTGCTCTGAACTTAAGCATGCAAGTAGAGCTGGCTGGGAAATGTCCATGCACAGCACACAAGCATACAGTAGAACTGAAAAGTAAAATATCTCCCTTTCCTGATCCTTGAGGATTCCCTAATATTATCCTTTTAAAGCAAAAAGTTTTTTCAATCTGTGTTTATTATAATATACCTTGCAGAATATGATTAGGTTTCCAAACAGCAACTCTATATGAAGCAGTTTAATATGATCTATTTATATAATTCATTTATATAACTTATTCATCAAAATTGATGATATTCCAAAAAAAACATTTCTTCTATCTAGTAACTGACATTTTTCATCTGCCTTTTATTCTCCATTGTCATATGGTTCCAATAAAAAAATTAGGATGATGACTACTTCCTTGGGCCAGATATAGTCAGTCTCAAAGGCCTTACATGGTTGAGTGCTCTTCGCATCACAGTGAACTTCAGGAATAAACCACTTTGATCCTTTGTAACATATGAGCATATAGGAAAATATGCTGCCCTAAATATTATTTTTTGTCTTCCCACAAAATGCATAAATTCTGTCAGTCAGCACAAGATTAAGAAAAAGCATATGAAGCTTCTCAATACAGCACAACACAATTGTGCTGTGATTAACAAAAAAATCATTTACATGATCTCACTAGAAGGCTTTTAAAGAATATTATATTTAATACTTTTATCTTTACATATGTCTTCTAATACTTAAATACTTATTTTCATTTCTTTTTTATAATTCCCTAGTCTTTGTCAGGAAAATCCCAGAAGCTACGGATGAAATTCATGATGACTGATATCTATACAAAACTGAGTTTATGGAGATATGTGTAGTAGTATGCTATTTACCACCTCTACCATTTGGTATATGATTTGGGATCCTAACTGCTAGTCAACATATTATTGCTGTATTTTTGCTGCCAAGGTGGAGGACAGCAAACTGGTGGTGCTGCCTGCTACAGCCTGGAGGGACCATAAGCACATGGACTTGATATACCATTTGTTGCTCTGGCCCATCTACCAGGAAGTAGAGGAAAGTGAACCAAATAAATAAACTTATCCATATAGCAACAGCAATAGCACTTAGACTTATATACCGCTTCATGGTGCTTTACAGCATTTTCTAAGCACTTTACAGAGTCAGCATATTGCCCCCAACAATCTGGATCGACCTTGGAAAGATGAAAGGCTGAATCAACCTTGAACTAGTCAGAATCAAACTCCTGGCGTAGGCAGAATTAGCCTGCAATATTGCATTCTAACCACCGCATCACTACGGCTCTATCAAAGAGACTGATATTATTGGCTAGTGTTTCCTGCAATTTGTACAATCTGTACATGACACAGTTGGTAAATTGCTGTAAATGGAGTTTTGTTGTTAATGAAAATAGAAAGGAATCCTGCTGATAAAAAGAACCCTACACTATTCATTTTCATTTTCTCATCAGATACAGTAGTGGAACAGTGGCTGTTCTTATACTGTATGTTAATATTCAAGTCCTTTGTGGTTCTAAAATAACTGCGGAAGAAATATTCAGCCTGTAGACTATTCCCTGTTTTGTAAGAGTGTTATAGATTGCCTCAGTCCAGATACTAGCAACTACAACACACTGAAAAGATATACATGCAGTGAATTCTTATGACAGTCTAAACGAGTGCTTCTTAAACTTGCTGTCTGGGGAATTCTGGGAATTGAAGTCCACACAACTTAAAGTTGCCAAGTTTGGGAAACACTGGTTTAGAATTTTCCTTCTATAGCATTAGTGCAGTATAAAACTGAAATAAAATATGCAGATGTAAACATATACACAGATACACAGACATAGGCAAAGACAAACACACACAATGTTATATTTAAAAGAAGAAATATTTAGGACCCACATAACACCTTCCATGAAACTTACAATATAGCAATATGGTTTCTTTATACTATGGGGACTTTGAGCCACAGCTATAATTTCTCAAATCTTGGTTTTCTTATAGGATTGAGTTGTAAATAAATACCTAGCTCTATATTTTAGCTGTGTTTTCAACATGAAAATTTGCTTGTGATGACTAACTGGATGGAAGTGATTATTTTTAAAAGGACATTGTCAACATGCAACTGCATCCAAATATAAACATATAACTTTATTAGCTAATAACGGCTGATATTATTGATATTTTTGCTCTTCTGTATGCCCACCCCTGTAAATCTTCTATTGTGCAAATATCATCATCAGACAATGCAGTACATAATTTTCCTTTGTCATTTGACTTCTTCTGTATGGAGTAACTGAGATTTCATCCTTTTAATATTTCAGAAAAATAGATCTTTCACTTTTGGACAAGCTTTGACAGCATATGGTTTGTTGTCTTTGGTCATACTTGTCCCTTGTTGTGTTTTTCTATTCCCATTAAATTTAATTTCAATTTCTCCTCCATCCTTTGAAAAGTATGAAAAGTTGATAAGGCTTAAGGAAATGCCAAGGATCAGTCTTGGCATGCTGAAGGAACTACAATTGTCTCAGCTCTGCCTTTACTGCAATATGTTTTTTTATAAATGCATGTTCAGCCCACTTTCTCTGATATGTACAACCAGATTTTTGATTAAAGCTGTGGAGGAGGACAGTTAAACCCCAGCTCCATATATGAAGGTTTACTATGGAGAACATTCAGTGGTCTTCTTGGACCCTGGAGGGGCTTTTTTTCTCCCTCTGCTCAGTGAAACCCAATCTGTGCCTAATATCCACCTCTTGACAATGACTTTCAAACTCTCCATAAGCCAACATTAATTCCCTTGTATACATATGTATGTCAATGCATTCGTATTTTTATATATATATATATATATAATTCTGTGTACATAGTAGGATGCTTTTACTTCTTATAAAACTCTACTTCAATTTCCAAGAAGGAGTTTGTGGGATGAAGAGGGTGTTTCAGAGGCAAAAAGTTCTGAGAAAGGTGATGGTGAATTTGCAGTTTCATCCTAATGAAAGTGGCCCTATCGCACCAGCTAGCACAGGAAGCCTTTGTATGTGTTAACCCAACAAGTGTTTGTAACCCATCAGACCCCGCTGGTCAGGCCCACTGGAAGGACCTCCCTGCTGAATTTTTTCCTGAAATAAAGCCAGATGGATTAAGCCATCACAACTGGCTCCTCGTGTTTTCAATTTGACATTTTGGTGACAACCCCACAGCATTTTCTTTTCAGCATCAACACCATGTGGCTTCCATTGACATCACTATTGAGGAAGATGTCTCAAATTAGCCTTTTGAAAGGGAAGGGAAGGGGGGGGTGCATTGGAGTGACAAATACCCAGCAAAAGAACCTCACGTGCAACTCAGCAGTATTAGTTTTCACAATACTCACCATACTAAGCTTTCCCTTTCTGAGATATGGAAAGGTAATGCAGCATAGTTTTCTTGCAAGTGTGGTAACATTTCCAATTTCTCAAGGGCAGCGAGCCATCTGTGAACCGATTGCTCCGGTGAATCAACATAGTATTTTCCTCTGTTATTTTCTATTTGGACTACACTAACGGACCCTTTTTAATCTCTCTGAATTTAAATTCAGGAAAGTGCTAATCTATTTGACTGCAATTCTACTTTCTCGATTGCATCTCCTTGTATATAACTTCCTTCCTTTTTTGTGTGTCTATACCTCCAGAAGAGAATTGTAAATTATTTCGCAGAACGACTCTTTGATAAACACTGGGACCCATGTATATGTACTGTATGTATTAACGTGTAGATGAGGATCCTTACTGTATGTAAAGTTTTATGGATGGTTATTTTTTAATTTATGTATTTAATATAGGGTTCAATGACCACTGGTGTTTTAGTTTGTATAAAAAATAACAATAAAACTGCAGCATTTTTTAAAACTTCATTTTACATTAATGGATGTATTATCCACCACTTGTTTAAAACCTGATTCTAGAACAAAACAGGGCAAGAGAGCAATAAAATCCCATCTGCTTCCTGCCACATGCAAATTATAATCACAAAATGAGCAGATTTTCAGCTTGGGGCTGTATTCTTGCCAAGAATGATCAGGGCAAGATCCTGATATATATGAAGTAACAATAAAGTTGTGTGCTTCTGAATATGTGCTAAGTGAATTTTATTCACCATTAAGTCATTACCTTTAAAATTTAGGAGAAGGAGAGCAGTGCACTTGAGCCCTTTGAAGTTCCTTTTCAGAAATTAAGCCAATATTTCTCAGATTTTGCAACTTTAAGATCTGTGGACTGGGGAATTCTAGGACTTGAAGTCCAGTCCATACATCTTAAAGTTATGGAGGTTGAGAAACATTGAGTTAAGCAATGGCATCTTCCAACTCCAGCAGGCTTTTTCTGACTGGAAGACAACCACAGTGGCTTCTAAACCAATTACCTAGTTTTAAAAACCTAGAATGCTTCAATTAAGTAAAACAATTTGATGAAGGCAAGCACATCACTGGACACAAAAAGAGGTATACCATTATACAAGAAAGTGCATCCAATGTGCATGAATAAGATTCCTTTGTAGAATCTCTAGTAACAAAGGTCCCAAATGCTTAAAAGACCAAAGAAACCACAGTTGGAAACTTTGAAGCAATTATAAACTAGAGGATCAGTGCTCTAATCCAATACAAAACCATTTCTGATGCTTGGATGATAGAATTTTTCATTCTTAATGAAGGGAGAATTTTAAGTTTTGCTGAGTATTTATATAAGAAAGTAATTAGCATTAACAAACAAACACTTTAGTGCATTTGACATTAAGTAGCAAGACCATCTGCTAAAACCAGCTGTTTTATCAACTGCAGTCACTACCAAGGGTGTATGTGCCATATGTACTATATGTGTATATACACACACATGGATACATGCATACAAACACACATGTATGTATATGTGTCTGTGTCAGCATAAATGCACATGCATATTATTCATTAATGGCTGGTCTCATGTGATAAAGTACTTAACTCAAAGTTTTGGCTCAGTGTGTTACATATGCCTTAGCCAAAGCAAACCATGTGTTCTCCTTTCCACATATCCTGATGGCTATGTTTTTCAAAATATAGAAATATATTCACACATTTGCCTACCATATAATGATTAATGATTTTTTTAAAAAACAAAATCATAACTCAGATAGTTAAAAGAATAATAGTTCAGCATCCACATATAATCCTTGCCTTAATTTTGATTCTATCCACAAGGTGGCGGACATTTGCTGTCATTCAAACAAACAGATTTGGGTGGGAAATCAAGATACTTTTTGTGCATCCGGTGTTTTACTCTTATAATTCTCTTTATCTAGACATAAAGATGTTTTCTTCTGTGTCCAAATTAACCCCAAATCCTAAATTATTTGAAATATGCCGCAGTGCCAGCATCTTTGTGGTGTCTCAAAAGAGGGTGGGAAAACTCTTATTTGACAGATTGGTCTGTGCATGAAGTCTTAACTTCTCTGCCTAATATTTAAGCTTGCTGTGTGACAGGCACACTAGCTTAATTTCCATATCCTGGTGGCTCATCTTTCAGAATATAAAATCTTGGAATTAATTAACTGCACTCTCAGAAGTTCAACAATCACAAAAAGGCTGAAGTTCCATCTGAATCGCTTTCTAACTTCTAACCTTTGGCAGCCTTTGCTTCTGTTTTAAGGTGGAATAAAGGATTTTATTGTGTCCATATGCCTTCTGCCTCTGTTCCTCCATCCTGTTGTGATTGGTGGCCTTTAATAAATAACATGAATCAGCAGTAACTCAAATCATTGGCGGGAACAATAACCTCATATGTGTGGGAGGGTGAGTAAGTGAGTGACTGTGTTTGTGCTTGGGGATACAATGTGGTTCACTCCTTTCATAACCAGGCTGGTCAAAAGGAAAAGGACCAGTTCTTCACAGCAGTGTGCATGTGAGGGTGGATGCATTCAAAACAGGGGCAGATAATGTTCAGCGACTAGGAGCCACATGTAAACAAAGATTAAAAAATAGTGCCTGAGGGCTACAATGATAGGGCAGATATATAATAATGTAGTTGGATAGGACAGAAAGGATTGTGGATCTATTTTACCACTATTATTGAAAACGGTGTCTTACACACACGTGTGCATGCATGCATACACACACCTCTAACACATATCTATGTAGTTGACATAATCAGGGTCCAAAAAAGATTTCTTTTTAATTTCCCCCAAAAATCATTGAATTTAATCATGAAACTTAATCATGTCTGGTGGTGGTGGGGAAATAGAGTTCAAAGCTATACGTTTTATAGTCACTATCCCTGTCATAAATATATGAAGTGTGGGAAAATAATTGCTTATAGAGACCTTCTTTTTTATACTGGATTGTTTAGCTTTTTTTCCCTTTGACTCAGTCTTGATTCTTGGCAATTGTCTGGACTGGTCCCTGCAGGGTTTTTTTGGTGAGGTTTTTCAGAAGCCATTGCCTGTTTGCTAGGGCTGAGGCAGAGTGGCTGGGCCAAGGTCAACCAATTGGCTTAGAACTCATCGCCTCCCAGTTTCTAGCTTGATCCTTTAACCACTATACCACACTGGTCACCTTGTAGTCAATTCTCCTTTTCCCCGCCCTCTATAATCCCAGACTTATTGCCAAACAAGCTGGATGCCACTAAAGACTGTATCTGCTTTTCCAAAGATGCTGTTGGACCCTCCAGAGTTATCAATCTTGTAATGCGTAATGCAAGAGATATGTCCACAGTTTACTTCCAAAGGCAAAGAGGTCAGTTAGACCGAGGAGGGCTAGATAAGAAGAAAAACATCTCACTTGGTTCAGTGCCAATATTGACTGCAAAAATATAAGCCACATATTACAGTTTGATGCTTTCTCAGTCCCCCCTTGACCTTCCTTTTATTATCTACTACTGGCCAAAAGGAAAACATGAAAAAAAAAATTTCACCTTATCTCATCTTACAGCCTTTAATTACATTCTTAGAGAAGGGCTTTGTTTGTTACAGTGCACACACATGGACATATTTCTCCTTCAACTAGTTGTGATCCTTTGGCTGCTAAAGAGCTTCTTTTCTTAATGAAAATGTGTGAAGCATTTTCCAAGGCAGGAGTTAGCCATTTAGCTCAGTAAAAATGCACCTCCTTTTTATTTGCCTGTGAACAGCTTCCATTGTGCTTCTCTACTCAGTTTCGAAATGGGGCAGGGAAGGAGGGGTGAAAAGACAGAGAAAGGACAGTGAAACAATGAAATATGTTGCAGAGAGAAAGTGACCCCTTGGAACTGGGTCAAACAGAAAGTTAAATGAAAGAATAGCTCTTGTTTATCCAACACATGCATCACAATTCTAGTTTATTTCACATAGGATTAAGGAAATATCCCACTTTAAGCAGAATTTCCCATGTTGTGTCTTTTAAAGGTATGTATTATTTATTTTCATCTCTAGATAAGCCAAGTCCCCTTATTGGTCTTCATATTAAAGCTGTTTCAAAAAGCTCTAGATAAGCTCTGCTATCACAGGTTTTCTCACATATTATGTAGGGTAGTCTGGATGGTTTTCTTCATGCTGACACAATGATGCATTTCGTGCTTACATAATCATGCACTTACATCACAGAAAAAAGCAATGATCTAACCAGGAAAAGAGATTCACAAGCTCTGTTGCCAAACATGCTTATATGGACTAATGGCAGTTTAAGAATACACTTAAACAAAGAAAAATGTCTCCAAAAGGGATCAGTTTAGCTCAAAACTGAACTGAGTCATCATGGATACTCATGATTAAACAAAATTTATCCTGTTAATTGTGCCATGGGAAAATCTTTGATTGGCCTTTTGAATCCCACCAGGGCAGTTAACAAACACACCCCATGCTACCTCTAATACTTATTGGCTGCAAAAGCAACAAAGATCCATGAAAAACTATAGAGGCTATTTATTTATTTATTATTTACAGGCAATCTCCAGTTAAGAACATCTGGCTTAATTGACAACTCATATCTACAAATAGCTGCCTATTTCAAAAAATGGTGGACACCATTGAAGCCACACATTTTAATATGCAGACTGTTTTCAGTAGTTTTCAGTGATTCATGAAAATATTGTACAGCTTCCACAGTTTTTTGGCTTGAACAATGGGAATGCTACTTCATTAGGCAACCTGTTTGTAAGTACAAGTTCCGATTTACATACAAATTTGACTTAAAGACCAATTTAGGAACCAATTTCGTTCTTAATCTGGGGATTGCTTACACTATATTAACAAACTAGATTTCTAAGATAGAGGATAGTAATGGCTGAAACCATAGGAGGGACAGCATGCTGTCTGTATGATCCACATGTTCCTTCTGCTTCATATGACATCTGGCAATGCTTTTGACCATGGTGTGAAGGTACAACCATTGTCTCTTCCAACCCTTTTCATGAGTGCCAGCAGAAAAGTAATGTCACAATTTAAAGATTCAAAGAGTGCAAGATCAAAGAGATGCAATAATCAAACAGGAAAAGCCTCCCCTAAATACCTCCCCCTATATATATCACAGGCATTGCTATGTGAGGCTTTCATCCTAATGCCATTATGTACTTGCAAGAGTGCCTGTGCATCACACACTTTGTAGATTAGGCAGAAGGAAATAGAGAGAGGGAGGAGAGGGTGAGGAAAATTAAGGGAGCTCCACACCACAGACAATCCCTAGGGAACATAAGATGCAGCTACTAGGGAAGGGGGTGGGTGATCAAAACAGCTGGGCAGAAGAAAATCCATGAGCAGCTATATACCTTACAAGATGGACAGAGGTTCATGAAAAGACACATGAAATTTTCAGTGCTACAGCTATGGAGACATACTTCTTTCATCTTGACTTCAGGGAAGAGGTTCTACTACTGTGAATTCAATCCTTCCAAGTACAGATAAGTAAGCCTGAGGAGAGGCCTTCTAGCCAAGTATAAACTCTTCCACTGTCCCACATCAGCCCATCACTAGAGAAGTGTACTGCCATGGAACAAAGTCACTTAATCCCATATTCTTAGTGGTGGGTTTCCATACCCTCTTTCACCCTTCCAAAATTGACCAGTCATATCAACTGGCTTTGGTAAGTGACCCTCTACTTCATGTCCATTGGCATGGGGAATTCATGATGGGGGGAGAGTTGGTGGAAGGCACATGAGGTAAAACTCTCTACATCAGGCATGTCAAACTCACTTTGTCATGGTGGCGTCATGTGATGTATCAGGAGTTTTTTCCTCTTCGCTAAACCGGGCATGGTGTAGCATGACGCATCTGGCCCATGGGCCAGGAATTTGACAGCCCTGTTCACATGAATCTGTGCTAACCTCTTGGTACTCCAGCGTTGTTTTCAACAAAGCTCAGAAATTCACCCTTTAACTATTTCAAAGAGGGTAGGCTGA
Source organism: Laticauda colubrina (assembly GCA_015471245.1). Taxonomy (NCBI): domain Eukaryota; kingdom Metazoa; phylum Chordata; class Lepidosauria; order Squamata; family Elapidae; genus Laticauda; species Laticauda colubrina. The sequence continues at coordinate 88,889,382 of BLBF01000003.1, read as the reverse complement.
GAATGCCCTGTTACTTTCAGGGAATCAAATGTTCATTTTGGTTTTTATGGGGTTTAAACAGGCATGAGGTAAGTCTAGAAGAGGTTGTTCCAGCCCACCAATATTGTGGAACCAACAACCCTTTTACCAGTATAGCAGACTAATTGAAGAATGTGTCACTCCAATCAGATCAAGAGGAGCTTCAGAATGTAAATAATTAATGGAAATTTTCAGAAAACTTCACATACCCATCAATGAAATATCTTTGTAAATCCACCACAGTCTAAGCAACTGATACCACTTTATAATGCCTTGGTAAGACCACACTGCATCCAGTTTTGGTCACCACAGTGTAAAACAGATATTGAGACTCCAGAAAGAGTACAGATAAGAACAATAACAATAATTAGGGGATTAGAGGCTAAAACATAAAAAATGATTTCTGGAATTGGTATATCTAGTTTAATGAAAACAGGATTGGGGGGGACACAATAGTGTCCCAATATCTAAGGAGGTGCCAGAAAGAAGATGGGGTCTATCTGTTTTCTAAAGCACCAGAAGGCAAGACAAGAAGCAATGGATGGAAACTAATCAAAGAGAGAAGCAACCTAGAACCGAAGGGAAATTTCCTGACAGTTTGAACAATTAATCAGTGAAACAACCTGCGCCAGAAGATGTAATGTTTCAACACTGAAAGTTTTTAAGAGATTGGGCAACGATTTTTCTGAAATGGTATAGAGCAGTGATGGTGAACCTTTTTATTGTGGTGTGCCAGCACCCACAATGCAATGCACCACCACCCCCGTGCATGCGTGAACAACACCCCCCTGCCCCCTTACCTGCAGTGAGCATGTGTGTGCCTCACAGCTGAATTTTGCCCCATTTGAGGATGTTTTTGCCCTCCAGGAGGCTCAAGAGAAGCCTCTGCAGCCAAGAGAGGCTGAAAAATGGGCCTTCTGGAAATACCGGAAGTGCCTGTTTTCAGTCTCTGGAAGGCCTCTGGAGCCCAGGGGATGCCATTTTGCCCTTCTGGAAGCTCGAGGGAAGCTTCTGCAGCCTCAGGAGGCTGAAAATGGGATTATTTCAGCACTTCCGGTATTTCCAGAGGCCCATTTTTTGGCCTCCTGAGGCTGCAGAGACTTTCCTCAAGCCTCTAAGAGGGTGAAAATCACCTCAAACAGGCCAAAAATGAGCTGGGAGGCACATGCACAATGCAGGTAAGTTTGGCTGGGGCTTGCGTGCCCACACAAATAGCTCTGTCATACGCATGCCATAGGTTCACCATCACGGGTATAGAGCTTCCTGCCTGAGCTGGTTGTTGGACTAGAAGACTTCCAAGATCCTTTCCAACTGTTATTCTATATTCCCACAGAATTCCAGCCTATAGTTCCCTCATACAAGATTGAAGGTGTGAATTCTATTCTTGGCCCTTGTCTTCTCTGGCAGGTAGAGCTCTGATTCCTGCTTGAATGAAAACTGTCAGCTAAAATAAATGCTCATTGAAGAAAAATGATGAAAACTTCATCTTCTTCTAATGAAGAGTTAAATCACATGTTGTTTTTGTTGAAATTTTTATCCCTGCTGATAAAAGAAAAAGGTCCATTTCACATTTCTGCCTGAGATGGCAGCTGAGTTTTGCTTTTATTGCATCTGTTGTCAAAGAGACAAAATATTATGTCTTTTTTGGCTAAGTGTGTAATCTCGTAGGTAAAAGAGTATGATACAAGACTACAGAAAGGCTGTTCACAATAGAGGCCTCTTGAAGAGGGAGTTTGCAAAAAGTTAAGAGAAAAAAGGCAGAAAAGCTCAGCAGAGAAAGAGAATATACATTTTATAACTGCAAAGTTTTGGTTAAATAAACTTTAACCCATAGCTTTGCTTTCTCATAGTTCAATTCACAAATAATAGAAATATTTTATTGTTACAATCTTGTTAAAACTTTTTAAATTTTATTTTAAAGAACTGTGTCTTCATGGTTTTTGTATGTGTAATATTGTTCTCTGACTCATTGAACAATGGCAAAATCCATTCCAAAAGTTTGCTCCAGTATAAATCAAAAGGAACTCTTATGCACTTAAAACAATTAAATGGATGCAAATATTCTGACTTTATTAAGAGTTAGAGTAAGAACATACTATATGTGTATGTTGCTAAGGCGATAAAATACATAACACAGGATCTGGAGCTGATCTAAGCCTAAATGTTTGGAAGTATGCTGCTGGCCTTGACAGTAAAACATTCTTAAACTAATGTGTAAGGCCTCATAAGACATTATTGAATACTGGATATTAATGAGAAAACATAAACCACATAATATAGATTATTGAGAGGTTTTGAGATTACCAACTCAAACCAGAGTTTTTCAAAACTACCATATTACAATTTTTTTAAAATATTGTCAATTCCAAAAAGATGTTTATTGGAAAAAAAAGGTACATATTCATAAATAAAGGCAATTCTAGACAGGATCTAGACTTCAATTTAAAACATAATATTACCAAGTCAAATACACTGCTTAATCAATAAAATCTGAAATGTGTGTGTGTGTGTGTGTGTGTGTATGGTATTCAGCTCTGTTTGGGTATTTTCCCATATCATTATAGTTGTGCTTTTAAAGTTATAGCAATGTTTCAGCAGAATTTCATCTGCCATCATCAGGCTTGTGTATTGTGCATCAGGTTTCTGTATAGAGTTTGTATGTGAGTCAGGGTCTCACAGCCCTGGTTTTAAATTTGAGGCTAGCATATTATTGTGGCAGGATGTTTATTTCTACATCCTGATTGGTTGGGAGTCTTGGTCTGTGTTTATTGGACTTGGAGTTTGTTTGATTGGTGTTTCTGGTTTCTTCTGTCTGTTTTGTGGCTTTGATTGGCTGGCAACACTCTGCTCCTGCACTGGAGGCTTTCAGTGCAGCTTGGCTTCGCGTAAAAGGACGGCTGTTATCCATTAGGAAGCTAGGTTTCATTTGGGTGCCTGGTGGGGGGGTGTTTGAGCTGGAGGCATCAGAAGGAGTCTGTTTGTGCCTAGGTGTTTGCCTGGCTTGTGGTGTGGAGATCTTTCTACATCTCTTCCATTCATGCTTTCAGGTCTTTTTTCAATCTCTATGGCTTCTCTGATGATTCTGTGGCTGGGGTTTTCTATAGTGGCTAGGGTTTTAATGCCATTGAAGTTGATGTTGTGACCTGTGCTTTTAATGTGTTGGACTAGTGAGGAGGTGTGTTCCAGCTTTTTTACTGCATTTTTGTGTTCATCCAGGCGGGTACTTATTCTTCTATTGGTCTGCCCAATGTATGTGGCCGGGCATGATGCACAGGGAACTTCGTATATGCCTTGGTTTTCCAGGTCAGTTTTGTCTTTGGGGTATTTAAGGATGGCTGCTATTTTTTTGTCTGTTTTGAAGGCAGTCTTGATGTGATGCCTATGTAGTATCTTACTGATTTTGTCTATAGTACCTCTTATGTAGGGCAAGACAGCTGTTCCATAGGTCTGTTGATCTTCTAGGTCTCTGTTATGTCTTGGTGTGTTTTTGTGGATCAAGCTAGTGATTTTGTTTTTGTGGAAGCCGTTAGCTGTCAATACTTCAGTCAGGGTGCATAGTTCAGTCTTTATATGTGTCTTATCTGCCAGGCGTTTGGTTCTGGTAATTAGTGTTTTGGCCACGGAATTTATCTGTGCTGGGTGGTGGTGGGATTGGGCATTGAGGTAGCGGTTGGTGTGTGTTTTTTTCTGGTATACGGTGTGTCCCAGTGTGCCATCTGTTCTTTTGTAGATTAGTACATCTAGGAATGGTAGTTGTTTGTTTATTTCCATTTCCATGGTGAACTTGATTTTGGGATGTGTGCTGTTTAGGTGTGTTAGGAAATTGTTTAGGTTTTCTTTTCCATGGGGCCAAATCACAAATGTGTCATCGATGTATCTTAGCCATAGTTTGGGTTTGTGGGTGGCATTAGCCAGGGCTCTGGATTCAAATTCTTCCATGAACAGGTTTGCAATGACGGGTGACAGTGGTGATCCCATAGGGGCTCCTTCAATTTGCTTGTATCTTTGTCCTTTGTGTATGAAATATGTGTTGGTTAGGCAGTGTTCTGTTAGTTCCATGAGGTCTTTAGCTGGTTGGTATTTATTTTTGATGATTTCAAGAGTTTCTTTTATCGGGACTTGAGTGAATAGTGAAACCACGTTGAAACTTACAAGCAGATCTTCTTGTTCCACGTGTTGATCTTTGATCATTTCTAAGAAGTGGTATGAGTTTTGTACATATGAAGCTGCGGTTTCAGCATGGGGCTCTAGTTGTTTTGCTAAGTATTTAGCTGGGTTTTGTAATGGTGCTCCTTTGGAGCTGACTATGCGTCTGAGAGGTATGCCTTCTTTGTGTATTTTTGGGAGGCCGTATAATTTGGGGCATCTAGAAGATTTTTCTCTTGGGATGATCTTCTGTTGGATTTCTTTGCTTATGTGGCTGGTTATAATTTTCTTCTTGGTTAATTTTTCCAGATATGTGGTTGGGTCTGTGTTTATAGGTTTGTATGTGGAGTCTTGGAGTAGGTCTGTCAATTTTGTTTCGTAGTCTTTTCTATCCATTACTACTGTGGCATTCCCTTTGTCTGCTGGGAGTATTATTATGCTGTTATCATTTTTCAGGGTTTGTAACGCTCTGAATTCATCTATTTGCAAATTATTTTTTGGTGGTTACATTGTGCATAAGATGTGAGTAACCTGGTGTCTTATTCTGTCAGCTTCATCTGTATTTAATTTGGTTAGGCTGGATTCTACTGCACATATGATGGATTCTGTTGGGATTTTTTTGGGTGCTATGGCATAATTGAATCCTTTGGATAGGACATCTGTTTCTGTTTTGTTGAGTTCTCTGTTGGAAACGTTGTATACTAATTGTTTCAGGTGTTGTGGTGGGTTATTGGGAATTTTCTTGTCATTTTCTAATTTTTTTAGTTTTTTTGAGAGTTTATCATTTTTGTAAGTGCTTTCAGTTTCAGCTCCCCAAGTTGTAAGTTGTTTTATCTTATCCCAAAGTAGAGGGTGGATTTTGCTGCTCAGTTCCAGGTATAGTGCTAGCAAATCTTTGTTTAACTGATCCAATTGGAATCTTTTACTGTGAACTTCGTTCCTGAGTAAAGCCCTTTCTGTTCTTTTCAGGATACGTTTAGTAGCTGCTATGCTATGATGAAATGTTAATTTGAAGAAGGTTGGTGTTGCTTTGTTGTCTGTGCAGCTGCATAGGAATTTCAGGTCAGAAAATATTCCTGATCTTTTAACTTCCAGCTTCTCATAGCTTTTGATCTGGCTATTTATTTCCTCCCCATAGAGGTCAGATATTTGTTTTTTTAAGATTTCGTGGGTACTTACATGTGTGCTGTTCAGCTTCCTTCGGGTATTATCCCACGTCATTGTACTGCTTTTAAAGTTGTAGCAACGTTTCAGCAGAATCTCATCTGCCATCATCAGGCTTCTGTATGGAGTTTGTAAGCGGGTCAGGGTCTCACAGCAGTTGGTTTTAAATTTGAGGCTAGCCTATCCTGATTGGTTGGGAGTCTTGGTCTGCGTTTATTGGACTTGGAGTTTGTTTGATTGATATTTCTGGTTTCTTCTGTCTGTTTTGTGGATTTGATTGGCTGGCAAAACTCTGCTCCTGCACTGGAGGCTTTCAGTGCAGCTTGGCTTTGTGAGAAAGGACAGCTATTATCTATTAGGAAACCAGGTTTCATCTGAGTGCCTGGTGGGGGGATGTTTGAGCTGGAGGTATCAGAGGGAGTCTGTTTGTCCGCAGGTCTTTGCCTGGCTTGTGGTGTGGAGATCTTTCTATTTGAGAGTGCAGGCTTCCAAATGATTGACAGTCTGGTGGAATCATCTCTTCTATTCATGCTGTCAGGTCTTTTTTCAATCTCTATGGCTTCTCTGATGATTCTGTGGCTGGGGTTTTCTATAGTGGCTAGGGTTTTCGTGCCATTGAAGTTGATGTTGTGACCTGTGCTTTTAATGTGTTGGACTAGTGAGGAGGTGTGCTCCAGCTTTTTTACTGCATTTTTGTGTTCATCCACGCGGGTATTTATTCTTCTATTGGTCTGTCCAATGTATGTGGCCAGGCATGATGAACTTCGTATATGCCTTGGTTTTCCAGGTCAATTTTGTCTTTGGGGTTTTTAAGGATGGCTGCTATTTTTTTGTCTGTTTTGAAGGCAGTCTTGATGTGATGCCTGTGTAGTATCTTAAGCCCTGTCACACTGCACCAATGGATGGAAAGAGGATGTAAAATGGAGAAAAACACTTGCCATCCGTTGGTTAACACGATGCTTCCGTTTTGTACTCACTGCATACGTTTTGCTTCCTCTTTATCCATCCAGCATCCATCAATTGAAGTTTCATCCGCTCAGAGGGTTTTGAGCTGCTCAAAACATTTGTGCGGAAAATGTATCCAATGCGTCCGTTCTGCATCCGCTAGGCATCTGTTATGCATCTGTTACGCATCCGTTACACATCCGTTATATCCACTAGGCATCCGCTACACATCCGCGCAACTCGATCTGCTCCAGCGGTAAACACACGCAGGGAGGAAGCGGAACGGACGTGGAACGGATGCAGGACGGATGCAGAATGGATGAAAGTGGATGCAGCTCACAAAGAAAGCATTTAAAACAGAAAAAACATCCGCAGAGGGAACCTATATCGGATATTAAGGATGTCTAGAGGATGCCTAGAGGATGCAGAAGGATACATAGGGGAAAACCTATATTGCCTATAAAAAGGGGGAGCAACTCACCTGGATCTCACTTTAAGACCAGCAGCCCTGCTGTACAGACCTCTGCAGTCTTCATCTGGATCTTGCTCTTCCAGAGCATCCAGTCATGTCCACCATGGATTGTAACACAGTCCTTTTGGCAGCCACCATCATTCTGCAACAGTGCGAAGCCATCTACAGACTCTCTGAACTCTACTACGGGAAGAAAAGGAGGCGGCCAAGAAGTGTCTGGGTCCGAAGATTGATCAGGAGAAGAGCAGAGTATGGACTGTAAAACAAGCTGATGGTGGAGCTCAGGAACAAGACACTCCTGCATTCCAGAACTTCATGAGGATGCCTCCAGCCATGTTTGACGAAGTTGTGCAGCGGCTTACACCCAGGTTGACCAAGCAGAGAACCAAATTCCACCCCAGCCTGGACCCTGGGCTCAAGGTGGCACTCACTCTGAGCCAACTGGCCTCAGGGACCACCTACAGGAGCATGTAGTATGGCTGGAGGGTGCCACATAATACCATCAGCATTGTGGTCAGAGAAGTGGTGCAAGCCATCATCAAAGAATACATGGAGGAGCTCCTACAGTGACCCACCACTGAAGAAGGCTGGAAGAAAGTTGCAGAGCAGTGGTATCATAGGTGGAACTTCCCACACACCGTTGGAGCCATAGATGGCAAGCACGTGGCCTGCAAAGCTCCAGCCAAGTCGGGGTCCACTTATCACAACTCCAAGGGCTTCTTCAGCATCATCCTCTTCGCCATGGTCGATGCTGACTACAAGTTCATGTACATCGATGCTTCAGGAAACGGGTCAGCTTCAGATGCCCAGGTATACAACTCCAGTCACCTCAAGGAGGGGCTGGAACGCAACCTAATCATGGGCTTCCCAGATCCAGACCCCCTGCCCAACGACACGCAAGATGTGCCCTACTTCATCATGGGGGATGACGCCTTCTCCCTCAGAACCTACCTCATGAAGCCCTACACCTCCAGATGCCTCATCCGTGAAGAGAGGATCTTCAACTACAGGCTGTCCAGGGCAAGGCAGGTGGTGGAGAATGCCTTTGGCATCCTGGCCAACAGATTCCAGGTACTTCTCACCACCATACAGCATCGCCCACAGACCGTGAGGAGGATCATGGAAGCTTGCTGCAACCTGCACAATCTCATGCGCACCCGCTACCCAGTCTTGCAGAACAGGATCGTGGACCTCCAACAAGGCAATGGGGACATGGAGCCTGGGGAATGGAGGCAAGGGCGAAACCTGATAGATACTGTGGATGTGCAAGGCCCCAACAGAGCTTCATGTCAAGGGAAGAAGCAGCACAACCTCCTGAAACACTGGTGCAACTTCCCAGCTGGAGCGGTGGAGTGGCAAGACAGGATGATAGATGTTTAATGGATGCTTCCTTCAGCCTGTCTCATCACATGGATGAGATTGGGCCATGTATGTTGGGTGGGCCTACAATGAACAGGGCATTTAATAAAGAGTTGTGTTTATGTTGAAATGTGTGGATTGATGATTAAATTGTTATTGATAATAAAGGGCCATAGGTGTGGCACCTGGGAGGGTGGACCATACAGTCCCACTATGCTTGCACTGGAAGTTTATCTATCCCACAGTTAGTACCCATTCCAAAGGTATCCCTGCTCACCCCACTGCGTTTATCTATTCCACAATTAGTACCCATTCCAAAGGTATCCCTGCCCACCCCACTGCTATCCTTACCCATCCCACAAACATGCAAAGGCTTAAACCATTTCTAAAAGTTTCCACCAAGACTATATTAAAAAAAAGAAATGAGGCAAGTGTGTGAATCAAAGATAGACTTTTTTAACAACAAGCTATGAAAGAAAAATGACCCAAGTCAAGTGTCCAAATAAAGTCCACAGGTAGCCAGCCAGCCAGTCTCTGGAACTCCTCTTGGTCGCTCAGTCTCAGGGGTGAAGGGTCCAGGTGCTGTGGAGGTGGCTGGTGCTGGAGTGCTTGTCTGAAGCGCCATTGGGGTGCAGCATCAGCAGAGTTAGCATCAGCAGAAGCACCACCACCAGAAGCAGCATCATCAGCTCCTCCAGAAGCAGAAGCAGCCGAAACTTCAACCCCAGAAGAGCGAGCCCGTGCTACAGAAGCCCAGCAGAAGCAGAGTGAGGGCCAGGGGGCGGGATGGTAGCCCTGTCCCTCTTGCCAGGGCTGGCAGCAGGTGGCTGAGGCTTTCTGTTCTTCCCCATGGTGGTGGGGTTGCTGGCTGGCAGGGAGGCTGGCAGGAACCAAGGCTGGCAGGCAGGCAGACAGCAAGGCTGGCAGCAAGGCTTGCAGGCAGGCAGGCAGCAAGGCTGGCAGGCAGGCAGGCAGCAAGGCTGGCAGGAAGGCTGGCAGGCAGGCAGACAGCAAGGCTGGCAGCAAGGCTTGCAGGCAGGCATGCAGACAGGGCAGGTAAGGCTGTCAATCCATCCAGCAGCAGGTCTTTCCTCTGAATGGTGACCTGCTTCCGAGCTGCTTCCCTTTATATCCACGGGGCTTACGCAATGCATCCTCCCCGCATGCGCAATTAACGCTCGGCATCACTTAGGCTTCCACTTGCATCCGCTAGGCTTCCGCTGTATCCTTTCCGCGTCTGCTTTGCTGCGGCCCCCCAGAAGCCTAGCGGATTATGCCATCCGCTCCCATCAGCTTCCATCCGCTAGGCTTCCGTTCCGCATCTGCTTTCCATCCGCTCTGCGTCCTCCCCGCGTCCATTCCTTTCCGTGTTATCCGCTCTGGTTATGCAAATTTTTGCCCCTTTTGAGAGCGGATAACAATGGATGGAACATTTTTCTCATCCGTTGTTTCCTTTTTACTAACGTTTTCCATCCGTTGGGCAGTGTGACAGGGCCTTTACTGATTTTATCTGTAGTACCTCTTATGTAGGGCAGGACAGCTGTTCCATAGGTCTGTTGATCTTCTAGGTCTCTGTTATGTCTTGGTGTGTTTTTATGGATCAAGCTGTTGATTTTGTTTTTGTGGAAGCCGTTGGCTGTCAATACTTTAGTTAGGGTGCATAGTTCAGTCTTTATATGTGTCTTGTCTGCCAGGCGTTTGGTTCTTGTAATTAGTGTTTTGGCCACGGAATTTATCTGTGCTGGGTGGTGGTGGGATTGGACGTTGAGGTAGTGGTTGGTGTGTGTTTTCTTCTGGTATACGGTGTGTCCTAGTGTGCCATCTGTTCTTTTGTAGATTAGTACCTCATGGAACTAACAGAACACTGCCTAACCAACACATATTTCATACACAAAGGACAAAGATACAAGCAAATTGAAGGAGCCCTTATGGGATCACCACTGTCACCTGTCATTGCAAACCTGTTCATGGAAGAATGCGAATCCAGAGCCCTGGCTAATGCCACCCACAAACCCAAACTATGACTAAGTTACATCGATGACACATTTGTGATTTGGCCCCATGGAAAAGAAAACCTAAAAAATTTCCTAACACACCTAAACAGCACACACCCCAAAATCAAGTTCACCATGGAAACAGAAATAAACAAACAACTACCATTCCTAGATGTACTAATCTACAAAAGAACAGATGGCACACTAGATGTACTAATCTGTGCTTCTCAGAGTAATGTGATCTTGCAGCTGCTTCTTCCTTTTAACTGCTAGTGGGGGTGTGACTTGATTGGGTGGGGGCTTGGCTGTGTTCTGATTGGGTGGGGGGGTGTTTTCAAACCGCCAACCAATGAAAACACACCCCCACCCAATCAGAACACAGCAAGCTCACATTACTCTGAGAAGCACAGAGCCAAAGAAAGAAGCCTGAAGATGATGAATGAGACTTCATCGAAATGTTGCCTAGATACTTCCAATTTTACATGGGAGAAAACATGAATAACCATAGATCCACATATCTATCTCTATCTCTATCTCTATCTCTATCTCTATCTATCTATATGTGTGTGTGTGTGTGTGCGCGCGCGTGCGCTGTTCAGCTTCCTTCGGGTGTTATCCCACGTCACTGTAGTGCTTTTAAAGTTGTAGCAACATTTCAGCAGAATCTCATCTGCCATCATCAGGTTTCTGTATTGAGTTCATATGTGGGTCAGGCTATCACAGGCGTTGGTTTTAAATTTGAGGCTAGCCTATTGCTGTCTCAGGATGTTTTTTTTTTTTGCATCCTGATTGGTTGGGAGTCTTGGTCTGTGTTTATTGGTCTTGAAGTTTGTTTGATTGGTGTTTCTGGTTTCTTCTGTCTGTTTTGTGGCTTTGATTGGCTGGCAACACTGTTTTGGAGGCTTTCAGTGCAGCTTGGCTTCACGTAAAAGGACGGTTGTTATCTATTAGGAAGCTAGGTTTCATCTGGGTGCCTGGTTGGGGTGTGTTTGAGCTGGAGATATCAGGGGGAGTCTGTTTGTGCCCAGGTGTTTGCCTGGCTTGTGGTGTGGAGATCTTTCTATTTGAGAATGTGAAGCCAAGCTGCACTGAAAGCCTATATATAATCTTTGGTTATTCGGGTTTTCTCCCGCATAAAATTGGAAGTATTTTATATATATATATATATATATACATATACATATATATATATATATATATATATATATATATATATATATATATAAAGACAGAAGATATATATAAAGATATATATACAGACAGAAGAAACCAGGAACACTAATCAATCAAACTCCAAGTCCAATGAACACAGGTCCAGGCTCCCAACCAATCAGAATGGACCAGCCTCAAATTTAAAACCAGGAGCTGTAAGACCCATATCCATACAGAAGCCTGATGATGGCAGATGAGATTCTGCTGAAACGTTGCTACAACTTTAACAGAACTACAATGACGTGGGATAATACCCGAAGGAAGCTAAACAGCACACATGTAAGTACCCGCGAAAACCTAAGAAAACATACACACACACACACACACACACACATATATAAAATCTCAGGATCAGATTCACAGAAGTTCTTTTGCATGGCCCAAGGGGAAAGTATTCAGCTCCACTTCCTCCATTGTGCATCGTGAACTCTGCAGAATAAAATTAAAATCTGTAAAACTGGCCATTTTAAAGAAACCATTTAGTGCCATGTGAGCGAAGAAAAGGGTCTCAGAAGAAGTGAAATTAAAGACCATGTTCGTAAAGGTGTTCTGCAGGTTGCAATCAAATACATTGAAAGACAATCTGACCTGCAAGGAGAAACACCAGACCTCTGAAGAAACATCCAGGCATTTTTTTTTCTTAAGTAGAATTCTATACCTTGGTTTTCCAACACCCTCAAAATTCCTATGGAGTTGGGGGAAAAAACTACCTATTTATTTTAGAAAGCAAACTAATAAAGTAGGGATAAAAATGTAATAAATAAAAAAATAATAAACAGTTTTCGAAGATTTCCAATAGTAAACTCCATACCATAAGTCATTTGGCACCAAAACCACAGCACAGCTCAAGTCAAGGTTAGGTACAGAGATGTAAAGCTTCTTTTATGAGTTGTACCACAACAGATGGAGTCCTTGCAGAAAAGACTTCCTAATCTGTGGGATTAAGGATTGCCTAATTACATGCTGATTAGAGCAGATGAAACAAGCAGACATTATCATACCTACTGTAAACAAGTACCAGATGGCCTTTAACCTGAAGGACCTTCTGTCCATTTGGAACAACCTTTCCTTCTTAGAAATCCTATGCTCCAATCAATGGCTAGGTTGTTATCCTTAGAGAAATATACAGGTAAAATTATAAAACCTGCAATAAAAAACTAAATCCTTTAAGTGGCAAGGCCCATCCTCCAACACTAAAACTGCTGTTCCAGTAAGGCCAAATGATAAATACGTCTTATTCTTCCAGCCCTAAAAATCAAATTCTCATTAATTAGAATTTGAGAATAACATTAAAAGAGTAAACTAGCTCCAGTTTGTTCACCATTTTGATCACGGTTTTAAAATAAGTTTCACCTAAAGCAGTATGTTTGGATGTATTTAATTTTTGTATTCTTATTTTAATTTATTTTTAAAAATGATAATTTATTTAATGAGATTATGCTTCCCTATTTTTTTTCAATTATATTTTTCCTTGGTTGATGCTAGCAGCTCTGTGCTAGGAGCCTGTCATGCCCCTGTCAGATGAACAGCCTGACAGGGAGTGGGAGTGTGGCTCAGTTGGCTGTGGAGGAAACTGGGGAAGGGCAAAGTCTGGCTGGGCAGAGCAGGGAAGAGGTAGAATAAGGGAGAGGGAATTCAGAGGAAGACCGAGGCCCACCCCCTCTTCATCCCAGGGCACACAGGGAGGAACAGAAAAGAGAGCAACATGGGTTGCGTGGATTCCAGGGGAGGAAAGGACCCTGATTCCCTTCATTAGCCACACCTGAGAATAAGAGTTTAAAAGAAATACATGCTGAGTGCAGCAGCTGCTGGGAGCAAATGTGAGTTTATCTTGTGTTGACTTTGCTTATCTGTGTTCCTGGCATCTTCCCAACCGTGTTGAGTTATTGCCTTGCCTTCACATCTGGACTTCTTGCTCCTGCCCTGTCAGACTACTTACCTCATTTGCCTTGATTGGATTTATAGCTATGTTTTTGTTGACCATGTTTTGGACTTGATTATCTGCAGCCAAGGCTGTTCCTGGGAGTTTTTCTCCAGCCAAAAGGTAAGCAGGACATTGGGGGCAAAGTTGGAGCTAATAAAGGAACTCCTACTGATTATCTGACTGTGTTGCCTCTGTGCCATTCCCCAGAACATCACACTGAGCCTGGATTGGAAAGTTAACAGCAGGATTGGGATTCTACCAATTCGCACCTGTTCTCTAGAACTGATTGTTAGCATTCTAAGCAGTTCGGAGAACTAGTTGTAAGAAGAAATTACTGGCCTAATCCTGTAAGGAAGGCAGGAAGGAAACATTCTGGTGTCACTTACAGAAACTGCCTCTCCGTTAACCCTTATTACATTCTTGGCATGACTAGACTTGCTGTGTCAGGAACTTCTCTGGAGTTGTTTTCCCCTCCTTTGCTGGTACTTTGCTTGTGTGGAGTGACCATTTAAAGTTATAATGGCACTGAAAAAAAGTGACCTATGACCATTTTTCAAACTTACGACTGTTGCAGCATCCCCACAATCATGAGAGGCCAGGCGAGGAGATGCATGCCTCGATGTGAGTGATATTGAGTTGGTCATGCCCAGCCAATAACATGACCACCAAGCCATGTCCACCCAGTCACATGACCACCAAGCCACGCCCACCAACTAAGCCACACCCACAGAACCGGTTGTTAAAATATTTGAATCCCACCCCTGGTTAACAGTACTATTGCCAAGACAGCCTCTCATAATTTGTAATGGATATTATCATATTTAGGATTTAGGATCAAAAAACAAAATCTATAATAGAAGTACATTCAGTCTCAATTTATGACCAGTTTTTTAATAGCAAAAAAAATGCCCATTTGGAAGAGTGGACTTGGACTTAGGATCTCAGGATTCACTTGACAACTGCCATAAAAAATAGTTGAGTTTATTCATGTGGTGCCTCAATTTATGATCACAATGATTTTTGACTGGGATTCTGATCCCAATTTTGGTCAAAAGTTGAGGACTATCTATAATAATAAAACATTTTCCTTCAACTCAAGCAGCTGATTCTTGTGACAACAACTTCAGATAAGTGTTCTGTAGCCTTGTGCCCTTGCAGACAGTTACACTAAATAGGAAGAATACTCCTTACTCCCAAAATTAGATTTGCCCAAAGTTTCAACACAAACCCACATTTTCAAGAGTGTTGACTGTTGCCTAGACAAATCTCTGCATTCTTCTTGGAAAGGTTTTTTGAAAGTGCTTTGCACTTGCCTACTTCCTATGGCTGAGGTGTATGACTGGCCCAAGGTCACCCAGCTGGCTTCCTGCCTAAAATGGGACTAGAACTCACAGATGCCTGGTTTCTAGCTTGATGCCTTTAATCACTATACCAAGCTGTCTTTTATAGTCTTAGTCTTTTAAAGATTGGGAGGATATCCTTGTTGGCAATATCTTAGTTTTGGTTTTAGTTTTTGGAGATGCAAAACTCTCTCTCTCTCTCTCTCTCTCTCTCTCACACACACACACACACACATCATCATCATCATCATCATCATCACCACCACCACCACCACCACTTGATCAGTTCAGGTTTCTTCCAATCTCTGAATCACAATGCAATGACCTAACTCTTCTACTATGTCTTTAATCTCCAATACAGCCTGGGAACAATTAGCAAGAAGCCTCTGTCTCAAAGTGCTTTCTCTGTTGCAACAGGCTAATGAGGTAGCTTCTATATAATGCATTATTTTGCTAAATAATAGATCTTATTCTTCCCGGTTAATTGCATGCTGGACTCTTAACATTTGAAGAAACAACCTGTCTCCCAACATTGCAATCCAAACATTCTTTTTGGAGATATATTCCATCAGAAGCTTTGAGTCTCTGAACACTTAGGGGTTAATTTCATATATTTCCTTAATAACTGGAAAAGAGGGGCATTATGGGAAGCTTTTGAAAGTATTGAAAGCTATTAACCTCTAGTTGCAGGCTAGAAAGATGAACTCATTCTATGTAAACAATTATTTAAATTGCATTCCACTCTGTTCCTCAAGCCAGAGATGTGCAAGCTTTGACATCCCAGTGGATGTTGAACTACAATTTCCAGCATCCTTAAGTACAATTGTCCTTTTGACAACTTCCTGTTTAGCTGACCTCCATGGAAAATGGATGATAAGTAAAATGGGTATTCTAATTCAACTGGATTCCTGTTCTTATTGCCCAAATACTCAGGAAATGGTTTCTTTTAGTAGATGTGAAAGTTTCATCATGAATCTAATTTGATTCAACAAAGAAACTTTTTATTCATGAACATATGGCTACTCCTTGATTTTTCTTTGTTTGAAATTGAATTCAATCAATCTTCACTATTTGACTTAAACTGAATATTGAAAGTTATACCACTGAAAATGTTATCACTGGATGCAAGCTGACAAAAAAATATGTGCACAATCTGTGAGCAATAGTCTGTGATGGTTTGCTAAATGGAGCAAGTTATTTTTGATACATAGATGAGAACATGGAAAGGAATGTATAAATTCACCCAATCAATGACATTTTCAAGGGGAGTCAAAACAGGCAAGATGGTGGGAACAGCATTAGGACTTAAGCCTTACTTCTGTTGGACATAAAATGACATTGCATTTATGTTCAATAAAAAAAATTGAAGGTCACAGAACCTATAATTTGGGAGTCTGGCAAATTGGCACGCGTTTTGAAGCCTCAGCTATTGCTGGTCTAAACACTAGGACCCAAAGTCTTTTATCTTTTCTTTGCTAATGGAATGACATCTTATCCTTACTATAGCTCCAGTACTGTTTCTGTGAAGACAGAGATGAGCTACTACTTCCCAGGTGCAGATATGCCCCAGTTTGTTTTTGATAGTTATGAATTTCCCATGGGGGAAATGTGCAAATCTATTCTAATTTATCTTTATTGAGAAGTTTTGATATATTTTCCGAATGAGTGCTATCACTTTTTAAATTAAAAGTCACAGAAATATTCTCCAAGAACTTTGATGTTGATATGCACAATGTTGGCCTGAATTGCCAGGTAGTATGGATCTGAGAACCATGCTAAATAGAATGCTCTGTTTATCACTGCTTTGGTTAATTTTTAAGGGGCTTTGACTGTCCTTCTGATGTGGTAGTTTCTGCTGACAAGATTTTTCTTTACATTCTCTCCCATAATGTTATTTGGCAGCCACTACAAAGGAAGAGGACAAGTTCAAATGAATGCAGAACTGACATGAATGATAACCTTAAATATATCAAGTGCTTAAGTATGCATTACTCTATAAGTAAGTCATTGCTGGCTGTGAATGGAGCATCTGTGGGAGCTCTTTTGCTTTTGCCAAGTTGCTTGTTTTTTTCCCATTCTGCTAGGAAGGTTTTGTGCTTTATATCAGCACAATACCATATAACAGCTTCTTCAAATGTTCAAAGGCTTTGAACTCATTCATTTCATGCTTTCAGCTTCCCTTGCTAAATCCTGGAGCCTAACTGTCTTTCTTGATTGATGAAGGCAGACAGATTTCTCTGGCTAGTATAAGATGCTATTGAATACAAGCAAACATCTCCATTAAACTTCATGCTCCCTAATTTTAATTTTGATGTATTTTCATTCATGAACTGGGATTATGACCCGATTTTTCTATAAAATGAATGAATTGGACCAATTGATTTTTGCAGGGATCCTATTTAAAGGCATTATTTTTTTATTCCATTGGATATTTGTTGTTTCTTTTTCCATATGATACCATAATAAACTATTCATTAATTTTAACACAAAATAAATCAAGAACACAGTATTACATAAAAAACTATATTTATTCAGATTACATGGAGTTTTATTATAACCTCTGTACTATTCCCAAAAATCTTGTTATTTCATATTATTTCTGCCAGCTAATAATGTAGATAACATGTTAGGTCAGTATCATACAAATAGTAATCTGCAATCTAGATTATCCATATGGAGGAGTTGGGATATATAGTGGAAATGTTGTCAGTTTGGATCAGTAGTTATTTAAAACAAGAAAAAAGGGCATAATATTTCCTCAATAAATATCTCCAGCAGCTGAAACAAAGCAAAAAGATTTTTAAAATATAACAAATAAAAAAAAATAAAAAAATGAAATTCAGTCCCAAAATTTAGAGCATCTGTTTTTCTAGATATGCAGCATGTTCTATTTTAGAACAGTAAGAATAAAACAGATCATCTGTTATTACTTTGTCCAGCAGCAAAACAAACTTCTGCCAATATCTAGCCTCATTTTTTTGGCCAAAAGTATGTCTCTGTAGGCTTTCCTTTGGACATTTCTTCTTTCATATGGCTGGTGTTAAAGAAAAACAAAAAACAAATGTTTAATAGTTCTGTTTCATTCCAGGCACAACTGTACTTTGAATTTTGCTTTTCGAGTCAAACTATAAAACAACAAAACTAGAATTAGCTTTTTTCTTCATGCCTTTGGTGGAAATGAGATGTATATATCCCTCCTTAAAAGCTCTTAAATTTGTTATCAGAACCTACGCACACGCAAGATTTAATATAATGTATACTGATATTCTCAAGATGAGAGATTAAAAATATCATTTATTTGCAAAGAATAAATTTGTAAACAAACACTAAGATCAAAGTGCACAAATCCTGGATTGGTAGGGAACTTGACTGTGAACTTCCCTAAAAACAAGATCATCCAGTCTTCTATAGATAAGAGGTAATGGCTTTCATTATTTCACATGCAACTAAATTATTTTAAATAAAAAATTATTTATGTATCTTTAGTATAAGGAGGAAAAATACTGACTTACAATAGAGTAGTTCAATGAAGAAAATTTTCCCAGCTCCTCATTTGAAGTGCCTGAAGTCTCTATATTCTTGCCCCTTCTGTTTAATATTTACATCAAACTTCAGAGAGAGGTCTTCTATTGCTTTGGTTCTGGCATCATCTAAACACTGATGATACTGAATTGCATATCTTGACCTTAGGCTGTCAAAGTCCTGACACAGGGACTGGAAACTACTCAGGGCTGAATGAGGAGAAACAAACTCAGGCTGAATCCTGTGTCCTTTGGTCTATAATTGGAAGCCACCCAGAGATGATTAAAAGATGGGCAGCTATGCAAATGTTTTAAATAAATAAATAGTAAAATACTGGCGAGACTGTGATTGTGCTTATTAACATCCCCTAAATTTGAGGATTTCATATCGTTCGTTATGGAGGAGGACATATTTTCCAGACTGATGTGCAATCTGGAAGTCCTTTTGGACTCACAAGTTTTGCCCGAGGATTAGGTGAGAATTGCGCACAGAATCTTTGTGCGGATTTCATCTGTGAATTTGGAGGGAAAAGGTGTTCTGTATATAGAATAGGAGATTCCTAATACAGGATTCTGATTGGCTAAAAAACCTAAATGGGGATTGGTTCAATAGGAACCAATCCACGAAGCTGCTCAAAAGGTGGCAAAACTAAATACCTGTCATTGGCTACAAGCCAGCAGGCAAATCCCTATAAAAAGGCTGCCGCGGCTTGAGCCAATGTTCCGTTTTTCCACTGCTGTATATAATAAAGACTTTGTTGTTGGAACCCAGTCTACCTCGTGTTTTTCCGGATGGAACACTGGTGACGAGGATGGGATCGTCCTAAACGCGAGACTGAGCACGCGGCGACAAATAAAACTAAACGAAGAACAATAGCTAGAAATAACGCGCTGCCCGCACCCTTCAATCCCAATAAAGAGGATTGGGAATCCTACGTAGACCGTTTCCAGATGTATTTGGAAAGTAACGAGATGGAAGAGATCTCAGACCAGCGTAAGAGAGCTGTTTTCTTGACACACTGCGGGCCCACAATCTTCAAAATGGCCAAGACTTTGGCAAAGCCCCGAGATGTGAAACAATTGACTTGGCCAGAGCTCCAAAGAATACTAAAGGCTCACTACGCACCGGTGGTGTCAAACCTTATCAAGCGGCACGAATTTTACCGAAGAGACCAGAAAGAAGGCGAGACCATCGCTGATTTTGTGGCAGCCCTCCGACAAATAGGGGGAGCGTGCGAATTTCTAAATTTAGATGAAGCGATGCGGGATCGAGTAATACTGGGTTTAAAAGACTCTAATGTACAGAGCAAGCTGCTAAATAAACCCAATATAACCATAGCCGAAGCCATCGCAGAAGCCACAACTGCTGAAGCCGTGAAAAAATCGGCCATCAAAATGAAACAGATGAACACGAACAACGATGAAACGAGCCTGGCCAGAGGGAAGAAACAACTTCCCACCACCACTCACCACGAGGATTTTGACGAGACGTCAGAATCCGGGGAGGAAGACGATGAAGTCCACTGCCTATACGCCAACAAGAAAGGGCGCGAAAAAAGGAATTGGCGGGAATGCGCTGGCTGCGGAGGAAACCATCCTCAGGCCAATTGCAGATTTCTCGATGCCATTTGCAGAGCTTGCAAGAAAAGAGGGCATATCGAGAAAGTCTGCAGGAATAAAAAAAATTACAGCCCAAACAGACGCAGCAACTCCCCCGCACAAGCTGAGCCAAAACAAACTGAGAGAAAGTGGCAGCGGAACAAGCGAGCCACTAACCGAGAGAAAACACACCAGACTTTCACTATCAGAAGCGCTCAGACGGACAGCAGGAAGAAACTAAAAATAATTGTAAAAATAGAAGGCAACCCCTGCAAAATGGAGGTAGACTCTGGGTCTTTCCTATCAATGGTATCATGGGACACCATCAAACAACTGGTCCCAGATATCAAACTCAAAGAAGACAAAAATTCTTCTTTGAGACAAAAATTGACCCTGAAGGACTACCAAGGAAACAGAATTCCTGTAGTAGGCTTAGGACATTCCCGAGTTGCCCACAAACAACATGTCAAAGTACTACCATTGACAATAGTCAACCGAGACCGACCAAGCCTCCTG
Organism: Laticauda colubrina; assembly: GCA_015471245.1. NCBI lineage: Eukaryota > Metazoa > Chordata > Lepidosauria > Squamata > Elapidae > Laticauda > Laticauda colubrina. The sequence goes on along the minus strand of BLBF01000003.1, from coordinate 88,869,172 downwards.
GGCATCGAATGGTTCGCACCATTGGGCATCGGGATGACTGGAGTAGACCGGGTGGCCGCAACCGACTGGGAAGAAAACCTGATCCAAGAGTTCCAGGACATTTTCGATGGCTCCCTAGGCAGGTATCGGGGGACCCCAATTTCCTTTAGTTTAGACCCCCAGGTAGCCCCTAGAAGACTAAAGGCCAGATGAGTTCCTTTTGCTCTGAAAGCAAAAATAGAGGAACAACTAAATAAATTAATAGACCAAGGGATTTTAGAACCTGTTGACCATGCTAAGTGGGAAATGCCGATCGTAACACCAATTAAACCAGACGGGTCGGTTCGAATTTGTGGTGACTACAAGGCTACCCTGAACCACGCATTGCAACAAAGCGCATACCCGGTGCCAGTCGTACAACACTTATTACATTCTCTTGGGGGAGGAAAAGTTTTCGCTAAACTAGATCTAGCACAAGCTTACCAACAGCTCCCAGTAGACCCCTTAACGGCTGAAGCACAAACTATAGTGACCCACAAAGGGGCATTCAAATGCAACAGACTCCAATTTGGAGTGAGTGTAGCCCCAGGCATTTTCCAGAGCCTCATGAAACACCTATTGAATGGTATAAAAGGGGTCGTACCCTACTTCGACGATGTCCTAATTTCGGCCAAAGATGCGACCCAACTAAAAAAAAGACTAAAAGGCGTACTAACTAAATTCAGAGAATCTGGCCTAAAAATAAAAAAAGAAAAATGCTGTTTAATGACTGATTGCGTTGAATTCCTGGGCTACTTAATAGACGGAGAGGGTATACACCCTACTGACAAAAAAGTCAAAGCTATTAAAGACGCACCAGAATCAAGGAACAAAACTGAACTGCAGGCATTTTTAGGACTAATAAATTTTTATAACGTGTTCCTACCCCACAAAGCGACAATAGCGGAACCATTACACTGATTACTGGATAAAAAAACAATTTGGACTTGGGGTTATAGAGAAAAGAAAGCCTTCCAAAAAATAAAACACTTATTAACATCAAACACCGTTCTCATCCAGTTTAGTAACACACTTCCATTGACAGTGACCTGCGACACCTCACCGTTTGGAGTCGGTGCCATCCTGAGCCACCAATTGCAAGATGGGAGACAGGCACCCATCGCATGCTATTCAAAGACTCTGTCTAAAACCGAGCGTAATTATAGTCAATTGGACAGAGAAGCCCTGGCAATCGTCGCCGGACGCTTCCACGAATATCTATATGGAAGAACATTTTTGATAGTAACGGACCATAAACCGCTACTGGGAATTTTGGCAGGAAACAAGCCGACACCGAACATTTTGTCGCCGTGAATGACTAGATGGTCAGAATTCCTAGCAGCCTACTCTTATACTCTGACACATCGCCCCGGGAAACAAATTTCCCATGCAGACGCATTGAGCAGAGCACCATTACCGAATATAGAGGAAGACCCGGCACCGACTATGACTACCTTGCAGATAGAGACGTGCCCCGATCTACCCATATCTGCAAATGATGTCGCCAGAGTCACTGCAAGGGACCCATTGACTGCCCGTGTACTTAACTGGGTAGGTAAAGGCTGGCCGGAAAATGAAAAAACTGAGAACTTTAAACCTTTCCGGACCAGACAAACTGAACTCTTGATTCAAAAGGGTTGTTTGTTGTGGGGTGATTGGGTAATTATCCCTTCCAAATTACAAACTAAGGTACTGAGTATGTTTCATGAAGGCCACCCTGGAATTGTTAAAATGAAAAGCCTTGCTAGAAGCTATGTCTGGTGGCCGGGACAGGGACATCGAATACTGGGACATAGACAGGGACATCGAATACTGGGTAAATTCCTGCAACAAATGCCAAAGAACCAGACCTTCCCCACCAAAAGCACCCATTAGGGACTGGGAAACCCCACGAGGCCCCTGGTCACGAATTCACATTGACTTTGCGGGTCCTACTAAGGGGCATACTTTCCTAATTGTTGTAGATGCATACTCAAATTGGCTGGAGGTTAAAATTATGCCATCTATGACAACTGAAACCGTTATTAAACAACTTGACAAACTCTTCGCAATCCATGGCCTGCCGGACGTCCTAGTGTCCGACAACGGGCCACAATTAACGAGTATCCAATTCGAACAATACCTAGCCTCCCTGGGTATTAGACATGCCCTAACCGCGCCAGCCCACCTGGCTGGAAACGGTAGGGCAGAGAGAATGGTCAGGTTTACCAAAGAAGGGTTAGAAAAAATGGACATAGGGGATGTCCAAGATAAAATAAATCACCTACTCACCATCCAGCATATTACACTGGGTACTATAACAAACAAAAGCCTGGTGGAATTACTAATGGGAAGAAAACTGAGGTCGCAATTAGACAGATTGCACCCAAACTATACGCCAGAACCCCCCCCCCCACTCCTCCACCCGTTTCAGGACATTTGAAATAGGCGACCTAGTCTATGCAAGAAATTTTACCGGGGACCCATTATGGCTTCCAGGTACAATAAAACAAATTACAGGCCCCCGGTCCTACCGACTAACCATAGACGACGGCAGGGAATGGAAGCGGCACATAGACCAGCTTCGGTCCCGAAACATAGAACGAAGTACAAACACACAACCACAAATATTAAAAAACGATGAAAATCAAACCAAAGAGGGGGGGGGAATTCGAGAAAATAATAAAGAACCGTTTAAATTAAACACAGAATATGATAACAAACAAAAAGAGCAAAAAAGAGACTTACAGTTAGAAGAAAATTTCGAAAAGAGTCCACTCGAAGGGGCCAGCCAGGCCAGCTCGACCTACCCGGAGAAAACAGGAGGGAGTGGCAAAACTGCCGGCCTAAGAAACTCAGGTGGCAGTAAAATGGCTGACTCACTCTTCCAGGCGGTTCCATGGAGAAGGACCGGAGAGACAGCAACCCCATCCGAACCGGTCGAAGTCTTCAGCAGAAATGAGTCAAAAGAAGCCCCACCTACCTGCGCGACTACGTCACCACGTAGGACTAAACCAAGAGGGGAGGGGTGTTCTGTATATAGAATAGTAGACTCCTAATACAGGATTCTGATTAGCTAAAAAATCTAAATGGGGATTGGTTCAATAGGAACCAATCCACGAAGCTGCTCAAAAGGCGGCAAAACTAAATACCTGTCATTGGCTACAAGCCGGCAGGCAAATCCCTATAAAAAGGCTGCCGCGGCTTGAGCCAATGTTCGTTTTTCCACTGCTGTATATAATAAAGACTTTGTTGTTGGAACCTGGTCTACCTCGCGTTTTTCTGGATGGAACAAAAGGGAATGGCTTTGAGGACAGGAAGAGACCCATTACAAAGGCAAGAGTCACATAAAACGGGTTTGAGTCTAGAATGTGAGTAAACTTCTCAAGGAAACTGCTTCCTAGTACTCATAAGGTTAAAGCGGAGGTCACATTCAGACTTGCCAGATTCTGTTATTATAGCTTTTTAAAGTTTATAAAAGTAGTGCTGACCTACATGCCATTGGTTTATCCTGAAGGGCTAACATCTGCACCAGTTGTGCCCTTTCCTATAGCAGGAGACTTTTTAGCAGATCATTCATATTGTCACCTCTCAACTAGATTACTGCCATGGGCCCTAAAGGAAGTTGCCCCAAAGATCTCTTGGAAGCTACAGCTGGCCTAATGTGTGGTACAGAGGTGGTGTTCAGCAGGTTCTGACTAGTACTGGACAACTGGTAGCGGAAAATTTGAGTAATTCAGAGAACCGGCAAATACCACCTCTGACTGGCCCCGCCCCCATCTATTCTCTGCCTCCCAAGTCCCAGCTCATTGGCTGGGTCTTCTTTTGTTGCCCTGCTTAGGAGAACAGAGCTGGAAAGCAGGTTAGTGGGTTGAGGAGGGAATGGGGATTTTGCAATAATCTTCCCCTGGAGTGGAGTGAGAATGGGGATTTTGCAGTATCCTTCCCCTGCCATGCCCACCAAGCCATGCCCACAGAACTGGAAGTAAAAAAATATTGAATCCCACCACTGGTGCGGTGGCAGAAACAGTAGTATTATGCCATGTATAATCTCTGCTTTGTGAGTTGCACTGATTGCCAATTGGCTTCTGGGCAGGGGTGGGTTTCTACCAGTTCTGTCTACTTCTGTAGAACCGGTAGCTCTGAAGACCATCAGACATAGAACCGGTTCTGCTGATGTTTTTGCCCACCCACCCGCCTCGGCTCTTACCTGACCTTTATTTCCTGCTATTTCAACTTCAGCTGCAGTTAAAAAAGCAGGGAAAAAGTACTTTTTCCAAAGGCTGCTTCTAGGCATGCAGTGCTGCTACCATGGTGATGACGATTTACAGGCGCGCTCAGAGTGCATGGAAGTACATAGTAAATCACTGAACCTCGTAAATCACCGAACCGATAGTTAACCCTGTCAGATCCCACCCCTGCTTCTGGGTGCAATTCAAAGTGTTCTTCCAGAGATCACTAAATACTTTGCTTTGCTCACAGGCCTAAGGCTATAGCGGATTGCTGAGTATTAGTTTTTCCTGCTTTGGGATATTTTTGGTTGTTTTAGTCTTGAAGACACACATTTAAAATGTTTAGTCTTCCTTTGTGTATATTATAAGAGGGCCAGCATCTTTTGGGAGTTGGGTGGTCTCCAAATCAATTAATCAATCATCTTCATCTTCCTATGTTGTAAAGTATAGGTGTAGTTTGTACTCTGGTAAGCAAGTTGGTTTTTCTTCTCTTATTCTGCACTTTGGAACATCTTGCCACCAGGTGAGATCTAAAAGTGTTTAACTTGTTAGTTAGCTTAAGTCCCCCATGGAGGCACTTTACCCTGGAGGTAGCTGGTGGAGTAATAGAGACCCCAACTTGCAACCTCTTGTGCCCTTGATTCTTAGTTTTGTTTAATTCTTGTTAACTTTAATGTTTTCATATTTATGATTTTGTTTTTTGTAAGCCTCCCAGAGTTGCTTTGAATAGAGAGGTGGCGGTATATAAATTTATTTATTTTTAAAAAAACATACAGAACTTGACATGATTACCTGGATCAGGGAGGGCACACCATGATCTGCAGGTTTCATATGCCCTGCCCCATTTTTCAATGCCTAAATTTGATGGGAAATAAATTTTTGGTGGTCTGATTCTGTTTATCAAAAGTACCAAAACTAGCATATTTTATTTATTTAATGATTTTTTATATATAGCAGCTGCCCATCTCAACTAGTGATTTTGGATAGCAAATGTTAAAATTAAAAACAATTACAATCACAAATGGAAACACAAAATACACAGCAGCTGAGTAAAATATCTTGTAATCATATTCAAATCACAAGAGTTTTCCCTCCAAGACTCTACTGTATCTGCTAAATAATATTTGCCTTCCTGTACTGCTATCCCCTGTAAGTAAATATTTATGTTCTTTGTAAATGGGATTTCCTTTTAACAGTATCAGAATAGAGATGGAAGGGACCAAGTCAAGCAGGAGATTCTATATTATTTGAGATAAGTGATTGTCCAGTCTCTTCTTAAAAACCTCCAGTGATGAAGCACCCACAAGTTCTGGAGGCAAGCTGTTTCAGTAATTCATTGTCTTCACTGTTAGGAAGTTTCTCCTTAATTCCAGGTTGCTTCTCTGCTTGATTGGTTTCCATCCTAGTGATCTGGAAGCATGGCCATTACGTTGAGCGGTAGGACCCCACATTGAAATCATCTTCAAAATGTAGACCAAGTTGTTCTATAAAAACTGACTTCAGACATGAAGTTGGGTGTCAAGGAATTTTGCAAACTACCCAAGATGTCTGACTTATATTCTAATGGATTATATAAATGTTGGCTTGTGTGTTACTATGAAGTATTGGCTCCAACTGTAAGCTATGATAGGTTTTTCGTTGTTGAGGAATACTGTAGTATAGAGCCCACCTAAAGTGTTACCATATTATTAGAAATTGAATGCAATTTGAGTATCTTTAGGAAATAAAGATCAGCTGAACTATTAAATTAGGTATAAAGGTAATTTGCCTATACTCTGAATCATATGGGAAATAAGTCATATATTATATGCTAACTTTTGTTATTTAGCCAGAAAGTCCAGTACATAGGGGGAAAAACAGATTCACCATTTATATTCTTTATTTACTAAATACATTTTTTCACTCATTTACATGCTCATGGATTCCTTCCAAACTCAAAGTCTAGTAGCCAGCTTTGCTATCCACCAGAGGTGGTATTCAGCAAGTTCTGATGAGTTCTGGAGAGTCGGTAGCAGAAATTTTGAGTAGTTGGAGAACCGGCAAATACCACCTCTGACTGGAGGTTTTACAGTATCCTTCCCCTGCCATGCCCACCAAGCCATGCCCACAGAACTGGTAGCAAAAAAATTTAAATCCCACCACAGCTATCCCCTCTAGAGGATCAAGGCAGGCACATAACATGTACATAGTATCTCAATCTATGAGATAATTCCAAAGTATTATAGTTCTCATTCACTTTTATACCACACATTACCATCAAGGCTCAGTTAGTTCTTTCTTCATGCCTTTTGATACTTTTCCAGTTGAGTTTCCTCTTGTTGTAGCCTCTTAGAAATCTTGTTGTATTTTCTTAAAAGCATCAACTGACACTTTTCAGAAGCTTTCTACAACTGTGGTTGAATAAATCTTGTGTACAGGTAGTCCTTAACTTACAGTTCATTTAGTGACCATTCAAAGTTACAACAGCACTGAAAAAAGTGACATAACATTTTCACACATATGACCATTGCAGCATCCCCATGGTCACATGATTTACATTCAGATACTTGACAACTGACTCACATTTATGACAGTTGCACTGTCCTGGAATCATGTGATCCCCTTTTTGGAACCTTCTGAGAAGCAAAGTCAATGGTAAAACCAGATTCACTTAACAACTGTGTTACTAATTTAAGAACTGCAGTAATTCACTTAATAAATGTGGTGAGAAAAGTCACAAAATGCAGCAAAATCACTTTACAAATTTCTCACTTAACAACATAAATTTTGGGCTCAATTGTGGTCGTAAGTTGAGGACTACCTGTACTTTGCTTTCATACACCTTCCTTAATACACAAACACATGACCTAATTTTTCACATACACCCCAAACACATACAAATAAAATTAGATACAATTATATAGGAACACTGGTAACAATATGGTGACATAAGAAACTACTGTACCCAAATATTATTCTGCTTTTATTGAAGAATTTCTCTTTAAAAAGAAATCTAGCACCAACGCAGATATCCAGATATAAAAAAATAATAGATACTCCTTGACTTATGACCACAACTGAGCCCTAAATTTCTGTTCTTAAGTGAGACATTTGTTGAGATTGCCCCATTTTATGACTTTTTTTGCCACAGTTATTAAGTAAATCACCGCAGTTGTTAAATTAGCAACCTGGTTGTTAAGTGAATCTGATTTCCTCATTGAGTTTGTTTGTCAGAAGGTGGCAATAGGGGATCACATGACCCTGGGATACACAAATGTTCATAAGTATGAACCAGCTGCCAAGCATCTGAATTTTGATCACATGGTCACAGGAAATGCTGCAAAGGTTGTAACTGTGAAAAACTGTCATAAGTCACATTTTTCAGAGGCATTGTAACTTTGATCATTAAATAAACTGTTGTAAGTCAATGACTACCTGTAGTTCTGCAATGCATGGAACATTTAAATTGTTTGGAAACTGAAATACTTGCCTAGAATATACACTAACAACAAAGATTACATATCCAATATGAGTAATTTATACTCTTATGTTCTTGTATATAATGAACTCATCCAGTTGTTAGTGGAGGCAATTTTGCTAGAAATTCTATTATCAGATAAATAATATTATAAAAACATTTCCAAAAAATGAACATGATTCACCTCAAAAAGGGAAGAAGGGCAAGGTAAGCTTAGGACATATAAGTTATAAATTACAATTTTATATTTATATCTACAGGATACCGTAGATATTTGTGCAATGACTTAACTTGGATGTACTTTCAAGGCTAAACATTTTTACTGATTATATCTTTCACTGTTATTTCCTGCTCTTCAAGACTTAATGAATACAAGACCTGTCTTGATAAGAGACAGATGCATGAACTTTGAGAAAATCCAAGAGAACTGTCATTTATCTCCTCTATCAACAAATTTTAATCCATAACTCTCTCAGCTAAGGTTTGAGTGATCTTGCAAGATATCCAGTGTTTTGCCCGTGGAAATTAGGACCTTTCGATTTTCCTTGTGTAGACCTTGCCTGCCTTTTTCTTTCTAAAAGACATCCTATCATTTTTCAGAAAGACATCCTATCATATTAGGGTTTTTCCACTTCTGTTTTACCACAACATCCTGGACAACTTAAAAAGTTGGCCAAAAGAAATTGTGGTAGGAACAATTCTGCAATGAGCATGCAAGGTTGCATTCCTGAGTTGTGACAAAAATTGTGTCCAACTTTGACCTTTTAATTATTGATCGGCTTGTATGCTGCTTCTATCATGGAGAGAATTATAGCCACATTATATGTGACGGTTAAAAACAACCATACAAATATTAACAAGAAACAAGAAACTGACCATAATACACATGTGTATTGTTTATGGCAGAATGTAACAATTGCAGGTAACCATAAACTTATGACCATAATTGGGATCAGAACTTTTGTGACTAAGAAAGTCAAGTGAGTTAGATCCAGTTTTATGACTTTTGCCAGTTAAGTGAATCACTGTTGTTCAATGCATCTTGTAGTCATTAATAATGTGACTCCAGCTTCCCTCATTGACTTTCTTTGTCAAAACTCAGATTTAAGATAGTGATCACATACTCCAGGATGCTGCAACTGTTATATAAATACATACCAGGGATCAAGCACCCAAATTTTGATCCAAGTATGAGGATCAGTTGTAAGACACTTTTCAGTACAGTTGTAACTTTGGATGGTTGCTAAACAAATGATTGCAAGTTGAGGACTGTAACAAAATAAACCAGAATGCAAATTACTTCTCAATCCTGTTCAACACTCAGGGATATATAAACTTTAGGGGGCATGGTGTCCCATAGGACATATAAAAAGTGTCCTTCAAGGGCCCATAAGATCAAAGTGCTTGAGGTGTAACATCTATTCCAGTTCATAATGGTTGGAGCAGGGACAGCAGAAAGACAGTCCTGTATATAACAGGCATTGTTTTTTTATTTGGTTATCTTTAATAGAATTTTAGGTCTTGGTTTCTTGGAAGTGGGGATATGTTCCAGAACTGTGGAAGCACATCAGTTTTTAATGCTGTGTAAAGTTCTCAAAGAAGCATCTACTCATGGCAGTCCCAGTGAAATCATATTTATTCATCTATACTATGACACAGAGAAACAGAATTACCGGTAGTGATGTAAAAAGAGAGAGAGAGAGAGATGAAGAGATTCCATAAAGATATATCCAGGGAAGCTAGGCAGGAAAATGGCCAGAAGGGCCATTAAGGATTAATAGGGCCACTAAGGATTAATAGAATCCTACTTTTGGTGCAAATAGCAGGAGCAACTGCTTTCAGAATAACACCCCTTTGGAAAAATGGATTTTTGATATTTAAGAACTCTCGCTCTAAAATAATTCTTGAGTGTTTTCAGACTACTTTAAGCGATAAGCTGCAGCATCACAAGCATACAGCAATGTCAAAGGAATCTGCTTACTTTCATACATTTTTTTTAACATTTATCTTTATTAAGAATCATAGAGAGCTTCACTTTGCCAGAACTAAGTTTTAGAAGACAAATGTAACTGAAATATTTCCTGTCGTGGTTTCCTTTATTACATTTTCAATGGATTATCTGGGCAATTAACTACATATCAGTTTTGCCAATTTAATTAGTCCCTCATTATAAACATTTTGTGTATAATTACAGAAACATGTGGTTTTCAAGTCTACCAGAAAGCCATTTTAATATCATTTCTCATCAATATAGTTGTTGCAGGGAAAAGAAGACTTATTCTCTGAGTTTATTTTCTTGGTTTGAGAGGAATAAGCGGTGTGCAGAAATTGTTTTCTTCAGTGTCTTCTATAAAAGAAAAGGCATAGGGAAAGGGTTTTAGTTTTGGTTCATTTCTCCTCAAGGATGGAGAAATGCTTTATTCATTTATTTATTGAAACTATTTATATTATTTTAGAATAGCATTTCTCAATTTTGGCGACTTTTAAGATGTGTGGACTTCAACTCCCAGAATTCTCCAGGCAGCATAGAATCCTTAAAGTTGCCAAGGTTGAGAAAGACTGATGAAAATGATAAAAGATATATCATTTTACAGAATTGTAATGGAGTGAAGCATAGCGAAAGAATATAGTGGTCAAAATATTGGAGTAAGGTCAAATCTCAAATCTTTGCTCAGCTATGAGCAAAGAAAGTCTCCTCTGCAAAACAACTTAGCTATAAGCATAAAATAAATGAACAAAATAAACAAGCAGTGTTGAAAAATTTCAGGGTAAAGTCTAGGGCTGTAGAATGTGAAGCAGGACTTTCAAATATTTCAGGGCTAACTTACCATATTTTGAAGTAAATAATACATATCAACACTGTATAAAGGAGCTGGTCTTGACTGGTAGTGCATTACTTGATATTCATAGCAAGAATTCATACAATGGACAAGACACCATATAATGGAATAAATTAATTTAAATTAATAAAGTTGAATAGTGTACAAGTTCCAAGAGTGATTTCCACTTTTAGGTGGGACTAGAAATCAGTCTTCTAGTTTCTAGCCAGGTGCCTTAATCACTACGCTAAAGCCCATGTCACACTGAACCAATGGATGCAAAGAGGATGTAAAACGGACAAAAAACCTTGCCATCCGTTCAAAAACGCGATGTACTCACTGCCTCCGTTTGGCTTCCTCTCTATCCGTCCAGCATCCGTTTATGGACGTTTCATCTGCTCCAAAAGTTTTGGGCTGCCCAAAACTTTTGCACGGAAAATGTATACAGTTCGTCCATTCTGCATCCGCTACGCATCTGCTAGGCATCCGTTCTGCATCC
>BLBF01000003.1:88825590-88858158 GCA_015471245.1 Laticauda colubrina | reverse complement strand
GCATCCGTTACACATCCGCTATATCCATTAGGCATCCGCTATGCATCCGCGCAACTCGATCTGCTCCAGCGGTAAACACACGCAGGGAGGAAGCGGAATGGACGTGGAACGGATGCAGGACGGATGCAGAACGGATGAAAGCGGATGCAGCTCGCAAAGAAAGCATTTAAAACAGAAAAAACATCCGCAGAGGGGACCTATATCGGATATTAAGGATGTCTAGAGGATGCCTAGAGGATGCAGAAGGATACATAGGGGAAAACCTATATTGCCTATAAAAAGGGGGAGCAACTCACCTGGATCTCACTTTAAGACCAGCAGCCCTGCTGTGCAGACCTCTGCAGTCTTCATCTGGATCTTGCTCTTCCACAGCATCCAGTCATGTCCACCATGGATTGTAACACAGTCCTTTTGGCAGCCACCATCATTCTGCAACAGTGCGAAGCCATTTACAGACTCTCTGAACTCTACTACGGGAAGAAAAGGAGGCGGCCAAGAAGCGTCTGGGTCCGAAGATGGATCGGGAGAAGAGCAGAGTATGGACTGTAAAACAAGCTGATGGTGGAGCTCAGGAACGAAGACACTCCTGCATTCCAGAACTTCATGAGGATGCCTCCAGCCATGTTTGACGAAGTTGTGCAGCGGCTGACACCCAGGTTGACCAAGCAGAGAACCAAATTCCACCCCAGCCTGGACCCTGGGCTCAAGGTGGCACTCACTCTGCGCCAACTGGCCTCAGGGACCACCTACAGGAGCATGCAGTATGGCTGGAGGGTGCCACACAACACCATCAGCATTGTGGTCAGAGAAGTGGCGCAGGCCATCATCAAAGAATACATGGAGGAGCTACTACAGTGACCCACCACTGAAGAAGGCTGGAAGAAAGTTGCAGAGCAGTGGTATCATAGGTGGAACTTCCCACACACCGTTGGAGCCATAGATGGCAAGCACGTGGCCTGCAAAGCTCCAGCCAAGTCGGGGTCCACTTATCACAACTCCAAGGGCTTCTTCAGCATCATCCTCTTCGCCATGGTCGATGCTCACTACAAGTTCATGTACATCGATGCTTCAGGAAATGGGTCAGCTTCAGATGCCCAGGTATACAATGCCAGTCACCTCAAGGAGGGGCTGGAACGCAACCTAATCATGGGCTTCCCAGATCCAGATCCCCTGCCCAACGACACACAAGATGTGCCCTACTTCATCGTGGGGGATGACGCCTTCTCCCTCAGAACTTACCTCATGAAGCCCTACACTTCCAGACTCCTCACCCGTGAAGACAGGATCTTCAACTACAGGCTGTCCAGGGCAAGGCGGGTAGTGGAGAACGCCTTTGGCATCCTGGCCAACAGGTTCCAGGTACTTCTCACCACCATGCAGCATTGCCCAGAGACCGTGAGGAGGATCATGGAAGCTTGCTGCATACTGCACAATCTCATGCGCACCCACTACCCAGTCTTGCAGAACAGGCTCGTGGACCTCCAGCAAGGCAATGGGGACATGGAGCCTGGTGAATGGAGGCAAGGGCAAAACCTGATCGACACTGAGGATGTGCAAGGCCCCAACAGAGCCTCACATGAAGCGAAGAAGCAGCGCAACCTTCTGAGACAATGGTGTAACTCCCCAGCTGGAGCAGTGGAGTGGCAAGACAGGATGGTAGATGCTTAATGGATGCTTCCTTCAGCCTGTCTCATCACACGGATGAGATTGGGCCATGTATGTTTGGTTGGCCTACAATGAACAGGGCGTTTAATAAAGAGTTGTGTTTGTGTTGACATGTGTGGATAATTATTACATTATTATTGATAATAAAGGGCCGTAGGTGTGGCACCTGGGAGGGTGGACCATACAGTCCCACTATGCTTGCACTGGAGGTTGATCTATCCCACAGCTATTACCCATCCCAAAGGTATCCCTGCCCATCCCAAAGCTATCTCAACCCATCCCAGAAGCATGCAAAGACTTAAACCATTTCTAAAGTTTCCAGCAAGACTTTATTAAAAAAAAGAAATGAAGCAAGCGTGTGAATCAAAAATAGACTTTATTTTACAACAAACTATAAGACAAAAATGAGTCTCTGGCACTCCTCTTGGTCGCTCAGTCTCAGGGGTGAAGGGTGCAGGTGCTGTGGAGGTGGCTGGTGCTGGAGTGCTTGTCATCAGCTCCTCCAGAAGCAGAAGCAGCAGAAGCCCCAGCCCCAGAAGAGCGAGCCTGTGCTGCAGAAGCCCCAGCAGAACCAGAGTGAGGGCCAGGGGGCGGGATGGTAGCCCTGTCCCTCTTGCAAGGGCTGGCAGCAGATGGCTGAGGCTTGCTGTGCTTCCGCATGGTTGTGGGGTTGCTGGCTGGCAGGGAGGCTGGCACAAACCAAGGCTGGCAGGGAGGCTGGCACCAAGGCAGGCACCAAGGCTGGCAGGGAGGCAGGCACCAAGGCTGGCAGGAAGGCTGGCAGGCAGGAAGGCTGGCAGGGAGGCAGGCACCAAGGCTGGCGGGCAGACTGGCTGGCAGCAAGGCTGGCAGGGAGGCTGGCAGCAAGGCTGGTAGCAAGGCTGGCAGGCAGACATGCAGGCAGGGCAGGCAAGGCAGCCAATCCGTCCGGCAGTAGGTCTTTCCTCTGAATGGCGACCTGCTTCCGAGCTGCTTCCGTTATATCCACGGGGCTGACGCAATGCATCCTCCCCCATGCGCAATTAACGCCAGGCATCCATTAGGCTTCCGCTGTGCATCCGCTGTGCATCCGCTTCATCCGCTCAGCGTCCGCTCTGCATCCGCTGTATCCGTTCCGCGTCCGGTTTGCTGAGGTCCCCCAGAAGCCTAGCGGACGTGCCATCCGCTCCCATCCGCTTCCATCCGCTGGGCTTCCGTTCCGCATCCACTTTGCATCCGCCCTGCATCCTCTTCGCGTCCGTGTTATCCGCACCGGTTATGCAAATTTTTGCCCCTTTTGAGAGCGGATAACAACGGATGGAACATTTTGCTCGTCCGCTGTGTCCTTTTTGCATCCGTTGGGCAGTGTGACATGGGCTTAAATTAGGCCTTCCATATTATATAAGTTAGATGAAATATAAAGTATTTTATTCATGTACATCATCTAATCTATATGAAATAAAAGGAGAATGAGGAGAAAAAATGTTCAGGGTAAGTTGAGAACTGAAACAGCAATCTATTAAATAAAATTTAATTTCAAATAATCACAGACAGTTGAAAATAACTAATTTGGTATTACTAGCAACTCAATTTTGAATTTCATCAAAATCTGAGTAAGCATTTTTATAAGTGTTTCTGATGGAGATATAGAGATATAGATAGTAGATAGATATACAGGGAGACAGATGATTAAAGTCTTTTCTAATTGCTTAATGTTGCAGAAGACTGGACTCCATTAGATGTATCAGTTGTTAGGAAAGCTTAACAAATGAAGGCTGATGATTGCAGTATTTCCACTTCCTCCTATTGTTCATTCAATTCTTATCATCTAGTTTTCTTTCCACAGAGAGCTTGGGAAAAGAGGCACACTAAAAATAAAAAGGTGTTTGACAGCACGTGTTTGAATGAGTCATCCAACCAAATGTTTGGGGAAGATAATGAAATTAAACTAAACAATAGAAAATATTTTGTGACATTTATTCTACCTTGGCAGGGGGATAATCTGCAATTAAGGTAGCAGGACATTGTTATTAGTAACTTAATTTCTATGATTTGCAGAAGTGCAAATAATTCTCCACAACAGTAAATATTAACACAAACATGAGGGGCAGTTGTTCATTTTTTAATCTCTAACAAAGTAATTATCATAGTTAGTTTCTGTTGGGAAAATCCTATGTGCAAAGGCACAAAATATTATTTCAAAAAGTTGCAAAAAGACTTCTTTTTGCCCAGCAATAACTTCTGCCTGAAACTCTGAAAATCACTGCCAGGTGGTTTAAACAATACCAGGCTACAGTAGAGATACCACTGGATATCCTCTCTCAGTACAAACAAATCTGTAAGGAAAAAAAAAATCAAAGGCATGAATATATTTGGGGGGGGCAAGGGTAACTATATTGGGCAGCCGTACATCTGGAAAAGTCTGTGTTCCTTTGGATCACTGGTTGGATACAAGCCAATATTGAGCTGCAAAAAAAGCAAGTCAATCCTAGCTTGTATTAACAGAACCGTTATATCAAGATGAAGAAAAGCCATCATTCTTCTCAGTTCTGAATTGGTTGGACCATATCTAGAATACAGTATGCAATACCCAGCACAACAGTTAAGCAGTCCTTTAAGTAGTTGGAGCAAGTTTAAAGGATAGCCACAAGAAGTTAAAGAAACTAGAACAAGAAATAAAGCTATATGGTCCGACCATATGATTTTCAACCCCTGCCAATCCTTCCATTCTATCCATGTATGGCAATTTTATTTGTTGGTTTCTTCCAACTTATTGTTACTCCAGATATGTATATGTTACAGGTAGCACAGGTTCTATGTGCTATGTAATTTGAGAGCAATACTATGTATTTCATTCACCATTATGTAAATTGACTTCAATGGAACTAAGTAAATACAGTTGCATTTTCAAGTTCTGTTGTAAATGTTAATCCTACATGGCTAAAAAATGATATATTGTATATGTCTGTTTACAATTTATTATGAGTATTATTTATATAAAAATGTGAAATTACAGCTGCTAGATCTTTAGCTGGTATTGTCCTTCATATACATCAAGTTCTTCCCAACAACCTAGGATGTCATAATGTAGCAACATAGTATATGTGTGGATCCAACCAGTCTTTTGTAATTAACAGAAATGTTATCAACAGACATATTTTCTAAGTGCCCTCCAAAAGTTTTTGGTATGGCACTCTGCATGTGGGACTACCATGATGAGATTATGCCACAATCTTTCATTTTCATTTTTCAGATTTCAGTACTTTGTGATCTTCTTCAATTCTTTGTCTTTTATTCTACTACCTTCTGCTATTGTTACATCAATTATCCATGCTTTCTTCTTTTCAACCAGTTAAATCTGGTGTTTTATGAGCCAAGTCTTTATCAGTTAAATTCCGAAATCCCACAATATTGTAACCTGCTGATTGTCAATTACTTTTTCAACTGTTTCCACCAATTTTAAAATTACTGGCATATGGTAATTTGTTACTGGCCTTTCAGTGAATTGTTTTGGTGACTATTACCTCACTGTTTATAATACATTTGGGAAATTTTCTTGTACAAGATCAATATATGATGTACTGTTTCTTCTGCCTATTATTATTTTACATTACTAACCCTTTCATTTCCATTTTCAATATCACTAGTTATGAGATTAATCCATTTTAAAAGCAATGATGTGTTATTCCTATTAAAAGTTCTAATTAATATGGGAATGTTAAGACACCATTTTTATTTAGTGGTTAACTACTAGTCTATTAGCTTTCCATTCTTGCATTATTCTATAACAACCTCAAATTTTCAGCCATTTGACAATGAGGCTAATTTTGAAAAACATTTGCTTCTCTCAATTGAATCATACACTAATGAGTAATATAGCTTGGATGTTATTAGTATGCCAAGAATAATTATTGTACAGTCAATTGGACAGTTATCATTACTCAGCAGTGTAAATAAATAATGTAGCATTGAAATAATGCCATCAGGAACTTTAGCACGTCTACTCTTTGTCTTCTTTATCATGGCTAAGTCTGAATATTCACTACTTAATTCCTCCCCATATCCCATATAATGATACCTTCTTTCTGTCTACAGAAGTGTGTTCTTGATCAGCAGATGAGGCTGAACAACCCAGTCAAAACTGAAATGATGCATGACACTCTCTTTTAACATCTCTGAGTGTCCTGCAAAAAGTAAGAATGCCGAGTTTGTCTTCCAAACTCTTCCTGAAGCATATGTTAAGGATTCATTATTGAGAGGGAGTCTAATGGCCCAATGACAGGACAGACTGAAATTACTACTTTCTTTGAGAAAGTAAATGCTTCAGGCTAATGTTAACTTTTGCTAGTTTAAGCATTTTTCAGAAATTAGGTTGAAAATCTGATAAAAAATAGAAGTTGGCTGGCAAGGAGTTTATAGTTAAAAATGAAAATCATTTAAAACTATGATTTATTTAGTCACATAAATTAATGTGTACGTGTGCATACCTTCAAGGTGATGAGCGATCTTGTATTGTAGTGAGCTTTCTTCAGCACTCTTCCAATAACTAGGTTTTTTTTTTAAACTCAAAATTCACTATTGGTTCAGAATGTCTTTTGCAAATAGGATTCACTCATAAAAATGAGTCAGGCATTTTACTAGCAAGTGGAATTCAAAAGAAAACCAGACAAACTACTGCATATGGGCACTAATATAATCAGACAAAAAGACTACTATTTTTAGTCTGATGAATAAAAATCACATTAACGGCTAGTATGGACTATTGTATTATATCACGGACCAAGTAAGCAGATATTCATACATAATCAATAAACTGATAAGAGTCAGAGATTGAGTATTTGGTCTAGGAATCTAAAAGAGTTTTATTGCTGAATTTATTGATGGGGAAGCTTTTGGTTGCACGGATGAAGACTTCATAAAAGCGCAAGTCAAACATTCACAGAACTGTACAGCAAAACCTGAATTGAATAGATTATTCAGTCAAGGTGTCCAATCCAAGTATCTGTTAAATCTAAATGTATGTTTGAAACCTTATTCTGCCTATCCACTGAAGCTTTATCATGTTCTATCTAATAGTATCCATGGTTAAGAATTTTAGTTACAAATTAGAGTGACATTAATTCAGTAAATCATGTATCATTATTAGTTAACAGCGATGACTGCGCTATTGACATGCATTTGCTGTCTGATTAACAATCAAAGAAGCAGCATGACAACAGTGGAAATTTACACTGACATAAAAAGAACTTAAATAGGAAAGATGTTAACATAATTTCAGAATTTTTGACAATATGAATATACTATCCCTTACTGTTGCTATTAGGTATATTTCTGATAAAATTACAGACAGGAATTTTAGATACTTATCATACTAAAATATTCAATCACATAAGATACGGTTGAAGTTTCGGACTGACATAGGCCCAAGACCACCATCAGCTACAGAAAGTGGATGACCTTAAGTTAGTCACTTTCTTTCAGGTTAGATATAAGGGGATAAGGGAAATGGAGAAAGGAACAATAGGCATGCCATTTGAGTGCCTGAGAGAAAGGCAGGACATAAATCCAACAAATAAATAAACAAAATAGATAACATCAGGTGCAGTAACAGGGCCACTTTTTTCTACTGACGATTTTATTTCTTTGCCTTTAGCTCCTAGAGACTGAAGAATAGATTGCAGGCTGGTATTACATAGGGAAAAAGAAAAAAGTGAACAATAACATGCCTTCTGTAACCTTCCTCTTCCCGTGTCTGTCGGGAAATAGACACAGTTAAAACCCAGTTTTTGAATATACATAAAATGTCAAACCTGACATCCTCTTACCGTGTCTGTTAGGAAATAGACACAATTAAAACCCAGTTTTTGAATATACATAAAATGTCAAACCTGAAAACAATAGTGCCTTTACCTGGTAGAAGCACATTCTGCATGATTGTATTAAGTAGTACTACAGAATTTTATTATTGTAACATTTGCATACTGTACACATGACATAGCTCATAGCTTTTCTACTGTGATTTGTGTGCATAGTTTGGCTAGGAAACCAATGAAAGATCTCTCCTGGAAGTAGTATATTCTACGAGTTATGGTTCAAATAGGACACTTTTCTTTAAATTCAGAGACAGGTCTTTCCTTCATTTTCTAACCTTTTCACAGCTTTGTAAATCATTGGTTTTGTTTCCACCCTCCATGGAATTAATTTACTAGAGAACTCTTTCTCCTTCCCCAAAGCACTATAAATCAATCTTAAATCTCCCTCTCCCCTTCTCTTTAAAATATCAGCTGTAAAATACTGAGCCAGTTCCAAAGGCTAAGCACCCTCCCCAGACTGTTCCAATTAAAATAGCTTGCATTATGTTTATAAAAATATGGTGCAGGAGACAGAAAAAGAAATAATACAGACTAAAACCATGGCTAATGTTCATCTGGTTTGGTGCTCAGATACTTTTTCTACCTAGCTTCTGCCGTGATTTCCAAACCTATTGATTTTTGGAGGGGTTAGGGGTAATATTAAGCACATAGAAACCCTTCTAAAAGTGCAACTTATGTCAAAACTGAATTGCTTTCTATTTCTATACAACAGTGAGCACAATTGAAAATTAGGAAAAGCACAGTACCCAGCTTCGAAGTATATTTTCCCTTGAAGCTACCTTCTCTCAGCAGATTTCGCCAAAGTTGACAGTAATCTTTGCTAAGAGGAAAAATAAACTCCATAATTCTGTGCATGAAATATATCTTTTTAGCAACATATGGCAAGATTATGTACATATTTTCAAAACTTCAAACACTCTTTTTAACAGGATGATCTTTGAATTGTAGGCCACAAAATAAAATTTTATTCTAACCACATTGAGCATGATTGAATCAGATTATGGAGTTGGAAGCACATGCTCTTAACATTCTTCCACTGACCTGAAAAAAATGGATTATTTTGTTCTGAATTGTCCTAATTTCTTTACATATTTTGAATAAATAGTATGCTACTACATTCGATCTTATTAAGTGTTGGCTCACAAAAATAAAGTCCACTTACCTCATTTCTAAATAGGAATCAGGGAGAAATTTGTGCATAAAAGAACATCCTAACATACTAACTCCAGCTAAGTATCTTGCTGTTATTGCATATTCTGTAATTACATTTTTATATGGCAGTCCTAAATTATGCATCAGCATGTTTCATGGCAATCTGCCAAGTAGTGGCTTTAAATTATAGAAAGTTACTTACTCTATAAAGAACAGTCTAAGGCTCTGCTGTTATGGATTTGAGGACTAAAGATTCTTTGCAGTATGTGAGTTTGAATGCAGTATCAGTGTGCCACTCTTTAAAGCAGCCACATAGTTTTCTGGGATCATATGGTAACTGTGCAATAATTAGAAAAATACCATTGCTTTAAACAATGACAAACCTGGCATACAATTACCTTTCTGTGCACTCCAAATCATCTTTTCAGAACTGAAAGTGAACTGTTGCCGGGCTTTAGAACAAGCTTCCCCAAAGTAGTCAACATCAATCCACAAGAATTGATAGGACTACCATTGTGGTTCCTAATTTATGATGATTCTTAATGCTATTAGTTCAAACAGTATTTATTAAATTATAACATATAATAAATGTCTGGGGCAGGTCAGTGAACAATCTGAAACTTCATGAAGGTGTTGAGTTGAAGTGCTTGGGAACCCCTGGTCTAGAATAATCTAGGTTATTTTAGATTATGCTAATTTGAATGCGAATCTACTAACATACTAGTGTTAATATAAGCATTTTGCAGTTCGGAATGACTGTACCTTAAAATGTTAATCATCTTGGACATACTTGTAGAGATTTCATTTGAACTACTGTTAATATGGCTGTGCCATCTGGCCTGGGGATCTAGTAACGTGGATATGGAATCTGTTCAATTGGTTATATTGTTAAAGAAACTGACTGCACTCATCCACAAATTATGTTTTGTGGTTTCTGTGGTTTTAGTGCTTTTAATGTTTTCAATGCTTTTTGTTATGGTTGTTGTATTTGTGGCTGTTTTTTTAACTTTGTGCAATGCCCAAGTTCACCTGGGTGATATTGGCAACTATATCCATTTAGTAAATAAATAAATCTTTTTTAAAATTTGAACCACATAACTACATACTTTATCATGAACCACATAACTATTATCATGATTTACATTTTAGATTCCAAACCAGCATAATGTGAAGCTCACATAAGTAGTAATTAACAACCCAAAAAGTTTATTTGTCCATGAAGTTTGCTGATGTCAGGGACAGGCTTGATTCATTTATTCCTTCCTTTGTAAAAAAAAAAAGGAAGGAGTTGAAAACTGGGACTTTAGGATCATCTTCCTTCATTTGATCTAAGGCCTTCCTTGTGGTCCCATGTTCAGAAGATAATTATTGAAGACTGGAAAGTTAAATAAAAATCATGAAGACAATGACAAATCACTTCCATAGAGTTGCCAAAGAAACACCAGAATCTCCCTACAGTCATAAGGAATGAAATTCAACTTGATGAAACCTTTAATTTTAGGTATGAATTTTGCTGTTTTACCTTTTTACCTGGTTATTCTTTTAATGTAGACTTTTTCAATGAACCACACAGGTAAGACAGAGAAAATAAAGTTTCTTCTAGGAATGCAGCTCCTGTTCAATATTCAAGCATACAGGCAAATATTTTTTTTTTAAGAAAATGGGCATTTTACTTCTCATTTCACACCCCTCTCCAGTTTATCAATTAAACCAAAACGCAGTAAAAGGACCATGCTTTCCTGACACGGAGCTGTCCCCACTGTGCCCAAAAGCTGCTCCCCCGCCCAAGCAGGCACCCTCCGAACGTGAGGGACTGCGAACGGTTGCCAGAAGGCCCGGGGACGATGGGATAGAGAGTTGGCCTCTCTGGCGGCGTCAGAAATCCGCTAGGGGCGGAAAACGAAAGTAGCAAAGCTTATCCCGCCCGGGCTCTCGAAGGGAAGAGGCTCGCTCCGCCGCCAGTCCAGCACAGCGCAGCGCGTGCGTGAGCGCAGCTCTCCTCAGCCAAATCTGCGGCCAGCGCCGGCGCTGGTGTGAAAAGTCCTCGTGGCCGCCGCCGCCGTCGCCCTCCTCCCTCCCTCCCTCTCTCTCTCTCTCTCTCTCTCTCTCTCTCCCTCCCTCCCTCCCTCCCAGCAGGCGCTCCTTTTCTCTGTCTCTGTCTCTCTCTCTCAGTCATCAGTCACTCCGCGCCTGAGTCGAGGCAGCCACGGTGCCCCGGTCCTTCCCTCTCTCCTTCCCGCCTTCTTTCTCTGCCTCTCAGACGGAGTCGCCGGCTTGACTTACCCCCAGTGACTCCCGCGGTTGCCGGCCTCGGCCATGGCTTCCCATAGCGGCCGGAGAGGCCGGGAGAGGCCGGATCCCGCGGCGGGGGAGGAAGATCTGCCCGTCTACCTGGCGCGCCCGGGCACCGCCGACCAAGTGCCCCGCCAGAAGTATGGCGGGATGTTTTGCAACGTGGAGGGCGCCTTCGAGAGCAAGACGTTGGATTTCGGGGCTCTCAGCGTGGGGCAGCGGGGAGCCCGCCGCGCCCCGTCTCGGGATCAGGAGCCCCAGAAGCAACACTCTCCTTTGGAGGCAACCGCGAAGGAGCCCCCGGCCGGCGGCGTGGAAATCCGGCCCCCCTCAGGCAAACAGCGGCTGCAAAACCTCGGCCACGAGGATTACAAGGTCAGAGAAGGGGCGGAGGAGGGGAGCCTTCCCCGGAGGTCTCGGCGAGGGATGCAGGAGGAGGATGGGTGGCCTTGGAACCGTGACTGAAGGCGGGATGGGGGTAACCCGACCGGGGGGGGGGGGGGGGAAGAGACGCCGCCTTGCTCCGGATGCATGGGGGACGCTCGGGCCGTTTGCCGGCGAATCAATCCCGCCCTCCCCGGGGTGATGTACACTAGACGGGAGTGCCGAGAGACTGGCGTGCTCCGCCCCAAAAAGCATCTTTACGACGACGCGCCCTCCTAAAAAGCTGCAAAGCGTTTGGGGATGGGGGGGGGGGCCGCGGGAGACAAGAAGCTGGGATCAGTTGTGGCCTCGCACTTTTCTCCGGCCTGCCCCCAAAGTTGTGGCGACGGCGACGGCGCTCAGTGGCGGTTAAAAGCCAGGGGCAGGGCGCTCTATTTTCCGAGGTTTCATTCTTTCCTCCTGACGCATCATAGTCCTAGTAACTTAATTACGCGCGGGGCGTACGCTCTTGAGGCATCTTTTGTACAAGTTGGCGTTTCGAGGAATGTGGTGGTGGTGGTGGTGGTGGTGGTGGTGCAGGGTTGGGTTTTCTCCTGGCAGTTTCCCCGATTCGCCCTCGCGCGTTTGCAAGTCGTTGGAGTTTTAACAGCAAACGGAGAGCTGTGGCGAAGGAGCAGCGTCTTCAATCAAGTTTTCCTGCGGCCCAAGGCTTTAATTGGTACCGGGATCACGTGACCCCGGTCCAATTATTCACCTCCATCGGCTTGTGAATAAATCCGTTACTCAATACTAGCCGGGCTTATGCTTATTACCACAGGATTGGGGTTAACCGGGAGAAGTAATAACCGAAGTGAGGCTCTGTTAACTTTCTTCTGTTTCTTTTAAAGAGAAGAAGAAGGGTCTCTCTCTCTCTCTCTCCCTCCCCCCCCCCTTTGCTGTCAGCCTGTAACAAAGTGTGTCAGCGTTTTTTCAAGTGATTAACTGAAAAGCTGTATGCCGAGTTTCCAAGAATGGTCAAATAACTGACTGCCAGAAGGCAGTAGCATAAACTTGGCCAGGCTTGGTTATTTTAAAAGTCAGTTTTTTTCTCCATTATGAAAATGGGCTTCCTATAATCACAGGCCTGAAAATCAAATCTGAACTCTTGACCTTAGGCTGATGTAATTAAAATAGATTTGATTTAAATATCATACCATCAGACCAGACCAGACCAGACTGAGTACTGGGATTGCTTTTTCAGATGTTGATTGTGGCTCAAATGTATTGTTGGGTATCAGCATTTGCAGTTTTTAAAAAATAACTATTTTAGCTTAGTTTGTCCGAAAACAGTGAAATATTTCTTAAAACTACCTTGTTTCTCATATAATAAGGCCGGGTTTTATTTTTTTTGAGCCCCGAAAAAATGGCGAGGTTGTCTTTTGGGGGGCAAATTTAATTTTAATTCCCCCACTTGCATCTTTGGGCAGGGGGCAGCTTGGATGTTGACCTTGGATGTTGGTAGGCACTTCGTATTGGGGTCAACGCAGGTAGCACCATATCCGGGCGTGCAACAAAAATACTTCTTAACGGCAAGCCTCTCCCCCACCATTCCCCCCCCCATTTTGCATGTTTTAATATAGGCCTTAATTTGGGGGGAGAGGCTTAATTTCATTTCATGCCTATAAAACATGCTGGGACTTCCTATTGGGGAGGCCGTATTTTTGGAGAAACAGGGAATTACAAAGACTGAATCATTGCAAGCTATGCACAGCCGTACTATTCAGGTGGACTATAGAGAGGCCAGTGGCCTTAGAAACAGTAGACTCTGGTCTCCCAGAACGACCTTTGCTCAAGCCCTCCTCTTTCTCACCTTTTTGACATCAGGAAAAAAAAAGCTGAAAGACTGGAAAAAGAATTTTCTCGTCTGAGTCTGGAACTTTCTCTCAGATCTTAGTGTGAAAAATCAAAAACATTCCATAGTTTCTGGATTGTTGGTTTAAAAAACAAAATAAGAGCTCAAATCACTGCAACAGAGGAGTAAAAATCATTCAGCTGGAAGAGAAAGATGTTGGATGAAATTGCTTAGGGACAGTATAGTAAAATTAGATCTACAGTATTTAGTCAGAAATGGCACAGTTTTAATTTGGAGATGAATGTCTTTTAAAAACTTTCAAACAGCCACCATTCCCACACTTTTGATATTGAGGTTATCTCTTTTTCTGGATTCTTTTATCAATGCTATACTATACTTTACATGGAGGTGTAGGGTATTAGATTTTATATCTTACTTACTTAGAGAACCAGTTGATTATGAACAATTAATACTTTAACAAAAAAAGGATGACCAGTAGTATATAAGTTGCTTCTGTTTAGAAGTGAGTCAGGGAAAAATCCTGAGTGCTTCATAGCAGAATAATTATCATAAAGGTTACCAATGGGTTTGTCTGTTGTTTTATTTATGTGTGTATGTTTTTGTAGATTATCTGCTTTTTTTTTCTTATTTTGTCAACTGCCTCTCTTAATTTCAGCTATAGGTACATACTTTTCTATCTGCTTTCCCTACAAATATCCAATTAACCTTTATTTAAATTGAATAAGTATTGTATCATTTCATCACAGAAAAATTCTAATTACAGTATTATGGGAAAACTATTTGATTTAACAATCATAATTTTTTTATAAGGAGCTCAGGAAAGCACATATAGAACTAACAAGAGTTGTGCCTAGATGAAAAAAATCAGAAGTATCTGTCACATATTTCGTGAGGTAATTTCGGGGGGTGGTAGACTTGTCAGAAGTCACCAAGAGAGTTTCTTCAGTGGAGCTAGGACTTGAGTCAGCATCTGATTTTCTCCTTTTGATTTAATATTTGATAACAGTAGCATTTTGAATTGTGCTTGAAAACAAACTGCCAGCCACTATGGTAGTTCTTTAATAAATGGAAGATATTATTGTGTTGTGTTTGGCCTTTTGTTTCTCTGCTAAATAAGTTGAAGTTTCTGGTAACTTTCCAAAGATAATAATGAGTATAGTATGCTACAGTGATATGTAACATATGTATTCTTATATACCCTTATAAAGATGGAGAAGCTCTCTGTTGATTCAACAAAGCCAAGATTCATTGTGGTTCAAATTGTAAACTTCCTGTCAAATTAAAACTTATCATACAAACTAGTTGTAATCTCAGTATTACTCCATGTGATTACATGGGAAAATTAATATATTGAATGAATAAATGAATACCTGAAAAACTTTGGACTGCAATTTTGTCATGATTAAAGATATATCCTGGAATGTAAAAAAAAATAGCTACCTGATGATAACACTGAAAAAAGCTGAAACAAGAAGAAACAAGAAAAAAATTGCCTCAAGTTTGATCACTGAACCAGAGTCAGACATGTGATGTTATAATGGCATTATAAAAACACTGCTAACAAAGCTGGAGGAGTTGATGAACTATTTAATTTTTTACCAGATTATGCATTTAGAGTGATAGATGCAATTTGTAAACAGCAGTGGTCAAGGGACTAGAAAAGATTAAACCTTCCCAAAGCAAGATTTTTCAGTCTAGACTTCATTTGTACATAGGAAATAAAACCACCAGATGGATAAGCTTGGGAAGTACATGAATTTCCATTGCTAACATGTGATAGGTAATGGAAAGGGCATGAGAGTTCCATAAATACATCTATTTGTGCTTTATTGATTATACTAAACATTTGACTTTGTAAATCAAGAGATATTGTGGATAGCACTTTAAAATACCTTGAATTGCCTTATCTACCCAAATAAGTTATTTCCTGACTTAGAAACAATTAAAACAGAATATGGAGCTTATTCAGGGGTTCAAAATCTGAAAAAGAGAACATCATAGTTGTACTGCCACCCTCTTTATGATGTTACATGCAGACTATATGATGAGAAATGATCACTTGAAATTGAAATCAGAAGTTGTGGGAAGAAATACCAGAAGTCTTGGATATGTTGATATTACCACGATGACAGCTGAAAACAAGGAAGATTTAAGAAATCTGTGGGAAGTTGATGTCAGTCTTTCCTCAATATTAAAAAAAGAAAAGTAATACGTCAACATGCAATGCCAAATCAGTGCAAATAAGCAAAGGTATTATCAAAGTAATAACATAATTATTTATCCTCCTAGATTCAAGAAATCATAGAGATGATAACTTATGAAATATATGTTTATACCTGAAAAATAATTTCTGACTGTTCTAATTAAATATTAATATATAGACATATTTATAGTAAAGCTATGTACATGCAATTTCACTGTTTTTCTTGGTCACAATATATAGCTCTAAAATTAGGACAAAAATACTGAATTAAAATAATGATCCCTTTGAATGATGGGATTGGAGAAAATTATGGGAACATCTTAGATCTCAAGAAGAATAAAGAATCAAACACTAAATGATTCAAGATGATTGATTTGTTGAAAGCAATAATAATAAAGCTAACTTTAACTACTTTGGATACATAATATGAAGTCAAGAATCTTGGAGAACACTCTGATCCATAAAAATCAAAGGGAATCAATAAAGGGGCCAGGAGGATAACAAGGCTAGATACCATCACTAATGAGACAATTCTTGTTAGCATAAGCTGATAGAACTAGTGAAATGTTTTATCATATAACAAGGAATCAGAAATGATAAAATAATCAATACCAATAATGATACCAGAATATAGATAATTAGCTTTTTTGCACAAATAAAAAAAATTAACAAATATTTGTTTTGTTAATATATTTCACAGTACAGGACAGGATTTGTTTCATAAAAGAGTTGGACACAGAAGCAAAATTTAGCTCTTAACAAGAGATTAATTTTCATTTAAACTTTTATATAAACTATTTTAAATTGTATTATAATTTTTTATGCAATATCTTTGTATATTTCATTTATTGCATAACAATTCTATCCAGAAGAAGCGGTCTAAATCCAATAAATAAATACTTGAAATTATTAGTAATATATGGCTTAATTGATGTATTGGTCAAAATAAAGTATTTAAATAAGTATTTAAAGCAATTCTAAATATACTTTCCTGATAGAAATGGTGTTATAATTGAATTGATACTGGATTGTACTATAAGCAGAGCTCTCTTAGATAATGTGATTGCTGAATATTTCATATTCAGTTGCATAAATACAAAAAATCTAGGAATCATAATTGATACAAAACACAGAAATATCACAAACAGATGTTCTTTAGTTTATTTAAACATTCCCACAATAAAGAGTAGTGAATTGAGCATTATGCAAAAGATATTTGCTTTTTTCATATTAAGCTATAATTCTGACTTATTAATCTAAATGAGTAACTGTTAGAAATTGGAATAGTAGCTAGAATGTTAGTAAATATTGGAAAACATAAGACAAATTGGCATTATTACACTGAGTGTTGCTTCTCTCGGTATTTCAAAAACAAATCAGAGAAATATTTATTCTTCCACATCTGTTTTTGCCCTTTTCTAACTTTGGGTGATTCCTCTGCACAATGTTTTTCCTCCCATGACAGCTGTTTTTCTGCTACAAAATAGGTTTATTACAATTGCAAATTACTTTTTGTAGTATTAAGCATAGGAATGATCCAATTTGTAGAGACAAATTATCTTTGTCAGCAAAACACAATGGTTGCTAAGTATAGCTTTCATTAAAATGAGAGTTACTTTATAAATCCATTCTTTTGCCAGTACAGTATCTGCTGTAATTTGCCACACTTAAATTATTCATTAATCATCCAAATATGTGATTTGTCATTTTTCTTTATGTTTGAATTTTACATGTCTATTACTGATAATACAGACTAAATTAAAATTACAAGAAATAATTTTATTTGCAGAGGCTTGAGTAATTTACAGTAGGGCTGTGCAAAGTGTTTGAAATAGATGTTCCCCTATTAATGCATTGTAACTCTTATTCTTGGAATGTGAAAGCAGCCTTATCCTTTTTTAAGATTTAGCAAGTTCCATGCACACAAGTACAGATAGTAGGAGATAACCTTGGCATTGGCAACCCTTGCAAAGGATGTGACTGCTTTAATGTTCAAATAGAGATGATTGATTTGCACAGATTTGATATTTTTATTTTTAGGAATTTTAAGATAGTATAAACAGTAAGATAACATAGATAATGTGATTGCTGCAACTAGATCTTCTAGAAGAATCAATGAAATAGAATCATAATAACTCCTATGATTCTGAGGTGTGGACAGAAGAGGAGACAGAATCATTAAACATGAAGCCATTGTTTACTTTCTGTCTTGTTTAAGATCACACACAGAGACAGACACATATACATACATATATACCTATCATCCCCTCACACACACCCTAGATTTCCTTACATTCTCCAATCTTTACTTTCCTAACCTTGCGGTGGTGATGGAAGATGGTACAACTTTCTAATTGGCCATTTCATGGGTACTATAAGATTTTATATATTGACAAACAAATTTACTTCGTACTGTGGGCACACTTTGTAAAATATCCTTCATTTTTCTTTTCAATATAATAGTAGTAAATACAATTTAGGGAGATTAATAGAAAGCAGCTTGAAAAGCAAAAAAAAAAAAGGCTTTTAAGATAGCATCAGTCTAGGTAAATGTAATCATAAAATGGCTTGTATTAAACATAACATTTCAGAATTGCTCAATTATGAAAGTGCTTTTTATTTTGTTTATATATTAGTAAAGAAAAAATAGATAGCTGAGGAGTCATTATTTTTGTTTCTCTTTTTGAGGGAATGTGAGGAATTCTTATGTTAAATTTCAAAACATTGAAGTGTGCTATCAACATGATCTTTTGGGAAATAAGATTACCATGTATGAAACAGAGGAACTTAAGTATGTTATCCTGGATTAAGTTCCTTGGAAATATGGTGTTTTGAGGGAAATTTTTGTAGGATTACAGAATTTTGTGTTTGATTCTAAGTATCAGAACAATTCCACTCCTTTAGAAATAGATGCTGCATTTGTCTGTCTTTGACCAAATCAAGATAGGGGTGCTAATTTTCATTCTTGGATTAGCTATTTGTTTTGATCTTGTTTAATAATAGAGGTGAGTCTAGAAATCTAGGCATTATCCCTGATGATCTTGCCCCTCATCAGAGTTATCATTCTCCTCAGGCATCTGTATCTGCTGCCGGCTAACCACAATTGGGATTGAGTACTCACTGTTTATGAGATACTTGTTGGACAAATAGATGGATTCAGAAGAGACCTTTACTGATTAAGATTTGCTGACCCAAATCTAACAATTTGGCAATCAATATTAAATGGTACCTATTAAAGTTATTAGATAAGGGATTTTTAAACAATATTTAAACACTTTCCTATTTTTAATTGGATAAGAGCAAAACATTTCAGTCCTGTTCCATGACTCATCTTCTATACTTCTCTTGACATAGTTTTAGAGTTTTAAAAGCATATACTATTTCCATGTACCTATATAAATTGTAATGTGAAAGCAAAAAATTATAATTCTAAAGGCCCAAATATGAAGAGAAAAATTATATTTTTCTGACAAAATCAATTTTATTTATGACCAAACGTCCCAGATGTCTTATTATCAAGGTTGTCTCTAATGTTACATGATCATATTTCAAAATTTTAGTTTGTTTATATGTTGAGGAACTTTACCAATAATTTATCATTCTCTGACATTTTTTGTTTTTGCTGTATGTACCCAGAGGCAATTGAGCAAACATTCACTGAAAGCAAGGTCATTCTGTGCATACCAGCAGGTTTATGTGAAGACATGCAGCATAATCTCATTTTGCTTATACAAGTGAATTTTCTTAAACGTAGACTTTCAGATGTGTTCCTTTTCTTTATCAACTAGTTTATTCCTTGCGCCCTTTTGTCCAAGAGTTTGTGTTTACAATTTGAAGCCGCTACTCATGACAGAGCAAAGGGAATGAGATTAAAACTAGGAATTAAACATTTATAGGGAGATCGTTTATCTTCTGCCTATCATAATTAGTAATAAGGCACTTTATACTTGTAGAAGGATTTTGAAGTTGTAGCTATACTGATCACTCCAATCAGAAAGGAAGGGAATGTTTTTGCATGTACATATTTTAACAAATACATTGTTAAGGTATTTCCAGTGAGACTAAGATTTTGTTTTCGATTATGAATAGTTTTAGATTTCCATCAATAAGTGGATAGAAAAACCTATGCAAAATTTCGTATTCCCCCTCAAATCCTGCTATGCTATTTCATCAGGGCTTCTTCAGACTTGTTCAGAATGTGGATCCAGAGTGTCTCAAAAAGAGAAGCTTTCATAGAAATCACCTACTGCATTACCCTTATCATGCCTGAATAAACAAAATCCTCCACCTTTGTATGCTGCCTGGGCTGGACTCAGTTCATTGCTGAGGCAGAAAAGAGAGTTGGACACATTTTGCAAACCCTCTTTGGCGAGGACGGAGGGGGCAGAGACCACACAAGTGAAGATTGATTATAGGGCTACACCTGAGACTTGGAAGACTTATTGAGATTGTTGGCACATGGGCAGGAGAATAAAACTTAGCCTAGTGCAAGCTGACTCAGTCCAACTTTCCTTGAGTTCCATGAACCCTTATTTAACCTCCAAACAGACTAACAATTGGTTGAGAAGATTCCTGTGCATAGATTGTTTAGCAATAAATCAGTTTATTGGTCCTTCATGTGGACCTGGTGTTTTCTTCCTGTCTAGCTCTCATCATACCTTCTGACAGTGTTCGGGTATGTTGAGATTTAAGTTAGCAAGAGGTTGTATAGGTGTATACTGTAGTGTATGGCTGTCATAATTATGGGATGAAGGATAAAGTGGCTAATAAAATCTACTTTAACATTCACATATACTGCTTGAATTCTTTCTCTGGTGAGAATTTTACTGACAGTGAAAATTATACAATAAATGGTCATATTTGATTACCTAACCATTTCCATAAAAAAGCTTTATATTATAGGCCATCAAAAACTGCTCATTTACCAAGTAATGACATGGGTAAGGTGCCTTGTATGAAGCTGCTCTTCAAATGTGATGATTCTGTGGTCTTTTACTTTTTAATCAGATTTTAATGAGATTCAGTCTATGCACATGATATAATTTCAAAGTTGAGGGTAAGTTGCTAATTGAAGTTTTTACTACAGTAGTTTCAAATTCAGGGAGATTTAACTGCCAGTGATTAAAATGGGATAAATATAGTTTGTTACATACATTTCAAAAGTCTGTACAGATGGATGGTGACAATTGTTATAGATAAGGTGTAAAGAAGAATGATCTAAAAAGACTCCCAAAATATCTAGTCTTTTTTACTGGACATGAATTGAGAAAATGAGAAAATATTGGATCTATTATTGGAATATATTGGAAATAATAGAAATATTGGAAAATATTGGTCACACACTCCTTTTGGTAACCACCATCGTTCTACAACAGTGCGAAGCCATCTACAGGCTCTTTCACCTGTTCTCCGCGAAGAAAAGGAGGAGGCCAAGAAGTGTCTGGGTCTGAAGATGGATTGCCAGAAGAGCAGAGTACGGACTGTATAACAAGCTGATGGTGGAGCTGAGGAACGAAGACCCTCGTGCATTCCAGAACTTCATGAGGATGCCGCCAGCCATGTTTGACGAAGTTGTGGAGCGGCTGAGACCCAGGTTGACCAAGCAGAGCACCAACTTCCGGCCCAGCCTGGACCCTGGGCTCACGGTGGCACTGACTCTGTGCCACCTGGCCTCAGGGACCATGTACAGGAGCATGCAGTATGGCTGGAGGGTGCCACACAACACCATCAGCATTGTGGTCAGAGAAGTGGTGCAGGCCATCATCGAAGAATACCTGGAGGAGCTCCTCCAGTGTCCCACCACTGAAGAAGGCTGGAAGAAAGTTGCAGAGCAGTGGTATCAGAAATGGAACTTCTCCCCCACCGTTGGAGCCATAGATGGGAAGCACGTGGCCTGCAAAGCTCCAGCCAACTCAGGGTCCACTTATTTCAACTTCAAGGGCTTCTTCAGCATCATCCTCTTCGCCATGGTTGATGCTCACTACAAGTTCATGTACATCGATGCTTCAGGCAACGGCTCATCTTCAGATGCCCAGGTATACAACGCCAGTCATCTCAAGGAGGGGCTGGAATACAACCTCATCATGGGCTTCTCAGATCCAGACCCCTTGCCCAACGACACACAAGATGTGCCCTACTTCATCGTGGGGGATGACGCCTTCTCCCTCAGAACCTACCTCATGAAGCCCTACACTTCCAGATGCCTCACCCGTGAAGAGAGGATCTTCAACTACAGGCTGTCCAGGGCAAGACGGGTGGTGGAGAACGCCTTTGGCATCCTGGCCAACAGGTTCCAGGTACTTCTCACTACCATGCAGCATCGCCCACAGACCGTGAGGAGGATTGTGGAAGCTTGCTGCATCCTGCACAATCTCATGTGCACCTGCTACCCAGTGTTGCAGAACAGGCTTGTTGACCGTCAACAAGGCAATGGAGACATAGAGCCTGGTGAATGGAGGCAAGGGCGAAACCTGATAGACACTAAGGATGTGCAAGGCCCCAACAGAGACACACATGAAGGGAAGAAGCAGCGCAACCTCCTGAAACACTGGTGCAACTCCCCAGCTGGAGCAGTGGAGTGGCAAGACAGGATGGTAGATGATTAATGGATGCTTCCTTCAGCCTGTCTCATCACACTGATGAGATTGTGCCATGTATGTTGAATGGCCCTACAATGAACAGGGCATTTAATAAAGAGTTCTGTTTATGTTGAAATGTGTGGATGAATGATTACATTATTATTGATAATAAAGGGCCATAGGTGTGGCACCTGGGAGGGTGGACCATACAGTCCCACTATGCTTGCACTGGAGGTTTATCTATCCCACAGCTATTACCCATCCCACAGGTATACTAACCCATCCCAAAGCTATTACCCATCCAACAGGTATCCCTGCCCATCCCACAGCTATTACCCATCCCAAAGGTATCCCTGCCCATCCCACAGCTATTACCCATCCCAAAGGTATCCCTGCCCATCCCACAGCTATCCTTACCCATCCCACAAGCATGCAAAGGCTTAAACCATTTCTAAAAGTTTCCACCAAGACTTTATTTAATAAAATAAATGAAGCAAGTGTGTGAAGCAAAGATAATCTTTATTAATAAGCTGTAAAAGCAAAATGACCCAAGTGTCCCAAGCAAAAATAAAGTCAACAGGTAGCCACCCAGTCTCTGGCACTCTTCTCAGTCACTTCTGAGGCATGCCCATCGTCTCAGGGGTGAAGGGTCCAGTTGCTGTGGAGGTGGCTGCTGCTGGAGTGCTGGTCTGAAGCGCCATTGGGGTGCCTGGCCCCGAGAGGACAACAGGGGATGGTGTGTGGAGGAAGCTCTCAGAGAGCTGGCTCAGTCCTGTGATGTTGAGAGCCCCTTCCTCCAGGACATGGGGTGTCAGCCCCAATATCGATGACAGATGTTCTGAGGCAGGGCTTGGCTTTGGGGTGGAGGAAGGAGGAGTGTACTGGGGATGTCTGGTCTGCAGCTGAGCGAGGTGAGGCGTGGGTGGCATCTGTGGCGTGGGTGGCATCGGTGGCACCGGTGGCGTACGATGAACCCGTGCCTGGACTGGGAAGGGCTGCCTGTGCTGCTGGAGCTCCTGGTAGCCGTAGCCTTGGTAGGTGAGGGCCTGTGGAAAGCCTTGGAAGGGCAGTGACATCACCTGGGGTGGAGGAGCAGACCTGGACTGGGTGGGAGCAGGTTCAGCTGGGTCTGGAGGGTTGTGAAGAAGACCGGTGATCCTGTCCTTGATCACCTGGTACTGTGATTCGGACATGTCCATGAGGGTCTGGTTGACGTAGGTGAGGAATGGCTTGCAGTTGGAGGATGGTATGTTGGTGTGTACCAGCTGAGAGAGGAGATCTACGCTGCTTCTGATGTTGTCCCTGATCTCCAGCAGGAGAGTGTGGCTCTGCCCCTCTGGTCTGCCTCTCTGCCTGCTTTCTGTGGAGGTGGAGCTGGGGGTGGATGTGGGTTTGTCTCTGGTGGAAGTGCCCTCTCCTTGCTCCCACTGCGTCAGGGGGTCCTCCACGTGCTCCGCCACGGGGAGTGCAGCTGTCGGGGGGGTCTCCGTCGTGGCACGCTCCACAGATACCTGCCTGGACACAGGAGCTGACTCTTGGCCAGAAGAGGACTGGCTCTCAGCAGGCTTCCTGAGAGAGAGGGTTGTCAGAGGGGCTGCTCCTTGGTGGTGGATCTCACCCTCCAAGAAGCTGCACTTGGCCATCACGTAGGTCTCTCGGTCTGTCAGCGTGACCGTGGCCTGGCCAGATTTCTTGAGGTGCAGCTTCCTGTACCAGGTGTGCATGTGCTTCCACCAGCTGAGGAGCACCTCTGAAGTGTAGCCCAGGCTCTCCGCCTTCTCTCTCCAAGCAGCCTGCTTCCTTTTGGTGTCTCGATAGAGCCTGTGTCCCTTCCGCCAAAGATACTCGTTCTCCCTCAAGCCATTCGAGCACCTCATCCTCATGTTCCTCTTCGATGGAGTATTGCCTCCTCTCCCGTTCTCGTTCTCGCGTATGCCTCTTCCTCCCTCTGGCAGGGCCATCTGGGCCCTCATCAGAGGGGCTTCGAGGTTGTAGGGGCTGCTCCACCACACCAGCACCAGCAGCAACAACAACAGTAGCAGCAAAAGCAGAACCAGCAGCACCACCAGCAGCAGCAGTAGCTCCAGGATCAGCAGCAGCAGAGTAAGCACCAGCAGGACCAGGATCAGCAGCAGCAGAGTAAGCACCAGCAGCACCAGCAGCACCAGGAGCAGCGCCAGCAGAGTAAGCACCAGCAGAAGCACCAGCATCAGGAGCAGCGCCAGCAGAGTTAGCCCCAGCAGAAGCCCCAGCACCAGGAGCAGCGCCAGCAGAAGCTCCAGCACCAGAAGAGTCAGCCCGAGCAGCAGAAGCCCCAGCAGAAGCAGAGTCAGGTCCAGGGGGTGGGATGGTGGCCCTGTCCTTCTTGCCAGGGCTGGCAGCAGATGGCAGAGGCTTTCTCTTCTTCCCCATGGTTGTTGGCTGGCTGGCTGGCTGGAGATGTGTCTGGCAGCAGGTCTTTCCTCTGAACGGTGACCTGCTTGTGAGCTGCTTCCCTTTATATCCGCAGGGCTGACGCAATGCATCCTCCCCGCATGCGCAGTGAACGCTTTGCATCCGCTAGGCTTCTGCTCTGCATCCGCTTCATCCGCTCGGCATCCACTCTGCATCTGTTCCTTCTGCTGCGCGTCCGCTTCTCTGTGCTCCCCCGGAAACCCTGCGGATGTGCCATCCGCTTCCATCCGGTAGACTTCCGTGGAGCATCCGTTTTACATCCTGGCTACATCCTCCCCCCGTCCGTTCCTTTCCGTTGTTGTCCGCTGTGTTTATGCAAATTCAGGGCACTTTTGAGAGCGGATAACCGGATGGAACATTTTCTCGTCCGCTGTGTCCTTTTTACATACGTTTTGCATCCGTCGGCCTATGTGACAGGCCCTTAAGATAAGCTGGTCCTAAGCCATGAAGGCTTTGAAGGCAAAAACCAGCACCTTCAATTGCAATATATGGAGAACCAATGCAGCTCACCACAATAGGGATGTTATATGTGTGAAATATCTGATTATCCACACAACTGCATTGTGCACAGCTGAAGCTTTCAAATGCTCTTCAAGGGCAGCTCCATGTAAAGTGCATTGTAGTAATTCAGACAAGAATTCAAAGACTGACTACTTACAGTGTTAGGCAGGAACTTTATGAGGTGGGGAGAGAGGGGTTCCCTTTAGTTGGCTCAATTCACAAAATCCTCAGATGCCCTTGCTCGTTCACATGATAATGTATTCAGGATGCAGTGCTTTCTGTTTTCACAGAGTAATGAAAAATGCTCCTTTTTTGGCAGAATCTACAGTAAATTACATTGAGGTTTCATTGTATGTAGTGCAAAATAGAGAGGGACATTAACTTCTTCCAATCCTAATTCTATTCTTCTATTGATTTACTTTATGTACTACTTGTATTTTTCTAGTTGCATCACTCTCTTGGCTCCCATTCACCCAACCCTGGATTAATCTTAAGACATTGAAGCAAAGGAGCCACCACAGAATTCCCCTCCCCCCAGCTGTTACACTGTTAGCTCTTTCACTGCCATAGTCAACTTTAGTATTCAATATTTTTTTAATTTGTATTTTCCCCTAAAATTAAAATACTGCATTTTTATGTTGCCTAGTTATAAGTAAATAATTTGCTTGAATTGGTTATTGTAATATATTTAATATGGTTGTGTGT
Organism: Laticauda colubrina; assembly: GCA_015471245.1. NCBI lineage: Eukaryota > Metazoa > Chordata > Lepidosauria > Squamata > Elapidae > Laticauda > Laticauda colubrina. The sequence goes on along the minus strand of BLBF01000003.1, from coordinate 88,832,520 downwards.
CTCCCTATGGTGATACCTGGAAGAAAATTAAACTTTTAATGTTCAAAAGCTGTATTTCACCTTCAGCACTTAATGAGTCTTAATGTTAAAGTTATCTAAAGTTATCTGAGGAACTGCCTCTTCCTGATTACGTCTACCTATCTCATCAGGTCTCTCAGGAGACACATGCTAGGTAATGGTCCTGTCTGCAAAAAAGTTCTATGTAAAAGGACCTAAGAGGCGAGCCTTTTCTTCCATGGCACTTGCCCCCTTGAATATCATCCGTCCCAAGTTGAGGTTAGCCCCACCCTCATGGCCTTCCATAAAACCCCCTTTTCTCCTGGAAGCTCTCTCTCTCTTTTTTTTCTTTTGAGAAAATCTAGATATTCCCTGGTAATAGGGAACATGCATGCTATATTATGTAATATTTTTTTCTTCTCATGATCTTGCTTTTATTCCTGTTTCAATCATTCTTATTTAATTTTGATGGTATATTTTAATTGTGGATTTTATTGTATGCTGTGCAGAGCCACTTCATGTGAGATGGGTGGCTGTATAAATTTGTCAAATAAATAAATAGCGTCAGTTAAGAAATTGAAGGCACGAAAGGAAAATCTTTTGGGGGGCTGTGCTTAGGGCAGTCTGATGCAGAGCCATTGTTGTACTGTGTTCAGCCATAATTTTTCAGTCTGAGCTGTATACATTTAATGGTACTATAGTCCAGTCCACATTTTGTCATCTTTTATGGGAGTTTTTGTCAAATGTCTTGCTGAAATCAAGGTGGGCAGCAGTGGTGGGATTCAAAAAATTTTACTACCGGTTCTGTGGGCGTAGCTTGGTGGGTGCGGTGTGGCTTGGTGGGCTTGGCTTGGTGGGCACAGCAGGGGAAGGATACTGTAAAATCTCAATTTCCTCCCTGCTTCTGGGGGAAGGTTACTGCAAAATCTCCATTCCCTCTCCATTCTTGGGGGAAGGTTACTGCAAAATCCCCATTCCCACCCCACTAACCTGCTTTCCAGCTCCGTTCTCCTATGCAGGGCAACAAAAGAAGACCCAGCCGATCAGATGGGACTCGGGAGGCAGAGAATAGATGGGGGCGGGGCCAGTCAGAGGTTGTATTTGCCAGTTCTCCAAACTCAAAATTTCCACTACCGGTTCTCCAGAACTGGCCAGAATCTGCTGAATACCACATCTGGTGGGCAGTGTCCATCATACTATCACCTAATTGATCATTTATCCAAAATAGGAGAGGTTGATTAGCTTTTTAATATTTTTCATAAATCCATGCTGGCTACCTCCAAGCAGTATATTATTTTCTAAATACTCACAAACCAATTATTTAATCATCTGTTCCAGAGTTTTGTCTAGCATTGACAACAGGTATTACCATAGTTTGTATTTATCTGAGTCTTCTCTTTGAAAGATAAGAACATTTAACCTCCTGTCCTTTGATACTATTCCCAGCCTTTTATTATTTCTCAAAGATCACAGAAAGGGACTTTTAAGATGACATCTACATTCTCCTTCAAACACTTGGATGTAATTGGTGTGGTCCTGGAGTCATAAAATCATTCAGGGTATCCAGTTGCCCTCTAGCCATCTCTTGAGTTGCTTCTTATTCCTTTTCTCAATTGTTCTGCTTAAAACCCATGTTAATACAGTTCTCTTTGGGGGAGAAGGCCAAAGTAAAGCAGGACCTCCCTCTTCCTGTCATGTAAACATAACTTGCCCATCCATTCCTATTTTATCGTTGTTACTGTATTATCTGGGTTGTCTTTTTCTTCAGAGATTTCCAGGACATCTTTTAAATGCATTCTCAGAAGCATGCTTTTTTATCAGAGTCCAAACTGTTGTTTAATTTTCTTGATCCATTGATCACTACCAGTTTTCTGCCTTCTGTTCTCCTAAAAAGTGGCTCTCATATTGATCAACTATCATGAGGGGGAATGCTTTGGTCTAGGATAGAAGTGGGCAATTAATTTTCTCAAGGGGCCACATGAGAAACTGGAATTGTTGTGGATGGCGGAACCTATAGGGTTGTGAAGTTGCGTAGACATGCATGTAAATTGAAATTTGGGTTAAAAAATAGCAGTTGCCTTCAAAATAAAAGGAATGCAGTTATATTGCATGCATGACATTACACACATGCTTAGGATTGGCTTATGGTCAGTCACACACTCAAAGTCCTGGAAATACAAAATAAAAGGAATGTACTTACATTGCATACAAGGCATTACGCATATGCTTATAGTCAGTCACACACTCACAGTCCTGTAAATAGGCACACTGAAATCACATTCAACCAAACACTGACACACAATTGGTTCTTTAGAGATCCAGTGAATTTAAAATAAGAGCAAAACCTTACTGGTTACAACATACTTATTTGCTCTTTTTCACAGGCACACACAAGATCATCCACATCTACATGGGGCTGTCCTTGAAGAACATCCGAAAGCTCCAATTGGTGCAAAATGCATCAGCCTGCATGGTTTTTGTGCAGACCCTGGTGTCCGCATGTTTCCCCTCTCCTGCGGGAGCTGCATTGGTTGCTGATTTGCTTATGGGTGCAATTCAAGGTGCTGGTTGTGGCTTAGGACCAGGTTATCTGACGAACTGTCTCTTGCTGGTAACATCTACCCGACCCATCAGAGTGGGGAGGCAGGGAATGCTGTGGGTCCCATCCCTGAGGGAGATACACCTGGTGGGACCCAGAAGAAGGGCCTTCTCCATGGTGGCTCCCTCTCTCTGGAGCATCATTCCCCCAGAGATTAGAATGGCCCCCTCTCTAATACTCTTCCAGAAAACACTGAAGATCAGGTTCTGTCAGTGGGCCTGGGGAACCCAGAGCAGGATGGACCCCATGAAATGGCTTGTGTGATCTGTTGTTGGGGCGGGGGTGGGAGTTGAGGGGTAATTTTTTTCCAGATTTTGTTCTATTGTACTTTATTAATTTATTTTTCTTGTTAGTTTTATTGGGTTGGTTTTTTTAAATATGGTTTACATTCTGTAAGCCGTCTCAAGTTGCCATGGGCGAATAGGTGGCAATATAAATTCAATGAATGAATGAATGAATGAATGAATGAATGAATGATTGAATGAATTTACCCATGTGCTTTTCATCTAGGCTGATAGACACTAGTCAGATGGAGGGAAATCACCAAGTCTGGATCCAAGGACAACTCAGAATGGTTGGGCTTCAGAACCCCTTCTATCCCCAGAGTTTTTGCTTTATTGATTCTCAAGACTGGTAGCTGTTGATAGGATTTGGGGAAGGGTTGTCCATAGGCCCAATTGTTTTGTCTGGTTCAGGTCTCATTTTTCCTTTGTTTCCTTAACAATTTTATTCCTTCTTAACTATTCTCCTTAAGGATCTTTTCCTGGCTTCCTGGTCCACCAGCTTAAGTGACTGCTTCATCTTTAGGCATGGCAGCTTCAGCTTCAGCATACACTTAGTTGTATTTGATTTCTAATTTACAAATGACCTCACATTGGCTGGACAAGGAGAGCCAAAGGCAGCATGTGGCTTGAGGGCCATAAAATGCCTAGTTCTCATTTTAGGAGCTACCAGTTCCTTCCTTTGCTGATTGCAAAACCAACAGTCCTCTTTGCAGAGCCATAGAATCTCTGCAGCTACTTCTGTGAGCTTGCAGCAGTTGCTTTTCATCCAGGAGTCCAGAGGCATCACCAGTGTGGAGGCCCTGAAATCTTTGAAACTCTTAGAAGAATGAGCTCTTCTTGACAGATTAGGATTTTCGGGCTAAGTTGTCCAATTTATGGTTCCTTTCACTTGGCTTTGTTCTGGAAAGCATTCTCTGTGTTTACTTCAGGAATTCTGAATAGTTTTTCCTCACTCCTCTTCTCATTCTTTTCAAGGAGGGGAATCAGTCTACATTTCATTCATCTACATTTCTGAAGTTATCTTCAGAAAGAAAAATATCCCTGCATATTGTGAGACTAATTCCTTGCATCTTCTTGTTCCTCTGATGAATATGCAAACTGCACCTCTACTTTCCCTTCTAAATTCATTTTTGCTCATGAGAGCATTGCAAAAAAATATTGGCAGCTGAAAAAGCTAAATCTATTCTTGCTCTATACTGACACCATTTTGTCCAAGTCATCCATCCTAGTGATATCATAGACCCAGCCAAGCTGCAAAATTGATAAACTTTTAATTCCAGTGATAATATATAATCTCTTCATAACTTTTATATTGGATGTTCCCTTCCTGGATATTTGTCAGACTCTACTTCCCATGATTACAGATACACACTGTTTTATCAGATGGTAATGCTTACTTAGTGATGACTTGTTCAAAGTTATGACAACACTGTGGGAGACTTAAAACCATCTTCAAAGCTGCAGCTGTCACAGTGTGCCTTCGGACATGTAATCATGATTTAGGTGCTTGTCAGCCAACTAAGAATTACAATGGATTTAGGATCCCACGGTTATTTTATCACCATTTGCAGGTTATTTTATCACCTGCTAGCTTCCCATAAGCAGTCAATGCAGGAGGTTATAAGTCACTGCTGTCCTGCTTTTCTCCCAAACAGCCCCTAGATGGAGACCTTATACTCCCCACCCCTTCTCCATACTTCCTGCCTACTTGCCTGGGATGCAGTTTCAATGATATATAAGCAAGTACTTAGGGACTTCTACCTCTTTTCATTATTGCAATTGATGAAGTCCTTGTATAACAACCCTCACTTAACAATAACAGCAGGGACTTTTAGGATTGCCATGAGTGAGCAATGTGGTAAGGTGATGTTGCACTTTACCTCAGTTAGCACAGAAATTCTAGTCCCAATTGTCATGGTAACTCAAAGACTACCTGTATATTCTTTGCTGTTACCGTGAGTTATTTGCCTTTTCTCTTAATAACTTAGTTCACTTATATATCTTGTATTGGAGCTATGAAGGAAAAGGATATGTGAACTCACATGTACTTACTAATTCCCATCCTTTTTTGTTTGTGATCCCGCTGTCACAAACCGGTAGCAAAAACTGAGCAGAAAAAAACAGGAATCAAGCCAATGTTCATGTACACTGAAAGTAGAAAATGGGATTCCCACCCAAAGCTCTTCAGTATACAGTGAAACTTTGCAACAAACTCATTTATGTGAATGAACAGTTGAACACTCATAGAACTTGAATCCTAAGGAGGTATCCTTGCTTTATAGATACTCTATCCTTTTCCAGACCCTTGACAGACTCTGAATATTAACAAGAGAGTGTGATTTGATTTGAAGAAGTAGCCCAGATCTTTTGTAACTGATGAATTAGTAACAGAGAAAATTCACTGTTCTTAAAAAAAAATCAATTTTCATTTATAAAGTCTTGCTACTCAAAATTGTACTTTATCATTATTTTCTGTTAAAAAAAAAAAAAAAAGCTTTGAGAATTTCACATTAGTATGCTGCCAGTTCCTATCTCCAGTTTAGAAAGTAACCTGTGATTTTATCTGGACATCTGTGTAAATGATACTACTTTTCTGCTGAGTTATAGTCCATACTATATAGTCTATACTGCAAATCTTTTCGGCACCAACTGCCCAAATTGCAACCCAAAACCCACTTATTTATTGTGAAGTGCCAACACATAAGGATGGGGTCCAACCAGTGTTACAGCCGGTTTGGTGAGCGCGCATTTTGCACGCGGCCATGTGCTGTGTGCGCAACCATGCCTAATGAGTGCTGTATGCGTGTGCATAGCATTTGCAAGATATCATCCACTGTGCCGCTTGGACAGTTGACAAGCACTACGCAAAGCAGCTGAGGTTGAAAAAGCAGAAAATAAAGGACAGCCACACTAAGTACAAATAGTGGATTTCATTTTATTCAAAGAGACTCTCCCCTTTCAGGTGGGTTAAAGTGAGGAGAGGGTTCTTGCTTAGATAGCTCCCCTTTCCCATAAGAAGCAACATCTCATCTCTCCCTCTCTTTCTATCTCTATCTTTGTCCCTCTTTTTCTTTTATATCTTTCTCCCTCTTTCTTTCATCTCTCTTTCTCCCTTTTTGTTTCATCTCCATTTTTCCTCCTCTCTCGCTTTCTGCGTCTTTCTCCCTTTCTCCCCCTCCCTCTTTCTCCCTTTTTCTTTCATCTCCCTTTCTCCACCCTCTCTCTGTCTCCCCTTCTCCCCCCCTCTATGTCTCTGTCTCCCTTTATCCCTCTTTCTCCCTTTCTCCCCCCTCTCTGTGTCTCTCTCCCATGAGCTGTTCAGAGCATCCAGAAGTGGGAGGTGCTTCAGTCTCTTCTGGAAAGGCTGGGCTTAAAACTCCGGGATGATCCTCCTCCTCCATGGGACACCTCCCCAGCGTCCCCCAGTTTTAGCTCAGCCTTCATGGTAAGAGGTTGTGCATTCCCTGACTGGAACGGTTTTCTGATTCAGCTGTCAAAATTCAGGTTTGCTCTTGGGTTAATTCGGCTTGTAAATTTTTCCCCAATTAATCTGACGATTTCAAGGCTTGTGGCTCTATTAGGTCATCCCCCCAATCAGTTTGAGAGCAGTTCTTTGTGGCTGGCGGAGCCTGCCACTGTGTAGGCAGCCTGAGACGGCTGCTTCAGTCAATTAGCTTATCTAATCCCCCAGTCTTATCTCTGTGATCTTGGCGGAGCGCTTGCAGCCGCGGCTCACTTCTCCTTGCTGTTTCGACTGACAGGATCATTTATCTGACAATTTAGAGAGCAGCAGCAGCTCGTTAAACTGCTCAGGCAATTAACATCGGAGATTCTGTCTTCCAGCCATTTTCAACGGCTGGCTTCAAGTTTGTGCCTAAATATCACAGGCGCCATTCGCCGCTGGTTTCCCTTGGGGACGGGGGCAAGTACCTTCCCACTCCACTTCCCTGGGATTATTTTTCTTTTATCTTGCTGGCGTTGGATAAGCAGGCTTGTCCTTAAACAGTGTTAAGCCTGGGTTCCCCAACCAGGGTTAGGTAGACAAGCTAA
>BLBF01000003.1:88791963-88825580 GCA_015471245.1 Laticauda colubrina | reverse complement strand
TAGTATTTCACCTAAAACAGTTAGGGTGAACAATGTTATCCCTAACAAACAGGATTTTTTTCTTTTTGCAATTGCTTTTGGATCATTACATTGGAGTGAAGACGCAAGTGCCATTTCAAACAGCGGGACATTTTTGACAGGAAAAGATCCATCCAGGCCCTGTATAGCTGGTTTCCCTTGTTGGGGACCAGGGATCCAGAATATTTCTTGTCTTGGAGCACTTGGGGTTTCCCTTGTTGGGGACCCTTAGACACTGTTTCCCATATGCACAGTTTTACATGTAAATATAGGCACATATAGGTATATATAAATATGAGTATATATGTGTGTGTGTATAGATATATATATTTAGACTTACACTCCTGCAGAAGCGTTCTACTTTCAACCATAAGGGTAGGCATCACCCCTAAGTTCAATAATAATAATAATAATTTAAAAAAATTTGGAGGCATGAGAATCAGTCCTCTACAATGGAAGGTGACAACGTCTTCCTCTCCAAGACAAATAAGTCCCGAGATAAGTCAGTGGGCCCCAAATAGGCCTCTAAGGCGGCGGATCAGGATGCCCATAGACAGCACCAAGCCTTGGAAAGGCAGTTGCAGAAACGGGCCAGGGAGGCGGATAAGATGGCTATGAAACAACAATCGGATTAGGGCCCAAGTCCATTGTGGGGGCCCTTGGACTTATCCAGCCAGCCCAGACAGGCTATTTCTGGGCAGCCTCCCATCGGCATATCTCCTCCAATGAGCACTTGGAGATCTCGGATCCGGCGAATCCCAGAGGCAACCTTCACCCCTAAGGCCACCGGTTAAGACAGGAGGAAGGATTACCTGAGACTATTCTCATCGAAATGAGGCAGTGGATGGAGATGGCGATACAAAAGGGCATTGCGGCTGGAGTTCAGCAATCCCATCCAGACCAGACACTTTTCGGCTACTTCAAAAGCGGGCTCCCTGTCTGCTCGATCCTTTGCACATATGGGACAGCATCAAACTCAGGTATTCCCCAATATTCCTGACATACCAGTCCAGGGTCTTCGGGAGGAGGTGGAATTAGATGATTAGGATGTTCCCATGGAGGTGGGGTCGATCCATCAGATGGACTTGGGGTTGTCAGAGGCTGACCCACTAGAATGGGACCCACTAGGAATGTCGGATGACAAAGGCCTCATTCTGGACCAACCTACCTTTTCTGGCCTTTTTCGTCCGCACCTCTTTAAATCTTTACTGTTCAAAGCAAAGAACACTGCTAAACTAGGCACGTCAAGCCCTTATCCATTGTCAACAGGGTCTCAGGACAAATCCAAGGATCTAATATTCTCACAACCAGCTAATGAGGCAGAAACTATTCCTGTCCCTCAAATGTTTGCTGAATTAGTACAAAATCAATGGGCATCAGCACCATCCTACCCAGTCCCAACAGGGTACGATAAACGATATTATAATTTGACACCAGAATTTTCATATTTTCTCCAAACGCCGGAGGTGGATGAGCCCATTGTGGCACTGGCCTCTTCAACATTTCCTAACGAGGCCGAGGAAGCCCTGAGACCGGAGGAAAAGAGAGCAGAGTTGGCACTCCGTAGAGCACATGTTTCTGATGCCTGGGCCATACAGCTGCGTCCTTTTTTACACGGTGCTCCCTATGATGGCTCTTCCACTTGAGAGATATATTGCCAGCGTCAAATGTCAGAGCCCACCAGGACATTGCTAAGATTATTGCAGCGGCAGAATTCTCCACTGACGCCACATTTAATGCAGTCAAATTCTCGCCTAGAGCCATAGCATCTCACGTATCAGCACGGAGATTGCTATGGTTCAGACGTTGGCAGGCGGACACCAAGCATAAATGCAAGCTGGCATCAGTCCCAATATCAGGGGATAAATTATTTGGCAGTGTCTTGGAGCCCCGCTTATTGAGAATAGAAATAAGAAAAAAGTGCTTCCCCCTCTTTTTCGGAGGTCTGAAAACAGAACACCCCAGTTGTTTCGAAGGGGTTCCTTTCGGCCCTATTATCAAGGCCCATACATTCCCAGATCGCAGAGGGCATCAGGCTACAGGCCCATTTTTAGACAGGATAGGTCAGAATCTTCCAATAGAGGTCAGCGGGGAGGCCAAAGCAGAAGAAACCCCAGAGGTACCGGAGGGTGATTTTTTCATCACACCAAGTGAGTCCTTGACAGCAGTTCCCATTGGAGGGTGGCTAAAATTGTTTGCTGATCAATGGGACAGCTCCACCTCTGATGCGTGGGTCAGGGACTCTGTTAGGTTTGGTTTGTCGATAGAGTTTCAATCCTCCCCCCCCCGAACTTTTTCATTAGGAGCCCTAGGTCCATGGACCCCATTAAGAGAGCGTTGATGCAGGAGGCTATCAATCATCTTCTGCATATTCGGGCCATTAGAGAAGTCCCATGTGAACAACAGGGTCAAGGCTGTTACTCTCTATTGTTTGTGGTCCCAAAGAGTTTGGGGGGCTGGAGGGCAATTCTGGACCTCAAACATCTGGAGCAGATCATTGGTTTATCGAAAATTCAAGATGACTACTCTCTAGTCCGTTCTCAGCATCAGAGAGAACGATGTCCTGACCTCTATAGATCTGACAGAGGCTTATCTACATACATACCAATTAGACCTGCTCACTACAAATATCTTAGATTATCTTGCATATACCAATTAGACCTGCTCACTACAAATATCTAGATCTTAGACCTGCTCACTACAAATATCTTAGACCTGCTCACTACAAATATCTTAGACCTGCTCACTACAAATATCTTAGAATATATCGCCCTACCATTTGATCTGGCTTTGGCCTCTAGAACTTTTACTAAGGTCCTAGCGGCTTTGACTGCCTCACTCAGGATCAAATCTATTCATTTACAATGTTATCTGGTTGATATTTTAATTTTGTCATCTTCCAGACATCAAGCAAATTTGGATACCAAGATTACTCTGGAGACTCTTCAAGGTCACGGCTTTTCCATAAATTGGGATAAAAGCCATTTGATCCCCTCAACTAGGTTAGTTCATTTAGGGGCAGTGATAGATACCATGGAGGGCAAGATCTTTCTCTCTCAGGACAGGTTAAATAGTAGCCAGTCTTTGGCCAGAGAGATCAGAGCCTTAAAGAGGGTTTCCCTGGCAGTTCTGCCTCAACTGTTAGGGAAACTGATTTCTTGTATTTCCTTTGTGCCTTGGGCTCGATTTCATTCTAGAGATCTGCAAAATAGTTCCTGCTACCTTTCCAGCGATCCGGAAGAGCCACTTCCAATGTCTGGATAAAGATACTGCACAATGTTCTCTGATCGCTCCGCTGGTGGTTGGAAAACACGATAAACAAGGGGTGTCTTTTCAAGAAATCTTGCAGGGCAACTATCACAACCGACGCCAGCCTGGTACGATGGGGGGAGTTCATTTCCATTCCCACATTGCACAGGGAATTTGGACTATTTTCAAACAATCACAAAGCATCAACCTGTTGGAGCTGCGAGCAGTTCATCTAGCGTTACACAGTTTTCTACCCCTTTTCCAATCACGCCACATTCTAGTATTGAAAGACAATATCACAACCAAGGCCCATGTAAACAGACAAGGGGGTACTCACTCCAAACTTCTGATGCTGGAGATGGCCAGGTTATTCAAGTGGGCTGAGGCCAATCTGTGTTTCTCAAGGCGCAGAGCACACAGCAGGAGCCTTAAACACACAAGCAGACTGGTTCAGCAGGGCCTCGATAGATCAGGCAGAGTGGCGCCTACACCCGTCTCTCTTCCAGGAAGCAGTGCAGAGGTTTGGGCAACCGGTGATTAATCTATTTGCCTCTCCCTGCAATGCCCAATTGCTCTGGAATATTTCAAGGTACCCGACTCAGGGGGCAGAGGCCGTCAATGCCCTGCAATGTCAGAAGCCTCCCGGACTTCTATACGTGTTTCCTCCACTCCCTGTAATAGCCAGGTTGAATCCAGAAGTTATTGGAGGAACGAGCGGAATTGATATTGGTCACCCCTTACTGGCCCAGGCGAACATGGTTTGGGGACTTACAAGATCTGTCGAGAGAACAACCTTGGAAAATTCTACCATCAAGGGTTTCCCTCTCCCAAGGGCCGGTACTTCACCTGGACCCACAATGGCTGAGCCTAGCCGTATGGAGATTGAGCAAAGCCATTTAAGGACCCAACAGATTTCAGAGGATGCCATTGCCACCATACAAGCATCCAGATGGTTCTCAACAAATCGTATATACGAGGCCACGTGGTCCACTTTCTGTTGCTGGTGCCGGGAGTCTAAGATCAACCCAACTGTCCCATCAATAGGACAATTATTGGACTTTTTACAGGAGGGGTTGACCAAGGGCCTATCTCCAAATACTTTAAGCAGACATGTGGTGGCCTTAGCCTCAGTGATATCCTGGAGTGACCTTCGTTCCATAGCGCATCATCCATATGTCCGCAGCTTTCTTAAGGGTGCTGCAAACTTACGACCTCCTGTAATTCACTGCTATCCCACTTGGAAGCTCAACAAGGTGTTAATCGCACTTACAACTGGCCCGTTCGAGCCTTTAAGAACCGGTAGTCTCAAATTCCTGACATATAAGGTGGTCTTCTTAACTGCGATCACATCCGCAAGGAGGATTTCCGAACTGGCAACATTGTCGATGAGAAAGGACCTGTGCGAGTTTCATGTGGACAGAGTGGTTCTCAGATTGGATCCATCATTCACCCCTAAAGTAAATTCAGTCTTCCACAGAGCGTAAAGTTGGTGCTTCCAAATTTTTCTCCAAAACCATCTCATAGACTGGAGCAACAATGGCATCGACTTGATGTTTGAAGGGCGTTAAGCATCTATCTAGACCGCACGGTGGCATTTAGAAAATCTGAGGCTCTTATTTCTATCCTTCAACCCATCCACTTTAGGTGTCATCGACGACCATTGCTAGATGGTTGAGAGCCACCATAGCTAAAAGTTACGAATGCCAGTCCATCTCAGTTCCTAAGGGCATTACAGCCCACTCAACAAGGTGTGTGGCAACATCAGCAGCATGGGCCACATGGGCTTCCATAGACGAAATTTGCAGAGCAGCAACTTGGGCTTCATCATCGCCCTTTATCAGAAATTATAAAATTGATGTCTATGCCTCAGCGGACACATCATTTGGCAGAAGAGTCCTACAGAGGGTCCACAGAGTTTAGGAATGGATTTTGATCCAGACGGAGTCCCTCCCTAAGGACAGGCCAAGCTTTGGTATGTTCCACTTCTGGATGCTCTGAACAGCTCATGGGAGAAAGGGCGTTGGTAATCTGATATGCCTGTTCTCTGTGAGCTGTGAAGAGCATCCAGGCCCACCCATTTCTTTCCATCTGGTGGGGTTCCATTCCAGTCAGGGATCTAGATTAGGTGATGAGTTCTGGACTTTGGCACTCAGTCTTCGCAAAACTGGGGGACGCTGGGGAGGTGTCCCATGGAGGAGGAGGAGCGTCCCGGAGTTTTAAGCCCAGCCTTTCCAGAAGAGACTGAAACACCTCCCACTTTTGGATGCTCTCCACAGCTCACAGAGAACGGGCGTATCAGGTAAGTACAACACTCTTTCTCCCTGTCTACCAGTTCTCTGGCTACACACACTGTTGCCTGGAGATGAACCAATGGGAGAGACGGGCAAAGCCTTCTGTAGCCCTCCCCACATGGCTCCTGAACTGACACCTGTGACAGAGGGAGACTGAGAGCAGGAAGCCAAGCTTTGGATTGCGGTGGGCATTGAAAGTATCAGGCAGCAGCACTTCCTTAGCCATGACTGCCAGGCGAGGGAAAAGACATCGGGTTCCGCCCCCACAAAAGGAAACAATAGCGATCACAGACAGCCCCAGCTGGCAGGGAAGGGGAATGCTCCTCTGGTCCCCCCAACTTTTCCCCCAGCCACTTCCTCGCTTTTCCCCTTGGCTGCAAGGCTACCCAATTGCCACGAGAATGTGGCTTCTCCTGTATGCAGAGAAGAGATGCTGAGAGACGAGGTGGGAGGGTAGAAAGGGCTTTTGGAGGCTAAAGGGGATTAAATCATTACCTTTCTCCATGCTCCAGGGGAGCTACTTAAGGTGATCATGGCTTTCTCTCCTGCTTAGAGATAGAAGTCCCGCTGATTGGGATTTTTTTTTTGTCTCGGAGCAAAGCAATAGAGAGCTTTAAATGAGACAGAGGGCAACCAGGAAGGGGGAGGGCAGGGCCAACCAGGGCAGGGGTGATTTTTTCTTGCAGTCCCCGTAGCAAACCCGCATTGTGGCTGTTGCCTCCTGCCTCTGCACATTGAGGAGGCTGAGCAGCAGCGGGAAGAGCGCAGAACTCCTGAGCTGCAGGAAGTAGATGCCAGCGATGTCCGAAGATGTTGCAAAGGGGAGGCTCAACCCCCCAAAAGTGCTCCCGGGCACTTTTATGCAGGCCACAGAAGTCAAGCGAGGAGTCAGGGCAGGCAAGCAAGCAAGCGGCAACAAGCAAGGGGCAGGAACCAGAGAGCAGCCAAAGAATCATGAGGCAGCACGTGTCACTCTGGAGGCGGGAGAGGCAGATAGGTCAGGGCAGTGCCAGCCAGTGGGACAAAATTTAAATGGTTTGGCTGGGTTTTTTGCAAATGGGACAGGGAAAGGCAGCATGATCTAGACCAAAAAATCAGCAGGGAGGCACGCACGCGCAGTGGAGCTGAGTTGGGCTGACTGCTCACATGCCTGCAGAGAGAGCTCTGCATGTGCCATAGGTTCGCCATCACGGGTCTATACTAATATGTTTACACATTATGATTTTAAATTATTTGAATTTGTACAGTGCTTCTCAAATATTTATACTATATTTCTATCAATAAACAAATATTCATGTACCTTTATAACTGCTCCTATGTGTCATATGCTTCCCAACAACATCAGGATTGTTTTGAGAACACAAATTGGGACATCTTTTACCACCCTGACCTAGAGGAGCACACTGCAACTGTTCTGTCTATATCAAACATTGCACAGATACTGTCACTGTGGACGAACGTATTAGGATCTATCCCAATCAGAAACCCTAGATAACCAAGGAAGTCCAGCACCTCTTGTGTGACAGGACCAAGGCCTTTAGGTCTGGTGATGGAGCAAGATACAGTGTTGCCAGAGCTAACCTGAAGAAAGGTATTTGGAAGGCCAAGATTGATTATAAGAGGAAGATTGAGATAATTTTTATAGCAATAACATGAGGCAGGTGTGGGGAGGGATTCAACAAAGTCCAAACCATCAACTGACCAATGTCATTCCTGCTGAAGGGGATGCTTCATTGGTAGAAGAACTGAATCATTTATTTGCTTGCTTTGAAGTGGAGACATCAGAGACATAAAATACAAGCCAATTGTAGCCCCCACCTCAATGTGGAGGAACAGGAGGTGAGGAGCATTCTGAGGGCTGTCGAAAAGCTGCCAGTCCTGATGGTATCTCTGGACAAGTGTTTAAAGACTGTGCTGATCAGTTGGCTGCAGTCTTTACCAGGATCTTCAATGGGTCTTTATCCCAGTCCACTATTCCATCTTGTTTGAAGATTTCCACCATTGTTCACTGCCAAAGAAGTTCCCTTTCAATAACCTCAATGATTATAGACCAGTGGCACTCACTCCTATCATTATGAAGTGCTTTGAGAAATTGGTCTGCCGGCACATCATTTCTGGTCTTCTGCATACATTTGATAAACACCAGTTTGCATACAGAAGAAATAGATCTACACAGGGTGCTGTAGCCATCACTCTTCATACTGCTGTGACTCATCTAGAACAGCAGAGGGGCTATGTGAGGATGCTTTTTATAGATTTTAGTTCTGCATTTAACACAATTCTTCCACATAGACTAGTGTCTAAATTTATGGACCTTGGCCTTTCTTATTCAACCTGCCTTTGGGTTATGGATTTCTTGTCTGGTCGCTCACAGAGGGTCAGATTCGGTAATCATACCTCTTCAGCCTTTATTCTTAACAATGGTGTTAAGCCTGGGTTCCCCAACCAGGGTTAGGGAGACAAGCTAAACAGAATGTGCAGCGTTAGTCAGATAGGCACACAGATAAATGAGTGAGCTAAGCTTGTATGTTTATTAACATACAGTAAAAATAACAGATACGCTTGTGCTATCAAGAATATAGTTTATTCCATTATAAGATCATAGCATAGTCAAATAACAGTCCAATAGTCATGTATCATGTAGTCAGTCCATTCAGGGATATTCAGTTAGCAAAGTCCATGTAGAATATCCTATGTCAGTTCACTTACAAATCAGTCCTTTGTTGTCTCTCCCGTTCGAGCAATGCAGTCTTGATTCCAAGCAGTAATCAGGGATCATCAAAGCCAGAGAGTGAGCAAGCTGTAGACTTGCTACTTTTATATTGTTTTCATAACCACTCCCACAATTGCTATTTCACAGTTAAAGCTGCAGACACTTTAACATACACTAACTATGATTCATAGTTATTATTTCACCTAAACCAGTTAGGGTAAACAATGTTATCCCTAACAAATGGTATACCACAGGGTTGCGTGTTGAGTACCTTATTCTATACTCTTTATGTGCATGACTGCATTCCCACTCACGCTAGTAATACTATTGCTAAATTTGCAGCTGACACAGCAGTGGTGGGACTCATCTCTTGGGGGGCTGAGTCTGCCTACCGAAATGAGGTGGACCGGTTGCTTTCATCGTGTAGAAATAATAACTTGGTCCTCAACACTAATAAGACCAAGGAACTTATAGTGGATTATAGAAGGAACCGATCAGACATCCAGCCCTTGCTTATCAATGGAGACTGAGTGGAGCAAGTGGCCAGTTTTAAGTTTCTGGGTGTTACCCTAAAAGTGGACCTGACTTGGGGTGCCCACATTGCAGCCCTGGTCAAAAGGGCCCAGCAGAGATTTTACTGCCTGAGAGTTCTCAGAAAGCAACAACTGAATGAAAAACTGCTGGTGACCTTCTACCGCTGCACCATAGAGAACATACTGCACCTGTGTATGGTTTGCCAATTGCACAGTGGCAGATAGGAAAGCACTCCAGAGGGTTAACGTCATTGCCCAGAAGATCATTGGTTGCCCTTTTCCCTCTTTGGAAGAGCTTTAAAACTCCTGCTGCCTTAAGAAAGTGCAAAACATTCTCAAAGATCCATCTCATCCTGGGAACCCTTTTTTTCCAACTATTACCATCTGGCAGACGGTACAGAATAATAAAAACAAAGATAAATGGGCTGAAAAACAGCTTCTATCCCAGGGCAGTAGCCCTTTTGAATTCTGTTGTATAGTGCAGTATTGGTGCAGTGTCACGGGTTTTCTGTTCAATGTGTGAAGGGTGAAGACTCTGTTCGTGTTTATTTTCGTGGTCATGTTCATGATGTGCACTGAAGATGGCGTTTGATTTCATTGTACGAGGGGCAATGACAATAAAGTAAACTAAACTAAATAGGATATGGACATAACAAAAAGTACAATGTAAAAAAAGGCCTGTATATAAAGGAAATCTGTTAAAAATAATTGGCCTTCCCTTTACAGCCCCATAATTGGCCTCATGATTGACCTTGCAAATGGGACATTCAGTAATAACAGGCCTTGGGACAGCTTTGGAAAAAGAGATAAATGAGTAAACAGTTGTTATTTCAGGGTTCTGTTAAAACCATAAACTGCCTTAAAATCTCTTAATACTTAAACTTTTATGTGGAAAAGGATGTCTCCTTTCATTGCTGATGAAAAGAGCATGTTTGGAAAATGTACAACTTGAACTATAATCTGGTAAATTGGAAGGTTGACATCCACTTCAAATGCTACTTGTTTTATTTCTTTTGTAAAATGAAGAAATCTCACCCCCCCCCCCCTGCATTTTGCCTTCAGTTGACTGGGACCATTGCTTTGAGTAATGATCCTCTGACTGCATATTTTCCAAGTGCCCACACACCTAGCTTCTTCCTTCTCTCCCACTTCCCCTGTTGTGAAAAAGTCTCTCTTTGCAAGAGTCTGTTCCTTATCAGTTCAGAGAAAAGGTTGCAAATGTTGCTTTCAAAAAGAAAAGAGAAAAGAAAACATAGAATTTTTTTAATGAATAGAATTCTTTATTTGCCGTGTAATTGGACACACAGATAATTTGTGTCAGTGCATAAGCTCTCAGTGTACATACCACAACTGTGATAAGCCATAGATCATAAATCATAAGATATACACAACACTTGATAAATTGTAATATACCAATAGGAGAAGGTAAATAGGAAAGATGAGAGGTGAGAAAAAAGTGATGACCCTGATGACACAGATAAACCTCCAGGTTGCCTTAACAACTTGCTTAAAGGATTAAATGACCAGCTGTCTGCAAATAATATAAATCCTTCCATTCCCCAGTCAGAGCTGAAGAAGCTTCTTGGATGAGAAGCAAAAAATCTTCAAAGAAAAAACAGACTCCAGTTGCCTCCTGAAAAGGCACCTTTGGAACAACCATGACCTGAATGACTGAGAATCTCCATAGACAGTGTTAATTTTAATTTTGTTGTTAATTTATCAATTTTTGTCAGTTTTATTCTGTATGATTAGAAATAGAATTTCAACACTCTGATTAATAGGCTAGATCTGGTTCGCAGCAGAATTAACCAATGCAATTTTGCACTGTTCAAATAGAAGCTGCTTCAGTCAATATTTGACCAATAATGAATCCTCATTAAATAATAAAATGAGTTAGTAGTTTTTACCATGAATTCAAATTCAATCATTCTTCAACTGCTATAACTGCTCTGTATAAGTTCATATTTAACCAAGCACCGAGCATTCTAAATATTTATCTAATTTCTGCTACATAAATATTGCAAAATTGTACTTATTGGAAGATATAACTTATGGAAACATTTGCATAAAGTGTACATAAGTTAGGTTTTATTTAATCAAAACTGCCTGAATTCATAGCAGTAGCACTTAGACTTACATCCCACTTCACAGTGCTTTACAGCCCTCTCTAAAGCCCGTGTCCCACTGCACCAACGGATGCAAAGAGGATGTAAAGCAGACAAAAAAGCTTGCCATCCATTGGAACACGCGATGTTGTGTACTCACTGCGTACGTGATTCATGCGCTGTATCCCTCAAACATCTGTCTACTACTATTTCATCCGCTCAAAAAGTTTTGAGCTGCACAAAAAGTTTTGAACTTTCTGCTGTGTACGATCTACATCCGCAACACATACGGGCAACAAATGTTCTACGTCTGTTGTCATCCATTACACATCCGCTGTATCCTCTCGGCATCCTCTGGACATCCCCTCAACTCACATCCGCTGCAGCTGAAAGCGGAAAGAGGGAGGAAGCGAAAGGTACATGGAACGTCCACACAGCGTTCGTAGCACAGAAATAGGATGTAAGCGGATGCATCTCGTATATAAAGCATTAAAACAGACAAAACGTTTGTATATGGGATGTATCTCAGATATTTAGGATGTCTGGAATATGCCTAGAGTATGTGGAAGGACACCTAGCGGACAACCGACATTTCCTATAAAAAGGGGGAGGAAGTCACCTGGATCTCACTATCAGTCCAGCAGCCTTGGTGTACAGACCTCTTCACCCTTGCTCTTCCACATCATCCATTGATCTCCACCATGGATCATCACACACTCCTTATGATAGCTGCCATCATTCAACACCAGAACCAAGCCCTCTTCAAACTGTTTCACCTTTTCTATGCAAGGAGAAGAAGGAGACGTCCAAGAGCTGTGTGGGTCCGACGATGGATCGGGAGAAGAGTGGAGTTTGGACTCTATGACAAGCTGATGGTGGAGCTGAGGAATGAAGACCCTCGTGCATTCCAGCACTTCATGAGGATGCCACCAGCCATGTTTGACGAAATTGTGGAGCATCTGAGAGCCAGGTTGACCAAGCCGAGCACCAACTTCCATCCCAACCTGGACCCTGGACTGAAGGTGGCACTGACTCTGCGCCACCTGGTCTCTCGAACCATGTACAGAAACATGCAGTATGCCTGGAGGGTGCCACACAACACCATCAGCAAAGTGGTCAGAGAAGTGGTGCAAGCCATCATCGAAGAAAACCTGGAGGAGCTCCTCCAGTGTCCCACCACTGAAGAAGGCTGGAGGAAACTTGCAGAAGAGTGGTATCAGAGGTGGAACTTTCCCCACACCGTTGGAGCCATAGATGGGAAGCACGTGGCCTGCAAAGCTCCAGCCAACTCAGGGTCCTCTTATTACAACTACAAGGGCTTCTCCAGTATCATCCTCTTCGCCATGGTTGATGCTGACTACAAGTTCATGTACATTGATGCTTCAGGCAATGGGTCTGCTTCACATAGCCAGGTATACAGCGCCAGTGACCACAAGGATGGGCTGGAACGCAACCTCATCATGGGTTTTCCAGATCCAGACCCCCTACCCAATGACACACAAGATGTGCCCTACTTCATCGTGGGTGATGACGCCTTCCTCCCTCAGAACCTACCTCATGAAGCCCTACACCTCCAGACTCCTCACCCGTGAAGAGAGGATCTTCAACTACAGGCTGTCCAGGGCAAGACGGGTGGTGGAGAACGCCTTTGGCATCCTGGCCAACAGGTTCCAGGTACTTCTCACCTCCATGCAGCATCACCCAGGGACTGTGAGGAGCATCGTGGAAGCTTGCTGCATCTGGAACAATCTCATGCGCACCCGCTACCCAGTGTTGCAGAACAGGCTTGTTGACCGTCAACAAGGCAATGGGGACATGGAGCCTGGGGAATGGAGGCAAGGACGAAACCTGATAGACACTGTGGATGTGCAAGGCCCCAACAGAGCTTCATGCGAAGGGAAGAAGCAGCGCAACCTCCTGAAACACTGGTGCAACTCCCCAGCTGGAGCAGTGGAGTGGCAAGACAGGATGGTAGATGCTTAATGGATGCTTCCTTCAGCCTGTCTCATCACACTGATGAGATTGTGCCATGTATGTTGAGTGGCCTTACAATGAATAGGGCATTAATAAAGAGTTTTGTTTATTTTGAAATGTGTTGATCAATGAATAAATTGTTATTGATAATAAAGGGTCACATGTGTGGCAGCTGGGAGGGTGGACCATACAGTCCCACTATGCTTGCACTGGAGGTTTATCTATCCCACAACTATCCTTACCCATCCCACAGCGATCCTTACCAATCCCACAGCTATCCTTACCCATCCCACAGCTATCCTTACCAATCCCACAGCTATCCTTACCCATCCCACAGCTATCCTTACCAATCCCACAGCTATCCTTACCCATCCCACAGCTATCCTTACCTATCCCATAAGCATGCAAAGGCTTAACCCTTTTTTCAAAGTTTTCCCCAACACTTTATTAAGTAAATAAAATGAACCAAGTGTGTGAAGCAAAGATAATCTTTATTAACAACTGTCTTAAGTAAACTGTATGACTTTTTTAAAAAAGCAAAATGACCCAAGTAAAGTGTCCTTAAGCAAAGATAAGGTGAACAGGTAACGACTCAGTCTCTGGCACTATTCTCAGTCACTCTGAGGCATGTCCATGGTCTCAGCTGCCAAGCAGGCAGGGACTGTGGAGGTGGCTGTTGCTGGAGTGCTGGTCTGAGGCGCCATTGGGGTGCCTAGCCCCGAGAGTACAACAGGGGATGGTGTGTTCAGAAAGCTCTCAGAGAGCTGACTCAGTCCTGTGAGGTTGAGAGGCCCTTAAGGACCTGGGATGTCAGGCACAGGACTGAAGACAGATTTTCTGTTGAGGGGCTTGGCTGTGGGGTGGAGGAAGGAGGAGTGTAGTGGGGCTGTCTGGTCTGCAGCTGGGTCAGGTGAGGCATCTGTGACGTGTGGTGTACCTGGGCCTGGACTGGGAAGGGATTCCTCTGGTGTGGGAAGTCCTGGTACTTGTAGCCTTGGTAGGTGAAGGGCTGTTGAAAGCCGTGGAAGGGCTGTGACATTGCCTGGGGTGGAGGAGCAGACCTGGAGTGTGTCGGAGCAGGTTCAGCTGGGCCTGGAGGGTGGTGCAGCAGTGCTGTGATTTTCTCCTTCATCAGCTGGTACTGGGCCTCAGGCAGGTCCATGAGAGTCTGGCTCACGTACGTGATGAAGGGCTTGCGGTTAGAGGATGGCATATCGCTGTGGACCAGCTGAGAGAGAAGTTCTGTGCTGGTCTTGATGGTGTCCCTGATCTCCAGCAGGACAGTGTGGCTCTGGCCCACCAGTCTGCCTCTCTGCCTGCTTTCTGTGGAGGTGGAGCTGGGGGTGAGTGCTTCTTCTTCTTGCTCCATTTGAGACAGGGGATCCTCCACGTCCTCTGGCATGGGGAGTGCAGCTGTTGGGGAGGGGTCTCTGCCGTGGGGCCGTCCAAAGACATCTGCCTGGACATGGTAGCTATCTCCTGGCTGGAAGAGGAGTGGCTCTCTGTGGGCTGTCTGAGGGAGAGGGTTGACAGAGGGGCTGCTCCTCGGTAGCGGATCTCACCCTTCAGGAAGCTGCATCTGGCCATGACGTACATCTCCTAGTCAGTGAGCTTGACAGCGGCCTGGCCAGATTTCTTCAGGTGCAGCTTGCCATACCAGGTGTGCATGTGCTTCCATCATCCCAGGAGTACGTCAGAAGTGTAGCCCAGGCTCTCTGCCTTGTCTCTCCAAGCTGCCTGCTTCCTCTTGGTGTCGCGATATAGAGCCTGTGGCCCTTTCTTCACAGGTACTCGTTCTCCCTCAGCCATTCCAGCACCTCCTCCTCATGGTCTTCGGAAATGGAGTACTGTTTCCTCTCTCCCTTCTCCTTGCCTTGCCTCTTCCTCCCTCTGGCAGGGACTTCAGGGCCTTCAGCAGCAGGGCTTTGAGGGCCTTGGGGCTGATCCATCACACCAGCAGCAGAAGCAGGAGAAGCACCAGCAGCAGCAGCAGGAGGAGAAGCAGCAGCAGCAGCAGCAGGAGAAGCACCACCAGCAGCACCACCAGGAGCACCACCAGCAGCAGCAGAAGCACCAGCAGCTTCAGAGTCAGTTCCAGGGGGTGGGATGGTGGTTCTGTCCTTCTTGCCAGGGCTGGCAGGAGTAGGCACAGGCTTTCTCTTCTTCCCTGACTATCGAACCATGGTGTTCTTTCAAGATGTCTCTAGCAGCAGGTCTTTCCTCTGAATACTGACTGCTTGCGAGCTGCATCCTTTTATATCCGTGGAGCTGACGCAATTCATCCTACCCCACATGCGCAGTGACCACTTTGCATCCTATAGGCGTCCGTGATGCATCCGCGTCATCCGCTACGCATTCGCTCCTTCCGCTACGCGTCCGCTTCACTATTCTCCCCCGGAAGCCCTGCGGATGTGTCATCCGCTTCCATCCGCTAGGCTTCCTACGAACATCCGCTTACCATCCTCGCTACGTACTACCCCTGTCCATTCCTTTCCATTGTCCGTTCTGTTTATGCAAATTTGGGGCACTTTTGAGAGCAAATAACAACGGATGAAGCCACCCCCGAAATTTTGCTCGTCCGCTGTGTCCTTTTTGCATACGTTTTGCATTCGTCGGCCAGTGTGACCTAGCCTTAAGAGGTTTACAGAGTCAGCATATTGCCCCCAACAATCTGGGTCCTCCTTTTACCAACCATGGAAGGATGAGTCAACCTTGAGGCTAGTCACAATCAAACTGCTGACAGCAGAATTAGCCTGCAATACTACAGTCTGTGCCACCATAGCTCTTCTTCATCAATTTTTCTAATTAAGGAAGCTTTATCCAATATTAAGATTCCTCAGTATGCATTTCAGCTATATGATAGTAGTCTCTTGTGATTTTGTTGTGTTTGGCAAATTTTTTCCATGTGCTCATACTTCAGGAATGAAAAAGATGGATTTTTCTTAACGTTTAGTCTCCAGGAATAAACTGTTATCTTGAGAATGTTGACAGGTGCCTTTGGTTCACTTTTAATCTTCAGATCAGGATTAGCTTTTTTATAATGGAATGAGCAATTTCATCATATAGATTCGGGGGAAGGGATATTAAAGTAGCGGAGAAAGTAAAATTAGAAGTGGTATAGAAGAGGAATGAAGAATAATTGGAATATGTACACATCCATGAAAAAAAAGTTCATGTTTGGATTGAATTTTGTTTTCTTCTTGATTTTGCAGGGTGATACAAATTGATCAGGTGTAAAAGTTGTTGACTGTGAAAAGACTTAATTTCATATTTATCTTAATTGCTCAGCAATTAGAATGGGCTTTATCTTACACAAATCAAATTCACAGATTAAGTAGCTTTGCTGGCTTCTGCAGTGACGGGCCAAATTTTCTTTTCTTTCTTTTCACAAAAGTAAAAGCAATTAACTATTTCCATATCTGTTTGAAGAATTCACAAGGAGCCATATTTGTCTTAACTTTGTCGTACTTTTTTGTACCTACAATCATGAATGTTTTGCTACATTAGTCCCAAGATTATGGAGTAGTGGTTAATAGACTGGATATTTATACAGTAATTTTAGAATTCAATTAAAATAATTTGCTTTTTTTATGTATTTTATGATTATGTTATACTGCCACAGAATTTATCTTGCATATGAATTGAAAATAATATTCTTATAGAAAGATTTAAATGGAATCTGTGACAAAAAATCGAAAGTTACGGATTTTCAAATGAAGGAGCTGCTGATCCAGTTCTATAGAGGAATGATTGAGTCTGTCATCTGCACCTCTATAACTGTCTGGTTTGGTTCTGCAACCCAACAAGACAAGACAGACAGAGACTCCAGAGAGTAATTAGGACTGCGGAAAAAACAATTACTACCAACCTCCCTTCCATCAATGACCTATATACTGCACGAGTTAAAAAGAGAGCTGTGAAAATATTTACAGACCCCTCACATCCCAGACATAAACTGTTTCAACTCCTTCCCTCAAAACGACACTATAGAGCACTGCACACAAGAACAACTAGACACAAGAACAGTTTTTTCCCAAAAGCCATCACTCTGCAAAACAAATAAGTCCCTCAACACTGTTCAACTATTACAAAGTCTGCACTATATCACTCCTTATCACCCATCCCCTCCCACTTGTGATTGTAGGACTGTAACTTTGTTGCTCATATACTTATGATCTATATTGACTGTTTCTTAGTATGATTTGATTGCTGATTGTACCCTATGACTATCATTAAATGTTGTACGTTATGATTCTTGATTCTTAACAAATGTATCTTTTCTTTTATGTATACTGAGAGTATTTACACCAAGACAAATTTCTTGTGTGTTCAATCACACTTGGCCAGTAAAATACTCTATTCTATAAAGTCTTCATAAAGTATGAATTGAAGTATGCATCTTTGTATTTAATTGCAGCTGTAATTTTTTATTATTTTTTATTATTAAATTTATTTGTCTCATCTCATTTCTAAGCTATTCCAGGTGATTTACAGCATGAAAAACATAATCTTGAGATGTGTTCATATTGTCCTCCAGTGGCATTATTTACCTGAATTGCAAATGATTTTTAAAACTATGTGGATGAATTCCTTGAAATTTACCTCTTTCCGAAATATATTAAAATTGTAAACTCTCAAGATATGAAAAACTACTTGGAAAAAATAGCAATGCACTATTAGCAGTAATACTTTTAGCAAGACTAAAGCAAAATAGAAAAAAATGATAATATATCATTGATATATTTCAGAATTGACTGAACATATTTACAGAATTCTCACTTTAGCCTTTTAAGTGCTAGCTCAGTAGTTTTCTTCAAATTATATGCATTTCTTTTAAATAATGAGTTTTTATACCAAAGGCAAACGTGATAGACTTATGGGCTGATCCAGCAGAACTCGTTCTGTTTTAGAATTCAGTTACATAGAGTTGGGATTTATTGAATGATTTCCCACTGTGAGATTATGATGAGTAATCCCTAATCCTGGGTCCATTTTCTAGTTGCATATGTTGTTGGATGTGTGTGCCTAGCTGTTCTTTGCGTTTGTCCTGGAAACCAGCAGTGTCCTGCAAAAGCTGAAGCTTCTTGCATGAGAAGTGAAACATCTTCAAAGAAAAACCAGAAAGTCCAGTTTCCTCTTGAAAAAGCACCTTTGGAAGAACCATGACCTGAATGACTGAGAATCTCTATAGACATTTAGTCCTGCAAAAGGGTTTACAGATCCTTGTGGTATATTCCCTTTGGAATAGGATTTTTGGAGTCTTTGCGTTGCTACCCTCTAGTGGCCGTCACGCCTTATTGCAGTGACAGCAATAAAAGAGTGGGTGAGGCAAAAGAGGGAAGCAGAGAGAAATCAATGCACAGAGAAATCGAGACTGGAAAGAAGAAGGGAGGAGTCGCTTCATCAGCCATTCTTGTCTTACAGGGACCCAGCTGTCACTGGGAAAGGAGGAGGGAGGGAGAGAGAAAGAGAATTTTACTATTGTGTGAATCAAGAGGGAGGGGGCGGGACAGGGAGGAAAAAGAGAAAAGTGAGGAACAGCATTTGTTCTACCTGAACTCGAGCTTTTTTGCAAGCTAGTGCTGCTTCTGAATTGGAAAGTAGGAGCCGGCACTGCTGCTGCTACAACAACAGCCACACATCATGTCTGGTTACCAGGGCAAGAAGAATATCCCCAGGATAACTGTAAGTGACTTAACCTCCCCTGTCCTCTCTTCTTGCTTTTGTTGTGCATTCTTTTTGTATTTGCTACAATTCGTGTCAGCAATATGGCCAGCCGTGTTGCTTCAGAGGTGCTAGAATGTGTTTTAGTAGGAATAAGAAGGTAGCCGGTTAGCATACAGAAAAGGAAGGGAGTGTTTGCAGGAATGGCCCCCAAGTAAACAAATAGGGAGTTTCTGTTAATCTGTGCAAGTGAGATGATTGTAAGGATTTCATTTTGAGTGCTGACATGTTTATTGAAATGTAGGGTGCTTATGAAAAGAAAGCACTGTTGTTTATTTGCAATACAGACTTAAACTGTTCTGATCAGCTAAAGCCCCCCTCCCCCCACTTCCTGTTGTCCAAAGTGTCTACAAGCATAGTGAAAACATTCTATTTACAAACTTACATAGGGGAAGTCGCTATTCAGTTTGAGATCCTATTTTTTGGGGAGGAGTGGAGCTGAAGGTTAAGCCAAATGTTTGATCCTTCCTCACTTTATGTCATTTTATTTTACTTTTTTTTTGTTTTCATTTCTTAAAAAAGATGCTGTTATCTGCAAGCTGTCTGCGGCATGTTTTTATTTCTTGCAAATTTGGGTGCGTCATGTGCTTTGACTATCAAAGAGGGAAAAAAGGAATTGTTCTTTTATAAAAAGAGAAGTCAGATTTATCAACTAATATAAGGAATGTTCATTTATTATGTAATGTTTGCTAATCTAAAGAAAAATATATTCTCTGTAAAGCAAGGAAGAGAGAGAGGGACTAAAATATTGCAGCATTTTGCATCTTTCTTGGCGTGTGCTCTGCAGATGCCTTTCCAAGATTCATACTCCACCCTGACTTATTGTTGATGCAATGAAACGCCTTGCACTGGGGGTACCCCCTTGGTTTTTAATAGGCCTGGGCTTTTTTGTTACTGGCTTCTGATACAAGGAGTGCAGCTGTACTTTGTCTCTAATGCATCTTAATGAAATCTTTTGTGGGATGGGATATGCATTGGGGGAATAGATGGCTACTCCATCTTTGTAGCAAACAAAGGAAGCACAATGAAACACACACACACACAACATACACTTGACTGAAAGCTTAACATCTACATATAATTTTCCTGGAAAAAATGTTTTTGATTAAAAGTCACCAATTTTCTGTTAATCGAGTGCCTTGTTTTTTTAGTTTAAAAGCATGGTTACACAAGTTACAAGATTAATTTTGTAGTGAGTGAAACATGTTTTTTCCCTGTGATCTTAAATAACTGAATTACTTAATAAAATATGACATTCTAGCTTGTTTATCCCATAAAATAGGATTCTCCTAGAATATTTGGTCTTTGGGTGATTTTGTTTGTTTATTTTAACATGCAATCATATCAAGGATCCCAGTCCGTGGTTATTTCAAGAAAACATAACATCTTCACTCATAGTTCTTCGATTATGTTTTAAACATAATTGATTTATTACCATAATGTACCCACTATGGATCAATCTTTTTGCTATTTAAATCAGTCTCATCTGCTGTTTTTCAGTTTGAGCAATCCAGAAACAAAATACAAATGTACCGAGTATAATACAAAGGACCAGCCTGGAAAACTGATGTATTTTCTTTCCCCTTAGGTCTTCAAGGTGTGATCCACATCCATTAGCTAAATTCTATGATGTTGTTTTCTTTTGTGCTGTGCACCTGACTGCAGTACTTCTGCTTCTTTGATAATCTGTGCAGTTGCCACACCTACTTTGGTATTCAACATCACAACACTTTCTTCGAAATGCTGGGAAATCCATTTTCACCAGGATTTGGTCACCCATATAGTATCTAGAATTCATATTCTAGAACCCCTCTGTCAGGGTCCATATTGCCAAGGATGTGTCCTTTGCTTCAAAACAAGACAACTCTTGTGAATTTGGCCTTAGGATTTGTACTCTGCCTTGCAGTTATGGGTATATAGCTTTGTGTAATTTTTAATGCTTGTCTATCTCTCCAGAAGAATTGAAGAGAAATAATTCTTGCTGAGAAAGTGATTTTGAGGATGGGATGGGTTAAATTAGGTCATTTGAAAAAAGATTTTGAGGTGGCAAGTGAAGAAAGAAACTAATTTTCTAGATCAAATATATTTTTGCATTTATGCATGATTGGTGATAGACATGTACAAAGGTTACAACACTATTGTGCAAATGTTCCTTACTCAAAAATACAAGGATCTATAATTCTACTGGGAAGTGATCAGAAGTCGCTTATTAAGGAATATTGGGACCACCTCAGTGTATTCCCTGCAGAACCAATGGTGTGTCTTCTGAGTAAAGTTCTCGAATCCCTCTGCATCTATTGCCCTAAAGGAACATATTTTACAAGAAGAAAGAAGTGCTGTGGATCAAGAATATATATGCGGATTGCTGCATAGATGATGCAGGTTTAAAGCAATTCATAATATTCTCATTATTTGCTAGGCTGGCCATCAAGGATATATTGTATAAAACCATGTCAAGTTTCAGCTTGATTTCCAATCAGATAAATGTAATAATTTATTCTTAAAATCATGAATTCTTAACAGTCTAGAACATAATCAAAATTGTGATGGAAATTATTTTAATGTTAAAATAAAGAGAACTTCTCAAAAGAAGAGATGTTAAAAACAGTAGATTCTGTTGAAAGTCTTTAAAAAGTATGAGAAAGAAACTTGGGATTTTAATTCAACACATTATCTTGGAACTCATTGTGTACTCTTTAAGGTTATATAGGATTATTAAAAGTTATATATTTTTTCCAAATGGTGTTTGGGAGTATTAATCAAATTAGTACTATAGTGCGTCTCTGTGGCAGTTGGCTCACTTAGTTAGTCCTCTTGGCTTAATTGTTTTCAGGAAATTGGAAAAATATGTAGCATACATTAATCTTTCTAATGTAACTTTATTGTTCATTTTTTTATTCCTTTTATAACATAGTTTATATTTGAATTTTTGAAACTGTTATGGGTGTTGTCTCAAAATGGCTGCCTTTGACATGATAATTCACAAAATAGCCATTTCAGAAATTGGTGAACTGAATTATAGAAACCTAAAGACATGTTGCAATCATGGTTTGAATCACAGACTTCTACTTTAAACCCAGCAGAGTGCTAGTTCAGAGAAGGCAAAAAGATTTGCCTTTTTTGGAGGGATTAATATCCTCTCCCACATTATCCTTCGGTCCAGATCTAGAATGTAAGAGATGAAATCTAAATATAGTCTAAATAAAAGAACAAATCCAGAGAAAGAAGAACTCATCTAGACTTAGAGATTTAAAAAATACAGGCATACCCTACTCTTTGTTTTCTGTTTTCCATTGCACTGCTTTGTCTCCTTAGTTTATCTGCTTTACAAACACACTTGCTTTATCTTTTTGAATTATCTAATTGTCAAAAAGTTTTGGAGGATGTTATTTATCTTAACTTACTTATGTTACCTACTTATCTACTTTTGAGGGTCATACCTAGCTGGAAAAATAGGGTGGATGTAGGAGATGGAACAGGCTAAGCCTGCAGGAGGGGATAAGATGCATCATCAATTTGGAGTCTCTTGGTGCCCACAAGATATCTAATCCCAGCCTTTCTTGAATTCTGTTGATTCTTATCTACCACCAATTTACCTTGACTGTTAGCTCAGATTTTTCTTTAGAGGCAGCATGGAATCAAGTTGTACTCATTTGAACAATCCTGGTTCCAGTTTTATTGTACCTGATAGTGGCAATTACCTCATCTCTTCTTTTCATCTCATCTTTACCTATATTTCAAGGCTGAAATTACTTCATTTTCAGGGGTGAACAGGAACGGAAAATGAAAAGATCTTGCTAGGAGAGGCCATCAGACACATCATCTTACTGGCACTTTAGACCAGGAGAGGCAGCCCAATGACCTTTAATTGTTTTTAAATTCTCATTAACTCTAGTGGTTAAGATTCTGGACAAAGAATCAGGGAACCTGTGTTATAGTCCTACCTTAGGTATGGAGGTTGGGTGAAGAACTTGGAGCCAGTCAACCCAAGGAAGAAGAGAATGGCAAACCTCTGGAAATGTTGCCTAGAAAACTGAATGTACATGTGCTTGTCCATGTAATTACCGTGAGCTAAGTCTGGCACTAACTGCCTCCCCCACCCCAAGTCAAAATGGCTAGAGATACATATAGTGGGATAGGCAAAAGAGTATTAATTGTCTAATCCAGTTTTAAGGAAACTATAGTAGATATGAACACATTGGAAAAACACTCAGACCATGGGGAGCGTTATGGCAGTGTATACACCTGCCATACTACAGAGCATGGGACTAAACCATCTTGTGTACTGTGTACAACAGCAGTTCTTTGCCCCTTAGTTGTCAGCTGCAGTGATTCTTATTGAGTAGAGGAAATGCAACAACTCGAAAGAGCGAAATACTGTCACTGTGTTATCTTTCTGATGTTTCTTTTCGGTAAGAGGAATGACTTTTAAAAGGTTGACTTTTTTCCAACAAATATACGTTGATTATCATAAACGTGGAAAGCACTGGGGTTTTCTTGACAAGGGTAAATCAGCTCTTTTTTCAACCTTAATATAGTGTCTAGTTATTTTTGAGTGTCAGTCTCATGACACACTAAATATTGCAGACATGGGGATTGAATATGGATAGGAGGATATGTTCAACTTTATTTATTTGTTTATTTACTTATTAGAATTATAAGAGCTCAAATATGGTGTCCATCAGGGCTTCCCTTTTTTAATTCAAATAAGAAGAAAAATAATTATGGAGAAGTGACAGTGTGCAAGGAGGTGCATTTTTGTTGTACCCATCCAGGAAAGTTCATCCAGTCAATTTACATGGCATATAGCAGCAGCAGTAATCCATGAGGCACAACTTTGGCTATCTCTTGAAATGTAATATAATATACTAACTATAAAAATGCCTTTGTTGCTCATACTTCTGCACTACAGTAGTTTATTTTCAGTTAAGAGGAGGTTCTACTGAACAGAAGCTCTGCAAAGGACTGCTTAGTATGCCAATCTTGCACATGCCCTTCTTCAATCTTGTTTTCAATCTTGTTTTCAAACTTCAATCTTGTTTTCAAAAGTAGCTTTGTGGTTTGACATTATGTACAATATAGAATTCAGGAAATAAACTCTTTGAACCATTTCTAACAAACCTGGAAAGCTGTTTTGATATTTTGTTTAGTAAGGCACCAGGCTAGAAAGCAAGAGACTGAGTTTAAATCCTGCCTTAGTCATGAAAGCCAGCTTGGTGACTTTGGGCCAGTCTCTCTTTCAGACCAACCAAACTCAAAACATTGTTGTGAAGAAAATAAGAGAAGAGAGTGAGTTGGATATATTCACCACCTTAAGTTATTTTAGAGATTTAGGCTAGGCTAGGAAATCAAATTATAATATTAATAATTATAAAATAAACAATATCCCAGAAGAAGGCAATGACAAACTACCGCTGTGCTGTTGCCAAGAAAATTACTTGGATATATTGCTGTTGCCAAGAAAATTACTGTGGAGTTTGACTCAAATAAATTTGAATTGAGAGGAATTTACTTTATCGTAAATAAACTATCTTAAGTAATTTAAATATTCTGAAATGACTTTTATTTTCATTCATCTGTTCTGATTAATCTCATAGTGGTTTATATGTTCTAGATTATTTTTAATAGAGATCAATTAAACTGTCTCTTTTAAGGAATCTGGCAGTAGTCTCTCTTTTGGCATCAATTAGTTAGGTTTTTTTTTTTTTGCAAGTTAATGTTTTGTTTATTTCTGGACTAAATCTTTTCTTTGTGATTTCTGTTAATTTGTCCCAGCAAAACAATAAATCCAGATGCCTTAATTTGTTGCAACCTTACTTGTACTCTCTAGGTCAATTTTAAGGTGTTATTAAATTATTATTTTATATTGGTGTTTTAATTCTTAGCCACTCAGGTTTGCATATGAGATGGGCAGCCATATAATTTGATTAAAATAAATAAATAAGAAATCTCCATATTAGGATACTTTATTTCTCACAAAGACAGTCCTATTTGTAAAGATTTAAAAGTGATGGCATTGAACTGTTGTTGGTTGGCTTTAGAATCAAGGTATTTAAAAACAGTACAGTAACACCAGTCATACCGTAGAACCTTTTACAATGCTGAATCATGAACATTATCTCACAACCTGGTATTGGTATTGAAGGTAGTTGTCTCCTGATAACTGAAAGTAGTTGGTATTGAAGGTAGTTATCTCCCTCTCTAGGAAAAAAACTTGACTTATAGTAGTATATTGTTACTTCTGTGTGGGAATTCACAAACAATAAAGTTTTGTGTAACAATAGAGAATATCCCATTTTATACTGGGGATTTAGAAGGTTTAAGTCCTATTTAAGTCAGTGGAAAATGCATGAAGACTTGGGGAAGGCTATGCTTTAGTTATGTAGACTTCATGAATGAGATTATTATCATCTGTATTCTATAGATAGTGCCTCAGGCTAATAATGGTTAATGATCCAAGCTGACATAGGGTTGGCAGGAAAGCGTGGTTGGGTGTGGGAAAGCTTAAATGAGTTTTGGCAGAAAGAACAGTGTGTTTATTGTGATAGTCCAGAGCTTCTCAATAAGCAAGCTGAAGTCCTTGCTTTAGTTAATCCTTTTCCACTAAGTGATATGGTTTCCTCTTCAGTTCCTCCTATATATGAATATTCCATTTTAAAATAAACATGGTGTCATTGTACATATCCTCTCTTTCAGCTTCACAGCTAATGTTTTGGATGAGTTTGAGGCTTATTTTTTTTCCTTATTCAATTGATAAATATGTCTGATTTCACAATCAAGTTCTTTATGGTTATAATTGCAATATTTCTAAAATGGGAATGCTTAATTCCTGATCTGGTACATACTATGCTTTTGAAATTATTAACGGTGATAAACTCCTATTCACTTTTTAGAAAAAGAAACCTGAAAAATTACTACATATTTTAATACAGAAGGAAATGCTCTCCATAGTTTTTATTGCTGCTTCATATTATTATCATTTACTCCTTTCTTGAAAGGGCAAAAGGGTTCAGATAGCTTTCCTCAAGCAAAAAGATAAGCTTTTGGTACAAAAGAGGAAGATAGACCTTCTTTGTTTTGTTACAAGCAGAATAGGAAACAGTCCTGGCTGCTGGGTTCATCCATGATTTTGGGATGTCAGTCATCAGCTTGATCATCCTAGCATTTCAGGTGTGGGGTCCGCTTTTCAGGTCAACAAGTGCCATCTTGCACGATCAAATACAGCATCCAGGTTTTCATGTCCACATTTAATGTATCTTGCCTCCTTTACTCCTCCCCCACAAATTCTGAGAGGCCTCGCCTTCTCCCTACCTCACCACCCCCTCCTGAGAGGCCTGCTGAAACTTCCTGTCATGGCAAAATAAAGAAAAAGCCATGATGGAGGAAAGAGAGGAGGCCCACATGCAAGTTTCAGTCCCCTGCAAGTTTCCACACACCAGTGCACCTAGCTGGCTAAGGTCTCCTGGCCCACAGTGGTGGAGGGGAAGTTGCAATGCTCCTATGATGTAAGAGTGGCACTGTCAAGCACCAAATTTTGTTCACTTGGGTTCTACAATTTTGAGAAGTTGGCACTTTGGGCAAGGATTGTAAGTCCCTTTGTTCAATGCCATTGTAATTTCAAATGGTCACTGAATGAACAGTTATAAGTCAAGGCCTGTATTGGAATGATTTTAGAGGGAGAATAAGGAAAAGCGGGTGCATATCCTCAGTAGCTCCCAGCATGGCATATCTCATCAGTCTACCCAGACCTAATCTTCCCAATGCTTACCCTTTGTTCTCCTGTGAGCCATCGCTACAATAGTTGATGTGCAATATACAGTATATGAATGCCTTTCTGTCCATCCCTTTCTTGCCTCCCCTTAGCTCTTCTTGATTTTTCATTCATGGCATATCCCACTGGATAATCCAACATCTGATTTGATTAGTGCCTTCCTTTCTTTGCCTCCCCATAGCTGTCCCTAATAATATTGTATTGCATCTTTCATTGGCTTAGCCTGCTTTTCTCCCCTTTATAACTGGATACCTTTACTGGAGATTTTCTGCACATCTAGTAAAATTTGGCAAGTTTGTTGTATTCTGAAATCCCACCAGTAAAATGCCACCTTGAAGCAGCCCAGAGAGGTCCTCTGTGTGTAACTGAGCCTTTGAAATAATGTAATCCGCAGTAAAAAAAAAAAAAAAGGCATAAAGATATCCATCAAAAATAAAACTTTTAATACATTGATATCAAGGAAACAATAGTACAAAACAGCAGGGACTAAGTTAGATCACAAGTCTCTATGTCATATGTCAATCAATGTCTTCAAGGCTCTCCTAAAAGACAACAGTGTCAGGGCTATGCAGGCTTCAGTATTCCAAAGGCTGGCACAGCTAGAGACAAGGAACCTCTCTGGGTCCTTCAAG
The DNA here is from genome assembly GCA_015471245.1 of Laticauda colubrina. Lineage (NCBI taxonomy): Eukaryota > Metazoa > Chordata > Lepidosauria > Squamata > Elapidae > Laticauda > Laticauda colubrina. Next base: position 88,798,570 of record BLBF01000003.1, on the reverse strand, counting down.
ATTATTTCACTGATGGGATCCAGAGCATACTTTCCAAATCTCACTAGATGTGCAGAAACATCCAAGAATGAAAGTTGTATATGCCTCCAGGTTCTAAAGAGACCTTGAATATAGATGAGAATCATCACATTGAACTGCACTGGTAACCAGCGTCACTTGCGAAGCACAAATGTCACATGGACAAAACAAGATATACATGAAACTTTTTGCACAACTGCATTATAATCCCATGTAGAGCACATACAAGAAGTGATTAAGGCTTGAGTTGACTGTGTAAATGGCCGTAATGGATATAATTGGCACATAAGTTGTATTTACAGCTGCTATTTGCTGGTTGATCAAAAACCAGAAATCTAGGAGCCCCCCTCCCCTCAAATGCACACAAGTTCCACCTGGGATAGTGCAATCCCACTGAAAATTTATTGGGAGACCTCTGGAAACAGGTGTATCACCACTGAATCTTCTTAGGGATTAGCCTGTTCTTGCCTATCCACACTCCTCCAAATCCAAACTTCAAAACAATTTTCTTGAGTGCAATTTCCATGAATTTAAAAAAAAAAAACCAGGCTAGAGCATAATGATATGTGGCTTTTAAGAATGACAGGATGTGGGACACACCAAAGGAATTGCTATGTGTGTAGTGCTCTTGTTTTAGTTAGGCTGCAGGCTCTTTAGGATAGAACATTTCATTATCACCTAGTGAGGTTTCCCCAATTCCAATTTCTCTGGAGACTTAATATTTGGTAGTCATCAAAGGTTTTGAACAAAGGTTTTGTTCAAAACCTTTTTGGATGGGTGACAGAGCATTTTCCTCTTGAAATTTTTTCTCTTCTTTGTACAAACCAAAGCATGATAGACCTCTGATTTATTACCCAATAATTCAGCCCTGAGTTCACAATAGTATATAAATGATAGATTAGTAGAAGGCTTTACATCTTAAATTACTTGCAAATTACAGTTAACAACCTTAATTGCTTTCTAACTATGAATTCTGAATGCTTGTGATATTGCAAAGAAAAACCACAATCATTTCACTTTCCTAAACAAATTCAGGTTGGTTATTTTCATACGAAAATTAATTGGCTTTTCTACCAGATGGTCATTTTGGCTTTTCAGTGTAAACGCTGAAGTTCTGCAGTGCGCACAGCATTCCTTGAATGCTTTGCTAAAGAAAAAAATAAGGACAGTTGAACTGATTCTTGCAAATAGGGACATTTCAGAGAAATGGTGCTTGGTCATAATTTACTATTATTAATTAAAACAATGTCTTCTGTATCTTTTCAAAATATTCATGAAATATTTTCAAGTGATTGAAAGTTTTATAGGCACTAGACAGATTCGTCAGAACCTGTACTACTTTTATACATACAAAGCAATGTCTTATAGCAGGGGACCCCAACCTCCAGGCCACGGACTAATATTGGACTATGTACTGTCAGTAACCGGGCCATGTAAGCAAGTGAAACCCCATCCGCGTATGCGCAAGATCCAGTGTTCAAAACCATGCTCTCCTGATCTGCGGAAAATACACCCTCCATAAAACTTGTCCCTGGTGCCCAAAAGGTCGAGTGCCCCTGTCTTATAGCATATTTTTCTGAGGAGAATTTCATTCAAATACACCATTTTACGTATTCAGAAATACCCATCAGCAAACTGATTAGAAAGTCAAGCATTTCAGAAAATATACTATAAAAATACTTGAGCCAGGCTGAATAGAGTAGTTGGGATATGTTTCTGGTGTTAAGCTGAGTATCTGAACCTTCAAAATATCCCTGCTTTAATATAGAATGCATATTTGGTAAAGATAGAACATCCTTCCATCATTTTGTCAACTAAAGACAAATCAAAACTTTTCTGAATAAACAGATCACTACTCTGCCATAAGCCTACCAGTAGTTTGAGATGCAGAGGCTTATCCTGATTGTTCTGAGGTAATCACCTTTGTAACTTCTCAAATCTGAGCTCCTCCTTCAGTCCAAGTATGCATTTAGGAACCGTACATTATATTCTTTTCTATATATAGTGCTGCTGTTGTGGCATTAGATAAGATTGTGACTAAGTGGTGAGATTATTGCCAAATGAATACCAATAACTGTGCTGCAAAGGATTTAATGTCCATCAGTTGTTCAGATTTTTGCTTTTATAATACATTCTCTGAAGCTGATTAACTTTTTAAAGTGTGGTACTAATCTAATGACGACATTCAAAAAGAATGTTGTTAGAAAATAATTAACAGGAATTTTCAGTCGGAACACAATGAGACACATTGTTCATAAACAGCAATGAGAATACTTTAGACAGACAAAGAAAGTGGAAGGGCAGTTTGTAACCCAATGTCCCATACAGAGTATGGAAAGAACATGGAAGGATTTTTCAAAGTGGATTCATCATTAATTTCTTAATTAAAATAATGTATTAAAATATGCATACCAAAATGCATAATATATCAGAAGCAACACATATTATGACATCTCTGGTTTAGACAAGAAAGGAAATTACAGTGCTCAAAACCATGTGTGAGCATCCTTCATGCATATTTTTCAGGGAATATTTATGCTGTGTTGATGGAAGTCTTCTGTCCATAAAATAAGTCATTTTTCTTTTCTACAAATTGTTCTATTGTTAATCTTTTTTCTCAGAGTTCCAACCTCTAAATGGCATGTGTAAACTATAAATGAAGTTAATTTAAATGCTTCAAAAGTTTTGTTTGACTGTAAACAATGCAAAATGATAGGAAATAGTTCTAATGGCTGGAATTTCTAAGGGCGGGCAGTATGATTGACTTTTGCTACATTTTCCTCCATTGGTCCATCCCAAATCCACCATTGGATGAGCTGAAGTTCCTGTCTTTTCTAAATTATCCTTTCTAAAAACATAGAAAATCAAGTTTGGCATGGTTTAATTCAGCTCAATATTTGAATTTTGTATTTCTCCCTCTATTCCTTCTGGAATGGAATAGATTGATAGAAAATGACATGCACTTTAATTGTATAATTTACTACATGGATATTCTTTGTTTTTCTTTCACACAGAGTGACCGTCTTCTTATTAAAGGTGGAAGAATAGTCAATGATGACCAGTCATTCCATGCTGACATTTACATGGAGGATGGTCTTATAAAGTAAGTATACAGTTTCCAAAGTTTGGAAAAAAAATTGAAGAGAGAATTCTTTGTTACCAGTTTCTGTTTGGGTTTTGGCTGAACATCCTAGTTTATGTACTGTTACTTCATACTTACTGGCTTTAAATTCTCATCATATTGAAGTATTCCGTGGTGAAGAGAACAGGGGACAAGATTAATTTATGTCAGGATTATGACTTGTCATTTCATTATAAAGCGAAGGGAAATTTTTAAGTAAGGCTATACTGTCTGATGCTTTTTATCTGACTGCTATCTGTGTTTGCCAAGTCATAATAATCACTTATACTGATTAAAAGCTGTGCTTTTTTCTGATCTATAAATATATCTACTTGGGATTAAAGCCCAATATCATTATGAATGCTTTACATCTAAGGTCTGTCATATTTCTTACGTAATTTATTACCTGCTGGTTTGTCCAGTGTAACTTATTTTAACTGTTGGTTTATAAAAAAAAAGTACATTGTTGTGCCATCAGCAATATACTTTGTAATTTACAAATAATTTTTATTTGAAGCTCTCAGTGGCCTTCGGCATAGCCTGTTTTGCTAAGTATACTTGGGGATTGTCGCTATTCCTTCCCCCATCAATAGGATGGGGGAGCCACATTTGGACTAGTGGTTAAGGCACCAGGCTAGAGTACAGGAGTCAGTGAGTTCAAGTCCCACCTTAGCCATGAAAGGTGGCTGGGTGGTCTTGGGCCAGTCACTTTCTCTCAGCCCAAACCACCTCACTTTTGTTACTGTGGGAAAAATAGGAAAACTAAGCTGTCTTGGGTATATTGGCTGCCTTGAGTTATTTGTAATAATAAAGGCGGGATACAAGCAAATAAATAAAGTAAAATAAGGGAAGACAATGTCGCAACAAAAGGTGCATTAAGAGGTAAATAAATGGCAGTTGCAGTATTAAAAATTGCTTATTGCTTTATCCACAGTTACATGAGATTGAAGACAGCAAGCATAGATTCAGAAACATTATTTTTCAAAAGCTAATTGTATTGCAGGTACTAGAAAAATTGAAATTATATCAGAAAAATGGCAGCTGCCAACAGGCTTGAATTCATATCAATTCCATAGTTCAAATCTTTTTCCCACCTGTGTGCTGAAACAGACTGACAACCAGTTGCTTCTCCAAGGGAGGAGCAGTTGGCATTTGCATTGTTTTTATAATATATTTCAAGACTCTTGACATCTATCTGACATGGTCCTTCTAGCCTTCTTACTTGAACCTTTACCTGCTCTCACAACTTTGCAATTTAGGGAAATCCGAAGCAAACCATTCCATAACATTTTTCCCTGTTGCTTTTCTTTGAGACATGAGAAGCAGAAGAAATGCTTATTGGCCAGTAACTTTCATATAGTTTCTTTTAGTTCATATAGTAACTTTCATCTTGTTGCTTTTTATCTGCTGATTTTGTTGGATCTCAGCCTAATGTGTAACATTATTGTTGTGATATACAGAATGCCTCTAGTTAAAAAAAAGTTTATATTTTTATTTAATAAAGTACATTATTTTTCTTGAAGAGACTCATTGTTTGTAGAATAGAGCATGAATGAAATACCTTTGAGCTTCTGCAAAGTAATAATTTTATGTATTTATTTATTCACTGATTTATCAAACAAATGTATGAAACTGTCTGTCTCAAAAGAAGGGATTCTGGGCAATTGTACAATAATTAAATAAAATCATAACATACAGACCGGCATTTAAAAAAACAAAAAGTTAACATTAAAAAATTTAAAGCTAATAAAAAGTGATATATACACAACCCCCTGGCAGAGAGAAAGTATATTTCCTCAATTATGGAGCCTAGATAAGTCTAAGACATCTAGATAAGTCTTTGAGGCTCCCAGACCTGATGATATAACCAAATATTGAGGGACTTCCAAGGCCATTTAAGAGGGATGAGGCTAATTTAATTTTGAGGGTGGGGAGGATGTTCAATTGGATGAGAACAGGATAGACAAGGTCCGCCCTCTAGGACCCTCCAAATGTAGGTCCCTGGCACATAGTATCCACAGCATGCCTTCTTTGCCGGAACTAATAGGGTGCCAGTAAAGGAGAATATCTGTGGCTCAGAGTTGAAGAGAGCACCAAGGACTCCTAATGAGGTGGGCTGATATAATTAGGGAGAGGTAGGCCTCAGGTAACCTGTTGTCAAAACTGACTCTATCAAGAAACTTTTAAGAGTTGTTTTAATGATATCAGTGTTACATTTTTATTTCTGTTAATTTAAGGGTAAGGGATATATTTTATATTTTGATTGTTTTATGTTTTTGTAAGCTGCCTTGTGAGTTTACACAAAGGTATGCATTTAATAATACATTAAAAATAAATATTTGAATGAAACAACCTGAGGCAAATAACAAGTACATGAGAAAGTGAAGCTTAAATCCTATGGAGGGTTTTCATTTTTCATTATAAATGGATATGCCTATTTTAATTTTTTCCCCCAATCAGGCAAATTGGTGACAACTTAATAGTTCCTGGAGGAGTGAAGACCATAGAAGCCAATGGGAGGATGGTTATCCCTGGTGGAATTGATGTCCACACTCACTTGCAGATGCCATACAAAGGAATGACAGCTGTGGATGACTTCTTCCAGGGGACAAAAGCAGCCCTGGCGGGTGGGACTACCATGATCAGTAAGTGCAAGGAGGATTTTTCTATCCATTTTCAATGTTGTTAAATAGTAGTCCCATTTTTATTATTATGAAAGTTAAATTTTTGGTATGTGATATGGACCTCTAACTTTTTAGTATCTGATACACTTTCTCCATGGGAAAGAATTTTCTGAAAGCTACTTCAGAAGTCTAGAAATTGGCCATTGTCTTCAGTTGATACAGTATTTAGTCATGTATGTGGCCATCCTTTAGAATAAACTATAGTTTCCCTCCATATATTTTACATAATACATTGTAATATATACTTTATATATATTATAAAGTATATAATATATACTTTATAATATATATGCTTTATATATAATATATATATACTTTATATATAATATATATACTTTATATATAATATATATAATGTATATAATATATACTTTATAATATATGCTGTTTAGCTTCCTTCGGGTATTATCCCACGTCATTGTAGTTCTGTTAAAGTTGTAGCAACGTTTCAGCAGAATCTCATCTGCCATCATCAGGCTTCTTCTAGATGCCCCAAATTATACGGCCTCCCAAAAATACACAAAGAAGGCATACCTCTCAGACCCATAGTCAGCTCCATAGGAGCACCATTACAAAACCTAGATAAATACTTAGCAAAACAACTACAGCCCCATGCTGAAACCGCAGCTTCATATGTACAAAACTCATACCATTTCTTAGAAATGATCAAAGATCTACACGTAGAACAAGAAGATCTGCTTGTAAGTTTCGACGTGGTTTCACTATTCACTCAAGTCCCAATAAAAGAAACTCTTGAAATCATCAAAAATAAATACCAACCAGC
>BLBF01000003.1:88747425-88784193 GCA_015471245.1 Laticauda colubrina | reverse complement strand
TATTATTATTATTATTATTATTATTATTATTATTATTATTATTATTATTATTATTATTTTACTTTTTTGTATTTCTATGTGGCCAGTTGAAATGAGAGAGTAATTTGATGTAATGGTTAAGGCAGAGGTTCCCAATCTTTTTCAGTCCACTGTCCTCTTGGTGCTACAAATTCATCCTCAATGCCCCCCACCCAGGGGCAGGATTCAAATTTCTGTGGGCATAGCCTAATTTGAGGGTGTGGTTTGCTGGTCATATGATTGGGTGGATGTGGCTTGCTGATCACATGACTGGGTGAGTGTGGTTTGGTGACTAGTAAACCAAATACAAGTGGTCCTCACTTAATGGCCGGTTGCTTAGCAAGAGTTCTAATTTATGACTGGCCTCCCCAGAACTACTTGACCTGTTTTTGGAGTTTTGACAGCCATGCACACACATATACACATACTCCCTTTCAACCCTGCTGGAGCTGGTCATTGGACTAGAATCAGCAAAGCATCTCTGATTAGATTCTAGTAGTGAATAAAATCTAATCAGAGATGCTTTGCCTATTCTTGTTGATTTGTTTTATTTGTATTTATTTTATGTTGCTGAATTGTATTGACATGTGTGTCCCTTCCTGTGCACAACCCAGTGATTGTGATTCTTTGCAGCAAAAATTACGGACCTCTGGCTTTGCTCTACTTTTCAAATGTGCCGGCACTGCCATGTTTTAGGTACCAGCCCTGCAGGTCCTATTCCATTGCACTGGAGGGGCCTGCCCAAGCAAGTCCAAGCAGAGTGGTGCACCAAATCAATGGAGTGAGCCAGGGAGAGGGAAAAAGAGAGAGAGAAAAAACAGAAGGAAAGAAAAGAAAGAAAGGGGAAAGAAAGAAAAAGGGAGAAAGAAGGGGGGCATGGAGGGGGGAAGGGGGAGAGAGAGGGAGAGACCTAATGCATCAGATTGAAATGACGTCTAGTTTAGAGGCCCTTTTCCATATTGAAACATCTTTGCCAGCACATTGAAATCGCTTTGGCTTCTATTCAAGGTTTTGTGGACGAAACATGGTCAAGACTATCAGGAAGCTCTCACATTTTGTTGAGGCTTTAAACAGGATCCATTGGACATTTGAAAAGGAGAGCAAAACCACTCTGGCTTTGTTTTTCTTTCCCAACGCTGCGTTCGGGGCGCTGGCGTGCTGCCCCAAACACAACAGTGGCGGGATATTTGAAAAGGCTTTGCTCTCCTATTCCCAACGCTGCGTTCGGGGTGCTGCCCCACTGCCCTGAACACAGCGGTGGGATGTTTGAAAAGGAGAGCAAAACCACTCCGTGGTATATTTGAAAAGGAAAGCAAAGCCACTATGGCTTTGCTCTCCTTTCCCAATGCTGCGTTTGTGGGCAGAGCTCCTTGCACCAGAATGTGCAAGTCAGTGGGATGATCCTGCAGGCCCTTACTTCAAACGCAGTGGCAGTGGCATTTTTTCTCATCCCTGAATTGTGCCCTGCTGCTCACCTCCAGCTTCCCCCTGCTGCCTCTTAGCACCCCCCTGTCGGTCCCCCTAAGGCATCCAACCGCCCCCCCAGGGGGAGGTACCACCCACTTTGTGAACTGCTGGGTTAAGGCATCAGGTTAGAAACGGGGAGACTGAGTTCTAGCGGAGGCTTAAGCCCCTGTCCCACTGCACCAACGGATGCAAAGAGGATGTAAAATGTTTAAAAATGTTGGAAAACTCTATGCATCCGTTGTGTACTCATTGCATACGTGTTTCATACGCTCTATCCTTTGAGCATCCATCCACTGAGATTTCATCCGCTCAAGAAGTTTTGAGCTGCACAGAACTTTTTGAGTGGATGAACTTTCCGCTGTGTACGATGTAAATCCGTGACATACGAGCAACAAACGTTCTATGTCCGTTTATCATCCATTAAACGTCCACTGTATCTTCTCTGCATCCTCTGGGCATCCCCTCAACTCACATCCACTGCAGCTGAAAATGGAAAGAGGGAGGAAACAAAAGGTACACAGAACGTCTTCACAGCGTTAGTAGCACGGAAATAGAAAGGATGAGCAGTGAACGGTTTGCATCCTATATACATCCTCTAGGCTTCCTATGAACATCTGTTTAACATCCCTACTACATCCTACCCCCGTCTGTTCTTTTCCTTTCTTTTCCGTTCTGTTTATGCAAATTTTTGCCACTTTTTGGAGAGGATGACAACGGATGGAGCACCCCCGAAATTTTGCTCATCTGCTGTGTCCTTTTTGCATACGTTTTGCATCCGTCGGCCAGTGGGACCTAGCCTTTAGACACAAAACCAGTTGAGTGAGGCCAGTCCTTTCTTAGTCCAGTAAATAGGCAATGGCAAACTACTTCTGAAATATTGACAAGAAAGCTTCAGGATTAGTCCTGATAGTTGTCCGAAGTCAACACTGACTTGAAGATGGATGCAGACGCACATTGATGCACACATGCAAAAAACAAACATATTAAAGTTGAAATGAACATTGTGTGATAAATCACAATAAAATGATTCAGAAAAAAAAACATATATGTCATAAAATTCCATTCTTGACTGTCTAGGCAGCATATTCAAGTTGCCTTCATCAATGGAATTCCAGACTTTTGAAGTGTGCACATGATACATTTTCTAATACTTCTAAACAGACAGATGCTAAATTTTCACTTTCTCCGTTTCATGGTGCAATATACACAGAATCAAAACAGGACACGTAAATATGATTTTTGTGGCAAAGCCTTTCACATTCAATATGAAATGTGTCTGGGATACATGGATTGTGTTAGGGAAGGAAACCATATTTTTGAGTTCATGCTTCAAGAGAGAAAAACATAGTCTTCATATACAGCTGCATGAGCTATAAGCTAAACTTTTTAATAACTCCACATTTTTGGAGCCTTGAATAATTTGTGTGTTTAGGACAGTGTCCTTTCAGAATACTTTTTGTTTGCTTTTCCCCTTTCCTGTGTAACAGTATTTAGCCTGTTCTGTTAAATACTTGGACAGCTTGAAGGCAATTTCCATTGAAGTCAGGCTGACTAGTCTATGATGTAATCTTCCAAAGTTAGCTCACTTGATGAAGTGTTGAAAGTTCTAGCAGTACAGACCAACTGTGTCATGGAAAGGTAGAAAAATCCTTACAATCTCAACAGATATAAACACCCAGGTGCAAATATTTTCCCGGTCTCTGACAGAATAATAATCAAGGTACATAATTTATTACTGCAGAAGTGTTTTAATCCAGGTTAGCAATTTTAGCAGTGGGAGCTTAACATTTGGTCTTCATCATCTTGGCAAAGGCTGTTTAAAAATAATTATTTGTTTGATTGAAATCAAACAAGTAGAGTATTTGATTCTAACAAAATTTGTTGAAATCAAACAAGTAGAGTATTTGATTGAAATCAAACAAGTAGCCCAGTAGATAAGTATTAATATAGTAATAAGATGTCAGAAAGAAAAGCAATCATTAATTTGTTCTGTTACATTAAAGATTAATTGATATTATTCCACTTGATCAAGGTTTACATTTATAATACCTTTTTTATTTTTCATACTGTTTTTCATATATAAACTCTTGTCCATCACTTATTCTCTGAAAGATAAGCAACCTTATGGAAAATGCTGGGGGGAAAAGAAATAGGCAAAATAAATTAAAAAGCAGAAGATAAGAGCATATGAAAGAAAAATCTAAATCCATCAACCTCCCTAACTATACCTGTCTGTACCTTTCCATTCTTGTTCTACCCTGTCCATAGGCCAATATACATAAGTCAATTTGTTTATTCATAATTTATATATAACTCCTACTCCATTTTCAGTGACACTGTAATGTTTAAATACTTTCTCCTTGTTATGTCATACAGTCAGCCTAAAATACACGAGAATAAATTTTGGTTTTCAGATTACATGACATTTTCTGCAGAAGGGTTCACATTTATATCTTCTAACAACATTTTGTTAAAAGAAACTTTTCTGATACTTTAAGCCATACAAGTGCAAAACAACCACAGGGAGGTTAAACTGTCTTGCTTTGCTGCTTGCCCAGTATGAAACGATATACTGAATATTTAATTTATTCTCACCCATCCTTTTGCTTCCATTGTGGATTGCTCTGTTGTGTACAAGAGCCAACCTTCAACTCCATATATCGTTCCGTAATTCAGGCCCATTCACTTTATTATGCAATTTCTCTAAACATAATAAACTTTTTCACCTTCATAAATGTTTCACTGCTTTCCCAGATTTAAATAGCTGGCACTTTTATGGACCCTTGATTTCTCCCTCCACCAAACTCATTTAATGACTCTGTAGTACATTCAAGATTCATACAGCTAATTATGTAAAAATACAATGTCACCTTGAAAACCAAAATCTTCTGCTGTATATAGTAATGCATTGTGTTTGTATTACAAAATGCACAGATGGACCAAGGTAGTGCCAGGTTTATGGAGAAAATGAAACAGTACAGATTGATATTATGCTAGAAAAATTTTGGACCTGTTTTTATCATGTCTGCTTTATATACAAATTATATGTTATGGGTAATTTTGGAGGTCTTTTTATGTTCTTGAAAACACACACATTACACAGTAAAATGAATTCATGAATTCATTGTGTCCTATTTGAATGTGTATTAATTCAAATAACCTCTTTTTCAGTTGGAAGCTGAAGCTGTCTTCCGTGCCATCACCATTGCCAGCCAGACCAACTGCCCCTTGTATGTGACTAAAGTGATGAGCAAGAGTGCAGCTGATCTGATATCACAAGCCCGGAAAAAGGGTATGTTGCTTTAGCTTTGTATCTTCATTGTTATCTTATTTTCTGGCTTAGAATGTACACTCAACCTGATAGCCCAAAATGCATTCTGAATTAAGTGCACGTTGCCATTCTACAGAACAGGAGCATAAGTAAAAGCGAGAAAAAATGTCTCTGAAATTGTTCAAAAGATGCAGAAACTTTTCATTATCTTGGAAGCTGCCAAGCAATAAGGTTGGTAAGAAGAAATGAAAAAAAATTACTGTTTTTAGAGGAGCATTAAGTTGGGTAGGAAAGAATATGGTAGAGTCACTTTTGTAAGTCTTAGTTCCAGTTACTTTTTATTTGTGAAGTTCCCAGATGTATCTAGTTACCTGACACAGAATGTTCAACTTAGCAGGTCTCATGCTAAGAGTATTCCTTTAAAGCAGTCTGTAACTCATTTTCTTTAAAGGCGAAAATTTATGTGATCTGGGTTGAAAAGCAAACTGGAAGACATATCAGTTGTTAAGCCCAGGTGCTTTTTCCTTGGCATTGAAATCTGGTTGTCATGGTTTGGGTCAACAGAACCAAAGGGGGCATTAGAAATAAATGATTGCTGCCATTTTAAAAAAGATATGTTTTCTGGTTTCCTGCTTCCTTCTCTGTAATGCATGTTCTTTGTCCTTTTTTTCCCCATGACAATCACCAGGCAATGTTGTGTTTGGTGAGCCAATCACAGCCAGTCTTGGAACAGATGGAACCCATTACTGGAGTAAGAACTGGGCGAAAGCTGCTGCATTTGTGACATCCCCACCTCTGAGTCCAGATCCAACGACCCCAGATTACATCAACTCCTTACTGGCTAGGTTGGTGATGGCAAGGAAAGGGAAAGCCCGATTTTTGCTACCTTTCTTTAAAATAATTAAAATAAAATGTATTGCTGCCTAGAGTTTGGCAGTAGCATACAAACCGAAGTCCCTGATTACAAAGCTTAGCTGTATATTTAGATATGAAAGAGTAAAATAATAAATCTAAAATGGAGGACAATGGTGAACCCCACAAATGATCCATTAATGAGAAAGAATTATTTTGGGTTTGGTCTTCAAGAATTGACGGTGATTTTCCCTTGGCAACAACCTCATTAACAATTGTTATGTACTGTAGGTTATACTGAGACAGAGTGACTGACCCAAAGTCATCCAGTGAGGTTCCTTCATTGAAAATGGATTTGATCCTGTGTCTCCCCAGTTGCAGTCCAGCACCTTATCAACACACATCACCAAAAAGCAAAACAAACCGTTAGAACAGAATAATACTTTACTGAAATGCATTCTAGCACAGGATTAAATGGGCAACTAAAATACATTGCATGCTTTGAACAGAACTAAAACTTATCATAGTAAAAATAGCCATACTGATAATAGGAATTACACATGAAACCTTGGCCATGGTTACTTGGGAACCGTGAGACATTTTATGTATTCCTGTGTCTGAGTTCTATGCAGTTTATTTATTTTATTTAGATAATGCATCAGAAGTAAACTACATCTGCTTCTGATAAGTATTCTGTTATTCTCTGTTTTGCTACAGCCCTCAGGAGGTTTGCATGACAGAAATGTTTGCTTCTGTTTATATTTAGTAAAATGGTCTAACTGACACAGATTTCTCTGTGCAGGAAAATGTATTTTGTGCCAAATTATGAAGAGAAGATTTAAGATTATTGTTGGGTTAAAATTGGATGGCACTTAGAATATCTGAATTGACAAAATTTCTCACTGTCATCCAGACTTAATCATTCTTTTGACAAACAGTCCATCTGGAAGCCAAAGATCTTCTATATTTTCCTGTTGTTTAGACAAGGCTTTAAGGATTTTTTCCCTTTCTTAATTATAGTACATCCTTTCAGTTCTTGATTCCCTGGCAACTAACAGATGTCAGGAAACAGGAAGTTTCCATAAAAATCTCTGCACAATCCCTTAAATCCATTACTACTATTTTTGCTGCCCCCTTCTGTCAATAAAGATAATTTTTAGACGCTACCTTAATAATTTTACATTGTTGGTTAATATCAGAATTATTAAATATCCACCATTTTAGATTAACGTGTGGGTAATATCACTTTAGATTACCCATATATAATAAAAATTGGAGAAGTTCACAAAGTATCACAATCTGAAAATCGAACTTGAAAGGACATGAACAAGCCATGGTGTTCCCGTTAGTTATTGGCTTGCTGGGTACCATGCCAAAAACTCTTGGATGGCGCTTAGAATATCTGAATTGACAAAATTTCTAACTGTCAATTGCAGAAGACTAAACATTGCAACCTCCTAGATTCTTGAGAAGGATGTGATGTGTATGAAAGCTAACACTAGCTAAAGAACTGGCAGCTGTCACTTCACATTGTTGTGAAAAGGTGATGTTAATAATAAGACAACAAAATGAATTATTGTTTGGTTTTTAAATAAATACATGGATTTTTAAACAAACTTAAATGACTGCTAGATTAAAGTCTTGCTTTTCTGCTCAGTGTTCTCTATAATCCACATGGATGGAATTCAATGGCTATACAAGAATTCAGTATGTTTGGTTAGAATCTCACTCTCTTCATTTTCATGTGTACTTCCACAAATGACTTCAGTTTTTCGTTGATCTTCACAGTGGTAGTGCACTCATGACATACTCCTTTTGCCATCCCTTTTTTCCTCCTAATTTTTCTAAACATACTTTCAACTTTGAAGCTGAACTTTTGCAAATGATCTGGACTGGATTGTTTTGAAGATTGTTTTTTCCAGATGCAATGCTGAGAGGCCAAGCTTGCATGCTCTGGTGAACACAATTATGCCTTAAGAAGGAAGAGCATGTTGTTGATACCTCAGATTAGCAGCAATTAACTCAGATATTTTATTGCTTTCTCCATGTATTTGTGCTTTTCGTTTGTCATGTGTTTGCCACAATCGTGGGACATTTCCACTATTTCAAAAGCTACCATTCTGAATTCTTCAATTCACTGTCTCTACTGAATCATATGCTGCTTCCATAATATTTTCAGCAGGAGATATATGGAAGGCATTTGAACTTGCTTCTGATAACAAGCTTTATTGTTATTAGTTCTATTCAGTTCTGTTCAGGCGCTTCCCTGTCCCTAAGAAAAATAAATGTATTGAATATATTTGAACTCGCATTACTTGAGTTCTTTCCAGACCTCTCTGTTTCGGACCATTACATTTGCTATACTTTCTGAATCTGTGGTTTGCTTCTGCTAGTTTGTATAATGCTAATTTTCACATTTTTATCATATCATATATATTGATCCCAATACCTCTACTTTATTGTGCACTATTTTGTTTATATTTTGCCTTTTTCTCTTCAATCCCACAATGGCATCTGCAGATGTATGGCCACAGCAATGGCAAGTCTACACTTATAACAGATAACAGATAATCAGAGTTGGAAGGGACTTTGTAGGTCATCTAATCCAACTCTCCACCCAAGCGGGAGCCCCTACACCATTTCTGACAAATGGCAGTCCAATCTCTACTTGAAAGTCTCAAGTGATGGTGCTCCCACAACTTCTGAGGGCAAGCTTTTCCATTGGTTGATTGTTCTCACTGTCAGAAAATTTCTCCTTATTTCCAGGTTAAATCTCTCCTTGTTCAGTTTCCATCCATTATTCCTTGTCTGGCTTACAGGTGCTTTAGAAAATAGCTTGACCCCTTCCTCTCTATGGCAGCCCCTCAAATATTGGAAGACTGCAATCATGTCTCCCCTGGTCCTTCTCTTTACTAGACTAACCAAGCCCAGTTCCTGTAACCATTCTTTGTATATTTTAGTCTCCAGTCCCCTAATCATCCTGGTTGCTTTTCTCTGTACTTTTTCCAGAGTCTCAACTTCTTTTTTATAATGTGAACAAAACTCTAGGCGTGGTCTTACTAAGGCTTTATAGAGTGGTATTAGTACTTCCCTTGATCTTGATTGTATCCTTTTGTTAATACAACTTAGGATTGCATTAGCTTTTTTGGGTGCTGCTGCACACTGCTGGCTCATATTTAGCTGGTTGTTTACTAAGACTCCCAAGATCCTTCTCACAGTTACTGCTATTGAGCCAGTCTATATGTGTACTTTTGGTTTTTCTTGCCTAAGGGTAGCACTTTACTTTTCTCTACATGGAATTTCATTTTATTAGATACGGCCCAGTGTTCTAGTCTGTCAAGATTTATCTGGATCTTGAGCCTATCTTCTTGGGTGTTAGCTATTCCTGCCAGCTTAGTATCATCTGCAAATTTGGTAAGTTCCCCTTCTATTCCCTCATCTAAGTCGTTAATGAAGATATTGAAGAGTACTGGGCCTAAGACACTGCTTACTTCCCTCCATGTAGACTTCGTCCCATTGAGGACTACTTATTGACTACAGTTTGTCAGCCAGTTGCGAGTCCATCTAGTTGTGGATGGACTCTATTGTGGTTCTATCCCACTTTTTTCTAGCTTACTAAGAGTAGATTGTGGTTTACTTTGTCAAATGCCTTGCTGAAATCTAAATATTTCTATATCTAAATATATCTAAATATCTAAATACTGTCCACAGTATTTTGCTGGTCTACTAATTTAGTCACTATGTTGAAGAATGAAATAAGTTTGGTTTGGCATAATCTGTTCTTAACAAACTTGTGCTGACTGCTAGTTATTACTTTACTTTTTTCTAGATGTTGTCAGATCTGTTGTTTTTTTTTAATTAACTTTTCCAGTATTGATGTTAGGCTGATTGGTCTATAGTTTCCTGGGTTTCTTTGAAGGGAGTCATCCTATAATCATCTTGGAGTGCTTATACTTGGGTCATCCTGTGGGGACCTTCCCAGGTGTATTCTTGACCTGCTATTGGTATATATGGAATGCCATTCTTTGACCTAATTTAATGTCAGAGATTTAATTAACTCCAAAACCATCCTTATTTCTGAATCTCCTTCAAAATCCTGTTTGGCACTGGAGACTTAAATAGCAACTCTGATAAACAGGTTCCAAATAGATCTCACTTTCATTGCTTGGAATAATCATCAACATAGGGAATTATAGAGAGGTAAAATTAGAAAAGCCTCTGGTTCTTTATCTGCAAGTTAATAGCAAAAGCTGTCTAATCACACTTTATAGGGACCGAAGTGGTTAAACACAATTCTAATTGGCAGAAATCAGATGAAGAAACAAACCATCATGGGCTGCCCTCCTTTGCAAGTGGGATAGCCTGCAGTGTAAGGTATGTGTCATATAAGCTCTGTTTCCCACTTTATCATATTTCCTGTGAGAAACTATTGCCAATATTTTGTGAAAAGGATCAAGCTGAGGAATTATTCACTTATCCTGCTGTGCTATAAGAGATCAAGAGCATCTCTTACTGGGATTTAGAAAATAATTCCTTGGAGATTGCTTTTGTTAGATCTTCTGGTTGGCTCCTGGGAGTGAAGAGCAAATATATTAAATCAATTTGCATTACGGGTTCATCTGCCATCATGAACTGGGTCATGGATGTTAGGATTAGTTCCTTGCCTTATATATTTATGGTCATGTGACATGCAGCTTGTTAAAATTAATTATGTCTTTTTGATTCTTTGCTGTTTTTCAACACTGGCTACACAAAATTGCTTTCTGCACATGGTGTCCTTCACTGAGAATCAGAAGAAAGAACTTATGGTTTGAGAACCAATATGAAAAGTTTTGTGAAAGATTCGCTTTAAATCTGTATCATCTCTAGAACTGACCATCGCTTTTGCTAACATTTAAGCAATTCAAGTGGTTGCATTTTTGTTACAACCATCTAGATTTTGTCTGAGCTGTACAAAGGTTTGAATATATCATCCTTAAGGTGGCTGTTGTAAAATTCTGTTGTGGTGCTGATATTGCCCTTTGCCTTGTCCTTCCTTGCCACATAGAAATTCTGATGCAAACAAAAATCTACATTCTGAAGTCAAGGCAAAAACAGTATAAAACATTTTGGTAACATTCTGCTTATTAGCTCTTTGAAGTACAGAGTCATTCCTTTTCAAGAAAATAAAATAAATCTTATGAAGTACCTCTGTGATACAGTCAAAGTCTTAAGATCTTTAATGTTTCAATATGATTGTACCTGCTCTTGACATGCTCTTGAGCATAGTGAAAATGCTGGACTAGTTTAAAAAAGAACTACTGCAGCATAGGCCGAAGCTCCTCTTTTTTGAATATGAAAACTGTCATTTTCTGTATGTTTTCATGGAAATGCAAACCCTTCATGTTACGTTGCTTGTGTGACTCAAGTAAATTTACTCTAAAGGGAAAATTAAATGCAGCTTTTTGACTTAAGGGATATGCAACATGTTTTGTGGACAAACTATTCTGTGTTTAGAAGAGCTAGTTTAGGGAGTCGGTGCCCAAACCAAAACGTTTGCGCTTTTTATCTTTGATCTGTACATAAAACGCAGTGGGTCAGTTTGTGCTGAGCACAGATCTAAATACACTATTTGGGGCAGGAATTGTTATGATTAGGGAAGAAGCAAGAGGAAAAGGCATTACTGGCTGAGGGGAAGGAAGGGAAGGCATCAGGAACGTCAAAGTGGTGTAATATACAGTACTGGAATATTTAGCAGCAGCAACACTTGTGGGGAGGGAGAGAAGGCCCCAAGAAGATAGAGTAGCCAGTGGAGTGGGAGGTCCTGGCATCTTGGCCGAGTAACAGTGAGGAAAGCAGGGGAAAGATGCTTGGGAAGCTGGTGCAATAAGTTGCCCTGGAACTTGGTGAGGGAGTGGGCAGCATCTATGAACCTTGCCCCATTCACTCTATCCTGATTTTCTTTCACACACAACAACCAAAAACATTTGTTCTGCCTGCTCTTTACAGTGCAGGGGCTTAGTTCTGGATTCAGAAAAAATAGGGTCGTCTCTAACTTCACACAACTAACATCTCTTGTCACTGAAATCAAAGCAAGAATAAGCTCTAAATCTACCTATTAGGGTTTCTTTCATAAAACATCAGAAAAACTTTCTTAAAAGAATTGTGCCATGAGTAGAAAATACTGTATATTGTAACATTTCAGATACTGGAGTGTTCAGTAACAATTGTTTTGTTCTTTGCTTTTTTTGAGTGTTAAAAATTTGCTACTTCTGTTTTCCTTTTTAAAGAGCAAGGTTATTTCCTTGATAGTTTTCTATGAATCTCTTGCTTTTGTTTGCCCTTGCTTGATTATGATCCTTGCAAGTTAATTGAATCTGTTTCACAATGTAGGTACATGCTGTGAAGAGTAGATTTTCAATATAGTAATCATTTTGTATCAAGGAACGATATGTTTTTTTAAAAAAAAAAACACCATGAACTATATTCTCCATATCTATTGCCTCTCCTATTTGTGGTTATTAAAACTTTTTAACAGATTACAAATAATTATAGAACAAAAAAAAAAAAAATACCCTGATATGGATCAAGGGCATATGTAACCTTTTGGTTTGTCTCCGAGCCAGTGGGGACCTCCAAGTCTCTGGAAGTGCGCATTGTACATTCAGTACAGCACAGAAAGCGATTGGGAAAGACAACTTCACCGCCATTCCAGAGGGAACCAATGGCATTGAAGAACGGATGTCTGTTATATGGGACAAAGCAGTGGTAAGGAAAAGAGGCTATGGGAGGAAGGCAACCGCTTAGTTAAGCTTGGGGTGATATGACAGGAAATTCCTGTGAGACCTTAATAATAAAGGTGAATTGTGGCAAATGGCTCAGACTAACCCAGCTATGAAAAATGAAGATACAATAAAAGAAGCTGCTACATACAATGACAGCGAGTATTTGTCTGGGTTTTGTTTCTTTTCCTCTATCTTTAAAATTGAAATATTTAATTATGATAGGGTTTCTTAGGAGTGGATGTGCCTGAGACAGTTTTTGTGCCTATGCTGTTACAATCCCTGCCTTGATCCCCCTCCCACTAGGACGAATATTTAATTACATGTTAGTGGTTCTGTTTACTCATTGTTCTGATTATTTTTGGTTGTTATTTTAATTGTGGTCCACCCAGACTCACTTGCATAAGATAGGTAATTAAATAAAAGAAGTGAGAACATTTATGCGAATAGGAGAAACATTGGATGAATGTAACTTCAGTCCCACCCGTTCCTGACATATGCCTGCTTCAATCTATTTTCTGTGGGTCATTTATTACAGGCTACAGGGAAAATGGATGAAAACCAATTTGTGGCTGTGACAAGCACCAATGCTGCCAAGATCTTCAACATGTATCCAAGGAAGGGCAGGATTGCTGTTGGGTCAGACAGTGATCTGGTCATTTGGGATCCTGATGCAGTGAAAATTGTATCTGCTAAAAGCCACCAGTCAGTAAGTTTTTTCATACAGTAATTGTCGAACAGATTGAATCAGTTAATTTGTTGCCACAAGTGAATTGATGGAATTTCAGTTCACAATTCAGGGGTTAAATAGTAAACATTTGTGAATAAAGTGAACATCTGTTTTACATAGGTTCTCTTTGGAAAAAAACGCTAGCGGTAAGAGTTTCCAGTTTGGGAAACAATTACTGTTTCAAGTCTGAAATTATTTGCAGTTTGATTACTTTTAAGTTGTTGCTTTTTTGCATGACTCACTTGCTTAATTCATGAGGAAAATGCCCTTCATCTGATAGAATAAGATCTTGAATCTTTGTGTTCTTAATCCTTAAAACCAAAGTCCTCCTTAGATAATTTTTTTTTCAAAAGTTTGATGTGATATTATTTAAATATTTCTTTTAACTCATAATAAAGTCCATCCTTTTTGCTCCAGCTATTTAGATTTTCATCTCACCTAAACATAGAATTAAGATTGGGCACTGATTACCATAAGGTTCCTAATAACGATACTGATGGTTGTATATTGTAGGTAGCTGAATACAACATATTTGAAGGAATGGAGCTCCGTGGAGCCCCGCTGGTTGTCATATGTCAGGGAAAGATCATGCTTGAAGATGGCAACCTTCATATAACACAAGGGACAGGACGATTCATTCCTGGCATCCCATTTTCAGATTATGTCTACAAGCGCATCAAAGCAAGGAGGAAGGTAAGGTAGACAAACCTGAATTGTAATATGAAAATGCTACCTGAAAAAGTATTAAGGAAAAGGACAAGAGAAATATCCAGACCGTTGCAATATTTCATCATTTGAAAGCATTTGGGAGATTCCTAAATTGCAGTGGGACTCCACTAACAAATCCCTAGTCTTTATATCAGTGCTTCAAAAATCTTACAATTTGAAATCGAAGAGCAGAAGAAAAAAATTGTTAGTGGAAGATATAAGCTAATTATACCCTTAGTTTCCTCAGTAAACTTTCCATTTTCTTCTCATTGTATTGTTTTCAGGGGGGTTGTATGATTCTGTGTGTAGAAATCCAACAGTGTCTGGATTATATTTGCTGTTTTTCCATTTTATAAATAAGAATGAAACTCATCTAGTAAGTTGTGGTAATAAGCCTGTTTCATTTCCCCCCCCCCCACCAAACACATACCTGTTATCACAGCAAAATAGGCATCTAAGTATATCAAAAAGGCTTTTGTATATTTAATTGCATACACACTGTTTTCCCCCTCTCCAAACATGTGCATGTATAACATGGAAATAAGAGATTTTTGTGTAAAAATCTATCCAAGATGTTGAACATTTTCTATCGCTCATAAGAGGAAGTCCAGCGTCATTATACAGTTGTAAATTTTGCTTCCTTTCATTGGTTCTGACAGATGGCTGAAATGCATGCTGTGCCAAGGGGCATGTATGATGGGCCTGTGTTTGATTTGACTACTACACCTAAAGGAGGTACCCCTGCAGGCTCTACTCGTGGTTCTCCTACTAGGCAGACACCACCTGTAAGAAATCTTCACCAGTCTGGATTTAGTTTATCAGGTAAGTAAGAAAAGATTTCACTAGTTGCAACAGAAGGCAACAAGAGAAATCCCAGTAATATTTGGTATATTTTCCCCTAGTTACTCCAAAATCTTTGCCTTTGTGCCACATTGGTAGGCCTCAAATGTTACAGAGAAAAAAAGGAGCATATGCATGCTATGGCTTTCTGGAGCATATGACTAAGACTACTCATAGATCACTTTCCTTCTATTTCGTTCCTACATAACAAATGATATGTGGGGAAACCAATTCATAAGAACAGCAGGAGAGGCGACATTCTCCTCTATATGTATAATCCATCTCCAGTTCTTTCAACATAGTGATCACAGATATATCCAGAGCTGACCAGCAAGTTTGTCTGAATGCATGTTTGTACATAATAAGCTAAAAATTATTTCTCCGGAAGATTATTTTCAAAATGGAACAGCAGTATATTAGTAGTCTTCTAACCTGCATTTTTTTTCCTCTCCCCCTGTTATATATACTTTGCAGGAACTCAGATTGATGAAGGTATTCGCTCGGCCAGCAAGCGTATAGTAGCCCCTCCTGGGGGCCGTTCCAATATAACATCTCTAAGTTAAGCTTCCAGTCATTGGGAAAAGAAAGAAAATGGAAAACCATTATTTGGGAAAACAGAGCAATGGTACCTTGATATTTAAGAAAAAAAAGAGCAATGGAGAATTCAGATTTTGAAGAATCAATAAGCCTCAAGCCTTATGTTTCATAAAATGCTACTCGCTACCTAGCTTTAAAAAAATATTGCGGGTTTCCTTTTTTGTTTATTCATAGCCTTAATATTTTTCCCATTTTTTTACATGCATGCAAATCTGACAGGTGATTAAGTTAAAATATGTAATTGTACACAGTGAGTGCTTGTGCAAGGAACTCGTAAGAAAGGGGCTGGAGAAAAGAGGGAATGGCATGAGCGAGCTCTTTAGCCAGGGTGCTTGTGCAGAATCAACCCAGGAATTTAGTATGGGGAGGGGGGGCATAAGACAGTGGGCCAAGGTAGTAGGAGATGGTTTGGGGGAGGGGGAGGGCAGTAGATCTTTGTATTGTGTCCATGTTCTTCTGTTTCCACTGAGTACTGACAAGACAAAGATGCCTCAAAACAATCATGAGGCTGTTGGAAAACTCAATCATTTTTGTAATGGCTCTGTTGTATCACATTTTCCTGTTAGAAATGTTATTACTTTGTACATTTTATTGAATAAAAAATTGAAAGACATTTTCTTTCTAATTGACTTGCTTCGACAAAGTAATGTGTGTCTCTTTCATTTCCATTCCTTTGAGACAAAGCAGATGGGGGAAAAAAGGATGTGGTTCTGGATTACAGGAAAACACATCAAATTATTTTAAGATTAACTTATTCATATTAACTTATTTAATGCCCATCCATGCTGTCTTTTGTCACATCACATAAAGTTATTAATGACTGGCCCAAGGAAGTTGTAGCATCTTCAGGAGGGCTTGATGGCAATATGTTCAGTATTTTCAGTATTTTTATTTTCCAACTGTGGAAAAGTTAAGAGCAACCTGGATGTCTTTAATTTTGCAAAGCTCTCAAAACAGTAAAATTGCCACTTCAGTTTTTAAGTTTGAAAAGATTGTCTACTGCAGAACAAGTCTTATTTTCCTCCTTTGTATAACTTCATTGTCCATCAGTTGTTGATTACTGTTTTTGCTGCAATAGAATACACACTTCAATTTGCTCTGAGAAATTGCGTTTTATTTTGGAAAGCACTTGCTTTAAGTAAGCAAGTACCAAACAAAGTAAAAGCAACTTTACTCATCTTTCCAGTTTCTCTCATTTCTTCCTGCCATTAGCAGAGTAACACTTTGAAGGGAAGAGTTCATTTAAAAAGCACGCTATTCATTTGAAAGCATGCTATTACAATAAAACAGTAGATTTTCATCCACCACTTAGGACTGTTTACACCTGGATATTGTCCTATATATTGTCAAATACATCTCTTCAAAATCTTTCAATGTCTCTGACCTGTATACAAAGGACAGATGTCAAAAAAGAAAGAAAGAAAAACTTGTGTTTCCAATCTATCTGCCTTATTCCTGTTATTTCTGCAAGGTAACTTTATAAGCAATTACTACGACTTTCACAGCAAGAGAACAATACTTTTTCCTTTTGATCCCTATATTGTGAATGGTGCATACTCTTGTGGATTATTCTAGAATTAATATGCAACAACACAGTTAAAAATGTTTAATTGCCACTCAGTCTAATTAGTTGCAGGACAGTTTGAAAATAAAATTAAAATTGCAATTCTGTAAAGTTAATTCCAAACAAGTTTCCAATTTTGTATTTTTTACAGATGATAATATAAGCCCTTTGTTATCTTAGGTATTGTAGAGTCATAAATGCACTTAATGCAAATGTTAATATTCTTCAATAGAAAGATGCATTTATTTCAGAGAAAAATCCAATTTTAAGGTAACTTCAAATTATTAAATTCAGATTTCTATTTTTGTTTTTGTGTCATCTAGGAATATTTTTGAGTATTTTTCAAGTTGCCACATGGTGGTGCCAAATAACAAATAAAAGCAACCAGTCTGCTAAAATATTGGGATAGGAACAACTGGTGAAAATATGTATTTATATTCTTTGAAATTCAGATAGCCTTTCTCACCTTAAACAGCTGTATGTTTGGAGCGATTGTGTGACAAACTGCTTTTCTGCTATCTGGAGGAGATACTGTTTTCTGTGTCTAGCAATTGAGTTTTTACTGAAAAAATATGTAAGAATATGGAAAGTTTATTCAGGAAAATTGCACAATGTTTAATTGTTACTCAAAATACATGATGAGGCTTAACATGCAAGCTATACCGCTTTATGAAACATGAAATGTTTATAATGAAAGCTATGAAAGGTTTCCAATAAAATGATCTCTAAATATGAGCTTCAGATTTAATATGGCTTTTCCATTGCTTTTCCTAGTGTTCTGATGTTAATGATTTTCTAAAACGTTCTGACTATATTCAGAATTTATTAGACTTACTGTTTTATTCTGTGGCAGGTGCAGTTTCAACAAACCAACACAATTAGGCCTAATCAGGCTGGGTTAATTTCTTGCTTCTGGCTGCCCAAATAGAGTGGCCATACTTAGAGAGTAGAGAGTGGATTAATTTAGGACACAGGGTGGACAATAAATTTCCCCAAGAGGCCAGGTGAGAAATGGTTTGTAATGGAGGACCAAACCAATAGGGCCATAGAGGTGCACACACAGGTGTAAATTGAAAAATAGTAGCCTTCAAAATAAAAGCAATGTAGTTGTATACGTGGCATACGTTTTATTTTGTATTTTATTTTTGATTTCTAATTTCCAGTTGACCTTATGTGGGCCAGATAGGAAAGATGTAAAATGTCCAGGTTTTGTCTTGTACAAGACCAAAAATATTTGGGATTTTTTTTGCTACCAAAAAAGCATGCATTAGATGTTATTGTCATGGCTTAACAACTGCCAAAATCTGGACTTTCAATGGTCTGCTTAGTGCTTCCTTTCCATGGATTTTTTTTCCCTTCATGCGACTTCAAGAGCTCACAAAGGCTGGCTAAATCACTGCTGATAATGGTTCATTCAAATATGTTCCATTGTGATGTGGCATCTAAACAGAATCTAAAACATTTTCCATCCTGATAATCACTGTCACAATTATCTCTGCAATTTACACCTATCTTTGAAAATCAGACAATCTGAACATATCCTAGTATGACTTGGCATCTAAACAGGATATAAAACATTGGGGAAGGAAATGGAGCCATCAACTTTCCATTATGGACCAGGTAAACGAGTGGATTTTTTTTTAAAATTCATTGAAATGCTAGGTTTTTATGGCTGTAAAAACTTATTATCCATCAATCTAGCTTTGAAAAAATAAGATATAATGGAACACAGCTGCATCTAAGAGTTAATGCAACTTTATTTTGAGGCTTTAGAAATGAAAAAGGTTAGTGCACTGCAAAAAACCCTTACCAAAAGGCTAACCGACTTAATTTATAACATGGAAAAGAGGGGAAATGCTACTTTTAACATGTTCTAATTAAATGCAGACATAATTAGCAACTTCTTAACATATTTAAGAGACTTGTAAAATCTCCCTATTTCCATCAGAAGAAAAATAGGATTAATTGCATCTAATGCTTTGTCTTTTTCAGGCACTGCTGGTATACAGGCTTTTGGGCTCAGCTCTGCAGCACTTAACTTTATGAATTTTGTCCTAGTAAAATATTCTTGCTGGAACTGAGTGGCCTTAATTTGGGTGAGAATTTAAGAAAAATGTGGATTTTATCTTTAGAAGCTGCATGAGATATCTAGATAGCTGACATATACCTATTTTATGAATTTTATATATTACATAGGAGTAGGATTAGATGATGATCCTTGTGATCTATTCTAAGAGTGCTGACGTTTTAAATCCAGGCAACAAATAGCTGAAAAATTAGACAAAAGCTGAATGAGGGGACCAGATGAAATGTAGATAAACTTTGGGTGACTGAAGATTACCTTTTATATAGGACATGGACCCACAACGGGCAGAACAATTGTGTGAAGTAGATGGAGCCCCAACATGTACACAGAGTCAAGATTTTGTTTGCCTTACCCCACAAAAATGTTACTGCATCAATTTGAGGGTGTGCATTAAACTTTTGTGTGTTTTGTGCCACTTAACAGTAGGAACTCCATTGATTTTCATTAAAATTTCATTCCATTTCAGTTGGAAGAAGCTCAGTCCCAGGCTGTATATCGCAAGCTAGATATTATCTTTGAACCATAATTACCCATTCATTTCAGGAAGGAAGGGATATCTGAAGTGAGCACAATGCCATGATCATTCAGTCTGGTTCAGCAGGCCAAACAGAATGATAGTGGCAAGATGGAACCCAAGAACTGTCGCTTAGCTATCTGTCCATATGGGGTGAGAAAAGCTACAAACGCAGTAAGAATCTAGTTACTGAGCTTATTAACTTATAAGCCTAAATGAACTACTTACATTTCTCCCCATTTACAGATTTACCTGTTTTAAGCAATCCGGAAAAAAGGTCGTCTATCACCTTTTGCTACCCTTTTGCATTCAGATATTTTTTTGTAGAGGAATTTTTTAAAGAAATTTTAGTATTAAAAGAATCCAAAAAGCATCCACTGACCCAATTGCCTACTTGGGCTATCCCAGTAGATACAGAACCAATCCATGTTCTCTTCTTAATGCATACCAGGTGGACATAATCCATTCACTTTGCTTTGGAAATCAAAGAGATTGTATTTGGTTGAGAATGCTTTTACATTTTGTACATAGAGAGAATGCAACAGAGAAACAAAAGTCACAAGATAACAAGTGACCTCAGTGGTATTTCAACTCAAACTACAAACAGGTTTAGAAAAAGATTTCAGCTTGACAATGTACAATAATTGTCAATGTAATTTCCTGCTTCCACTGTATTAGCCAGGCTTTTGTCTAACAATGCTGTATCTGGGGAAGAAAGAACAGGGAAAGGAGGACTAAGAGGACTAGAGCCATAAAGCAAAATTAGGTCAAACGTAATTATGCTTCCCATAAAGAATTAGGCTTAACCTTGGGTACTTGTAACATTGATATACTCTTGTCAATTTCAAACAGCCTGGATTTTTGCTGTCTCCTCCCAACTACATATAATAACAAACTGTACTTCAGAGTAGAAAGTTAATAGTTTGTCATTAACTGTACCAAGCATCTATTATTGATCCCAAGAACCATCAATGGTCTTTTACCAAATGATCACAGCTAGTTATTTCTTTATGATAGTTTCAGGCTTAAACATTTTCAATGACATTTTCATTTCTCTTGCAAGAAATGAAATGACCCCTTGCACTTACTAGTGAATTCTACTTATAAAATGGCCTTAGTGAATTTATCTTGATTTGTATGTCCCATTGTTCCATTTCCTGATTCACATGGCATACACAAAGACCTCTAATATGAGATATACTGAATATATTCTTAATAACTGCTTTATTTAAAGTACCAATAATTGTACAACCCCAACAGCAAAAATATTATTTCTTCTTATTCTGTGTCTGTGACATGTATATAATCAGTTACAAGTATTTTAAAAATGATTTTCATTTTGAAATCTATTGCATTCTAAGGCAAGAGTTATAATTCAGCTGTGTCTTTTTTTTAAAAACCTCTACGAAAATGTGGAGCTACCCCTTCTAGCAGCCCTGCAAAGACCTTTTTCCCATAGGCAGTAGATTTAACCCAATTATCAGCAATTTTTGACATTTTATCAACAAAAATTATACCTATAAAGTGAACTTAACCTGTTTGGAGTGCCTTTTATACAGTACTTAAAGAGTACTGTACTTACAGTACTCTTTCCTGTTAATGGTCAAGTGGCTTAAAAAAATAAACAGG
Source organism: Laticauda colubrina (assembly GCA_015471245.1). Lineage (NCBI taxonomy): Eukaryota > Metazoa > Chordata > Lepidosauria > Squamata > Elapidae > Laticauda > Laticauda colubrina. The sequence goes on along the minus strand of BLBF01000003.1, from coordinate 88,763,156 downwards.
CATAAAGACGATAATCTGTGTCTTAAGTATTTCTGCAGGATTGTAGGCCACCAGTCCTTATGGTGGGAAGAGAGATTCAGCATCTAGTCTCAAGGTTCCTTAGCAAGATGTTTGCCTTATCTTGAAAGCAGTGTACAATTTTATCTGCTGAGCTCCATGAGCTAAAGTAAAAGCCTGCCCTTTTTGGTAGCAGCACCTGAGCAAAAACTACATTGATCTCAAATATTATTATTTTGGTCATCTTCTTCCTCGTTGTCTTTGGTTTGTGTCACTGTCAGGTTCTCCTGCATTTTGTTATGTTCTTGTCGTGCCCTAAAATGTATATGAGAGAAACCAAAGTCCATGATCAGGTTGCAATAAAGTCCAGCGGTTCTCAAAAATCTTACCATCTGCATTGAGGCAGGGGGGGGGGGTCCCTTCGAGTTAGACTGAACCAGTCCCTTCAGTTTCTTGACAAAACTTCAGAAATGATTTGCCTTTGCCTTCTTTCTAGTACTCCCAAGCTGGCTTTATGCCTAAGGCAGGACTAGAACTCACAGTCTCCTTGTTTCTAGCCTGGTATCATAACCAGGATATCAAACTCGCTCTCATCTTCTGCAATAGCCAAGATACAATCAGTACTTTTATCAGGCTTGCTATAATTCCAGTTACAAAGGCTGTATACCATCCATTTCAAGAACCTGTGCTTGTTACAAGTCACTATTAATTGAATTTCTTAAGCCAATAATTAAAATATCCAACCCATGGATAATCACACAATTTATTGCTGGTTATACTATATAAGAATGGTTTCAGAAAGTCAAGAAATTGAATTATGGGAGCCTTCAACTTATGACCAAAATTGAGACCAGAACTTCTGTCACTAAGTAATATGTTAAGTGAATTGTGCCCAATTTTACAACCCTAGTTGTCAAGCAAATTTGACTTTTCCCATTGACTCTGATAAGAAATCCACCTGGGAAGGTCATAAATGATGATTATATGACCCCAGGATGCTGCAACCATTGTAAATACATGCCAGTTGCTAAGTATCTGAATGTTGATTATGTGACTTCAGGGATTTTGTGACATAAGTGTGAGGACTGGTTGTACCTTAATTCTTTCGGCATCACTGTAACTTTGAATAGCTAAATGAATGGTGGTAAGTCAAGAACTACCCACGGTATATATTGAGAAAATTATTTACTGTTTGAAAATCTGCCTTTGTTATTGTTCAACTTCTAACTATAGCAGATACAATTTCTTTCTGGAAGGAGAACAAGGCAGAAAAGAGTAAAATAAAGCCATTTCAGTCATTCTATATTTTTTTCAGGAAGATATTCAAAATTTAAATTCAATAGGGGTTGCCTACCTCAGTGAAACAGTTTGAGCAACAGCCAAATGAGAGTGTACAGTAATGCCAGGCTTCCAGTGCTTTCCTATGGATTTTGTGCCAAAATCATTACCTAATTATCTAAGGAACAGTAATCAGATTTACTTAGTTCTAAGTAATCTTATTGATGTGCTAAGCTAAAGTTTATATTTTAAGGTCAATGCTTACTTTTCTCTGTTGAAAATTATGAAGTCCCTTTGTATTGATTCCAGGTTTTTCTGCAACTGGCAGGCCTTATATTAAGAAAGAAAAAACGATCAGTTAAATGAGAATTAATCATTGTAGTATTTGATGCAAGAAGCCACTAAACTTAGCAAGAAAGAAATTCAGAGAAATTCAAAAGATTGATCCATGCACTAAATTATTAGCTGACTCTGTAGTCTATCTCTCTTAACAGTAACTAAATTTATCTAAGAATCTGGACTGAATGCATCAAATTTGATCAAGTATTATTTCTAGGTTATTTTCTTCAGTAGTTGACAATCCAATTTTTCGCATCCACCCTGATCTTGGTTTATTTGAAAAGAGGCATCTATTAGTAGGCTAAGGATAATGCCCTTCCTCAATGTATCTTGCTTTGTGAAAGTAATTGACTTTGTAGCAGTGATAATGAAGATACCGTAGCTAGAGTCAACTTATGGGCACTGATTCTATTCTTTTTCTCCATAATATCTATTTTTTTCTGGTTTTGTTTGTATCCAGTATTTGTGTAGAGAGACAAGATAGAAAGGAGATACAAATCTGAAACAAGAAATCTCTATTTCTAAATTTCTTTCTTTTTCACAAAAAAGGTTAATGTGTTTTCCTTGCTTTGCTATTGTTTTCACCCCAAAAGCTAGTGAATCTAGAAAAAATTACCAAGATCACTGTACACTTATTATCTCTACCTTTCCTAGGCAGGGGTGGAATTCAAATTTTTTAACAACCGGTTCTGTGGGTGTGGTTTATTTGGTGGGCGTGGCTTGGTGGTCATGTTATTGGCTTGGTGTGGCCAACTCAATATCACATCGAGGCATGCATCTCCTCGCCTGGCCTCTCATGACTGTGGGGATGCTGCAACAGTTGTATGAAAAATGGTCATAAGTCACTTTTTTCAGTGCCATTGTAACTTTGAATGGTCATCCCACACAAGCAAAGTACCAGCAAAGGAAGGAAAGAAAACTCCAGAGAAGTTCCTGAGACAGGAAGTCTAGTCCTGCCAAGAATGTAATAAGGGTTAACGGAGAGGCAGTTTCTGTAAGCAACACCAGAATGTTTCCTTCCTGCCTTCCTTCCAGGATTAGGCCAGTAATTTCTTCTAACAACCGGTTCTCTCTTAGAATGTTATCAACCGGTTCTAGTGAATAGATGCAAGCCTGTAGAACCCCACCCCTGTTCCTAAGGTTTACTTCTATTCCCCTCACCAAACCTAAAGGTAGCTAAAAAAAATATCTAGAAAATTATGTTCTGTTCTACTCTACTCTACTTTACCCTCCTCTATTCTATTCTAATTTTTTATTCTTATTCTTTGCTGTCACAGCCTTGATAGAATTTAAAATAGCTCATAGAATTTAAAATAATCCAAAAATCACAAAAGTCACAGCTCATAGAATTTAAAATAATCCAAAAATCTAAAACTGGCATATCTATGGGCCTTTCCCCAATTTTTCAAATATTTCAAAAGGTGCTCTTACATTTTAAAAAATATTATAAATATACTGTAGCACCAATTCATCATTTAAATGCCAAGAAAGAGAAAGCACAGAGGGTTACAGGCTGCATATTTTGGCTGCTGTCCTCCTCACTTGGGGCATTACCATTAAAGTCAGTGTGATTTAGATCTAAGACTTCTGTCTTTTAGATCAATATACCTAATGAAACTGGAAGACAATAAAATGCAGGCACCCTTACATCAGCCAAACATCTTTGGAGCAATTCAGGCATTCAACTTTCTCTGCCTTACCTCTGAGGACTCATTTTTGTTGCTTTCCTTCTCTTTCTTAGCCAAGCGCTTCTTCTTTTTATGAAGTGGGTTGGACTCCAGGATCATTTCTTCAAGTTCAAAGGTTGGGTCACAGTTTAACTTCCCTTTCTAGTGAGGAAGGCACATACAGAGAGAAATTGTTATCCTTCCCCCCAAATAAACTAAACTAAAAGAAAGACATTTGAATGGACAAAGCTGTTCATTCACACCATAGAAGTAAGCCAAAACAGATCCCTCAATTAAAATTATTAGGACCCTCTGAAATTTCAAAATTGATTAATTTTGAGGAGAGCTTGAATTGGACAGCTAGGATTAATAGTTAATCCTTAATAATTAATAATTCATTATTTATTAATTTATTATTTATTTATTTATTTAAAATTAATTATTTATAATAATTAATTAATCCTTAAATAATTAATAAGACTATAAAAGCCTTTAACTCCACAAAGTCCCTCAGGCTGCAATAAAGAGAGCACACTTCAGGTCCTTTCATCAAGACACAGGGGACACTAATGGGACCTCAAGGGCATGTCTTCTGGGTGGCAACCCCTGATTTTTAAAAAATTAGTGTGTTTCCCTTGCCCCCAAACACTGGCTGATGCAGGCCTGGAGTCCCAATTGATTGAGTTGCTATATATTTTAATCTGATTGCCATTTATTGTATTTTGTTGCTTTGGAGAGGCAAGGTATTTGTTGCTGAATTTTGGGCAGCCCTAGAAATGTTATGAATGGATGGATGGATGGATGGATAGATGGACTAATTGTCGTACAACTTAATTTATCTTAATATTTAAACCTAAACTATTGATTTTGGGTTTTAAGAAGTTTGTTTCTCTTCAGACTTTACTTTGTTGGTGTGTAAAATGTGCATGGTGATAGTTTATTGCTTTATACATTAAGAAACATGCCATTATTATAAATATAGTTTCTAAATTAAGAAAACATTCAAATTAAAATTCTTACATTAGGAAGAAATCCAGGCAATACTGTCTTCTGTAAAACAGCATCCCAGTTGATATCAGCCAAGTAAGGAAACTCCTGGATATGATTCAGTTGAAAAAATCTTTCCTCTGAATTTATTTCCACTAACTAGAGATTGGAATTAAAGCAGTTTATTAAGGACATCAGAATAGAACAGAACACAATTGCAGACTGAATACAGAAAAGGATGATACAAGCCTCTTTATATCAGACATAATAAGGAACCTCCAGTCCATGATTTTTTACAGAATTTTCAAGAATTTCCATGCAGCCCATAAGTTGTTCATGTATCCTGCTCTGACTTTTCTTCAAATTCGAAGCTCCTATCTAGCACTTCTAAACTTTTTAAAAGATTACAAGAACTGGTATTGTTGTTTCAAACAGAAATATTTGTATCAGTAAACTAACTGAAGGAGGATCAAATAAGAAATGCCCAATGCAGTGTTAGAGTAAAAGTTTCCTATGTTTCTAAAATGATCTTGGATTTTAGGTTTTCCTGCATTCCTAAAATCAGGGCCAATCAAATGCAGTGGGTGCATGGAACTATTTGATGTAAAATAACATCACACTATGTGTTAAAATGCATTCCATTGCGGGGGGGGGGGGGATGTAGGATGACCCATATAGCTTCCATATTTAGCAGCAGCCATGAGCTCTAGTAATGTCCTACTCCTGGTGGAATGAGTCAAAAGGCTTGGAAGGCTTAGTATCTTAACCAACATCTTATCTCTAAAGCTCGCTCACCTTTTTAATCAATGAGATCATATCCTGTGACCAAGCAGCAGGATACATGATGGTGGCTGTCTTGTACACATGCAAAATTTCATTGGCAGAATTACTGGAGCGAATGTGGTATGGTCTCTGCAAGGAAAGAAGAAGGCAAGGACACTGAAACACAATTGTCATCCAACAAGAATAGATTAATGAGTTCTCTCTTTTAGGTTACAGAAATTTTTTTAGAGGAAAAACAGTATCACTTTGTTGTAATGGGCTGGCAACTTCTCCAAGAGACTTCACTCTCTCTTCTCCTTCCTCAGGGTCCACTAATGTTCTTCGTTAAGGCATTGGGGACATTGGGAAATTTTTTGAAGTGAACAGATCAACAGAGGAGAGGAAGACAACAGAAAAGTAACACTTGAAAAGCAACATACCAGCAACAGCAAGACATCAAGGAATGTCCAATTGGTGTTTCACTCAATGCAAATTGAGTTCACTTTAGTGGCAGGTGTGAATTCTTTAAACATCCCTAGAAATACTTAACATTTGTATTTCTTTTCTGAACTGAAATATATTCTCTTTTAAAATAAGACAAAACAGAAGTCAAACTGACAGTTTTAAAAATGCTCTCAAAATGTTTTGTAATAAATCCTCAGGACATAAATATTTTCCCAGCATTCCTGCAATAGTGAGGCTAATCCATTCAATTTTGAAAAGAAAATTAAACAACAGAAGACTGTTTCCAACCTGTTCTTGCATTGTATTAAAGAGCAGCACAAATGGTGCCAGCCTTTAGAATTTGTGCAAAAATTGCAGAACAAAATTGCAACACTGGGAGATACAAGCTCACCTGACATGTTTGCCTATGCCTACCTTAGAAATTAAAAGCAAAACATTTAGCCACCTCTGAGCTTTTGTAAAGAGCAACACTATCAAATTCTAGTCTCAATTTGCTGTCTGCTGCCACCAGTACAGCAGAATGACAAGTGAGGATGAAAGAAAATGTGTCATAGATACGTAGGGGAAAATAGAGATGTTATTATTTCAGAATCATAAGCAACTTTAGCAACATTCCCTACATTTCCAGGATGCAGTTTGGTATTGTCTCTTTATGAAGCAGTTCAAGACATAGCTTCTCACTTCAATCATCTGACTACATTGGAATTTGTGTTCTTGGAATATGCAAGCTTTTCAATAGCATTTTTTTTACAATAACCCAAGATTTTGCATTTCAAATAACAACTTTATCCAGAACCTAGTTAAAATTAGTTATGTGTTACAGAAAACAACTTGATCAAAGTAGAATTCTATTAAGAAAAACAAATCAGATACAATGGGGAGAAAACAGAAACAGGAAGATTTGAAAATCATTAATCTAGGCACACATTCAATAATGCTTAACTTTGGTGTAATTTGCTTTGCGTGTACACAGAACAACAGCAAAGAAAACAGAAAATGCTGTATAAGACACCATGTATTCAAGAAAACCTTTTGCTTTGACAGTTTTTTATTTAAAAAACAATATAACCTTTTGATTGAATCATAATAATTCAGTTTTGAAAATCAAGCAACTATTTAAGAAGTAATTATAAATTAGGGACTTCCAGTTCAGGCTTCTTTAGAAACAGACTGAAATCCGCAATCGTGCACGGTTTCGATCCATGCTCGCCGCTAGAGTGCCTCAAGCCACTTGGATTCGGGGCTAATCCACCCCATAGAGGTGATGAAGAAGGGGGAAACTGCCAGTGGGGTTGAGGAGAGCCGCAGCTCTCCTCCTTGGCTGGCCATTACTCTCTTTCCCAAAGATGGTTGCAGCAGTGATCAGAAATGGCCACCTCAAAGGAGAACCTGACTGGAGTAAGATTGTACAGGAGAAAGTTTAAAGGAGAAAGTTTGACTGACCTGGTTGAATGGAGAACATCTATTTAAGATACCTGAGAGTTAAATTTTAAAGACTAATACTACTCCTAAAAAATATTTTAAGCGGTAAAAGAGAAAGGGAAAGGAGATAGAATTGGCTTTTTTTCCTCTTACATTAACAGTTTCAATTGACTTGGAACATTAAGAAGAGATCTGAACAAGAAATTGATACTAATCCACTTTGACATTAAAAGGCTTTTTTAAGCTGAAAATAAAGTGTCAAAGGGATAAAGATTCCTGGATAATGTAAAAACTTTTTTTTTCCAAAAAGAAAGAAAGTAGAGGAGGAAAAAAGGAAAAAAGAAGGTGGAATTTGGAAAAATGGAGGAGCCCACCTGGAACTTAAAAGAATTGATAGTGGAATTTTAACAAGGCTTGCAAAAGATACATTGTAGCTGAAATTTTGTTAAAAGACAAAAAAGCCCCTGGAAAGAGAAAATGAGAAAAGAAGCAAGAAACAGCTTTGGATTATTGGATGATTCCTGGAACTTTGGATGGTGGATTTCAATGAAATAAAATAAAATCAATTGGGGGTTGTTTAAAAAACTTTAAAATGGCATCACTCCTTTTGTTCTTAAAGAACAAAAAGTAGAAGCACAAGAGGGAAGAGGATCTTTTGGCTTCATATTTCAATTTTTAGAAATGGATATTTTGAACTATGAAAAACAACAAGAAATGCTGACAGAACAAGAAGAGTGGGATAAGGAAGAAGCCATCTTTAATGATCAAGCAATTTTAAGTGGGGTAAAAAAGGGAAAGGGGGGAAAGGGGGTTAAAAACTTAAGACTTGAAGCAACAACCAAAAAAAAGAGTAATTTGAAAAGTAATCATAATATCAGTAAGAAGCAGAAGGGAGGATCATAGAAGGGAGAATCACATAGAAAAGGGAATAAAAAGGGGAGGGAGAAGAAGAGGGGGAAGAGGGAAAGGAAAAGAAGCTACAAAGGACAGAAACGAGGTTGTATCTAGAGGTATCTAGATACAAGTATCTATCTTGTATCTAGAGGTACAAGAAAAACATACAAGAATTAAAGGTATAAACCTATTTAAAAGACACAGAGACAATGGTTAAAATTTAACTTAAAGAGATGATTCTGTAAGGGTGCATGGAATAGCATTTTTATATTAGAAATAGAAAAGAGTTAGAAAATATGTTATATGATTAAAGTGATAGAAAAAATTTGTATTGACATGTAATGGAATATTTATTTGTAATTAAAACAAAGAGGATAAGAGAATAAGGCTCTAAATGATTTAAAAAGAAAGTAAAAAAAATTTGAATAAGAATTATAACGTTATTGATTACTGTTAATTATTGTTTTTTTATTTAAAGACAGTAATAAGTAAAATATGAAATATAGATGAAAAACAAGTGATATTACTAGGTAATATTTGTTAATAGAAATTAAAAGATTCTTATTAATATTAATGGCAGAGCTGTACTTGAATAGAATAATTATTTTATTTAGTATTGTTATACATATATACACAGATATATATACTTGTTGTCATAGATTTTCACGGGTACAGGTATGCAAGTCTTGGCGTGTTCGGGTCTTTTCCCTTTTAAGATTGAGAGTATCTTGGTGACATTTCAATGAGGTCCCACTGTGATAACCTTCTGAGTTCTATTGTTGTGACATCCTGGGTCTTGTGCTGTAATCTCCTGGGTCGTTGGCTGTGTTATAACATCCTGAGGTTTTCTGGTGTAACCTCCTGAGTTCTGTGATGTGATACACCTGAGCGGGTGGCTGTGATTTGATGTTCTGGGTTTTGGTTTAGCTCCGAGTTTGAGGCCTGACTATGTGTTCATGGCATGTGTCCGTTTGCTTGGTTTGGGGGTTGGGATGTGTGGCAGCTTGTGATGCAGCCATGGTCTGGTTTCTGGATGGTGGTTGCCTTACGTCTATGGGGTGGGTTTGGGTTTGAGTCTGGTGAGGGAGATTGGTGATGGCATCATGTGTTGTTTTGAGTCCGGTATTGTTTTTTGTGGCTGGGACTCGTTTGTTGATAAGGGATAGTTTCCAGATGTCTGGTAGGCGGGAGGTATCATCCTGCTTATTCATATTATGGGGGTGTTTCTCTATTTCGATGGCTTCCCTAATTATTCTCTTGTTGAAGTGTTCAGTATTGGAAATTAATTTGGTTCCCTCACAGCCCATGACCCAGGTCATTACAACCCAGAAGATTACAGCACAAGACCCAGGATGTCAAAACAATAGAACTCAGAAGCCAATTACCCAAGTCAGGTACCCAATTACCCAACACAGGAGGCTGATAGACACACAGCCAATACCTCAACCACACATGTTATGAAAAAGCCAGTCAATTTGCAAACATCAACTCCATCAACCAATCAAGAAATGACAACACAGCCAATCTCCCCACCAGTATTTATAGAGAGACAGCAGCTCAGATCACGCTTTGCTCACACAAGCACGAAGCCGAAAGCACCAGCCTGAAGATGGCGAGTGGGACCTCATCGAAACATCGCCAAGATACTCCCAATCTTACACAGAAAAAGACCTGAACACACCAAGACCTGCAGATATATATACATATATACTTTTTTTTCTTAAGAATTTAGTCTGTATTTTTAAGGGAATGTACCTACCAGAATTCAGTTGAAAATAGGTATGTGTTATCAAATAGAGGTTAGAAAATGAATGTTATAACTGTAAAGGTGCAACTTCAATTTTAAACAAGATTTGAAAAAAAAATACAGAGGTGTTACACTCCAGCTTAGTAATTACAGGGGAAAATTTGTTTTATGAGAAAAGATAATATGAAATTGTAAACAGGACAGACAAAAGTATAAAGACATTGATGAGAAAAATTTTTAAAATTAGAAAAAGACATGTAATTGAATTAAGAAAGGAATGAGATAATTTAAAATAAGACTACAAGAAGTTAAGAAAGGGAAAAGCTATTGAAAAAATTGTGAAAATAAGTTATAAGATATGGATTAGAATGTATGAGATGAATATGTATTGAGTTTATGTCTGTATGGAGAAGTGATAATCCGGGGTCATACTGTTCTCAAAAAAAGATATTTTATTTGTATTTGTATATTTTGTGAAAACCTAAATAAAACTTTATATACCCTAGCCACTATAGAAAACCCCAGCCACAGAATCATCAGAGAAGCCATAGAGATTGAAAAAAGACCTGAAAGCATGAATAGAAGAGATGATTCCACCAGACTGTCAATCATTTGGAAGCCTGCACTCTCAAATAGAAAGATCTCCATGCCACAAGCCAGGCAAACACCTGGGCAAAAACAGACTCCCTCTGATAGCTCCAACCCAAACACCCCCCCACCAGGCACCCAGGTGAAACCCAGCTTGCTAATGAATAGCAGCTTGCTAATGAAGAGCAGCCGTCCCTTCACACGGAGCCAAGCTGCACTGAAAGCCTCCAACACAAGAACAGAGTGTTGCCAGCCAATCAAAGCCACAAAACAGACAGAAGAAACCAGAAACACCAATCAATCAAACTCCAAGTCCAATGAACACAGATCCAGGCTCCCAGCCTATCAGAATGGACTAGCCTCAAATTTGAAATCAGGAACTAACTCTATACAGAAGCCTGAGGATGGCAGATGAGATTCTGCTGAAACGTTGCTACAACTTTAACAGAACTACAATGACGTGGGATAATACCTGAAGGAAGCTAAACAGCACACATGTAAGTACCCGCGAAAGCCTAAAAAAACATACAAACATACATACATACATACATACATACATACATACATACACATATATATATATACACACACATATAAGTATATATGTACTTCATATATATATATATGAAGTAATTATAAGTTAGTTTTTTTTCTCCTCTGCATAAGATGTAACTGGTATTAACAGATTAATGTACCCCTTAAACAAACATTACCTAAAACTAAAGAAAACAAATGTGTTGTGCTTTAGAAATTTTAACTACTTCCAATAATCAGACAAGCAACATGTGACTAACTTGGAATTGTCCCACATACTCAACTCCAAGAAAACTATCCTACCCCCATCCTCAGACTGCTTCTAATGGGATCATATTTGCCTAGATAATTTTTTTTTAAATGGCACAAATACCCTTGAATAGGAAATTATAAATGTGATATCAATCCCTAAGATAAAGAAAAAGAACAAATAAAAACTTGCCTATCTACATTATAATAAATTTCCTACTTTATTCATATGTTTCCTAAAATGCCTACTGTCTTCTATACTATCCACTGCACAGTTTGAAAATATGTTATGACCCAATGAACCAATAAGGCAAGTTGCAGCATGAAATGTGTTGGGTTTCTAATTCACACACAGCAGTCCGCTTCTTCAGAATGATAGATCCTTGATCCATCATTATGAAAGGTCTTTTGAAGTATAATTCCATTTTCTTCCTTTATAGCTTTTGAATTGATATTTTTATGATACACTTTATAACACACATTGACATTTATCAGACAATTAATATCTTTAAGCAGAGCAGCTTCTCTTTAGAATTTTAAGGACCCTACTACAGCTAGATTTACAACAGTTCATTTAGTGACCGTTCAGAGTTACAATAGCACTGAAAAAAGTGACTTGTGACCATTTACCACACATACTACTGTTGCGGCATCCCCATGGTCACATGATCAAAATTCAGATGCTTGGCAACTGACTCACGTTTATGATGGATGCCGTGTTCCAGAGATCATGGGATTCCCCTTTTGTGACCTTCTGACACGCAAAGTCATTCGGGAAACCAGATTCACTTAAAAGCCACTTTGTTAACTTCACAACTGCAGTGATTGACTTAACAACAGTGGCAAGAAAGAAATGGGGCAAAACTCACTTAGCAAATGTCTCACTTAGCAACAGAAATATCGGGTTCAATTGTGGTTGTAAGTTGAGGACTACCTGTATACAGTGGATGCAGATATGGAAAGCAATTGTTTCCGAATAGTCTAAACATGATGAAATCCTGAGTGGATAGATAATTGGATGGATTGGTCCAACAATACATATACGTTAACTGTACCCTACCCGGCCTCTGAGGAGTTCATAAGCTGTAATTCCTAATGACCACCAATCAACAGCATAGGAATAACCTGCAGTTTTTGTAGCAGTAAACATCTCAGGTGCTGCAAAAAAAAGAGAGAGAAATTTAAGGTTTGCCTTAGGATAGAATATTCCACATTTTTGTGGAATATTTTTGAATATTCCATGATTTTTCTTTCTGTAGTCTAATCAGTGCTGGGATTCAGCCGGTTCATTCCGGTTCTGGCAAACCAGTTATTAAATTACCCATCCCCTGCTATCAAAGTGGGTCCTGGGTGCTGTGCTGCAATGGAGAAACGGGCAACAGAGTGGCCGGTGCGAGGAAAGGAGAAGGCCACTTTCCCTCTTTCTTTTCCCTGCTCCTTCTCCTTCCCTTGTACTGGCTGCTCTATTTTCCTTTTCTGCATTGAAGCACCACGCCCAGGATCCACTTTGATAGTGGGGTGGTGGTGGTAATAATTTGCTTATTCAAACTAACCCTGCAGTTTTTCCCCTACATTGGGTGCAGCTTTGATTGTGCTACCAACTTAAATACTTGCCCCCTCTCACTTTTGCCTACAGACTGACCAACACCCCCTGCACGCAGTTCCAAGGGGAGCGGGGAATTCCTCTCTCCATTTCCCCTCAATTCTTCACCTTTCTGAGAGCTCCTAGGAGCATCACCTCCTTGTCTCTATGGTAAACCCACCCCCCTGCATTCCTGGGAAACCTCGCCTCTTAAAGGAGCCACATCTGGAAGGCTAAAACAGCCATGAAACCAATGTTCAGACAAGCATCCTTGGAAACAGCCTTTTGGCAAAAGGGTGGAAATTTAGCAACCACTTCGCCTAGAGTCAGGTTGGCCATTGTGGGAGGCTCATCCCGCATGTGCGCTGGAGCTGGAGGACAGGGATGGGCCATGCCTCCCCTGACAGCCAACTGACCCTGGGCGAACCAGTTGTCAAATTATTTGAATCCCACCACTGAGTCTAATACAAATTCTCATAAGAAATTCTCTCTAGGGTTATGCAATAAGCAACTCCAGCATATCTTCAGCTGCTGGGAAATAGAAGTCAGCGTGCACTTCTTCATTTATGGCCTTGTTGGCTTCCCTGAGTAGTCTGAGGTGATCTGTGGGAGAAGAGAATGCTGGGATAGATATTTTTTTTTTATCAGAATCTCTTTATGTGTGAATTATTAGAAAGTAAGGAGAAATATTTTGCCTTTTTTTTCAATTGATTTTAATCTGGATCATCATACTGCTAACTCCTTAACCAGAATCATGCTATTCTAATAATGGCGTTTGGAGGAGATCTAATCAGACCTAGGTCAAAATTGCATTTCCCACTTATTAAAAGAGGAAGTTTACTTTGTCTTACTAAATTAAAAAAAAAGAATATGAGAACCAAGAGACTTCAAAGTTCAAATAGTTAAAAAAAACATTCAGAAGGTCACTATACAATGTACTGTACTTTGTGCTCTTAAACACTTTGTTCTTACTCTCACATAAAGCTTTTCACACCTCCTTCTCACAACCTCCAGGTTACATTTTGACTAACTCATTAGCTATTTGACATAGAAACAAAAGCATGAAAATGGTCGCCTTTACCATGTTATTGTTGTTGTTGAAGAAGAGCACATTTTGCATCTGCTTAATAAGTATATGCATAATAAAATGAAGCCTGAACATAATTCAAGTTATCTGAAACACTCCTTCATATTTTAAATGATTATTTCTTTGAGGGAAATACTAGCCCTACTGTTTTGTTCAGATGACACACGAGGTAGACCGGGTTCCAACAACAAATACTTTATTCTATAACCACTCAGTAATAGGAACACTTGGCTGAAGCTGAGGCCAGCCTTTTATACAGGCTGGCTTGCCTGCTTGCAGCCAATGGCAGTTGTTTAGATTTGCCGCCTTTTTAGCAGCTCTTTGGATTGGTTCCTAGTGAACCAATCCAATGTTCATTTTATTGACCAATCAGGTTTGTAGATTTGGAGTCATCCACTTTACATATAGAACACCTACCTTCTAGCCCATTGAACTATTCCAACACATTTCTAAGTAAAATATAACATAGAGATAGTGAATAGAAGTGGTCAGGCAACAGACACTTACTGTATGTAGTTTTAATCCAAGGTTAGTATTATCACTGGCCCCCTCCTCCAGCCACATTGCTGGCAAGTGTATTGAGCAGAAAATAGCTGCAATGAATACTTTTTTGATTCTAAGAATATGTGATGAATTGATGAACATATTCTAAGAATATGTGATGAATTACAATCTTCAGTAAGTAACAAGAATAGAGGCAATAACAGTGGTTCGAGAGGAAGCATCAATAAATCCAATTAATATCACTATGATATCCTGTTATTATAATTTGGTATAACCTGTCAAAAATGATATTTTGGGCCCATGTGTACCTTAACATAAATGTGGGATGGGTGATTCAATTATGATTCACATAGAGAAATCCAAGAACTCTATAGTTTTGGATTAGATTTGTAGAATTTCATGTAGGTAAACTGAGGTCAGATCAGCCATCCATGCAAGGACCTTAAAGGTTAGCAGAACCAAAGCCATTCTAACTCCAGCACATGTAAGGCCAGATGAGCTTTGAAGTATTTTCTGAATCAGACTCTGTTTCTTAAAACTGTTTTAATATTTACTAAGAAGGAAGCTTAAAATGTCCATTAAAAACAAAACAATGTCATGCAAATAGCTTGGATCCATTGCCTACTCACCCATATATGGCTTCGTGCCAGCAATGTTGGTAACCTGCATATCATTAGTTATCACTGTAGCAATATTGAAATCTGTTACATGAACATGCCCTAAGAATGATATAAAAAGATAAATTGTCAATAGAAAGTTTCTACCATATATAACTATAAGACCAGAGGGAAGCAAGGAATTTTATGTGAATTATGTGCTATACTCCAAACAATGGATAGACTGCCTTCTCATTCTTTGAAGTTTTTCATAAAACATTACAGAACTATAATGCAAAATTTTGCATATACAAAACCCTTAGAGAAAATCTAAGAAAGGAAAGGAACATAAGAAATCCTCATCCTTCCAGGCTCAAACTAATCTGTCATGATTAATCAAGCCATATTTTTGACAACCACATGGAACAGTATGAGAATATTGATCTGCTCCTATCTGGACCACTAGCTCAGCATAAGGTTTATTCATTATGTATATGTTGTACAGAAAAAGAGCTTTATTAGACCTTTCCTTCAGGAAAGAAAGTAGCATGGGAATTATTTTTAATATGGATCTGTAGCTAATATATTAGGTGAAGTCTGTGGCCAGAACTGCTTTCTAATTCATTTCATTTGGTATGCAAAAAGCATTTTTTCCTAGTAAGTAACAACAAAGACCCATCTACTAATTAAATACTTGATTTTTTTGTAATGTGCTCCAAGTAGGGCTGCCCTTATACGATGGAAAATATTGCTATTGTTTCTACTTTCCTGATGGATTTAGCCCAATCATATCTCATATCATAGGTGCAGAATTCCCACTATCTATTCAAATTGTTTGGGAATGTCTATCTTAGACAGCAGCTGGTTTATCTGTCTAGTACGTGAGGCCTGGATTTTTTCATGATGAGGCTTCTGAATGGAATACTAAGGCTGCATTGTGCAAAGGCTTTTGAGAAGGCATTAAATCGGCCTTCATCTTTACCAAGTGTTAGGGATAACATTGTTTACCCTAACTGGTTTAGGTGAAATAATA
>BLBF01000003.1:88709651-88742425 GCA_015471245.1 Laticauda colubrina | reverse complement strand
GTTTAGCTTGTCTCCCTAACCCTGGTTGGGGAACCCAGGCTTAACACCAAGTGTATTTGAACTTTTGACTGTATTTTGAACACTTTAAATAGCAATATGATGGTTTTATTTTTAATTTCAACATGCTTGAGCTTTGTAGCTAATCAGGCTTTGGTAGTGAGTACTCTAGAAATCTAATAAAAAAGCATCACATAAACTTAGTAAAACTACAGAAGTTTGAGCTGGAGCTTGAAATATGATCCTCCAAGGAAGGAAAGCCACTTGAAAACAAGCAGTCTTATAACATTCTAAATATAAGTATATAGGCTGCAAAAACAATGTCGGGGGGGGGGGGGAATTGAACAATAGGTAAAAGGCTTTTTGCACACATGAATGAAATTACACACCTCTCTTGCCATGGTTGGTGAAACCAAAATTGCAAAAAGGAAATAGTTAGAATGACCTCAGTTTCAAGGACAGATGGAGAAAAGACAATTCCAAATATATTCTAAAAAACCCAACTAAAATGCATTAAATTGAAAGCCTTTGCAAAAATACTGATATCAATGGTCCCCTTTAAACCCATACCTTGATCACAACATTGTCACAATAATAGCGCTGATTAAAATATTGGGGCAAGCAAATGTCACTGGGATTGTTGGTTCCTACCCTTGACTCGTTGTTATCAATACTAATTACCACAAATTAGACTGTTCCTGCATATCATTTCATTTCATGGAGAAGAGGCAAGAAAATAATGCTAAGATATGAAGCAAAATACTTGTGAAGCTTTCTCAGAAGAACCTAAATATTTTTTCAAAGGAAACATACTTCCATATTTAATCACCATACTATGTAGAATTAAGTATGTCATCCAATACACATTTACTTGGAACGATGTTCACTGAATTTATTCATTTGCTAAGAAATATATATTGGATTCACTTTATTAAACCTCCAAGCATCTGTGGGGACTAAAACAGAGTAACAAAAGACAAAATGCATAATGTTGTCTATCTCTTGTTGCTTAATATTACATTTCCTTTGGCTTAAAACATGATCCAGCATGCCCCACAAAAATAGTAACAGAACATTTTATGGCTCTCTTTACTGGATCAATAGCTGGACTGCACTATCAGATTATTTGATCTTTAAAAAAAATAAAATCTATGATACACTAAGAAATCTGTAGAAATGTGTCAGTTGTATCTTTAGTCAGCAAAAACACCAAAGCTAAAATAAAGGTTTGCCTCAACTTGTTTTCCATTTCATTATTAAATGGCTTCATAAAGTCTGTCAAGATCCTACAGAAAACATTATATTTTGCTACACAGCTGCAAGCATATTCATGTTCCTGCAGCCAGATATAATTGTCACTTACCCTGCTCATCCAGCAAGACATTATCAGGCTTTATGTCCCTAAAAAAGAAATTTAAAAAAGAGAGAAAATACATCAATAAAACCAAAATTATGATAATAATGGTCTAGGGTAGGATATAAGAGCTTCATAAAGTATCTCACATTTGCTCTGTGCTCTGCAAATGTTATCAATGAGTGTCATTCTACAGGCAGTTGTAAGTAGTTAAATCATTACTGGGATCATGAATGCTAATTAAAATTAGAAACTTAGTTTTGGATTTTGTTTTAATTGATTTGTAGGCACCAAATTTCTTATAGTTTCCATGTTTCATGAATTTCTATCATCCTCTGGCAGCAATATTTTTTCTCCCTGCCTTGTCTTCAAGGCAGGTTTTCTCCCTGCCTTTGCCACAATCATCAATTTTGTATATAGTACTGCTAAAGAACAGAAAACTGTGCTAGTTCTCTCTTTAGTAAAGTTAACACAGTTTTATTGATATATTGATTTAAAATATTTCCTACTTTCATTTATTACTAGCTGATTCCATATAATTGATGAAATTTCACAAACTGTAAGTCTGTTTTAAAACAAGGAGGTACTGTCAAATATTTTTGTTTCTAATTCAAGCAAATTGAATCATTAAAAAATAAACTGATTTTCAAAAACGTTTTACTGTTAATTAATATAAAATAATGCCATACATATGCAGGCTCCCTTTAAGTCTATTTTGTTAGTTTAACTGGGAGCATTGTGCAATCATAGTTTACATTTGTTGGAATGCTCAGTTTGAGCCCTCTGATCCTCATCTTACTTAATATGCCTACCGTCCCTGTCCTATTATTTCTTTTATTTTTCTTATATGTGCCCAATTCATGTATTCATAACTATGTATATATTTATACCTATTATCTTGTAAGCAATTGACAAATCAAAATAAATAAATAAAAATAAATAAATTAACAAGTGTTCGTCTGGAAATAAGGTGCGCGAGACCGGGTTCCAACAAATAGCTCTTTATTCAAACAGTTAAGTGACTTGTAACGGAACGTTTACCCAAGCCACAGCAGCCCTTCTTATAGCGGCTTGCTTGCGGCTTGTGCCCAATGACAGTTGTTTAAGTGTTCCCGCTGTCAGGCAGGCAAATCGGAAAGGCACTTAAGTAACCAATCCGAGAACGGCCTTTTTGGCCAATCAGTTTAAGGTATTTGGAGTCTACCAAGTTCTATACATAACACATCTACCCCCTTGGTTTCGTCCAACATGCGTAATGTAGTCACGCAGGTAGGTGGGGCTTCTGCGGATCCTACTTGACCTGCACAGCTCAGTCTCAGCGTGGTCCTCAAGCGGTTTGGATGGGATCGCTTTCTCTCCACGTCTTCTCCATGGAACCTCCTGGAAGGGTGAGTCAACCTTGCCACTCCCGCCTGAGTTTCTCAGGCCCATTGTCCGAGACTATTACATCAGGCAGCCCATGCGTGGCAAAAAGTCTGTTTAACTGTTTCATGACTGCCTTAGTAGTAGTGGACGCCATAAAGATAACCTCTAACCAGTTCAAGTAGGCGTCCACAATTACAAAATAGGTGTTCCATTTTGTTGGCCCAGCAAAGTCAATATGCAGTCTCGACCATGGGCCTCTGGGAGTTTCCCATTCCATGACTGGTACCAGTGGGGGATAGGCCTTGATTTTTGGCAGTCATGGCCACCCATCGTTCAATGTCCTTGTCCAGCCCTGGCCACCAGACATAACTCCTGGCCAGGGCTTTCATTTTGACTATGCCTGGGTGTCCCTCATGCAACATGCATAACACTTCTTCCTGTAACTTTTTGGGGATTACCACCCTGTCACCCCCACAGTATACAGCCTTTTTCAATAGACAGTTCAGTCTGTTGGGTGTGAAAAGGTTTAAAAGTCTTGCCTCTGTTCTTATCCGGCCAGCCCTTACCTACCCAATGCAGGATTCGAGCTGTCAGTGGGTCTTTAGCGACTTCTGCTGCGGTTAGTGGCTGATTTGGCCAGGACTTGATTTGGAGAGTGGAGACAGTGGAAGCTGGATCGTCTTCCATGTTGGGCAGTGGGGAACAGCTCAAGGCATTCGCATGGGTGATGGTCTTTCCTGGGCGATGGATGAGTGTGTAGTTGTATGCAGCGAGGAATTCAGACCACCTCGTCATTCTTGGTGATAGAATGTTCGGGGTTGGTTTATTTCCTGCTAGGATCCCTAGAAGGGATTTGTGGTCAGTGATAATCGAAAATGTCCTACCATATATTCATGGAATCTTTTGACTCCGGCTATGATTGCTAGGGCTTCTCGGTCAAGTTTGCTGTAGTTCCTTTCCGATTTTGACAGAGTTTTGGAATAGAAGGCGATTGGTGCCTCTCTGCCATCTGGTAGTTTGTGGCTCAGGATGGCGCCAATTCCAAAAGACGATGCATCACAGGTGACTGTCAATGGCAAAGTGTTGCTGTACTGTATCAAAATGGTGTTAGAAGTTAATAAGTCCTTGATGTTTTGGAATGCTGCCTGTTCCCAGTGGCCTCATTTCCATATAGTTTTTTAATCTAACAATTGATGTAAAGGTTCTGTTGCGGTAGCTTTTGGGGGCAGGAAGACATTGTAGAAATTAATGAGACCTAAGAAAGCTTGTAAGTCAGTTTTGTTCTTAGGTCTGGGTGCGTCTTTTATCACCTTTATTTTCTGTTCAGTGGGGTGTATCCCTTGCTCATCTATCAGGTAGCCTAAAAATTTGACCTGGTCGGTGGCTAGTTTACATTTTTCTCTCTTGACTTTAAGCCCTGCTTCTCTGAATCTTTGCAAAACCTCTTTTTGGTTTGCATTTTTTGCTGATACTAATACATCATCAAAATAGGGGAAAAGTCCTTTGATTCCGTTTAGAAGGCGCTCCATGAGGCTTTGGAAAATGCCGGGGGCAACACTAACATCAAATTGAAGTTGGTTGCACTTGAATGCCCCTCTGTGCGTGACTATAGTCTGTGCCTCTGCGGTTTCGGGGTCAACTGGTAGCTGTTGATACGCTTGTGCGAGATCAAGTTTCGCAAAAATTTTTCCTCCCCCTAGTGAGTGCAATAAGTGTTGCACTACCGGTACTGGGTATGCGCTTTGTTGGAGCACATGATTTAGGGTTGCCTTATAGTCTCCACAGATGCGCACTGACTCATCTGGTTTGACAGGAGTCACGATGGGTGTTTCCCACCTGGCATGGTCAATTGGCTCTAACACCCCTTGTGCGATAAGTTTGTTAAGCTGTTCATCTATTTTGGCTTTAGGGCAAAGGGAATGCGTTTGGCTTTGAGCCTGATGGGAGCTACCTTTGGATCTAGGCTGAATTATATTGGGGTCCCTTTGTACTTGCCTAGGGTTCCGTCAAATACATCCCAGAACTCTTGCAGCAGGCTCTCTTCCCAGTTGGCTGCAGCGATGCTGTTGATCCCGGTCACTCCGATTCCCAGGGGCGCGAACCATTCGATTCCCAGCAGGCTAGGGCGATCACGGTCAACAATTGTCAGAGGCGGTATTTCAGCGTGGTTTTTAAATTCTACTAGGAAATGTCCAAGGCTCACTACCGGGATCCGGTTTCCCTGGTAGTCCTTCAGTATCAATTTTTGTTGTTCTAGTTCTCTTTGCTTGATGTCTGGTATCAAGCTTCTGATAGTGTTCCAAGATATCATTGACAAGTATGATCTGGAGTCTACTTCCATCTCACAAGGCTTTCCTTCAATTTTTACTTTTATCTGGACCTTTTTTGTGTTTGCTGCCCTGGCATTTCTGATGGTTATTGTTTGGTGTGTTTCTTCTCTGTCACTCGTTTGCCAGTTCCTGCTCTCTCGGCTCCATCTGTTTCCAGCATGTCTCTCTTTGTTTCTGGGGAGGGGGGTGCCGCCACGTCTTTTTGGGCTATAGCTCTTTTTGTTTCGGTAGACCCTTGCAACATGCCCCCGTTTTTCACAAGCTCTGCAAATGGCATCTAGGAACCTGCATTCTGAGTGCGGGTGATCTCCTCCACATCCAGCACCCTGGAATTCTCGCCTGCTTCTTCTTTTTCCCTGCCATTTTCTTTCCGACTGAAGCCTATATATATCTCTGTTGTCGTCATCAGTGTCGCTCGGGGAGTCGAGTTCTTCATGGTGGACAGTCGCTATGGGCTGTTTCTTGCTTTCTTCCGCCCTCTTTTCTCTGGGTTGATTCAATGGATCTGGAATTGAGTTCATCTGGCGCATAGTGGCTGCAGATTTCTTGGCTGCTTCAGCGGCGGTGGCTTCTGTGATGGCCTCAGCCACTGTGATATTCAGTCTGTTTTGCAGCTTGCTTTGGAGTGTATCGTCCTTCAATCCGAGGACCACGCGGTCCCTCATGGCCTCGTCCATGTTCTGGAACTCGCAGGCTCCTCCAATGTGTCTTAGGGCTGCTACGAAGTCTCTGATGCTCTCGTCTTCCCATTGGTCTCGTTTGTAAAACTTGTGTCTTTTGATCAGGTTGGAGACCATAGGTGTGTAATGGGCTCGAAGCATTCTGTTCAGTTCAGGCCATGCCATCTGCTTAATGTCTCTTAGCTTAGCTAGCGCCTTTGCCATTTTAAAAATGGCTGGCACACAGTGCGTGAGGAATACAGCCCTCTTCCTCTGGTCAGTTATCTCCTGTAGCTCATTGCTTTCTAAGAACATCAGAAAGCGATCAATGTACGACTCCCAATCTTCCTCAGCTTGGTTGAACGGTGAGGGCGGCACATTTTTACCGGCCATCTCTGTCACTCGGTTCTGGATGCCGCGTGCTTTGAGCTCACTCTTCTAGGACGATCCCACCTTCGTCGCCAGTGTTCCATCTGGAAATAAGGTGCGCAAGACCGGGTTCCAACAAATAGCTCTTTATTCAAACAGTTAAGTGACTTGTAATGGAACATTTGTCCAAACTGCGGCAGCCCTTCTAATAGCGGCTTGCTCGCAGCTTGTGGCCAATGACAGTTGTTTAAGTGTTCCTGCCATCAGGAGGGCCAATTGGAATCGTGCTTAAGAAACCAATCCGAGAACGGCCTTTTCGGCCAATCAGTTTAAGGTATTTGGAGTCTACCAAGTTTTATACACAACAGCAAGTATGACTATTTCACTGAAAGGAACAAGGGGAAAGCAAGTCAAGAAGTAAAAGAAATAATGACATGTTTTATTTCTATTTAAATAAAGAAGACAACTTGATTCTCTAACCACTAGCCCAAAACTTTGAAGAATATGATTTACTATCAGGCTTTTTGATAGTTGATTGCAACTAGTCCAGGAAGAGTAATTTAAATCACAGAAGGGAGAATAGGAGTCACTGTTTTCTTAATTTAAAACCCTCTTCCACTCTTGTATTGATGCTATAATTAGTTCACAAGGAGGGGGCAAGAAAGAATCCATATTTATTTTGGTCTCATTTATTTTGAAATTTATAATAAATGGTATTTATTCCTACTGCTATTCCTACAACAATGTGACACTGATCCAAATTAACTCTTTTTATGTAGCTATGTTTTATTAATGAAAAAGGACTTAGAGAAATTCAAAATCAGATGACATTTCTTTTCCTTTTCTTTTGAAAAAGAAAAGTTCGCTTTCAGTTCTCTCCCAAATACAGCAAACTTTAAATGTAAAGATAAGAGTTTTTAAAAGAACGCTCCAGATATTTTAACATGGTTTTTGGAATATTTAAGATATTTACTATTCCAGATCTAATTGCAACTGAGAAGTTGCCAGGAAGAGAGTGAAAATCTAATCATAAGTATCATGAATTAACTTGAGATATATATTTTTATAATTACTAATTACAGTGATTTAATCTAAAAAACGTGAAGGATTTTTTCAGACTGGATAAAAAAAATTATTTGGGCCTTTCTCCAATTTCATGTACCATACCTGAAAACTGTTTCTGTTGAGAGACCATTTAGTAAAATGTGTCTTGTTCATAGCCTCGGAATTTTTTTTCCAGTTTTTTAAGATATAAATGAGAACATTCCCAAAAAAAGAAAATCAATGACACCACTTACATACTGCAACAATATGGGGAAATGGCTTCAGATAAGATGTTCTTTAATTTGATTTTTATATGAGCTCTTCCTAACCACACACATAAGATGCACAAAACAATCTATGTCAGGAGAAAACTCAGACTACAATTTCATTGGTGTTGCTAAGATCCTTCCAGATGTGAACACCCTCTGCCCATTTTTCTTTCAGAATCTAATATATTCATAAGAACATGACCAAGGAATATTTTGTCATTCGCTATTCATAAAACTACTCCAGTATTAACAAAGGACAGAGCTGCTTATTCATTTTATCTGTAGCTCTGTAGGACTTTAAAATGTTTGTAAATAGACATCATTGGTTCATGTGACTGATGAGGTTTCATAATGAGAGGCAAGCAAAAATACAGCATTAGTCATGAAAAAAGGGGAACAGTGCTCGGCTGTTCTGAATCTGAGAGGCCTAAGGCTGTGGAAAGTCAAACCTTGTCCCACTGTGTCAGTTTCAGAAGTACATCACAGAGTGTACGGACTGACTGACTCATACAGTATAGAGCTATATGTACTGAAACAGCATAATGCCTCCCCTGCAAATAGGAGGATTTGCTCAGATATACCAACAGTATTTCTCTCACCTGTTTCAATTTACTATCAACGCTACTTGAGGACTGTTCACACTTTTCATTCAAGAGCCTTGTAGTTTCAGATATGCCCTGTGACTTAGGTTTTCATGTTTTCAACAAGGGCTGGCATTCTGACCAGTATCAGTTGTGGAAAAAGAACATACTGTACCTGTCAAGTTCTGGGCTTCAGAGAAACCAAAGTCTTACCTAAGGCATGAGAGCCTTGGAGCCTACCTTGGAGTAGCCTTTTCTTTTCAGCCCTAAGGATGAATTAGACTATGGCAGAGCCCTTCCAAATAGTGGTGCCAAAAACTTGCAAGGGCTTGCTCTGCTAAGAGCGACACTCACTTTAATAGCAATAGCACTTAGACTTATATACTGCTTTACAATGTTTCAGAGCCCTCTCTAAACGGTTTACAGAGTCAGCCTATTGCCCCCAACAATCTGGATCTCCATTTTATTGACTTCAGGAGGATGGAAGGCTGAGTCAACCTTGAGCCTAGTGAGAGGCAAATTGCAGGCAGCCGGCAGGCAGCAGAAGTAGCCTTTAGTACTGCATTCTAACCACTGCGCCACCGTGGCACATGTGAGCCACACATGAAAAGTGTACATTTCAGTGATATCTGATTTCCAACTCAGTAGGCTCTTATGTATGCTTGAGATTTCTATTTTCAAATGACAATGAAAGTAAACTCTCACTTTCCAAAATTTCATCTCAAGATAATTCTTGGTGATTTTTGTTCAGAATAAAATATATAAATAAACCTGCAGGAAGAGGACTGGATTAAATACATTATAATGGAGCACATTATAATGGAACACCAGAGCATTTTTCTAAACATATCTGTATTTGTGCATATTTTGAGTGTACAATTGCTTGCTAAGTCTTTCTCAAGTAATTATTGTTTATTGTTATTATTATTGCTCTTTAAAGAATTGCAGGAGTGTGTTTTTATGTGTTTGCATGTATGTCTCTGAATGCATGTATATATTCAGATTTATAATTCAGTTGGACTGATTTTTTTTTTTTAATTGGATGAACAGGGTTTCCACTGGGCATGACTTTTAAGCTATTTTCCCCCTTTAAAACTCTGTGGTAAAGCAGATACTTTGACAAGAGGAGAAAATTGTCATGTAAGGGGAAGCTCTGGGAACACAGTCATCTCAAACAAGCTTAGCTTATTTCAGAACTTATTTTTTGCTATGAAACTTGGAATATCTAGTGATTAAGGCACCAATCTAGAAACCGGGAAACTTCAAACCTTGCCTTAAGCATGAAAGCTGGTTGGATGACTTTGGGCCTAGTCATGCTCTCTCAGCCCACAATACTTCACAGGGTTATTATGGGGAAAATAGGAGGACAAAGGAATATTATGTATGTCAGTGCATTATTTATCAAAATAATAAAGGTAGCATATGAACAAACAAACAAACAAACAAACAAATAAATATACTATAACTTGCTTTCTTGCCTTTTATTTTTGTTCCTTAAGATTTTATTTTACTTTAATGACTTTTTACTCACTATTGCACATATTATCACAGAACAATTCCTATGCCAAACAGTATTCTGAGCAGACTCACCTGGCACAAAAAGCTATGAAAGCATTTTCACTATATTTTATCATTTCCAATTCACAAAGTATTGCTTAGTGGAAGAGTGCGTATTAAAATCCACCTCATCTTCACTATAACTCTTTTGATTTTCTTTCTTTCCTTTTTCAGTCCCTTGAATCTGCAGAGTGTGACTACACTGATATAAGATGTAAGACAAGGGATGGGAAGGTGGGTTATGCGGATGTAGGTTACATAGATAGAATGCAACTGCCTTATCAATTAACAATTATAATGTGTTAGTAATGTGTTTGTTAAGATGTGAACAATGGTAATGAGCTGGCTACACTGTATGCACAGAAGAAATTGAGCTGCAGTTCACAAAAGCTTATACAAGCTTGACATACACAGTCCTTGACATACACAGTTCATTTAGTGACCATTTGAAGTTACAATGGCACTGATTTATGACCGTTTTTCACATTTACAGATATTGCAACATCCCCATGGTTATGGGATCAAAATTCAGCCGTTTGGTAACTGACTCGTATTTATGATGGTTGCAGTATCACGTGATCACTTTTGTGACCTTCTGATAAGACAAGCCAAAGGGAAAGCCAGATTCATTTAACAACTGTGTGACTAACTTAACCACTGCAGTGATTCATTTAGAAACTATCGCAAGAAAGGTCATAAAATGGGCAAAGCTCACTTAACAAGTATCTTACTTAGCAACAGAAATTTTGGGCTTCGTTGTGGTCATAAGTCGAGGATTATCTGTACTTTTTAAGTAAAAGCACTTCTGGACTTTTCCTGTTTTTTTTTTTCCCTTAAGAAAGAATGTCTAAAAGGAATATTTTAGATGAAAGTCTAAGCATCTTTTCACATTTTGAAGACTCCTTTTGAATGCAAATAGTAGTTCAGAGTTTCAGAATCCATGATTTTACAGTTAATCAGAATTAGAAGGGATCTTGTAGGTCATCTAGTCCAACGCCCCACCCAAGCGGGAAATGCTACACCATTTCTGACAAATGGCAATCTCTTCTTGAAAGTCTCAAGTGATGGTGCTCCCACAACTTCTGAGGGCAAGCTGTTCCATTAGTTGATAGTTCTCACTGTCAGAAAGTTTCTCCTTATTTCCAGGTTGAATTTCTCCTTGTTCAGTTTCTATCCAGTGTTCTTTGTCTGGCCTTTGGGTGCTTTAGAAAATAGCTTGACCCCTTCCTCTCTGTGGCAGCCCCTCAAATATTGGAGGACTGCTATCATGTCTCTCCTGGTCCTTCTCTTCACTAGACTAGCCATGCCCAGTTCCTGCAACCGTTCATCTTATGTTTTAGCCTCCAGTCCCCTAAATCATCCTGGTTGCTCATTTCTGCACTTTTTTTCTAGAGCCTCAACATCTTTTTTATAATGTGGTGACTGATGATCAA
Organism: Laticauda colubrina; assembly: GCA_015471245.1. NCBI lineage: Eukaryota > Metazoa > Chordata > Lepidosauria > Squamata > Elapidae > Laticauda > Laticauda colubrina. Next base: position 88,731,467 of record BLBF01000003.1, on the reverse strand, counting down.
ACACATTCTATCTTCCCCTCAAATACTGTCTCTGTCACAGCTGATTTTTTTTTAAATTGCTTAAGAGAACATAAGTTTGCACATGTGTTATCATATGTAGATCGACCCACTGTTTTTCCTGCAGCAGAGAGAAAGGCAGCATCCAGATATAGTATAGTGAGAGTATTTTACTACCTAGATCAACTTCAAACTCCTCTTTCCACAAGCATCCTGTCCTGCTGTCCTAGTCAATTTTTGCCTCTGTCTATTCATCCAAAACAAGTTGCTTACAAGGATTTTAAAAAACATGCCCTTGTTTTCAAGGCTTCTCCCTCCCCAATGTTCTAGCCAACTTGTTAATTGATATTTTTCAAGCCACAAAAGTACGTTCGCAATCAACCAATCTTGACATTTTCCACACGTTTTGCAATCTTTAAACCAGGACCTATATTTTTCTCCTATAACTAGGGGAGGAAGAATAATTTCAAAAAATTGTGGAGGAAGGCAAACTTCCTTTTTTGCTGGACTAAAGTGACAACTGATCTGTCTGCTCTGTGCACTTGATTGACTTTACAAGAAATTACCTGAGCTTAATAAGCTAATTACATTGCTTCCAAGCACCTGCCATGGAAATTAGTTGAGCACCTTGTAATTTAATACACACTATACAGAGAACATGGAAAACACCATGCAAACAGATAAATCCCCTTTCACTGAGTAAAAAAGGAGTCTGTTAGTTTCTCTTTCACCAACTCATGTTTGCCAGCTAAGTAAAAGTCTGTATCATGAATCTGGATTATTTAGCTATTTTCTCCCATATTCTCCTCACCAGATCTTCTGATATTTTAAAAACATGGACTGACTTACAGCAGTCCCCAAAGAGCAGAGTAAACACTGACCTGCCAATCTCCTGAGGATTTCAAAGACAGATGTTGTATTCTACAGATAAGAGGTTGTTTTATCAATTTAATGCCACCTCGTTTGGGAATAAGGTTAATTACATGACTAGCAAAATCTTTCAGACAGCCAAAACTATTTCATCATGTTACATTTATCTCATTTATATAACCTGTTTTCCACACTGTGCTAAAGTTTTCAAAAGGCTTGTGATTCCCTCCCACTCTTGCCAAAAACTTTTGGATTTCATCATTTTGACCATCTACCAAAGAGTTAATTGAAAGCAAGAGGCTTAAACACTGAATTAATTTATGTCTTGAAGGCATGACACCTATTGCTTGCCAATCCAAATAGCCATCTCATTATCTAAATGTTCTTAAAATGCCAACATACTATTTACAAAATGATTGGGGACAGGGGGCTTAAATGACAGGGATATCATTTACTATACTGCAACATACATGCACTGGGAATTGAATCACTCATTTGAATTTTTATATTTATTACTTTTAATATTAATCAACAGCCAGGTATTTTACAGAATCAGGGCAAATAAATTGTTCTAGAATGAGAATTCTAGGAGAATTTCTTAATCCTACTGGATAAATTTATAATTAGAAAAAAAGAAAGAAAATTGTGATTTATCACATAGTTGTGATGTATCCAAATAATACACAATGCACTCAAGTAGTTCACAACCTCCTGCATATATTTTCCACCAATTATTCTGGCATCAAACATGGAATCTACCATGAGAGGGACAAAAAACTCACTTTTTCCAATGTTTGCTGGCATTTTGCCATATTGTTTATTGTATAAAGTAAGTTTTAAGAACTTAAGCCCATGTCACACTGAACCAACGGATGCAAAGAGGATGTAAAACGGACAAAAAACCTTGCCATCTGTTCAAAAACGCGATGTACTCACTGCCTCCGTTTTGCTTCCTCTCTATCCGTCCAGCATCTTTTTATTGATGTTTCAACTGCTCCAAAAGTTTGGGCTGCCCAAAACTTTTGCGCGGAAAATGTATCCAGTTCATCCATTCTGCATCCGCTACGCATCTGCTAGGCATCCGCTATGCATCCGTTACGCATCCGCTATATCCGCTAGGCATCCGCTACGCATCCACACAACTCCATCCGCCCGGACATAGGGAGGAAGCGGAACGGACGCAGAACGGATGCAGAACGGATGCCTAGAGGATGTAGCATGGAAACAAAGCGTTTAAAACGGAAAAAAACGTTCGCAGAGGGGACCTATCTCGGATATTAAGGATGTCTAGAGGATGCCTAGAGGATGCCTAGAGGATGCCTAGCGGAAAACTTATATTTCCTATAAAAAGGGGGAGCAACTCATCTGCATCTCACTTTCAGAACAGCAGCCCAGCAGTGCAGATCTCTGCAGCCTTCATCTGGCTCTTCCTCTTCCACAGCATCCAGTCATGTCCACCGTGGATTGTAACAAAGTCCTTTCGGCAGCCACCATCATTCTGCAACAGTGCGAAGCCATCTGCAGGCTCTGTGAACTCTACTGCGAGAAGAAAAAGAGGCAGCCAAAAAGAGTCTGGGTCCGAAGATGGTTTGCCAGAAGAGCAGAGGACGGACTGTACAACAAGCTGATGGTGGAACTCAGGAACGAAGACACTCGGGCGTTCCAGAACTTCATGAGGATGCCTCCAGCCATGTTTGACGAAGTTGTGCAGCGGCTGACACCCAGGTTGACCAAGGTAAACACCAGCTTCCGGCCCAGCCTGGAACCTGGGCTCAAGGTGGCACTCACTCTGCACCACCTGGCCTCAGGGACCACCTACAGGAGCATGCAGTACGGCTGGAGGGTGCCATCCATCACCATCAGCATTGTGGTCAGAGAAGTGGTGCAGGCCATCATTGAAGAATACAAGGAGGAGCTCCTCCAGTACCCCTCCACTGAAGAAGGATGGAAGAAAGTTGCAGAGCAGTGGTATCAGAAGTGGAACTTCCCACACACCGTTGGAGCCATAGATGGCAAGCACGTGGCCTGCAAAGCGCCAGCCAAGTCGGGGTCCACTTATTTCAACTCCAAGAGCTTTTTCAGCATCATCCTCTTCGCCATGGTCGATGCTGACTACAAGTTCATGTACATCGATGCTTCAGGCAACGGCTCATCTTCAGATGCCTCATGAAGCCCTACACTTCCAGACTCCTCACCCATGAAGAGAGGATCTTCAACTACAGGCTATCCAGGGCAAGGCGGGTGGTGGAGAACGCCTTTGGCAGCCTGGCCAACAGGTTCCAAGTACTTCTCACCACCATGCAGCGTGAGGAGGATCATGGAAGCTTGCTGCATCCTGCACAATCTCACGCGCACCCGCTACCCAGTCTTGCAGAACAGGCTTGTGGACCTCCAACAAGGCAATGGGGACATGGAGCCTGGTGAATGGAGGCAAGGGCAAAACCTGATCGATACTGAGGATGTGCAAGGCCCCAACAGAGCCTCACATGAAGCGAAGAAGCAGCGCAACCTCCGAGACACTGGTGCAACTCCCCAGCTGGAGCAGTGGAGTGGCAAGACAGGATGGTAGATGCTTAATGGATGCTTCCTTCAGCCTGTCTCATCACACGGATGAGATTGGGCCATGTATGTTTGGTTGGCCTACAATGAACAGGGCGTTTAATAAAGAGTTGTGTTTATGTTGACATGTGTGGATAATTATTACATTATTATTGATAATAAAGGGCCATAGGTGTGGCACCTGGGAGGGTGGACCATACAGTCCCACTATGCTTGCACTGGAGGTTTATCTATCCCACTGCTATCCTAACCCATCCCACAGCTATTACCCATCCCACAGGTATCCTAACCCATCCCAAAGCTATCCTTACCCATCCCACAAGCAAGCAAAGGCTTAAACCATTTCTAAAAGTTTCCAGCAAGACTTTTTTTAAAAAAAGAAATGAAGCAAGTGTGTGAATCAAAAATAGACTTTATTAACAACAAGCTATAAAACAAAAATGAGTCTCTGGCACTCCTCTTGGTCGCTCAGTCTCAGGGGTGAAGGGTCCAGGTGCTGTGGAGGTGGCTTGTGCTGGAGTGCTTTTCATCAGCTCCTCCAGAAGCAGAAGCAGCAGAAGCCCCAGCCCCAGAAGAGCGAGCCCGTGCTGCAGAATCCCCAGCAGAACCAGAGTGAGGGCCAGGGGGCGGGATGGTAGACCTGTCCCTCTTGCAAGGGCTGGCAGCAGATGGCTGAGGCTTGCTGTGCTTCCGCATGGTTGTGGGGTTGCTGGCTGGCAGGGAGGCTGGCAGTAAGGCTGGCAGGGAGGCTGGCAGGCAGGCAGGCAGCAAGGCTGGCAGCAAGGCTGGCAGCAAGGCTGGCAGGAAGGCTGGCACTAAGGCTGGCAGGAAGGCTGGCAGCAAGGCAGGCACCAAGGTTCGCAGGGAGGCAGGCACCAAGGCTGGCAGGCAGACATGAACCAAGGCTGGCAGGAAGGCAGGCAGCAAGGCTGGCAGGCAGACCGGCTGGCAGCAAGGCTTGCAGGCAGGCTGGCAGCAAGGCTGGCAGGGAGGCTGGCAGGGAGGCTGGCAGCAAGGCTTGCAGGCAGGCATGCAGGCAGGGCAGGCAAGGCAGCCAATCCATCCGGCAGCAGGTCTTTCATCTGAATGGTGACCTGCTTCCGAGCTGCTTCCGTTATATCCGCGGGGCTGACGCAATGCATCCCCCCCGCATGCGCAATTAACGCCAGACATCCATTTGGCTTCCGCTGTGCATCCGCTAGGCTTCCGCTGTGCATCCGCTGTGCATCCGCTTCATCCGTTCGGTGTATGCTCTGTATCCGCTGTATCCGTTCCGCGTCCGCTTTGCTGAGGTCCCCCGGAAGCCTAGCGGATGCACCATCCGCTCTCATCCGCTTCCATCCGCTAGGCTTCCGTTCCGCATCCGCTTTCCATCCGCCCTGCATCCTCCCCGCGTCCATGTTATCTGCTCCAGTTATGCAAATTTTTGCCCCTTTTGAGAGAGGATAACAACGGATGGAACATTTTGCTCGTCCATTGTGTCCTTTATGCATCCGTTGGGCAGTGTGACATGGGCTTTAAATAAAGTTTCAACACAATGTCTTACTGCTCTTTTGAGTCACCCTTATGGTATAGGCACCACCAGTTAAGAATTTTTTTACTAGCAGTTAGAAAACATCATGAAAGTATAATGGAATTCAGGAAACTTTAAGCTACACTATATATAAGTTTGAAATCAGCATAACTGTAGAACTAACACAATAACACATTTGTAAGAGTCCTTGGAAGTCTTCTAGTCCATCCAGAAAAAACCCTTTACCATTTCAAATATTGTGCTACCAGTTTTGGAGCATCCATAATTTCTGGAGACAAGTCGTTCTGCTGATAAATTGTTTTCACTGTCAGGACATTTCCCCTTGATTTTCTCCTTAATTAGTTTCCATTCATTGCTTCCTGCTTCTTGTCCTGCCTTCATTCTTCCTTTGGAGAATAGGTTGACTTCCTCCTCCTTGTGGCAGCCCCTTAGATATTGGAACAATGCTATCACGTCAACTCTAGTCTCCCCCCCCAAAAAAATATTAAACTGGACATACCCAATTTCTGCAACAGTTCTTCATATGTTTTAACTTCCAGTCTCTTACTCATCTTTGTTGGAATTGGAATTGCAAATGGCAACAAGGATAAACTAGTTCAATCTTCTGCCATGTCCAGGAAAACCAATTAAACCAGGTTGATACCCAATCTCAGCTACTAAAAAGGAAAAACAAACCTCCTGGGATGAGAAACCATGGCCTTCATTGGTGGACTGTTATAAAAAAACCCTCATGATCAGAAATATTATCCTTGAGTTTAAATTAAATCTAGATACATGTGTTTATGGAAAATAGATCTTAAGCATTTTCCTTGTAATTGGCCTTTATGCATCTAAGTGTAGCAACTATCTACAGATATAAGGGAAAAATTCTGGCTTCAAATGACATTTAGCACAATGGAAATTACAATTTCCAAGGGAGCAGGTGTCCTCCAAATAACAGATATACTGCAATAACAACTGCATGCTCAAAAGGCCATAACATTAAACAAACCGGGTGACCGAATACACACTAAGCTGCAGGGAAGCACTTGTACACGCACACATAATCCACAGGGAAAACAAGTCCCTTGAGACAAGGAAGAAAAAGGTCACAAGGGGAAGGAAAGAAAAGAGGAAATAAAAAGAAATCACCTACATCCTTCTTGGAAGTCACACTGAGCAATTGAGCCTTTAAATGTTATAAACTTTACCTTTGACAAAAATGCTATAAATGTTTAAATTTCTCAACCACTACTTCCTCAAAAAAAAAATAGAACATCACAATAGCAACAAAGGGGAAAAAAAGCTTCAGTCATTTGCAGAAGAGACTGGACAGTCACTTGTCTAAAATGGTCAGTGATGGAATTCAATTTTTTTTACTACCAGTTCTGTGGGTGTGGATTGGTGGGCGTGGCAGGGGAAGGATACTGTAAAATCTCCAGTCAGAGGTGGTATTTTCCGGTTTTCTGAACTACTCAAAATTTCCGCTACTGGTTCTCCAGAACTGGTCAGAACCTGCTGAATACCACCTCTGCTACACATAGCTTTCATTTTTCAGTTAATATTCATGTAATTAGACAATATATTGATAATTACTCTTGGAACATGTGTAGGTGATTACAAGCCTGTCTCTTCTATGAAAAGTTAAATGCCAAAATATTCAATATATAGGGCAAAATATTCAATATATAGGGCAAATATTCTTGAATACTGCCCTATAAGTAGCATATCCATGTACATAGGCACCGCCCCCACTGCCTGCTGAATACCACCTCTGTATAGGATTTCCTGCTTGAGCAGTGGGGTGGATGAGAAGATCTCCCAGATCCCTTCCAGCCCTATTTTAATTCTGGTGTCACTAATCATCAATTAGTGATTAATCATCAATGAAACTGGGAGATGAGTACAAGTTTAAAAGGCAATTTGGTGATCTAATGCACAAAACTATTAGCAGATAAGTATAGGATAAATTCTATCCAGCACTTATAACTGACCTACCTGAAAAGGAAGGAAAAGGAAATATTGTTATATAAATATTTACATATAACGAAAAAAGCATACCTAAAATAGAATAATTTCCACATACAAACTGTGCATTCAGTTTATTGTAGCATGTTTCCTTCTCAAGGAATTCAAAAAATAATATCCTGATGATAATGTAACTTAATCAAAAGTCTACTTTTATGAATTCAAATAGAGCGTTTTAGTAACCTCCTATCTTCATAAAGGATACATCTTAGAAATCATACTTAGCATTGTTAGAAATCATCCATTCTGAAAGGTTTAATTTACTTTTAACATTATAGTGTTCACAGTTTCTACTTCCTATTGTATAAATACCACTGTACTTGGCTATTATCTGTATTTTATCATGTAATGAAATAATTGATCACTTTCTCAGAAAAAGAGAAATAAATAAAAGATAAAAGCAAGAAAAACAACAACAACCAGCAAAAGTAGAAGTATTTGATCAAGTCTGGCAAAGATCCCCTTCAGAGCATACTGAAAGCTGCCTCAGCACAACAAGAAGCATGACTATTGTTTTCATTGCTGTGGTAAAAACATTAGTGAACATCTGCTGATGTAACAAGGCTGTAGCTGCCAGGGCTCCAACAAATCCCGCTCATTCAAAACAAAAGTCTCTAGCTGCATCTCAGAAAAAATAAATTGGTTTATTAGAACTTGCCATGTTGGTGCGTTGCTGGGTGCAGCCAGTACTAAATCACATTATACATTTCCCCCTTGACCCTGGTCTTTCCCCCACCCCCTGGATGTGACTTCTCCAATAGGACACATCAGTCTCCGAGAGTTTATCATGCTCTCCAATAACCTTCTTATGCACTGACAACTTTGGGTTGCTGAGTTGATATCTAAGCATTTCAAGAATTTCTCTGGCAGCTAAAAAGACCAAAGGAGTATCTTTTAGTTGACAGTAGTACTGCTTCAGGATATCAAGACTGACATGTTTCCTTCAAAGCATGGCGGATCTACAGAGTATTCACATCAACAAAAGAAGTAGTGGTGACACTCACTTGGGCTACTTCCTCTGTTCCTCTTAGCTCAGCTCTGAGAAAAAATATTCCCTTGGAATTGTTTTTCAGGGCCCAAAAACATTAAAAAGGCTGATCCCCAGGGGTGGGATTCTACCGGTTCAGCCCATTTCTATAGAACCGGTAGCTCCGAAGAGCAGATGACACTGAACCAGTTCGCTGCAATGATCATCTGGTCATCTATTTGGCCCACCTGCCCACCCAGGTTTTAGGCTGTCCTTTAGTCTCTGTGTTTTCCTCCTCAGCTGCTTTGCGTAGCACAGCTGAGTGCCGCTCTTCAGCTGGAGCAGGTGAATGCTTACTAGATCCGGTAATTTGTAAGTAGTGTGCATGCATGCATTTGGCGTGCATGTGCGCAAAGCAAACCAGTTATGCTTGTAGCATCCCATCCCTGCTGATCCCACAATAAATAGGGGAAAGGAGAAGGTGGCTGCTCTTGTGTTGCACCACTCCAAGCCCTCATTGTTATCAAATGTCCAGCGGTCTGACATTTTGTTATCTTTCCCCTGAACTATCTTCTGGACTTATATTTTCAACCCCCCTTCCCTCCTTTTATATAATCTTGGAAGTACATAGGAAACTGAACGTAAAGTGAAGTAATATTCAACCACATTTCATAACATCCCCCTAACCATTTTATTTTATTTTATTAATTTTTGCGCAATATTCAGCCCAACAAGTCAGAATAATTTTCAATTTGATCTTCATTTTTTAATATTTTAGTGGATCCTGAAAAGCAAAAATCCTGCAGTTATTTTAAGGAATAAAAAGCCTGGATTACACAGTAATAATGAGCATGTACCAAAAAGAGAATTCAGTGACTTTTGTAATTCAGAAGCAATGAAACATTTGTGTAATCGGACACATGCATTTGACAGGATTTCATTTAGTTAGAATCCAGTCTTATTTCAGCCTGTGGAGTCTTTCTTTCCAAAATAGTATTTTATTGTTAAATTGATCGAACAGTGTTAAAATGACATAAACCACTGTGCAATGTATTTGCAGGCAATTTTCATTTTTATGAAATATAGAAGTTAGCTTGAGGTAGGCAAAATAGGGGTGTCAGATTCACATTCCCATCAGTTAGGAAAAATCTAAAACCTAAAATGTAACATTAAATAGAGTATTCATACTTTGTTATATAGCTAGGCTCGGGAGAGAATTCAGTTTTAGGAATCAGTTTTAGGAAGTTTGTCAAACATTAATTTATCAACATAATGAAGTAATGATCTCAAAATATATGATTATATAACTCTACTCAAGTGGTCCAGTAACTCCTTATGAAAAAAGACAACATATGTCTGGCACCAAATTCAATCTTCTTATAGTTATCATCTGATATTTCCATCACATTGGATAAAGCCATCCAGCAAACTTATCAAGTAAGCTATAACACATAACTCCACTCCTCAGCACAACACTTCACTGATCAGAGGTGGTGTTCAGAAAATTCTGACCAGTTCTGGAGAACCAGTAGTGGAAATTTTGAGTAGTTGGGAGAACTGGAAAATACCACCTCTGACTGGCCCCGTCCCCATCTATTCTTTGCCTCCTGAGTCCCAGCTGATTGGCTGGGTCTTCTTTTGTTGCCCTGCACAGGAGAACGGAACTGGAAAGGGAGGGAATGGATACTGAATGCAGTATCTTTCCCCTGCCATGCCCACCATGCCATGCCATGCCCGCCAAGCCATGCCTACAGAACTGGTAGCAAAAAAATTTGAATCCTACCACTGTCGCTGATCCCTTAATTGATCTGGAAACCAAAATGGTCAAAGATGTAAGCTACAAAAAAAAAAAAAAACCTTTCTTCTCTCAACATCATTTTGAATCTAGGACCATTCTTGCTAATAACAATAAAGTAAAAACAGGCACGCCACAAACTGAATTATTTATTTATTTATCAGGCTTGTTTGTATTTTAAATGAAACCATCCATCTTTTGGCCAGTTTCCAATTTCAAACCCTGTGCTAAACAACTGGAATCTTTCTGTCTCGCCAAGTGTAATTTATCCTCATTCATTATTTGTTGGCTGGGTGAACAGGTGCACAGCAGAAAAAGTTAATCTTATACCTTCATTACCAGCCCACTTGGCTTTGAAACACCTCTGACTCTGAAGGTACAGCACAAGCAACTGGATTTGTCCAGGTACAACAGTTAAATACAACAGAATGGAACTCAGCTGTGTTGTTTTTTAACCTACAAAGTTCCTGAAAAATATACAAACTGCAGCAAGACAATTCTAACGCTGCCCTGAAGCCTGAAAGACATTTCAGCATGAAAGGTGCAAAGACATCTCTTTGAATGCTTTTTAGGTTACATTTTTAAAATGCTGTTAATTTAAAACTGTCTGTTTACCTGATCACTTTCTAATTTCTTTGAGTAAGTATGATATATTTTGAAAGACTATGTATAAAATGTTTCATCTCTTTTAAATCATACATACAATCTCTTTGATTTTTGTTGTCCAAGTCCTGCCTGAAAAAGAAAGGCCACACACCCTCAGCAAAATAAAATAAAAGATTTCATTTCTGTCCTTTATCTTAAAACCACTAGTTGATAGTTCTATCAGTTTGAATGATTTGGATAATTTCAGTGCCCATCTTACTTTAATGAAAGACATACAATTTGACCAAACCTAAAAGAAATCCCAAGCACATAGAAAACATTTATCTAAAAATAGAAAATTTATGTAAGCCTTTCAAACATTCTAACCAATTGCATCAGTCTAGAAAGTCTCTCAAAATGGTGGTATTCAGGCATTGAGGGTTGTCTTTTCATTCTTCCCAACCAGCATGTCCATCCTTTGGGAGGATGGCGGAAATGGTGATTGAATATATCTAGGAACTTGGAGAATGTTGTACAAATGTACAGCTTGGAGAATTGAACTTGGATTCAATATCACTCTATCATTCTACTTCTAAAATATACTAAATATCATGACATTATCAATCAGCAATTTATTACTATATTCAAAGGGATATATTTCTGTGCTGTATTTAAAGGACTAAAGAAGAGAGACAATAATGGTGAAGTCATCCAAATGGACAATATTTCTGGGTTGTCTTTTGGAAGCTTTTAATATCATATTATGTATGTGTACATATACACATTGTGTGTATGTATGTATTGTATGTATGTATGATATAATATAAAATGATTTCTCCATATTATAATGTCTTCCTATTAAAATTCACTGCAATGAATTCTGGGGGTTACATAAAAGGATTTGGGGGCCTTTCCTGAAGTTTGCTTGATGCTAATTTCAATTCCAATTAGTCAGTTTTGAAGACTGGCAAAATATAGGACAGAAGGCTATGCATACAATATTGTACCTTCTCCTATAGTTTTCAAAGGCATGGGAATATTGCTTTAAATATGAAATGTCTTTTTGACATTTATTCATTTCCTCTACAAGCATGCAAGCACTTGACTGCTTTAATTCAAATGATATACATATCTGTAGAGGAAATGTGTAAACTGAGTGTCATGTGTTTGCATGCTTACATACAAAGTTTCACTGAACTAATATAATTTCAAGTAAAAATGTAAAAAAAATTTGGGAATAGTTAGAACTTGTGGAATGCTAACAGGTTCATATATATAACAGGTGCAAGGCAAATTTAACTGAAATGTTGAATTAAAGATGAAATACATTCCATATTAGAATAATATATATTCAGCATTTGAAAATCCAGTACACAGCAAAGTTCAAATAATTGGAACTGACCAGAGGTAGTATTCATCAGGTTCTGACCAGTTCTAAAGAACTGGTAGCGGAAATTTTGAATAGGTCGGAGAACAGGCAAATACCATTTCTGACTGTCCCTGTCCCCATCTATTCTCTGCCTCCAGAGTCCTAGCTGATGGCTGGGTCTTCTTTTGTTGCCCTGCATAGGAGAAGGGAGCTGGAAAGCAGGTTAGTTGGGTGGGGAGGGAATGGGATTTTGAAGTATCCTTCCCCTGCCACACCCACCAAGCCATGCTCATGAGGTCATACCCACAGAACTGGTAGTAAAAAAAATTGAATCCCACCACTGGAACTGACCATGGTTCAATGAATGATCCTTCTGATGTACAAAATATCATCTTAATGGGTTTTTAACCCCATTTCTTTAATCCCTAAATTCAGGAATTATTCAATTAATCCATGCCCAATTGATTAAACATAGATATTTTCTCCAACCTTCTTTTTAAAACAGTACCACAAATGCCAGTTACATTTTCCATATGCCTTTATAACACAGAAAAGCAAAAGTACAAACAAATGTGTTTAAATGTTTTAAATAAAGGGAAAATAGATATTCATGACATCTTAAAACCATCCAATTTATATCTTAAGTCTAGTTTTTTAAAATTAAAAATAATATTTTCATTATCCATTTAAGTATATTTACATAGGGCAGAATTCTACTACCACTTTGTTTTTTACTTCTAAGTCTTAAATTACTTTTAAGTCCTAAATAAGTAATCCTTTCTACTAAATTTTTCCTGGAGATATTACTCTTCAACCTTATTAGGTATTAAAGACTCCCAGATGAAGTGTAAATCCAGTAAATACTGATCACAATCTTTCCCAACAATATTTTAGATATATTTCTTAAATAGCTGTGCTCCATGTTTCAAGCCATTGACATAAAAAAAATATTGAAAATCAAGTGTCTTTAAAATAATGTGAAATATTATACCAGAGGAAGAGGAGAGGATAATGTACAGTGTGATACAAATTGGTTTTCTAGATGTGACACTTGTAATGTTTGTTTGAAATAATGGGACTTACAGAGACTCAAATGTGGCCAAAGAGCTAATCTTAGAGAATCACCTGTCAGAAAGATTGATGGATACAAACTTCACCCTGTGAGTTCTGTTTTTTTGTTTTTTCACATTTCAGTGTTTGTGGAAATCCTTACAGAAGCTATTTTGGAAATGCAAAATATTAGGCCAGAATTTTTTTTAAGAAGCTTCACTTATATGTAATGAATCTTCTTTAATATGTAATAGTTGTTTCTTTAAACTACCGCATCTTTGTGGAAGTTGATGATGGTTTATAGAGGAACGGTATAGAGCACTGATGACTTTTCTATTTCCTCTACAGTGTTCCTGGTGCATATTTCTTTCCCAGAAGAAGGAAAAGCTCATAGGGAAGGAGTTCAAACAAAAAAGTAAGTAACAAAAGGTTAGCATTTTTCATCACATTTCTCATGTTCAAATTGCCTTTCAGGAACTGTTTTATTTACAGGTTCCAAAGACTGATATGTCTATATTTTTACATGGATGTATATGGAGTAGCCAAGCTTAAATACATTGATTTAAATGAATTTGTATCTCTAAATCATTTGAGCAAAATATTCTAAATTTAGAAAAAACAGAGTTGATGTACAGCAATTCATAGAAAGCTCTAAAAGCCAGACTATCCTATTCATTCTCAATCACATATTCTCCCATTTTAATGCACACACACACACACACACACACACCATGGAGACGTCTTCAGACAGCGCTGGCTGTTTGGCTGTGTAATCTATATGATCACCACCCCCTAAAACTGTAGAAGCAGGGGACATCAGAAGGCAGGAGACCAGAGTAACTTCAGCTCTTTATTCTAGGTATAGATCTCTATAGCCTTTAGCAAGCTGTGGCAGCTCTTCTTATAGAGCTAGCCGGCGGCTCTCACCCAATGACAGCTTTCTGAATCTCCCGCGATCGGTTCGTCCAATCATGGGAGATTCCTTACTGACCAATCACTGTCAAGCATCTCGGCCAATCACAGTGCAGTTCATTTCAGCCAATCAGGTTAGGGTATTACAAGTATGTTAATATGTTACAAAAACTGTAAACAACTAGCATATATGTGCAAGGGGAACCATTACCAACACACACACACACAAACCAAGTTATTTTAAAAAACCATATATACATATATGAGTATATTCATTCTTAGAATATGCATTTTTTGTCAAAAGTTATTTTTTTAAGTATACTTTTTTCTAAAAAGTATGTTTTCTGATAAGGACATTTGTTTTACCAAATACTTGAAGTATTATTTTGGGATTCATGTATTTTTTATGGATCATATTGAAAAAAACCAGTTTGGTTTTGTAGTTAAGGTTCTGGACTAGAAGCGGGGAAACCTGAATTCTAGTGCTGCCTTGGACATGGAAGCCATCTGGGAGACTTTGTGCCAGTTCTCTCTCTTAATCATAACAAGTATGCCCTGGCAAACCATCATGTTCCAAGAAAATTGCGTAGCTCATACAATTATAGGGCTAGAAAAGATCTTGGAAATCTTCTAGTCCAATCCTTTCTCAAGGCAAGAATCATTTGTTAATGTAGTCACTAGGAATCAGGAAGGAGGGAAGAAGACATTCTGTTTTCTGTAAGACAGTAATCTATTCACAAACTAGATATATTCTGTATGTTTATCTACCATTACAGGACAGGTAGTTATGTACGGTTTCGATGTATTGCAGAATAGGATGGTCACTTATAAAAGAAGATACAAAAGAAAATATTTTTATTAAGATATTCAGTTTGCAAAATACTTGTAAAATTTCTTTTAAAACATATTGTTGGTTCAAATCTGTTTGTTTCAGAGAGTACTGTGAATACTACACAGTCACAAATGTTACCTAAAAGGGAGACACATTCAATCCATCTCAGTTTCAGTAGTTCAGCAAGCCATCGTTTGATACTCATTGGAAGCATTAATGTAACTATCTAGTCCATGACTCACCTGTGGATGATATTCCTGCTTTGGAGATAATCCAATGCCAGTGCTAGTTCACAGATGAATAGTTTCACAGTCTCCTCTTCAAAACGGACATTTTGTTGCAGGTGGTAACGTAAATCTCCTCCAAGAAGCAAATCCACCACCATAAACATGTCTTCTTCATCCTGGAATGAGTACCTGAAAAAGGATACACAATACTTAAGAAAAATACGTAAAATAGTCCATTGGTTAGAATGTTGGCTTGCCAGGGTTCTGTTTCAGAACATTTTGTGGATGCACAGCACAATAAATCATAAAAAAGTAACAGGTTCAAAGAAAAAGAAGAAAGAAAAGAAAAACAGACAGAAATCTGTAATCTAAAATAGTGTGACCTCACACTATATTGATATGATTCACCTGGCTTTTAATGTTTGTTGAAATAATACTTTTATATAAAGATGTGTTGCTGTGTCCTGACTAATAATTAGTATGGCATTTCTCATTTTGAAGGCTACCATGTATTGTTGTTGGAAACAGTTTTGCTTCATTTGATAACGAAGTTCGGTGATAACATGAAAAAAATAGTGCAAACATATGAGTATATATATTACTATTTTGTATATTTCCAAGGCAAGCTTTGTCACTAGGCAGAAAAATTGTAGAACTGACTTGCTATAAATTCAATCCTGCTGCTAATTTCTTATACTCTTTTTTATACATTCTCCCAAAACTTCCTCTCAAGATCTACTCTACATCTTTAAAATGCCAGCAAATTACATGTGGTCCCCCCCAAAAAATCAATACATTTAGTCTTGGAACAGTCACTGTTTTTAAACAAAGAGGAAAGTTAGCTGCTGCCAAGCCAAGAGATTCCACGGAGGCACATAATTAAATACAAAGTAACCATATTATCTTTAAGTCAATGAATGAAGTAAGATTCATGAGAATAAGAAGCAAGGCAAAAGTCTATACTAGATTTGGCATGCTATCTGAAAATTATGGGCATAGTCATGTTGAATTTATGTTTACCAACAAAGAAATAAAGGGAAATGTTTACTTTGTAGGTAAATATAAATTGGACACAAAAAGAGTTTGTCTTGAAAGCGACTGCCTGCGAAAGCTCCCAGATTGGGGCTGAAAAGCAAAAGCGGAAGCAGTATGCTCCTCCATCCCATAATTGGGTGGACCAGGTTAGCATAAGATGGTAAAGAACTACTCTTAAAAATCATCTCTTCAGAATCAGAAATAACACATAAACTAGCCTACTATGTTGCACTTATATTGCTCCCTCAGGATAGGTTGATAATCCAGGGTCCCTCAAAATTTTCAGAACACCCTGAAATGATAAATGAGTTTATATACCTCCTCCCATAAATAAAACTGATCAGCTCATTGAAGTTATGGTTGGGCTAGAAATAAAGATGATGAATAATTTTAATAATTAAAGTATAATTATGTTTCTCAAACTTTGCAGAAACACAGTCACCCATTGCATATTTCTGGAGGCAAAATGACAATGCTGTCAAAATTTAATCTTGTTTTCTGGGCAAGCCTACAGCCTGCTTATGCAGACAAAGCAAGCAGCAAACCTGGGAACAAATCTTAAAATTGCTTTTAGTTTGGCTGCACATATCTATATTGTGTTTTAACAAAACTCATAACCTTCCCTCTTACATACTGCTCATAACCCCCACAGAGTCATGATCCACAATTTGAGAAATTATAATGTAATTCAACAATAAAAAAAACTTTTCCCAGATTCAGTCCTGCCCAGTCCTGGAAATTTTTTAACAGCCTAAAATTCTGCAAAACATAGACCAACTTTAGCTTATCACAAAATCAGGAGTGTCAAACTCAATTTCATTGAGGGCCACGTCAGAGTTATATTTGACCTTGGGAGCCAGGGTGGGCATGGCCGGCTCATCACTTGTTTTGGGAGCACTTGTGGTGGCCTGAGCGCTCTGCCAGTGAAAATGAGCTCCCAAGCTCCATTTTTGCCTCCTGCAATCCTCTGCCAGCAAGAACGGAGCTCTGGAGGGTCACACATAGCCGTCCCGACCTCCATTTTCATCGCAGGCTGATCCTTCAATATTTTCAAGGTGGCCTCGCAGGCCAGATTTAAGAACCTTGAGTTTGACACCCCTCCTCTAGATTATGGTAAGCTAATCAGTCCTAAATCTGTTATGTTTTAATGTTAATGTTATATTGTCAATTTTCTACAAATACACACTTGCTATTAGAAAATCTGTATATGAGGACGTACATAATTTCTTGAAATATAAGATTTTTTAAAACACAAATAACTCTATATAATTTTAAAAAATGACCAATAGATAATTTTTAAAATTTATCCTATTCCTATATGCTGTTTCTTAGCCATTCTTCCCATATAATGCATTGTGCAATTTATAACAGAACAGATGCTGGTAGATTCCAGTCACTGCTTCCCATCTCCTCCATGGCAAGATCACTTCTGGTGGATCAAGTTAATTCATTCGCACTGCAAATCACAAGATATTTTTTTTGTTTTGCATCCTTAGAAATAGAACAAGCAGTGGTTGGACTCAGAGTAAAGCAGCTTTCAATAAGAAAGAGTAATCATAATTGAAAATATGTTTACATTTTTAAAAAATATTTGCAACTCAATGTACTTCTAGATTCATAAATACTTGCACATCATGGCAAAAGGTATGAGAAAGACCAAACTATTTCCTTAATGTATGGGCAGTGAGCATAGGACTGCAGCACATGAACCTTTTCAAACCATAACTCATTGTATTTGTTTTGCAAATAAATATGGCTCTACTGTAGACAACATACAAGTGAAACTCGAAAAATTAGAATATCGTGCAAAAGTTCATTTATTTTAGTAATGCAACTTAAAAGATGAAACTGATGTATGAGAGAGACTCATTACACGCAAAGCAAGATAGTTCAAGCCATGATTTATCATAATTGAGATGATTATGGCTTACAGTTCATGAAAACCCCAAATCCACAATCTCAGAAAATTAGAATTTTACATGCAATCAATAAAACAAGGATTGTACATAGAACAATATTGAACTTCTGAAAAGTATAAGCGTGTATACTCAGTTCTTGATTTGGGCCCCTTTTGCAGCAATTACTGCCTCAATGCGGCGTGGCATGGAAGCTATCAGCCTGTGGCACTACTGAGGTTTTATGAAAGACCAGGATGCTTCAATAGCGGCCTTCAGCTCTTCTGCATTGTTCGGTCTCATGTCTCTCATCTTCCTCTTGGCAAGGCCTCATAGATTCTCTATGGGGTTCAGGTCAGGAGAGTTTGCTGGCCAATCAACCACAGTAATCCTACAGTCATTGAACCAGGTTTTGATGCTTTTGGCAGTATGGGCAGGTACCAAGTCCTGCTGGAAAATGAAGTCAGCATCCCCATAAAGTTCATTTGTGGAAGGAAGCATGAAGTGCTTCAAAATTTCCTGGTAGATGTCTATGTTGACCATGGACTTAATGAAGCACAGTGGACCAACACCAGCAGATGACATGGCTCCCAAAATCAACACAGACTGTGCAAACTTCACACTGGACTTCAAGCATCTTGCAGTGTGTGCCTCTCCATTCTTCCTCCAGACTCTGGGTCCTTGGTTTCCAAATGAGATGCAAAAGTTGCTCTCAACAGAAAAGAGGACTTTGGACCACTGAGCAACAGACCAGTTCTGTTTTTCTTTCGCTCAGGTAAGACGCTTCTAACGTTGTTTGTTGTTCAGGAGCGGCTTGACAAGAGGTATACGACATTTGAAGCCCATGTCCCGGATCCATCTGTGTGTGGTGGCTCTTGATGCACTGACTTCAGCCTCAGTCCACTCCTTGTGAAACTCCTTAACACTTTTGAATGGCCTTTTCCTGACAATCCTCTGCAGGCTGAGGTCATCCTTGCTGCTTGTGCACTTTTTTCTTTCACACTTTTCCCTTCCACATAACTTTCTATTAATGTGCTTTGATACAGCACTTTGGGAACATCCAACTTCTTTTGCAATTATCTTTTGAGGCTTTCCCTCCTTATGGAGGATGTCAGTGATGGTTTTCTTCACAACTGTCAGGTCAGCAGTCTTCAGCATGATTGTGATTTCTACTGAACCAGACTGGGAGACCATTTAAAGGCTCAGGAACCCTTTGCGGGTGTTATGGCTATTTTTTTGAAGTAGTTTTTACTTTTTATTCTTTAAAAACAAAAAAATGAAAAATTTCATGTCCATTAACAATTATTGTGTCATTGTATATACATGTTTCTTCTTTTGTGACTGTACAATATTTTTATCCTTATCCTTATCCTTGCGGGTGTTATGACTTAATTAGCTGATTAGAGTGGGATACTTTGAGCCTAGAATATTGAACCTTTTCACAATATTCTAATTTCTGAGATTGTGGATTTGGGGTTTTCATGAGCTGTAGGGGTGGGATTCTACCAGTTCGCACCTATTCACTAGAACTGGTTGTTAACATTCTAAGAGAGAACCGGTTGTTAGAAGAAATTACTGGCCTAATCCTGGAAGGAAGGCAGGAAGGAAACATTCTGGTGTTGCTTACTAGAAACTGCCTCTCCATTAACCCTTATTACATTCTTGGCAGGACTAGACTTCCTGTCTCAGGAAGTTTCTCTGAAGTTTTTTTTCCCCTCCATTGCTAGTACTTTGCTTGTGTGGAGTGATCATTCTACGTTACAGTGGCACTGAAAAAAAGTGACTTATAACCATTTTTCACACTTACGACTGTTGCAGCATCCCCACAGTCATGAGAGGCCAGGCGAGGAGATGCGTGCCTTGATGTGAGTAATATTGAATTGGCCACCCAACCAATATGACCACCAAGTCACGTCCACCCGGTCACATGACCACCAAGCCAAACACACCAACAAAGCCACATCCACAGAACCGGTTGTTAAAAAAATTGAATCCCATCCCTGATGAGCTGTAAGCCATAATCATTTCAATTATGACACATCACAGCTTGAAATATCTTGCTTTGCATGTAATGAGTCTATCTCATATATTAGGTTCATCTTTTAAGTTGCATTACTGAAATAAACGAACTTTTGCACGATATTCTAATTTTTCAAGTTTCACCTGTTAGACTACTATAAAAGTAAAAACAAAGAAACAAAATTGTTTACTTACAGATCAAGAGAGTTATAAAAACAGTCTCAGAAAGTATTAGGGGTTTATTTTTAATTTTTTTTTTGCTCTGCTGTGTCAAGATTAAACATCTGAATTAACTATTTGGTTGGTAATGCTACAATGTAAGTGTTTCTGAACAAGTGGCGTGGAATTATTGTAACCCTTGGAATTGGTATCGCAGTAGATTGGTAGTGTGGTTTTAATATCCTGTTCAACAGAGAAAGATATAAGAAATCAATCTGGTGCTCAATTGAGTTGTTACATGTTCTCTACAGGAATCTCCATCAACCTAGAAGTTTTAGGTTGTTTGTCTTTTCAAACAGGAAAGAGAAAAAGAGCATACAATTCCTTAAAGTGCAGCCTGCCAACTTCAAAATAATTCTTTCCATTACATGCAGGACTGAAAGACTGCTGAGCATCAAATGTCCTAAGGTCAGAAAATCAGATACTTTGCTAGTGCATAATCACAGTAGATGGTTTCTCCCCAGGTTGTCTCTTTGTATTCATCAATATCGCACAGATAAAAGCAACTTCCTGAATCTCTATTTATTTATTTATTTGTTTGTTTGTTTGTTTGTTTGTTTGTTTAATAAATATACATGCCACCCATCTCACTCTGAAAGCAAAAAAAAAAATCTTTGGCATATTTATGTGGCTTTCATTCTGGAAAATAGAGCTCTTTTGTACTTTGTAACCAGTTTATGTAGAAAACCAACAGTTGTCAGCATACTATTGTCGAAGAGAGAAAAATATCTGTTTTCTTGTACATATAATCCATGTTTTCTTTTAAATCTCCTTGGGAGAGTTAACAGCAGCGGTACCAACAACAACATGGGTAACAATACAATTGTTACAGGAAAACAAGACAACCAATAGGAGAGAGAATTACAAGAAATAATCTATGAAGAAAACATCAGTAAACAGGGCTATTGCTGATCACTATCGGTAAAAGAGAATATTTGCTGCTCAGGGTTGAAATGAGGGGTTCTTGATGCTCTCTGCATTTGGTTGTTTACTTGCAGGCATTTCATTAGCCAAACTAGGTAACATCATCAGCACTCATGTGAATGTTGTTATCTGATGTGGATAATGTTACCTAGTTTGGCTAATGGAATGTCTTCAAAAAAAACAACAACCAAGCTTAGTTGATTGCTGTGTAAGTAGAGTTGTAAATAATAAATCAAGTGTCCTTTCAGTCCAGCTTCTTTCCTGGAATTCATGGGCATATCCATGTAATTTCTTAACAATAATAGAGAAGTACATTGTCTTCTCCTGGGATGATAACGATGATGACAATGATGTTTGTTACTTCCTACTGTAGCTTACAGTCCAAAGATTTCCTGGAGATTTTCCACCCAAATACTAACCAGCATGATCCTGGACTAGGTACTGCCATTGGCTGAAAAATAAACCACCAATTCAATTACACTGATGAGGCTTTATAACCAGGTAACAACTAGCAGTAGCTACAACTCTGAGTCATGATTCTTTCTTCAGAACAGATCCAGGAAACTTTTTCATTATAAAACAGATTAACTCAAGTAGATGTTTCTCAGAAATGTGCAATGCTAGGTGACATCACTACCATTGTGTTCAATTTATGTGAGCTTAAGGTCTGAATTGTTCCAGAAACTGACAAAGAAAACCCAGAATTCTAAAACATGATTGATAAATTGAGATCATAATATAATAATAATAAAAATTATTTAAATATCTTTTTTCAACCAATGCTCTAAGCAAAACAAAATCTAGTATTGGGACTCATTCTATTGCCTTACATTTTATTTTAATGTTGAAAACTACTTAATTATGTTTTTGTGAAGGATAATAATAAATAACAGCATTAGTAATACAAGCTCTAATTCAAGTTTGCAAACTTGCTTTGAATTCAGCCCAGATTTCAAAGAGAATAGAAAAACCTTGTTAGGGATAACATTGTTTACCCTAACTGGTTTAGGTGAAATAATA
>BLBF01000003.1:88601214-88704651 GCA_015471245.1 Laticauda colubrina | reverse complement strand
TTTAGCTTGTCTACCTAACCCTGGTTGGGGAACCCAGGCTTAACAAACCTCAACTATTTTTTTAATGATTGTGCTATTCAAAACTGCTTGTTTAGAAATCTTCCTTCTTAAAGAAGAGAAATATGTAGCTCAGGGAGGAACTGTGGACTCCTTCGTGCTGTCTGACTGTGACTGTTTGCTTGCAGACATTTCATGATTCAACTAGTTAACATCATTAGTGTGAGAGTGTAAGGTTTACTCCCTAATTCTATACAGTGGCATGTCCTGCCAGGAAATTAACACAAGACACACAATTCAGTAGAAAAACAATACTGGTAGGGCAAGCCACTGTATATATACTTGAAATACCACCGCTTATATTCAGATTAACAGACTGGGAAGGAATCTTGTAGGTCATCTAGTCCAACCCCACCATCCATCCAAGCAGGAGACCCTACACCATTTCTGACAGATGACAATCTAGTCTCTTCTTGAAAGCTTCCAGTGATAAAGCAGCCACAACTTCTGAAGTTGGTTGGTTGATTGCTCTTGCTGTCAGAAAATTTCACCTAATTTCCAGGCTGAATATCTCTTTATTCAGTTTTCATCCATTATTCTTGTCTGGTCTTTAGGTTCTTTGGAAAATAGGCTAACCCCCTCCTCAAACATTGGAACATTGTTATCATGTCTCCCCTGGTCCTTCTCTTCACTAGACCAGCCATGCCTAATTCCTGCAACCATTCATTGTATATTTTAGCCTTCAGTCCTCTAATCATCATTTATAGTGTGATGACCAAACCGGGATGCAGTACTCTAGGTGTGGTCTTACTAAGGCTTTATAGAGTGGTTTGATCTTGATTGTATCCCTCTATTAATGCAACTTACAATTGCATTGGCTTTTTTGGCTGCCATCACACACTGTTGGCTTATATTTAATTGGTTGTCCACTAAGACTCCAAGATGCCTCTCACAGTTATTGCTATTAAGACTGGTTTCTCCCAGTCTATATGTGTACTTTTGGTTTTTCTTGCCTAAGTGTAAGACTTTACTTTTCTCGACCCTGAATTTCATTTTGTTAAATAGGGCCTAGTGTTCAAGTCTGTGAATATCCATCTGGATCCTGAGCCTATCATCTAGGGTATTCTGGCTATCATCTGGCTATTCCTGCCAGCTTATTATCATCCACAAAATTGGTAAATTCCCCTTCATCCCTCATCTTCCCATACCACTTCTGTGTGAAGTGTCAGAAAACAAGGGAGTGCAGAAGTGTTCGTTTATTCGGGGATGCTACACAGGAGCAACTGAGAGATGGAAATCCAGTCTGATGAGTACTAGCTACACGTAGAGAGAAACTAAAACTCTCCTCTCCATAAGGTTCCACCAAACTGAGATCCTCCAAGGATAATTTATTTTGATAACCCAACCTTGCAGGTTTTGTAGATTGCTTTGAGTGGAGCATCTTTTGTAACTGGCTCTCACTGTGAAGGTTTCTTAGAAATATCAACCCTTGCTTGACTCTGACAATGAACACCGCCTTGTTCAATGAAAACAGTGTTTGCTACCCACAGGAACCCAATTCCTTTTGAATTCAGAATGCATTTACAACAGTGCCACGGTCTGATGGATTTACAACCTTGATCTGCTAGTTAAGTAAGTCCAGCCTAAAGGGCCAGGCAATAAATTCTCACCAAGGCAGACATAAAAGCATAGATCTAAGAAGATCCATGGTTCAATAATTTTTCACATCTGTGACAAAAGACAATCCAGTTTGAATGAAGGTTTAGCTCTGTAACTTCTGCTTAAAGAGGCTGGCCTGGCCATGATGACAGACAATCCCTGTTTAAATTCTAACACAAGTGAGTTACCAAGAATGTGCCTGTGTTTTAATGTGATGTGTGCTCAAAGTATCAATTCAAATCCATGTGTTTGAGTCTACTTGCTCAGGAAAATTAATTTACCTTCTTTTTGGTATTGACTGCCAAAAATATGTTATTTATTGTTGATGGCCAACAGGTCAGAGAAGCAGGGGATGGCAGGTGTTATTTATTGCTCCAGCTAAAAGAGCATCATAACATGTCCTCATTTATCATGTTGTCTGTTTTCTTCACTGAGCATTCAAAGAGTGATTATAGACAGGATCTCTCTAGTGACAGGCTACCACTTTCTGCTTTAAACAAGCTGGATGGGCTAAATTGGGAAAAATAAGCACTAAGAAAATTAAACACCAGAGGAGACAAATAGCTGAAACATTGTTCTTGCTGGGAAGACTCATGAAAAGGAACAGAGGCACCTGGGGATCAAACCAAATGAAATGATAGCACCACTTACCATGTACCAATTTCTTTTCAAGCAGTGCATATGGGCAATTCAACAGCAGAAAAACTGATAGGAAGAACTGCCATCTCAATTTTCTGCATGAAAAAAACTGCTAAGGAGAAACAGGTTTGAAGGTGGAGGGTGGGAGGAAGGATCACAGGTAGGGGAGAGGTTTAAATTAACCACTTCTGTGTTTTAAATATGAATTAGGAAGCAATCCAAACCAACACTGGTTGGTTGCTAGATTTAGAGATGGGGCCTTGGTCCTACCTGAATGCTTCTTCTCGGGGAGCTGAAGGGAGAATCCAGGATGGGTAGTCTCTAGTCTCATAGCTGTGCAGACTGAGTTGAAAACTGAGGACACACCCTCTGGTAACAGTCCCCAGTTCTGAACGACATTGAAGCGAATTCAGCAGCTCCTTGTCCTCTAACAGATAGCCTATTTGATACTGCGAGAAAAAAACATTTCCTCCCTACTCCGACCAGGCAGAATACAGGGTGGGACTGGATTGTCCCTTCGGCTCCCTGAGAAGAAGCGTTCAGGTAGGACCAACGCCCTTTCTCCACTGAGCCAAAGGGAGAATCCAGGATGGGATATACCAAAGCTGGCTGATGGCTATCCTACAGGAGGGAACTGGATTGGCTGGAGGTCCCCACTTCTACAAGAACACCCTGCAGGACTCATCTTCCAAAGGACACCTCTGCTGAGGCAAAGGAGTCAATTTTATAATGTCTTATGAATGGGGTCACAGATGACCAAGTCGCAGCTCTACAAAAGTCCAGAACTGAAGCCTGCATTGCCCAGGCTGCAGTGGTCGCTGGATTCCTGGTTGAGTGCGCAGTGATTCTCCTGGGCACAGGAAGAGCCAGTAACTCATAGGCCTTCGCAATACAGACTCTAAGCCAGCGACCCATGGTAGATGGTGTCATCTTGCGACCCAAAGTTGATGGCTGAAAGGAAACGAACAGGGCTTCAGTCCTCCTAAAAGAGGAGATCCTTTTGATGTAAATACAGAGGGCCCTCCTAATATCCAAGGTGTGCCATTTTGTCTCCAGTGCATGGGTAGGCCCTGGATAGAAGTCAGGTAAAATCAATTCCTGTGAGCGATGGAATAGGAAGTTCACCCTGGGCAGAAAGGTAGGGCACAACCGCAGAACCACCCTGTGTGCATGGAAAATGCACGGGTCCTTTCTGATGGATAAGGCCATCAACTCCGAGATACGCTTGGCCGAAATAATGGCCACTAAGAATGACACCTTGCACGTGAGTAGGTAAAGACTGACTTCATGCAAGAGTTCAAATGGGGGAGAAATCAGTGCCTGCAGGACTCTAGGCAAATCCCGGGTGGGGTAACGGTGGACCACCGGTGGCTTCAAATTAGTGGCTCCCCTAAGGAAGGCTTTCATCCTGGGGTGTTGGGCCAGAGTGGTTGAGTCCTTGACTGAAAAAACCGAGGTCAAGTCAGCCATCTGTCTCTTCAAGGTACTGGGGGCGAGACCTCTGTCCAACCTGTCCTGCAGGAACTCTAATACATTTGCCACAGACACAGCAATAGGTTCCAATAGGTGATTGGCACACCATCCACAGAAAATCCTCCATGATGCATTGTATATCCTGGTTGTGGGAGGTCTTCTGGATGCCTGGATGGTCTGAATGACCCTTCTGGAAAACTTCTCCTGTTTCAGGAGCACCCACTCAAGTGCCAGACGGTCAACTGAAACCAGGCTGGGTCTGGGTGCTCGATCGGGCCCTGGTTGAGGGAGATCTTGTGCAGGGGAATTCTCCAGGGTCTGGGACCAACAGGCCCATCAGATCAGCGAACCATGGGCATCTGGGCCAGTAAGGGGCTACCAACAGAACCTCCACCCTCTCTGTCAGTACCTTTCTGATTGTCCCTGGAATCAGGGGAAGGGGGGAAGGCATACAATAGCCCTTGGGGCCATCTGCACCGGAGAGCATTGACCCCTTTTGCTCCCGGTGCTGGGAACTGTGCAAAGAACCTCAGGAGCTGCAAGTTCTCCAGAGATGCAAAGAGATCCAGAATTGGATGGCCAAACCGTTCCGTCATTTCCTGGAACAGACTGGGATGCAGTCACCATTCCGACTTGTCGACTGTGGCCCTGCTCAACCAGTCTGCTTCCACATTGGAAACTTCCAAGATGTTTTCTGCTTGCAAGGACAACAGGTGTCTCTCCGCCCACCTGCACAACCGAGTCACATCTTGCATTAGAGATCTGCAGCGAGTGGGCCTTGGTGGCCGCATTGTCTGTGGGCCTTGGTGGCCGCATTGTCTGTGAGGAGAAGAACCTGTTTCCCCATCACCTCCTGCCTTAGATCCTTGAGAGTTAAGCGGGCAGCCCCTAGCTCTGGCCAATTTATGTTGTGGGCGAGCTCCTCCTGTGACCACCTAGCCTGGACTCCCATGTGGGCCTCCCAACCATTCAGACTGGTGTCGGTGGTGATGGTAATCCTCTGGGGCTCCCTGTACAAGCAACCCTGATCCATGGCTCGGGACTGCTGCCAATGGAGAGAATGAAGAACCAGCAAGGGGATGTAAACCCTCCTTAGGCCCTGGGACGATCCCGATGCACGATATCATCTTGCCAAGAAGTTGAGACAGCAAGATGATAGGCACCTCTCTGGCAGACAGGATCTGTAATGTGATGTCCCTTATACTGTCTCGACACTCCTGTGAGAGAAAGACCTGGCCAGTTAAGGTGTCTATGATAACCCCCAAATGCAAGAGATGGTTCAATGGTACCAGGTGGCATTTGTCCAGGTTTATCGAGAACCCATGCTCTCAAAGGATCCTGATTATCGACATCATATCCTCCTCTGCCTGGGGTCTGGAAGAGGATGCTATCAGGATGTCATCCAAATAGCACTGTATCCTTATGGGTAAGAATCTGAGATATGCCACTACGGCTGCCAGGAGCTTGGTAAAAGTCCCTGGGGCTGATGACAACCCTGTACTGAAAATGGTGGATGCCATAGCAAAATCTCAGGAACTGACGGTGTTTGGGGTCTATGGGCACATGGAAGTAGGCCTCTGTCAGGTCTACCGAAGTAAAAAAAAATAAATCTCCCTCCTGCAGGCCCTGTAGATAGAGTGGAGGGAGTGCACTTTGAATCTTCGGTAGATTAGATGGCTGTTGAACCCTTTCAAGTTGATGATTGCTCGCCAAACCCGAGGCCTTTGGAATCACAAACCAAACTGAATAGAACCCCTGTCTCTCCTGGTCTCCAAGAACTGGCTGAATGGCCTGAACGTTCAGCAGATGGTGGATCACCGATTCCATGAGATCCCTCTTTGAGGGGTCCCTTGGGGCAGCACACAAAGGCACTGGGGGGGGGGGAGGAAAGAAACTCCCGAGAGAGACCTGACCATAAAGTTGTCAGGATCCAAGCATCCGTCGTGATCTGTTCCCACCTCTTCCAGAACAGTCCCAGATGCCCTCCTGTGGGAGAGGAGGCTTGGGTGTCACCTGTTGCATCTAAAAGATCTGTTGGAACCCCAAAAGGACCTTCTGTCATCTTATCTCTGATGCCCTCTGGCGGCAAAGGCTGAGCCTCTGGCGGCTATCAGCCTGAGATGAGGATCTTTGAAAAAAAGGGCCTACTTTGATGGGGAAACCTTGCCCCAGCTTCCCCCTGTTTAAAGGAGGGCTTCTGTAGTAAGATGGAGACCTGTAATCAAAACGCCTCCCCTGGGAGGGCAGGATCTTTCACTTGTCCCTGGTTTCCATCAAAAATGGGATCCAGGGCCTTCCCAAAAAGCTTCTCTCCCTTAAAGGAAGCAAACGCCAGCTTCCATTTGTTTCTGGCATCCATCTGCCAATTTCTTAGCCAGATGAACCTATGTGCTGTTACAGATGAAGCCATGGCTCTGGAAGAAATTTTGGCTGACTTGAGGGTGGCATTAGCTGTCGATTGAGCTGCAGCTATTATCTTATTTAAGTCCTTAAGCACCCTGAAGTACTCAGGTGGGATTCTACCCTGCAGCTGCCACAGACACCCATTAAATAAGGTAGATTCAGACCCACTGGGGCAAGTGTACTCCCCAGGGGACTCCCACTGCTTTTTAATCACATTCATAAACGTCTGGTTTACAGCGTCCACCAAAGATTCTTTCTCTGTTTCTCCTCTGTGGGAAGATCCCGGGTGACCTTGTCCCTTTTTTAAGATGAGCCATGCTTTTAGCCTTAACAAGAAGAGTCTTGAAGAGAGCCAGCTGGAAAAGGTCCTTAAGGAAGGGGGGACCTGCTACCTCCGAATCCCCATCTGAAAAACCCTCTCTGGAAGGAGGTCCCTCTCAGAAACATAAGACTGGCTTCTTTCTGAAGGGGATGCAGAATGATTTCTGAAGTAGATTGGCTGTTCTGCAGAAACCTGCCCCTGCCCCTGAGGAACGCCTCTGTTGGTGTCCAAACCAGGCAGCTGGTTGACTTAAGCCTGAAATTCTTGTCTAATTGTTTGGGAGATCCAGGCTCTCATGAAGGATGGCATCTCTTGCCTGTGCATCTCCTCAGGCCGCAACCCATCACTGTAGGGGTAAAGATGGCTTTTTTTTCCAGGCACAGGTCTGGTTCTGCTGGAGGTTTGGCTTCCAGGTGCAGCAATCAAAAATCCTTGTGGTGGCTCAGAATTATTATGAGTGGTTTTTGCCTTGATTTGGAGGTTTCCCTGCAAATCCTGAGTACTTGAGCCACAAGGAGATCAGGCAGTCAAATACTGTCTATCTGCCAATTGGTCTTGCTGCCTGCCATCTTGTGGGATCAGAGGAGAGATGGCCCTGTTTTCAGCCATCTTGGAGTCTTTCACCGCCTTATCTAGGGCTTTTTGTCTATGCCTATCTTCAGCCCTAGAGGGTCTTTTAGGGACTAGGGTCCAAGCTCTGATCCTAGTTGCTGCCTCCAGCCCAGCAGACTTGGACTTAGTTGATCCCCTTGCAGCTCTCCTCAGCTCTCTGCTGAGGAGCTGATAATTCTTTGCCAGCTCCCCTCATGGCCATTTTGAGCCCACCAAAAATAATTGTCACTGACAAGGAGAGAGAAAAGGAAAAAAGGGGAAAAGAAAAATAAAACAAAATTAATTTGATCTAAAGCTGTCTGCTTTGGTCACAGCAGCTGTCCACCACTTCAGGAAGCTAGTATGAGCCAGAAGTGGTGAGCTCAGCACAGCCCCGCAATTAGCAAGAGTCAAAGCAAAAAGGGAAAAAAAATGGCTGACTCTAAAACTGCTTCAAGCCCTGACACATCAGAGGCTTGCAAGCCAGTGCTGGCTGCACTGCAATCAATTTGGAAGTCTCAAGCATCTCACAGCTGCCATGGGGCTCTGGTGACTAGACAGGGGGTCAGGAATCAATCCAGATGGCCAGTACCCCCCCCCCAAGGGACAATCCTGGAGACAAATTGCAGAATTGTCCCAAAACTTCTGAAATGGCTGTCGACGCTGAAAAGGGGCAGAAGTGCCTCACGGTTTTCGCGGCTAGCACAGATCAAGAAGAATGGACTGGGAGAAAGTGAGTTGAATAAGACACTGACTCCCCCCCCCCCAGCCTGGGCCACATGGGCTCCCAGGGGCATCTCCAGCCAAATTTACAATCACAATTCCAAAACCCAGTCCACCAGCAAAGAATTTATTTTAAAAAACAAAAGGCAGTCAAAAAAAAAATGCTAACCAGCAAGCCGGCTAGCTGTCAAACCTGCTCTAAGCCTCTCAAAGAGAAAGAAACTCAATCCAGGGGATGATTCTTCTATAATCTTAACTATTCAGAGCCCTTAAAGGGTGGTCTGAACACACTGAGACTGAGTGAAGAACTGGGGACCATTACCAGGGGGTGTGTCCTCAGTTTTCAACTCAGTCTGCAGAGCTAGGAGACTAGAGGCTACCAATCCTGGATTCTCCCTTCGGCTCAGTGGAGAATCAGTACTTTTCAATCTGTTTTGGACTCTTTGAAGTTACAGGCTCCAATTTTGTTTCAGGTTATCTATTCCCTATGTCAAATAGAAACAAACTCAGTTGGATGTAATTAGTAAATATGTGTATGCCTTTTAAAATGTAAAAAACAATTATAGACATTAACTCCCCTCCCCACTTTAATCCTACTTTGGATGAACCTTCCAGAGATGCTGTTTGCCTTGGAAGAACATTCTCCCTTTGAAAAAAATGGAAAACTTTTTATTCCAAAGCAAATGGGAGATAAGAAAATTGGATTCTAAATCAGGATAGTTAAAATTCCATTATTTCTCTCTATCTCTGTTACACTTCAGATGAAAAATAAATAAATAAAGACATTTCTGAGATTATCTAAGATTTGATTGGCAGTTGTATGAAATGGCTCTCAACTGGAGTCTTTGACCAACAATATAAAAGTACCTAGCTGGGGTGGAGGGCGGAGCTGGCGTTGCGACGATATGACATGCAATCTTGGAGGTCCGAGATCGCTGCTGATATCTTTGCTCCTGGACGGTCCAATTGGATCTAAACCGTCCCGAAGAGATGGCAGATGTAAAGAGTGCATCCTGTCAATCCCAGGGATACCGCAAAGTCCCTGGTAGATCCAAGAGAAGCTCTTTTTGTCAGCGGCAAAGAGGCAGCCATAAAAGCTACTGAAGTTGGGACAGTTCCGAAACAGAAGAGAACAGAAAGAGAGAATGTGCTGGTTTAGTGAGAACCTTTTTAAATATATTTTAAGACTTGAAAGGATACCCTAAAGAAAAGAAAGAATCTGTAAAAGTTTTGACAGAAGTGATTAAGCAGCGATTTTAAACAAGGATGTCAAAGTAATATATTTTTTTTCTTCATTGTTGGATTTTTATATATAATTTTATATTTTGAAACTGGACTGATTTCTTTTTATTCTTGTTATTTATTCTTTTCTCTTTTTTGATTCTATAACATGAGCCAGAGATTCCTTTTTAGTTATTTTTTAAATACTTTCTTTCTTTTTTAATTAATCCTTATTATATTTTGCCTGAAAAAGGAGAGGGGGAAAGTGAAAGCTAAAGAAACTTTGTAGCACTGCCAACTAGAGGCTTGGAAGTATCCTGTTTTTTCTTCACCAGACAAAGCTGAGAAAGAATTCAGACTTTGTTTCAAGGACATTGCCTGGTTGATAAGATAGAGGGAAGAGCACAGGAGAGTATTATTGCAGGTTCCTTCTGGGATTCTATCAACAGCTGGAGTCTGGTGTTGAAACTTAGGAAAAGAACAGGTGATAAGTCTTTGGAGAAGAGAGAAGAGAACTATAATAAGAGCCTTGGATAATAAAACAAAGTGCAGTGTGCTCTTTTTATTTTTATCTAAGCTGTGCTATCCCCCCTCATCAGTTTATTTTTATTTTTTTCTGGTAATAGATATTGGGATTTTTGGCTTTTTGGAACTTGGCTTTCTAGAACTTGTCTACTTTTCATATTGGTGTTTTGTTTTGTTTTTGGTCCATTTTTATGTATCTTTTTATATTTGAGATCTCTTAATTGGATTAAGGGGTTGAAGAAACTGAAGAATTTTTTCCTTTCTTTTTTTTTCTTAGCCTTTTTCTTCACCTCTTTGCTTTTTTGGGGACTTTACAATTTTTCTTTTTTTCGTGTTTGTTTATGATGTCCTTATGCTCTTTTTTTTCACTTTTGAATTTTTATTATCATCTAACTAATCAATTGGATTAAGGCATACAAGAGCCTGAATAATTTTTTTCCTCTTTTTGCTTTTTAATTATTATTACTATCTGGCTTTTTCTTTTTTTCCACTATTTTTACTTGGAATTGTAACTGGTTATTTCACAACTGGATTAAGGTCTAGAAGAATTTGAAGATTTTGAATTTTTCAAAATGAGTAGGAAGTGAACAGCTCCTGGTTATTCAACTTCTGCTTCCTCCTCTCCACTATCTGGAGGACAACGCTCAATACAGACAATGTTAAAGCAAGAAAAAGAACAAGAAAAAGTGACCCTTCAGATGATTATGCAAGGAATTCAAAATATTCAAACAAGATCAGAGAATATTGAAAAGAGAACAGAAAACATTGAACAAAGAACAGACACCATTGAACAAAGAACAGGGAAAACCGATGAAAAAGTGGAGAACATCCAACAATTGATAATGAAGTGTGATAAGAGGCTCCAAGAAATTGAAGAAGGTAAACAAAGAGATAAGAAGATTGAAGACATTGATAAAAGATTAACTGTAGTTGAACAAGATAAAAGTGGTATGCTGAGATGGGAGATGGACAGATCAGAATTTTATCTCAGATTTCAAAATATAGAGGAAGAAAAAGGACAAAACTTAGCGGAGATAACGAGAAATACTGGCGGAAGCTTTGGAAATAACTCAAGAGAAGATGATGGATGGAATAGACGAGATTTATCGAGTCTTTACAAGATATGCGATGAGAAATAGTTTACCAAGAGAAGTTCATATCAGATTTACAAAGAAAGCCATTAAAACGTAAATTCTGCAAGTGGCAAGAGAGAAAACATTGAAATACAAAGATAAGGAGATTGTGGTCTTGAAACAAGTGCCCAGAAGAGTGAGAGAGATGAGAAGAGAATACTGATTCTTAACCAAATTACTACTTAAAAAAGAGGAGAATTATAGATGGCTGATTCCAGAAGGTTTAATGTTCACATGGCAAGGACAGAGATACAGAATTGATTCAATTGAAAAAGCTGAATAATTTTATGCAGAATTTTTTAAAGAGGAGAAAGAGGCAGAAAAAGAAATTTCACTAATTGAATTCCAAGAGGACTACCAAATGATGACTGGAAAAGAAAAAGGTGCAGTAGGTGGAAAGGAGGAGGCCAAGGAACAATGCGAACTCAGATCGATGAGAGCTGTTAAATCTAACTACAAAATTTAACCATGGAAGAAAAAAAATTAATTACAATCAATATAAATGATATATTATATATATATATATTATAAATGATATATTAAAGATATTATCCCAACGAAATTGATATATATTGATGATGATGGAAGAATACTAATGGTGGGAATAATAGACAATTATATAAAAACATTCCTGATTGCAATTTATGCCCCAAATGACAATCAAGAAGAATTTTACAAAAAATTACACATGAAAATAATTGAACTGAACTATGCCAATATAGTTTTGATGGGAGATTTCAATGGAATTGTAGACTATAAACTGGATTATACAGCATAGAAAACAACAAATCAAAACAGAAAGACTCTCCCTAAATCTTTTTTTAAAATGGTGGATGAAATAAACTTAAAAGATACATGGAGAGAAAGCAATGCTAAAACTAAACAATACACTTTCTATTCAAATAGACATTTATCATGGTCCAGAATAGATATGATATGGATGTCAACAGTATTGTTAACTAATATTCAAGAAATAAATATTGAAACAAATACTTGGGCAGACCACAATCCAATCCTTAAATGGAAAGGACAAAGAAGATCTAGATGGATGTTAAATAATACTATTTTAAAGGAAAAAGACTTTATACAGTGGATGGAGAAAGAACTGGCTCTTTTCTTTAGAGAAAACAAAAAAGAAGATACATCAATCCAGAATGTATGGGATACAATGAAGGCATATGCCAGAGGCTTGATAATAGACTATACAAGGAAAAGAAATACCATGAAAAGATTAGCCTGTAAGGCAATAGAGGATGAGTATAAAGGACTTGAAAAAGAGTTACAGAAAATGCCACAGAAAAAGGATACCAAGTTAAAAATGGATATAATTAAACATAAAATGTTTCTGTTGAAACAGGTTTAGTAGAAAAAGAAGAGCTAGCACAAAAAATTAAAGGTGTTAAACAGAACTACTTTGAAGATGCAAATAAATCAGGAAGATGGCTAACATATAAATTGAGAAAGGAGAAAGAATCAAGGAAAATATTGCAACTAATAGATGAACAAGGCCAAGTTTGTTATGGTAGCAGAGAGAAGAAGAAAATCATATGAGACTATTATGAGAAATAATACACACAAGAGAATATTGATGAGGAAAGAGTCAAACAGTATTTACAGAATGCTAATCTACCCCAGATACCTAAAGAGATTGAAACAATGTTAGAAAGCAATATAACGGTGATGGAGTTAACTGAAGCACTTAAGAAGCAAAATAATGGAAAGGCACCAGGCCCAGATGGACTTCCAGCAGAATTTTATAAAACATTACAAGAATAGTTGAATCTTTCATTCTTAGAAGTCATGAATGAAGTTATGTTAAAGAAGAGGATACCTAAAACATGGTTAGAACCTTATATTACACGTATTCCAAAAGAAGAGGCCAATTTATTACAAATTAAGAACTACAGACCTATTTCTTTACTAAATGCAGATTATAAAATTTTTGCTTCAATATTAGCAGAAAGGCTTAAAAATATTTCAACAGTTTTATTCATCCTGATCAAAAAGGATTTCTGCCAAAGAGACAAATTAAAGACAATATGAGAGTCATTTTGGACACTCTGGAATACTATGGGGCTCATCCTGAAAAACAAATGTCTTTGATATTTCTAGATGCACAGAAGGCATTTGATAATGTGAACTGGCAATTCATGTTGTTACTGCTGGAACAGATGGGCTTCACTAAAAAAATTACTCAAGCAATAGAAGCTTTATATCATAAGCAAACAGCAAAGATAAAGATAGAGGGAGAATTGACAGATTCTATTGATATAAGAAAAGGAACAAGACAAGTATGCCCACTGTTACCTTTGTTGTTTGTGTTAACCTTGGAAGTGTTAAACAGAAATATTAGAGAAGAAAAGGACATAAAAGGGATGAAAATTAAAAAGGAAGAATTTAAATTGCAAGCATTTGCAGATGATTTGGTTTTCATCTTAGAAGATCCATTAGAAACAGCACGAAAATTGATGGAAAAGATAGAGACATATGGAAAGGTGGCTGGCTTGAAAATAAATAAAAATAAGACAAAGATTCTGACAAAGAACATGATATCAAGACAAAAGGAAGAATTAGCAGACCTACTGAAAATCCAGATCATGAATAAGATTAAATATTTGGGGATATACTTGACAGCAAGATGTAGTACATTAAAAGAGAATAACTATATTAAACTTAAGCAGCAGATAGCTCTAGATCTGGCGAAATGGGAAAATTTACAACTGTCACTAATAGGGAGAATATCAACAATCAAGATGAATATATTACCCAGAATTTTATATTTGTTTCAAACAATTCCAATTAGGCTTGGAAAATATTATTTTGAAGATTTAAATAAAATCATGTTGAAATATATATGGCTAGACAAGAAGGCAAGAATAAAGTTAAAACTTTTGCAAGATGCTAGAATAAGAGGAGGATTTGGCTTGCCTAATTGGGAGTTGTACTATCAAGCTACGAAATTGATGTGGGTAAAGGAATGGATAACATTAAGAAATACTAGATTGTTGTCATTAGAAGGACATGATTTGTTGTTGGGGTGGCATGCTTTCTTATGGTATAAAGGAACGAAACACAGGGTTATTTTAGAAGACATCATATACGGGAGTCTCTGTGGTTAAACTGGGAGAAGATTAAAAGGCAATGTTATTTGAAAATTCCAGTCTGGTTATCGACAATTGAGGCATTTTCTGAACCTATAATATACAAAAAGGAACAAACCGTTAGATATGGTGAAATTTTGAATGAAAAGGGTGAACTTAAATCTATGCAAAAATTAGAGGAACAAGATATAAAAATGAATTGGTTTTCATATGCGCAAATATAATCAAGGTATGATAAAGATTTTAAAATAGAAGGTTTTATGATAAATTGACCAATTTAGATAAGATTTTGACAGGTGCTGATGAAAAGGTGATTAAAAAAATTATATGGATATTTATTAGAAATTAAATTAGAAAAACAAGTTAAAGAAACTATGATTGCTTGGGGGAAGAATTTTGGATATGGGATTGATTTAGAGAAATGGCAAAAATTGTGGTTTCAAAATTATAAAATAACAATGTTAACAGCATATAAAGAAAATTTGTATAAGATTTTTTAGAGGAAGCACTTTCCCCCGACAAGAATAGCAAGGATGTTCAAGAATAAGTCTGAAAAGTGTTGGAAATGTCATCAGACACTGGGCTCATATTACTATATGTGGTGGACATGCCCGGACACTAAAAAATATTGGACCAAAATCCACATGTGGTTGGAAAAAATGACACAAAAGCATATAGACTTGAAACCAGAGATTTTTTTTATTGGGAATTTTGCCTGAAATATATAGTAAAGATTTGAAATATCTGATTGTCAATGTATTAATATTGGCTAGGGTATTAATGTATTAAACAGTGGCTTCATATTTGCTAAAAACTGGAAAAATGAGAAGATACCATTACAGGAGGAGATCATTAAGAAAATATTGGAATGTGCTGAAATGAGTAGATTGACATTTGAAATTCGAGAACATGATGATAAACAATTTTACAAAGTTTGGGATCTATTCTATCAGTGGTTAGATAATAAAATATAGTGATGGAATATGTAGATTTTTAGAAAATAATAAACATATAAATATTTATTTATGTTTTTAAAATTATATTTACAAAATGATTTTAGGATAGATCTGGGAGGATAACATGAATTGTTATAAAATAAATTAAGTAAAAAGGGGGTTGGTACTTACCTGATACACTCATTCTCTGTGAGCTGTGAAGAGCATCCAGAGATGGGAAGAGCTTTAGTCTCTTCTGGAAAGGCTGGGCTTAAAACTCCGGGATGCTCTTCCTCCCCCACGGAACTCCTCCTCAGTATCCCCCAGTTTTGCGAAGACTGAGTGCCAAAGTCCAGAACTCATCACCTAATCTAGATCCCTGACTGGAATGGAACCCCACCAGACGGAAAGAAAAGGGTGGGGCTGGTTGCTCTTCACAGCTCACAGAGAATGGGTGTATCAGATAAGTACGAATGCCCTTTCTCCCATGAGCTGTTCAGAGCATCCAGAGATGGGACATACCAAAGCTTTGCCTGTCCTTAGGGAGGGACTCCGTCTAGACCGAAATCCATTCCTATATTCTGTGGACTCTCTGCAGGACTCTTCTGCCAAATGAAGCATCCCCTGAGGCATAGGCATCAATTTTATAATTTCTGACAAAGGGAGATGGTGAAGCTCCATGTTGCCGCTCTGCAAATTTCATCTATGGAGGCCTGAGTGGCCCATGCTGCTGATGTTGCTGCACTCCTTGTTGAGTGGGCTGTAATGCCCTTAGGAACTGAGATGGACTGGCATTCGTAACTTTTAGCTATGGTGGCTCTCAACCATATACCGATGGGCGTGGATGACACCTTTTGTCCTAAAGTGGATGGGTTGAAAGATAGAAACAGAGCCTCAGATTTTCTAAATGCCGCTGTGCAGTCTAGATAGATGTGTAAGGCCCTTCACACGTCAAGTCTGTGCCATTGATGTTCCAGCCTATGGGATGGTTTTGGGCAGAAATTTGGAAGAACCAACTCCTGCGCTCTGTGGAAGGTTGAATTTACTTTAGGAGTGAACAATGGATCCAAACAGAGAATCACTCTGTCCGCATGAAACACTCACAGGTCCTTATGCATTGACAATGCCGCCAATTTGGTAATACTTCTAGCTGATGTGATTGCAATTAGGAAGATCACCTTATATGTCAGAAATTTAAGAGTAGTGGTTCTTAGAGGCTCGAACGGACCAGTTGTAAGAGCGATCAACACCTTGTTGAGCTCCCAAGTGGGATAGCGGTGAATTACAGGAGGTCGTAAGTTTGCAGCACCCTTGAGAAAACTGCGGACATGTGTGCTATGGAACGGAGGTCACCACAGGTTATAACCGAGGCTAAGGCCACCACCTGTCTACATAACATATTTGGAGATAGGCCCTTGGTTAACCCCTCCTGTAAAAAAACCCCAATAATTGTCCTATTGATGGAGCAGTTGGGTCGATCTTAGACCCCTGGCACCAGCGACAAAAAGCCAACCACGTGGCCTCATATATATGATTTGTTGAGGCCCATCTGGATGCTTGAATAGTGGCAATAGCATCCTCTGAAATTTGTTGGGCGTTTAAAGGCCCCGCTCAACCTCCATACGGCTAGACTGAGCCACTGTGGGTTCAGGTGAAGTATTGGCCCTTGGGAGAGGGAAACCTTCGACGGTGGAATTTTCCAAGGTTGTTCTCTCAATAGGTCCTGTAAATCTGTGAACCACATTCGCCTGGGCCAGTAAGGGGCGACCAATATAAATTCCGCTCGTTCCTCCAATAACTTCTGGATCAACCTGGGTATTACCGGGAGTGGAGGAAACGCATAGAGAAGTCCGGGAGGCCATGGACATCGCAGGGCATCGACGGCCTCCGCCCACTGAGTATACTGGCGCAATTGGGCAATGAGAGGAGAGGCAAATAGATTGATCACCGGTTGCCCAAACCTCCGCACTGCTTCCTGGAAGACAGCCGGGTGTATACGCCACTCTGCTTGATCTATCGTAGCCCTGCTAAGCCAGTCTGCTTATGTGTTTAATGCCCCTGCTATGTGTTCTGCCTTGAGCAAAGACAGATTGGCCTCAGCCCATTTGAACATCTTGGTCATCTCCAGCATCAGAAGTTTGGAATGAGTACCCTCCTGTCTGTTTACATGGGCCTTGGTTGTGGTACTGTCTGTCAAGACCAGGATGTGGCGTGAATGGAAAAGGGGTAAAAAACTGTGTAAGGCCAGGTGAACTGGTTGAAGTTCCAACAGGTTGATGCTTTGTGTTTGTTCGGAAATAGACCAAATTCCTTGTGCAGTGTGGGATTGGAAGTGAGCTCCCCATCCTACCAGGTTGGCAGCAGTTGTGATCGTTACCCTGTGAGGTTCCTTGAAAGGGCATCCCCTGTTTATCTTTTTTTTTTTCGACCACCAACGGGGTGATCGGAGAACATTGTGCGGTACCTTTATCTGGACGCTAGAGGTGGCTCTTCTGGATCACTGGAAAGGTAGCAAGAACCACTGCAGCTCTCTAGAATGGAATCGAGCCCAAGGCACAATGGAAATACAAGAAATAAGTTTCCCTAACAATTTAGAGAAGCAATGCCAGGTCTTACAGGTCTGACAGCCCTGATCTCCTTGGCCAAAGACTGAATACTGTTTAACCTGTCCTGAGAGAGGAAAACCTTGCCCTCCACAGTATCTATCACTGCCCCCAAATGAACTCGCCTAGTTGAAGGGATCAAGTGGCTTTTATCCCAATTTATGGAAAAGCCATGACCCTAAAGGGTCTCCAGAGTAAACTTGGTATCCAAATTCGTTTATTGTCTGGAAGATGACAAAATTAAAATATCATCCAGATAACATTGTAAGCGGACAGATTTGATTCTGAGTGAGGCAGTCAGCACTGCAAGGACCTTGGTAAAAATCCTAGGGGCTGAAGCCAAACCGAATGGCAGAGCGATATATTCATAGTGTTGATCACAATAGCAAATCTAAGATATCTGTAGTGGGCAGGTCTGATTGGTATATGTAGATAAGCCTCTGTGAGGTCTATATAGGTCATGATATCGTTCTCTCTGATGCAAAACAGAATGGACTGGAGAGTAGACATCTTAAATTTTCGATAAACCAATGATTTGTTCAAACGTTTGAGGTCCAGAATTACCCTCCAGCCCCCTGAACTCTTTGGAACCACGAACAATAGAGAGTAACAGCCTTGACCCCGCTGTTCAGATGGGACCACTCTAATGGCCCAAATATGCAGAAGATGATTGATGGGCTCCTGCATCAATGCCCTCTTAATATGGTCCGAAGACCTAGGGATCCAGACGAAAAAGTTCAGGGGGGAGGATTGAAACTCCAGCGTCAAGCCAAACCGAATAGTATCCTTGACCCACGCATCGGAGGTGGAGCTGTCCCACTGATTGGCAAACAGTTTTAACCGCCCTCCAATGGGAACTGCTTTCAAGGGCTCACTTGGGGCGATGAAAGAATCGGCTTCTAGTGCCTCTGGGGTTTCTATTATTTTGGCCTCCCCACTGACCTCTATCGGAAGATTCTGGCTATCTTGTCTAAAACTGGGCTTGTAGCCTGATATTCTCTGAGATCTGGGAATGTAGGGGTCCTTATGGTAGGACCGAAAGGAACCCCTTTGAAAGGACTGGGTCGTTCTGTTTTCAGACCTATGAAAAAGAGGAGGAAGCACTTTTTTCTTGTTTCTATTTTCTATAAGGAGGGGTTCCAAGACACTGCCAAATAATTTATACCCCGATATTGGGGCTGATGCCAACTTGCATTTGTTTGGTATCTGCCTGCCAATGTTGGAGCCACAGCAGTCTCCGTGCTGAAACGAGAGATGCTATGGCCCTAGACAAGAATTTGACTGGATTAAATGTGGCGTTGGCGGAGGACTCCATGGCAGCCATAATTTTAGGTATGTCCTGGTGAGCTCTGACATTAGATGCTGGCAATAAATCCCTCAGGTGGGAGAGCCATCGGAGAGAGGAACATGTAAAAAAAGGATGCAGCTGAAGCTGCCGTAATGGCCCAAGCATCAGAAACGTGCACCCTATGGAGAGCTAACTCTGCCCTCTTTTCTTTCAGTCTCAGGGCTTCCTCAGCTTCATTAGGAAAGGTGGAAGAAGAGGCCAGTCCCACAATGGGTTCATCCACCTCGGGCGTTTTGAGATAATTTGCAAACTCTGGAGTCAAATGAAAATATTGCTTATCGTACCCTGTTGGGGCTGGGTATGATGCTGCTGATGCCCATTGATTTTGTACTAATTCAGCAAACATACGAGGGGCAGGGATAGTTTCTGCCTGGTTAGTCAGTTGTGAGAATATTAGGTCCTGAGATTCGTCCTGAGACCCTGTTGGTAGTGGATGAGGGTCTGATGTACCTAGTTTAGCGGTGTTCTTTGCTTTGAACAATAAAGATTTAAATAGATGTGGACAAAAAAGGCCCGAAAATGTAGGTACATCTGAAGGATCGACCCCTCCCCCTGCATGGAAACCTCCTGGTCCTCAAAGTCCACCTCCTCCCGATGGCCCTGGGCCGGTATGTTAGGAATATTGTGGAATATCTGCGATTGATGTAGTTGGGTATGCCCAAAGGAGCAGGCGGACAAGGATCCCGCATCCAAGTGGTCGATAAGTGTCTGGTCCGGATGGATTGCTGAACTCCAGTTGCAATGCCCCTTTGAATCGCCATCTCCATCCATTGCCTCATCTCAATGGGAATAGACACAGGTAAAACCTCCTCCTGTCTTAGGCCAGAGGCCGTAGGGATGAAGGTTGCCTCAGGAATTGGTCGGCCAGTGCTCAATGGAGGAGATCTGCCTATGGGAGGTTGTCTAGGAACAGCCTTTCTGGGCTGGGTAGATAAGTCCAAGGGCCCGATCAATGGGTTTGGGTTCTGATCAGTCATGGCCCTCTTGTCTGCCTCCCTGGCTTGTATTTTGCAACTGACTTTCCAATGCTAGGTGCCTTCTAGGGCATCTTTATCTGCTGCCTTAGAGGTCTTTTGGGGGCCCACAGGCTTGTCACGGGGCTTACTTGGCTTGCAGCTGAAAACGCTGTCACATTCCATTTAGTATGAAGGATTATCTTGCCTCTGAATATCAATTTAATTTTTCAATTAATTAAATTATTGTTATTATTATTATTATTATTATTATCATTATTATTATTGTTATGATTGTTATCATTGTTATTATTGAAAATGATATCCCCTGCAGTTGAAAACAGAACTCTCCTCCAGGAAAGTAAGACTGTATATTTATGGGCATAAGAGATTAAATGGTGAACAGTATCTAAGGGTCCCTAGCAAGGGAAACCCCCAAGTGCTCCAAGTGATAGAAGGACTCCAGATCCCTGGTCCCCAGCAAGGGAAACCAGCTAATACAGGCTCTGATGTGACTCCTTGCCTGTCAGAGACAAACACCCCGCAATATAACTGTCAATCGCAATTTCTGACTGAGTAAATGATCCAAAGGCAAATACAAAGAAATGCCTGTAAAATGGGTAGATGTTTAGTTCCACATTAGGCAGGGGAATGGCTAAACCCAGGGAAGGCACAATGGAACTTTAATATCTCGGTCCCCAGCAAGGGAAACCAGCGAGAAATGGAGGCTGTGACAATTACTTTCTCAGTCCCCAGCAAGGGAAACCAGCGAGAAATGGAGGCTGAGGCAATTACTTTCTCAGTGCCCAGCAAGGGAAACAAACAAGAAATGGAGGCTGTGTGGAGATTAGGTGCGAAATTGAGGCAGCCGTTGGAAAGGGCGAGAAGCGGAATCACCGGAGTTAAGCCTGAGCCATCTGGAGAGCCGCTGCTGCTGCTGCCTTAATTGAGATTTAAAATGCTGCTGATAGAAGAAAAAAATGGCAAGGCCAGGAAGTCTTGGCTGTGAGCTTTCCGTTCCGATCGTAAGCAGACAATCGGAAAGGCAGATAAGGTGTTTGCCGGAGAGAAAGCCTCAAGCTGCCTGCGGAGAGGCAGGCTCCGCTAATTTGT
This sequence comes from Laticauda colubrina, assembly GCA_015471245.1. Lineage (NCBI taxonomy): Eukaryota > Metazoa > Chordata > Lepidosauria > Squamata > Elapidae > Laticauda > Laticauda colubrina. The sequence continues at coordinate 88,683,912 of BLBF01000003.1, read as the reverse complement.
GAGGGAAAGTGATCGGAATGGAGATAAGGCTATTTTCTGAGGCAAAAGCCTCAGGCTGTCTGCAGATGGCAGGCTCTGCTAATCTAAGGGAAAGCTGTTGGTTTTTTACCTAGATAGAGGGGATAGCCTAAAAGACCGAATTAGTGAAAGGATTTAAAGATCCAACCCGAATTTGAGCAAAGCTGTTCCAGTCAGGGAGTGCACAACCTCTTACCATGAAGGCTGATCTAAAACTGGGGGATGCTGAGGAGGAGTTCCGTGGGGGAGGAGGAGCGTCCCAGAGTTTTAAGCCCAGCCTTTCCAGAAGAGACTGAAGCACCTCCCATCCCTGGATGCTCTTAACAGCTCATGGAAGAATATGATTATTTTATAAAACATGAATGAATAAAAGTATAGTCAACGATTGATTAATAAAGATATTAATGTGTTTGATATTTGATTGAAATTATGAGGATATATAATGTAATTGTAATTGAAGACTACAAAATGGTTGCACAAAATAATATGTAAATCAACTGGCACACTGTATGTATATATATGGAAGATGGTTTATGTTTTTATGTTATGTTTATGTTTGTCTTAAAATCAGTAAGAATTTTTTAAAAAGTACCTAGTTGTCATTCTTATTTATCTAGGGCATTCCAATGCTATCTTCAGTAAACTCCAGTTTACTCCTGAATATGTGTCCATAGGGTTGCTAGATTCATACGTTAAGAAGATTTTGGCTGTCCATAGTGCAATACAGCAGCTAGGGTCCATTTCTATTCCCAAAGCCCAGCCTCCCCAAATTTCAAAGGGTCACACTCCTAACTACAACATTTATTTGCATAGTAGCATTCAAGTTAAACATCCAATGGCAAAGATGGGACCAAGCAAGTCTGCTGTGATTGCTGATTACTGCTTTTGTAATTACAGCACAGTGATTTGTTTTCAGTAGCTATAAGAATGATCAATTGGAGCAAGCTTTTTGTCCCTTCTAGGAAGCAGGATGATTGAATTCATTTGGACTTTAATGTTCTGAGAATCTACAGATTGACTGTGATCCTTTTTTGATTGCCAGTTGAGAAAGGGACTGTCCTGTGCAGAATACATGAAATTTATTTTTAATCCTCTGGCAGAGACTAGTGCAACTTAAACAAAAAGTCATCTGAACAAAAAGCCAAAAGCTTTTGCATGGCTGCAGTTAAAGAAAACCTGACAATTCCTTTTGGACATGGCCTTAACATTGTTCCATAACAGCAATATTCTTTCACATCTTTTGAATGTACTCACCCAAATTGCTTAGATAAAAAAATGACCAAAGTTTGAGCCATTACTAAACCCACTGATCCAGACATTTATCAAAAATGTTCTCCCTAAGAATAAAGAATGATTATATGTGTATTTAAAATGTATATATGAAAATGATGTAATATTACTATTGGATTTAGAGATGTAATAACAATGATTGATGTTAGGGAAACTGTACCACGTTCAACGTTTTTATTGTAAGAATTGTGTGTCTTTGTGTTTATTTGTTTAATAAAGAAAATTTTAAAAAATGTTCTCCCTCCATCTTATTCATGATAAGGAGAGCAATTGGCAGGAGTTTCTTTGCACCAGCTTGATGGTGTTGGGAAGGCAAATGAAACCAGAGGAAACCGCCAATCACTTTTCCTTAATACATTAAAACTATAAAGACAACACCATCCCTGCTTCATTACTTAGGCAAAACTGGGCAAAGTATCCTGGCTACATTTCTTCACCTTAAAGTGAAGGATCAGAAGAAAACATTTTAATATAGCCACAAGGAAAAGCTTTGTACCTCATTCATATTTAAGAAATCACATCTTTCCATTATGGACCAGAAGAAAATATGATGCCTGGCAAGGCTGAGAAAAATAGAAGCCAGAGAAAACATTATATAAGATTGATGGACAAGATTTAAAAAATGAAGAAATGGCCTTAGAAGTTATTACTGAATACTGAATTACTGAAGCCATGTTAAGTTATCAGGATTCAAACCAATCTCAATGACACCTAATGAAGTTTTTGATCACATTTTATTGTGAAATACTATGGTTCTTGCTCTTTTTAATCAAGGGCTTCATTGCTGTCATTCAACATATTGGTTAACTAGCGTAAATTCTTAGAACTGTTAAGATCAACCAACTCCCCAAAGACAGCTTACAGTATGTGACTGTCCAGACTAAACAGCATTCCCAATACTCAGAAAAAAATGTTGCAGTAAAAAAGACAAGCTATGTGTAAATGTATTAAAACAAATGAAGCATGATTTTTTAAACACGTGATTCTTTAACTTTTGCCTTCTCATTTTCAGCTGTCAGTTTGAATGCAATACCTTTGCTGAAATTCACTGAAATCTGTTTCATTATCATTCCACACAAACACACACCAAATCTAAGACATTTTGCTCCATATAATTTATCAACACTCTGCCAGCTAGAAACTGAAGCTGAATCACATCATACAGGAAACTGGAGCTATAACAAAGTTATGTTCTATAAATGTCTATAGCTCATTCTTTCTGTTTCAAGGCCCCTAGCCTAGAAAGGGCATTGGTACTTACCTGACACGCCCATTCTCTTTGAGCTGTGAAGAGCATCCAGTAGTGGGAGATACTTCAGTCTTTGCATGTCTAGGCTGGGCTTAATTTGTGGAACGCTCCTCCTCCTTCTCCACAGGACTCCTTCCCAGCGTTCTCCAGTTTTGGCGAAGACAAGAGAAATAACTGCCCTCGTCCTCAATGCCCTAACAATTCGTTGACCAAAACAGGACCCCACCAGATGGAAAAAAGGGTGGGGCTGGATGCTCTTCACAGCTCAAAGAGAACGGGCATGTCAGATAAGTACCAACGCTCTTTCTCCCATGAGCTGTTCAGAGCATCCAGTAGTGGGACATATCAGAGCTTGGCCTGTCCTATGGGAGGGACTCTGTCTGGCCTGGAATCTCCTCCTGGTCCCTGTGGACTCATTGCAGAACTCTTCTGCCAAAGGAGGCCTCAGCGGATGCAAACACATCTATTTTATAATGCCTAATGAATGGCGATGGAGAGGCCCAGGTTGCAGATCGATAAATTTCAGTTATTGGTGCCTATGTGGCCCATGCTGCTGATGTTGCAGCGCTGCTTGCTGAATGAGCTGTTATGCCCCTGGGCACCTGCAGGGATTGAGACTGATATGTTTTCGCTATTGCGGCCCGTAGCCAGCGGCCTTTTGTAGAAGGTGAGATCTTGCATCCCTGAGTGTTGAGCTGAAAAGACACAAATAAGGCTTCCGTTTTTCTGAAAGCCGCTGTGCAGTTGATATATATTTGCAATGCTTGCCTCACATCAAGCCTATGCCATTGTAGTTCCAACCCTTGGGATGATCTGGGACAAAAATTAGGAAGTATCAGCTCTTGTGCCCTATGAAAAACCGAGTTAATTTTGGATATAAGGTCCTGGGGCCAGAAGCTAGTCCGAATGGAAGGGCCACATATTCAAAATGGTGGTTATTATAACAGAATCTCAGAACTTTATAATGGGAAGGCCGAATAGCAATATGTAGGTATGCCTCTGTCAGGTCTGTGGACGTGAGGACATCACCTTTTCTGATGCCAAGTAAGATAGACTGCAGGGTGTGCATTTTAAACTTGCGATATATTAAGAAACGGTTGAGACATTTCAGATCCAATATTGCTCTCCACCCCCCCAAACTTTTGGAAACAACAAAAAGATGTGAATAGAAACCTCACCCTCATTGGTTGGTGGCTACTGGCTGGATGGCTCGTATGTCCAGTAGGTGTTGGATAGCTGTTTCCATGAGATTACGTTTAACCGGGTCTCTGGAAAGAGGGCATGACATGAAAGAATCTGGGGGAGTGGATTGAAACTCCAGTCCAAGGCCAAATCTAATCATATCTCTGACCCAAGAATCAGAGGTTGAGGAGTTCCATTGGTCCGCGAATAATTTAAGGTCTCTGCCAATGGGAGTTGGGTCCTGGGAGTTATCTTGGACGCCAAAAGGACCTGTTCCTGATCCCCAAAAGGATCTCTTGGATTGACTACCCCTTCTGCTCCTATCCCCAAAGTCAGACCTGTCTGGTTGCTGCCCTGGTCTGAATGATGGGGTCTCTGGTATCTGGGTGAAAAGGATACCTGGTAAAAAGGCCAAAAGGATCCCCTCTGAAAGGACAGAAGGTTTCTAGAATCTGACTTCCGAAAACAGGAAGGAAGAATTTTCTTTTTGTTTCAGGTTTCAATTAGTAGTGGATCAAGACAGGGCCAAACAGTCTGTCTCCCGCAATTGGGGATAAACCCAGTTTGCATTTGTGCTTAATGTCCACTTGCCAGTGTTTTAACCATAGTAAGTGTCACGCTGTGACATGTGACGTAATGGCCCTGGCTGAAAACTTGACCGCATGATAAGTTGCGTCAGCTGAGAATTCAGAGGCTGCTATAAGTTTTGCAATATCTTGGTGCGCTCTAATGTTGGAATTGGGGACATGCTCTCGTAAGAGACGGAGCCACCTGAGAGAAGCATGGGTAAAGAAGGAAGTGGCCGTGGTCACTCTGATGGCCCATGCATCAGACTGATGGGCCCTGCATAGGGCAATCTCGGCTCGTTTCCTACTATAGGTTTGTCTACCATGGGAGTATTCAACAATTTTGAGAAATCAGGGGCCAAATTAAAATATTTACTGTCATATCTTATAGGGGCAGGGTACACCACTGCAGGCGCCCACTGTTTCTGTACCAGGTCTGAAAACATGTGAGGAACTGGAGTCACATCTGCCTCGACTACCGGTTGGTTGAAAATTAAATCTTCTCATTTCACTTCTGAAGGAGTTGGAGTGGTAGAAGGGGCCGACTTGTTCAGGCATGCAATGTTTTTTGCCTTAAACAAAAGTGATCTGAATAGTTGTGGGTGGAATAAGCCTGAAAAAACTGGTTGATCAGGAATAAGGCCCTCATCCTCAGACATCCCACTTTCTGGGGGGTCTGATTCTGACAGGGCCGGGTTACTGTCATGTATTGATCCTGAGCCAATCTGTTCCATTTGATCAATATGATCCACTTCCTCTGCCTCCTCCTCCTCCTCTTGCGGCCCCTGGAGGGGCATGTCCCCCTGAATCTGTACCTGGGTATAGTGTTGCTCCGATCTGGTCAACGATCTTAGAGATTGAGAATCATAGTCAGTGGTTACCGGGTGTTCTCTGGTCAGAACTACGTGTTGAAGACCTGCTGCAATTCCCTGGCGGATTGCCAGCTCCGTCCATGTTTTCATTCTCTTTGGAACTTCCTCTGGGAGAATGTCGTCTTGTTGAAAACCAGCAGCTGTCGGAGTGAATGTAGCTTCAGGAGCCCTTCGCATGATTTGTGTTCCAGGTAACTGGGCCTGTTAACTCTGGAAAACCAAACTGTGTCTGGATGAGAGGGAGAGATCTAGGGGAGGAGGAAGATGGGAAGAGGCAGACAGAACTGGACTGGGGGGCAGAAGGGCCTGTGAGGCCCTGTGTGCCTCCCTTGCACACCTCTCTATTTGCTTTTCTAATGCTTTATGGCACATGTTGGCATCCTTTTCTGAAATTTTTGTCTGCTTGGATTTGTGCTGAGATTTAGCTTTGATCTTTGATGTTGAGGGTTGAGAGCTACTACCGCCTGCTATTTTAATTGAAAGAGATGCAGTATGCTCGTTATTCAAAGCGATACTGTTGAGGCGGTTGGCACGGCCAGGGACCTGATCCAAGAAGGAACTGGTTGCCCTGATAATATCTTGTCCCCTTGTTTTGTTGTTTTTTTTGGGGGGGTGGGTATATGTATATATAAGCTGAGTCATATCACAGTAATAATATATTTCCTTAGTAAGATATTAATAATGAATATTTTATTATTATTATTATTATTATTATTATTATTATTATTATTATTATTATTATTATTAATATTGTAAAGAAAGTCACACACATATATATAAATTAATAGAGCAACAGCTTGATAGAGGTGAATATCCAAACAGCCAAATTAAGAACCCCTGAAAGGCCAAGATAATAAAGACAGGCCTTCAACAGCTTCCCTGCATAGGCAGACACGGGCCTGGGTGCTCGCTGTTATGCCGCTGGGTAAGGCTGTGAGGGTTAAGCCAACAATAATACACGGATGGCCTCGAATCTAATAAGAAAACGAGGTGTAATAATTCCTTAGGTTATCAGAAGAGAAAAACCTCTGATCAGGAAGGAAAATTACCTCACACAGCTCAAGTTACAAATAGCGCAGCCATGCAATTTTTTTTTGAAGATAAAGGCGAAAACAATGGCTGTTATTTTTGGCATGTGCACGCTTCCTAGCAACAAACTCCCGCCGCATGGAGAAATGCCTCCAACGGCTTCTTCTCCTGGCAAAAAGGAACGGCGGGATGGTGGTAGAAAGAATTCTTACTGCTTTCCACACCAAGACAGCGTTCTGAGGGGAAAAACTCAACAATACGACTCAGATAAGAGCAAAAATGCCCACACTGCTATTGCCGAGATAGAAAAAGGCAATGCGGAATCACAATGGCAGAGGGTAGAACAAGCGGATGGGGGGGGGCTCGGAGCAATGTTGAAGCCGCCCGCCGCTTCGGGCATGAAACAGTGCTGCCCAAAAATGCAAATGATCTCCAACAACAGATGGAGAGGGCTTATGTCGGGAGATCGTAAATTGATTTGGAGTCTAAAAACCTGAAAGAACGAACTGGACTATATCCAAACCTGCTGAGTAATACTCCTGTTTCGGCCAAGGAAGAACAAAAAGCACTGCCTATCCACAACCAGGCTGAGCCAAAACTGGGGAACGCTGGGAAGGAGTCCTGTGGAGGGGGAGGAATGCTCCACAAATTAAGCCCAGCCTAGACATGCAGAGACTGAAGCACCTCCCACTACTGGATGCTCTGAACAGCTCATGGGAGAACCAAATAACACTTCCGTAATGGGGGGGGGGATGAGTGGTCTAATATGTATCATTAGTGTTCTTATCAGCCCAAACATCTAACAAGTTCTTTAAAGTAAATAGAGTGTGAGGCTGATTTCAAAGCTTGCTTTGTCCTAAAGCCTGGTGTCAGCCTTCAAGATCTTCTACTATCGCTTTGCATCTTTCGGCTGTCATAAGAAATGGGGGGGAGGGGAGGAAGGGATAAGTCTGGGAAGTGAGCTGGAGGTGTTACATTTTTATGTTGTGTAAATGAGGGGGGGAGCATACAATAGAGTTAGGTTTCTATTTCTTGCTGAGCTTTCTTTTCTCTGCGCAACTGCAACCCGTTATCAAAGTATGCCAAGGTCAACGGACAGAGGCCTCATCATCACCTGAAGATGCCCACATGATCATATTCACAAATTCTAATTGGAAGTTTCATCTGAACTATTGGGGGTGGAAACACTTCCATCACTTTGTATATGTGAATTGCGTGCCTAATTTCTCAGATTCAGAATTCTTTGGTTGCTACCACTTCACTTTCAGTAAAATATATCTTTTCTCTAATTTAAAGAGTCTAAGTATTTCTTTCCTGGATTTTGAATGGAGCTCCGCCTGACATTATTCGGAATCTGACTCTACCAGCCCACCCGGAGAAAACACCCAATTTTCTTCCAAGGGGGCCTGGTCATCATGTCATCTTCAACTAGTGATCAGGAAGACCTGGGAGCCATTGGAGGGCAAGATTATTTGCTGGTACAGGAAGCCCAATCGCTAGCAGAGCTCAATCTGGAAGAGGATCCAGCTGTGAAGCCCAGATGGTCAGTGGGGGTTGGCTGGAAAGATCTGGAGAAGGACACCCCCCCCGGATCACAACTATCCGCTGGTGTGGAAAAGAGGAGCCAGGGCAAGAGAAGGAAAAGAGAGAACTCTCACTGAATCAAGCCAGGAGACACCTTGATTTAATCTTTGAACAACTCCAAGCTACACAAAAGTATGAAGGGGAAGGGGAAGTAGCCCCAGCTAGAAGAAGCAGAGCAACCCCCTCTCCCATAAATCAACCTGAGCCAGCAGCAGCCCCGGGGCCCCCAGCGGGAGGTGTAATTCCTAGAAGGCGTAGAGCTCCTAGACTGCCTCCGTTAGAAGTAAAATACGAGGGAAATCCCAAAACCTTGGGATTTTTCCTAGCCCAAGTTTGGAGCTATATGGAAGAATACGGGGAGGATTTTCCCTCAGAAGCAGCCAAAGTGAGATGTGTTACCAGGGCTCTGGAGGGAACAGCTGCAGAGTGGATGGTGACCTTGCATAATGATAATGCTCCCCAGTTGATGAATTATAACCTGTTCATGACTGCGCTGCGGGCTAGGTTTGAGGACCCACTGGCAGAGAGCAAGGCCCGGATTAAGATGAAGACCATAAATCAGGAGCGGAGGTTAGTGGCTGACTACACCCAAGAATTTAGACAGTTAACTTGTCATATCTGAGGCTGGTCCCAGGAAGCCCTGATAGAAGTGATTAAAGATGGTTTAAATGAAGATGTGTACCAGAGATGCATTGCTAGAAGAGACTCCAATGACTTGCAGATGTGGTACTTGCTGGCAAAAGAAGTGGAAATTGATTTAACCCGAAGCAGATGGTGGGAAGGTTCTGGGTGGGGCAAGCCTTCCCCCCCACGTCCTCAAGAGGTCCCCAAACCTCAGAGGGGAGAAGTGGCAGCAAGACCCAACCCTTCGATGCGGGAAGGAAGGTCACCGGGCCGTGAACTGCAAAGTCAAGCTGGAACCAAAGGGGCACCAAAAGAAGGCAAGAAACCTGAAAAATCCCCAACGAAGCCTCACGAAGCAGCACTAAAGTCAAAAGAGATGGCAGAGGTCACCCCTCCTGCAGGAGAGGAATCAGAAACCCGTTACCCCTGAGGAGGATGATTTCGACTCAGAAGACGACTTCCTGATAAGTCCAAGCGTGGGCCCTATGACCATTCCGTGAAGTTGAGGGTACCCAATTCAGGGGTCGAAGGGGAAATGCTAGCCCTGTTAGATTCTGGGTGCACAAGGTGTATAATCAACACGGAAGTAGTGGAGAAAATGGGCTTAAAACTAAAACCTTTGAAGATGCCCATTTCCTTTTGCCAATTTGATGGATCAGTAGCAGGAGGTTGCTCTGCACGTTTTATCACGGAACCTATAGAAATGATCATGGGAGAGCATGATGAGACTCTGCATTTTATTGTGGTCCCTGGGATGGAGCAACCATTTATACTGGGATTGCCCTGACTCCGGAAATGGAACCCCCAGGTTAACTGGAGAAAGGGGTTGTTGTGCATACGCACCAAGCAGCGACCGGGAAAAGAGGGCAGATCTCAGTCGAAGCTTCAGATTCCGATTGAAATAGCTTCCAGAGGTACTGAACCCATGAAAGGGGAGGAGAAAATTCCCAAAGAGTATTGAGATTTAAAAGAAGTGTTCAGTGAGAAGGCCTCGGATGAGCTTCCGCCTCACCGGCCAACAGACTGTGCTATTGAGGTTTTGCCTGGGGTGAAGCTCCCGAAACTGAAGTTTTACTCAATGACACCATGGGAATTGGAAGAGCTAAGATTGTTTCTAGATAAAAATCTGGAACGTGGTTTCATTCAACCCGCTAGGCCCCTGGTAGAGGCCCCAGTGTTGTTCCGTGAAAAGAAAGATGGTTCCAAACGCTTGGTGGTGGCGTACAGAAATTTGAACGCAATTTCCGTGGAAAATGTGTACCCCTTTCCTTTGATGAAGGATATGTTGGCCCAACCTAGCGAAGGGGAAGATTTTCACGAAGTTGGATTTGAGAGAAGCATACTACCAAATTTGAATTAAGGAAGGGGATGAGTGGAAGACCGCTTTTAACTGCCTGATGGGTTGCTTCCAATTCAACGTTCTTCCTTTTGGTTTACAAGGGGCCCCAGCTGTATTCATGCAGATGATCAATCAAGTGTTACATGAACATTTATACAGGGGGGTTCTGGTTTATCTTGATGATATCCTTATCTACATGAAAACTCTGGATGAACATGTGAAATTGGTGCGGTCGGTTCTACAGAAACTATGTGCCGCTAAGTTGTATGCTAAACTGTCAAAGTGTGAATTCCATCAAGAGAAAATTGACTATTTGGGATATCGCATTTCATCGGAAGGCATAGAAATGGATCCAGAGAAAGTGTGTGCCGTATTGGAATGGACTCCACCATGTACCAGAAAACAACTTCAAAGCTTCTTGGGATTTGCAAATTTTTACCGGCAATTTATCCCGACGTTTGCTAAGATAGCAATGCCCATCACAAATCTCTTAAAAACAAAAGGGGAGGTGAAGCCAAGGCCGGGCAAGCCGTTGGAGTGGTCCATGGAGTGCCAAGCAGCTTTTGAAAAGCTAAAACGACTGTTTTCTGCAGAACCAGTGCTAAAGCACCTGGATATGGAAGCTCCTTTTGTGATTCAAGCCGATGTGAGTGATGTGGCTGTTGGAGCGGTGTTACTTCAAATCAACGAGAAAGGGACCTTACAGCCTTGTGCGTATACTTCCCGTAAGTTGTCTGAAATCGAGAGAAGGTGGGCCATCTGGGAAAAAGAAGCTTTTGCAGTTCGTTGGGCCTTCCTGACCTGGAGACATTTCCTGGAAGGAGTGAAACATCCATTTGAGGTATGGACTGATCATAAAAATTTGGAAGCCTTAAAAACGCCTTGGAAGCTGTCCCCTAAACAAGTTCGCTGGGCCCAGTATTTCAAGTGGTTCAATTTCTTCCTGAAGTACATTCCAGGAGGGAAGAACTTCATGGCGGATGCTCTCTCTAGACTACCTCAATATAATAGTATGCGCCAGGAGGTGATAAGTCCAATTGTCTCAACCAAACATCTAGCCGCCCCAGTGATCACCAGAGCCCAAAAGAAGAAACAAGAAGTGGATTTATCGAATGATCTAACTGAACAACTAAAAGAAGCTTTAAAACTGGACGAGTGGTTCCTGGCTCATTCAAATGACTATACAGTTAGAGATGGTTTGGCTTGGGTGGGGACCAACTTGTATGTGCCATAGGTGCTGAGGGGCCAAATACTACAACAAGCTCATGATTCTAAAGCAGCTGGTCACTTTGGATTTGTGAAAACCTTACATCTGGTTAAGTGGCAATTCTGGTGGCCTACTTTAAAGAAGGACATTGGAGCTTATGTAGCTAGCTGTCCAATTTGTGCTTCAGCAAAGAGACCTCCTGGTAAGCCAGTAGGGTTGTTACAAAATGTAGCTAGACCAACAGCCCCCTAGAAGGAAATCTCTATGGACTTTATAGTAGAATTACCCGAAAGCAGTGGAAACATGGTTATCTGGGTAGTAACCGATTTGTTTTCTGAACAAGTACATTGCATACCTTGTTCCAAGATTCCATCTGCTAAGACGCTGGCTAAACTGTTTATTTCACATATCTATAGGTTACATGGTGTTCTGGAATGCATAATCTCTGACAGATGGGTCCAGTTTACCTCAAATTTTTGGAAAGAGTTCCTGAAGTTGGTAGGCTCCGCCCAGGGCTTAAGCTCCGCCCACCACCCTCAAACCAATGGGGCCTGTGAGAGGACATACGCAGTGTTACAACAGTATCTTAGATGTTACATAAATTATCAACAAGATAACTGGTCCGACTTACTACCATTTGCTGAAGTGGCATATAACAACTCCGTACATAGTAGTACTGGATTTACTCCATTTAAAGTAGCTTTGGGACAAGATTTTGTACCCATACCTGAACTTCCTCGTGAAAAGCCTAACATCCATTCGTTGGATGAATGGATAACTCAACTCCAACTTAACTGGCCAGTGACACGCAAAGCATTAGATGAGGCCCATCAAGCTCATAAGAAGTTTGCAGACAAGAAAAGATCTCCACAGAAATTATATAAAGTGGGTGACAAAGTTTTCCTGTCCACCAGATACCTGCAAGCCACTCAAAAGTCAAAGAAGCTTGGTCCTAAATATGTTGGTCCTTTCACAATTGAACGGATTATAAATCCTGTAACAGTCTAGCTGAACTTACCGAAAACTCCTCAACGAATTCATCCGGTGTTCCATGTTAGTTTGCTAAAACCTGAACATACTTCTGATTTAAGACCCATCCAGGCTGACCCTCCCATACCAATACTGATTGAAGGTGAACAACATTTTGAAGTTAAAGAAATCCTGGACTCTCGCAAATGGAGGGGTCAGCTCCAGTATCTTGTAGCCTGGAAATATTTCCCTTCTTCACAAGCCAAATGGGTTAACAAAACTGATGTTAAAGCCCCAAAGTTGATCAAAGCATTTCGTTCCTTGGCACAAGGGGCATGCATAAGCGCACAATTGTCCCTACCATCCCTGGCTATTGTTCCCAATTATTAGTTCCTATTTCTTGTATTTAAACTTATGTTTATTCTTGTTCCTGTCATATTGTAAGCATTTGACAAAATAAATAAATAAAATAAAATAAATAAATAAACTATGCTATTCCTACAATATGCTCTTAATGGCCATTTGGAATGTCTAACTGTTGTCTGTATACCTCTACCTAACCCTTTAAGACCGTGTTCAACAGTGAGACTCAAATGTTGTCAATCAAGGGAAAAGCCTCCACCAATTGTAAGAATAGATTGTGTGCTTAAGTGGTACTTGTAGGGTCTGGTGTTCCAGCCAACCAATTTTCTCCTATTTCTTTTTCCCGGCAAAGAACAATTGATCTAATGTACACTATGTGCTAACAAAGATTATGTTCTTCAGATGAGCCACTTCATGGGTTTCTTGGATCTGGAGTTCAGTAAAAGAGGTTTTGATGTATGAGAGAGAAGTTTTCAATTGTGGAGTATTTAGGGGTAGATACACATAGTTTCTATCCTCAGCTGAAAATGCAAATGGAGATCAAGAGTGGAAAAAATGTGATTGAAATTAAAGAGGGCCAAACTAATGCCAAAAGTTACAGTGAATAGTCTTTGAATTGACAATGAAGATACTGAAGTGGTAGACAGCTTCTCTCTTTTAGAGTTGACTATCGATACCACAGAAATAGCCGTCAAGAAATACATTGCCAAAGAGCATTTAGTAGAGCAGCAATGAAAACTTTGGAAAAGATATCCATATGGCAGGATTTGTCTATATCTGCAAAGATCAGAATTGTGCAGACAATGGTTTTCCCTGTGACATTCTCTAGAAGTGACGATGAAGCATCTGAAACAAGGTTATTGGGTCCAATAATAAAAGGTGGACAGTTTGCCAGAGAAGGAAAGAAGCCCAAGATAACACTTCATGCTGGACGTTGTGAAACATTCACAAGAACTATTTTTTTTCTTTCCTCAATTTTAAATTTTAAAAAATTCACAAGATCCAGTACTTGAAAATATAAAAACAGTTAATGTCTTTAAAATTATTTTATTAATTTCAGTTTTAAACATTCCTATGTTACTTTAAAGCCTGGAGTCCTCTCCAAGTGACTAAATATGCCAAATATTACCCTTCTTGCTTAGAATATCCAGTATTGTTCATAAATAGATTTAACAGTATTGATAACAATCAGGATAGTCATTAGTTCTACTGCATTATGAATAAGATCAACATCATTATAACTCACTCTGACCATATATGAGTTCATAAAAATTATTCAATCAGAAATGAAGCTTGTTAGTTTACCAATATCTGTAGAGAAAACCAGCAAGCTGAACTAAAGGCCCTGTCACACTGCCCAACGGATGCAAAACGGACACAACGGACGAGCAAAATGTTCCATCCGTTGTTATCCGCTCTCAAAAGGGGCAAAAATTTGCATAACTGGAGCGGATAACACAGACGGGGGGAGGATGCAGGGTGGATGGAAAGCGGATGCGGAACGGAAGCCTAGCGGATGGAAGCGGATGGGAGCGGATGGCACATCCGCAGGGCTTCCGGGGGGGCTCTGCAAAGCGGACGCGGAACGGATGAAGCGGATACACAGCGGATGCACAGCGGATGAAGCGGATGCAGAGCGGAAGCCTAGCGGATGCCTGGCGTTAATTGCGCATGCGGGGGGGATGCATTGCGCAAGCCCCCAGGATATAAAGGGAAGCAGCTTGCACGTGGCCAGCATTCGGAGGAAAGACCTGCTGCAGGATACATTGAGTCCTTGCCTGCCCTGCCTGCATGCCTGCCTGCAAGCCTTGTTGCCAGCCTTCCTGCTAGCCTGCCTCCATGCCTCCTGGCCAGCCTCCCTGCCAGCCTTGCTCTCTGCCTGCCTGCCAGCCTTGCTGACAGCCTGCCTTCCAGCCTCCCTGCCAGCCAGTCTGCCTGCCAGCCTTGGTGCCTGCCTGCTTGCCAGCCTTGCTGCCTGCCTGCCTTCCTGCCAGGCTTCGTGCCAGCCTTCCTGCCAGGCTTCCTGCCAGCCTTGGTGCCAGGCTTCCTGCCAGCCTTGGTGCCTGCCAGCCTTGGTGCCAGGCTTCCTGCCAGGCTTCCTGCCAACCTTAGTGCCTGCCAGCCTCCCTGCCAGCCTCCCTGCCAGCCAGTAACCCCACAACCATGGGGAAGAAGCGAAAGTCTCAGCAACCTGCCGCCATCCCTGGCAAGAGGGACAGGGCCACCCTCCCACCCCCTGTCCCTCACTCTGCTTCTGCTGGGGCTTCTGCTGCTCGGGCTCGCTCTTCTGGTGCTGGAGCTTCTGCTGAAGCTGCTCCTGGCAGTGGTACTTCTGATGCGTACTCTGCTGAAGCTGCTGCTGGTCCTGGTCATCCTGCTTGTGCTCCTGGACTTGCTCGTCCTGCTCGTGCTCCTGGACTTGCTCGTCCTGTTCGTCCTGCTCGTGCTCCTGGTCCTGCTGGTGCTGCTGGTGCTCCTGGTGATTACTCTGCTGCTGCTGATCCTGGTCCTGCTGATCCTGCTGCTGCTGCTGATGATGATGATGATCCTGCTGCTGCTGCTGCTGATGATGATGATGATGCTGATTATGATCCTGCTGGTGATGATGATGATGATGATGATGATGATGATGATGATGATCCTGCTGGTGCTGCTGCTGCTGGTGGTGTGGAGGAGCAGCCCCTACCACCTGGGACCCCCTCTGATGAGGGCCCATCTGGTCCTGGCAAAAGGAGGAAGAGGCGTATGTGGGGACGGGAGAGGAGGCAATACTTCATTGAGGAGGAACACGAGGATGAGGTGCTGGAGTGGCTGAGAGAGAATGACTATCTGTGGCGGAAGGGACACCGGCTGTACAGGGACACCAAGCAGAAGCAGGCTGCTTGGAGAGAGAGGGCGGAGAGTATGGGTTACACTTCGGAGGTGCTCCTCGGCTGGTGGAAACATATGCACACCTGGTACGGGAAGCTGCACCTGAAGAAATCTGGCCAGGCCACAATAAAGCTGACGGACAGAGAGACCTACATCATGGCCAGGTGCACCTTCCTGGAGGGTGAGATCCGCCACTGAGGAGCACCAGGAGCACCTCTGTCTACCCTCTCTCTCTGGCAGCCTGCTGAGACCCAGTCCTCTTCCGGCCGAGAGTCAGTCCCTGTCTCCAGGCAGGTTTCTGTGGAGCGTGCCACGGCAAAGAACCCGCGGACAGCTGTTGTCACCCTGGTGGAGTGCGTGGAGGACTCCCTGGTACGATGGGAGAGTGGAGACATCGAGTCCACCACAGTCGTAGCCGCATCCACCACCCCCAGCTCCGCCTCCACAGAAAGGCAGAGAGCCAGACAGCAGGAGGGGCAAAGCCACACTGTCCTGCTAGAGATCAGGGAAACAATCCACGCCAGTATAGACCTCCTCTCTCAGCTGGTCCACACCGACTCCTCATCCTCCAACCACAAGCCCTTCCTCACCTATGTCAACCAGACCCTCAAGAACATGGAGTAACCCCAGTACCAGGTGGTGAAGGACCGGATCACAGAGCTGCTTCACAACCCTCCAGACCCAGAGGAACCTGCTCCCACCCAGTCCAGGTCTGCTCCTCCACCCCAGGTAATGTCCCTCCCATACCAAGGCTTCCCACAGGCCCTCACCTACCAGGGCTACGTCTACTAGGAGGTCCAGCAGCACAGGCAGTAGCCCTTTCCAGCCCAGGCACAGAGTCATCGGGCGACACTGTTGCCACCGGTTCCACTGATGCCACCGATGCCAGCCACGCCACTGATGCCACCGACGACAGCGATGCCACCCACACCACCGATGCCGGTGTATGGGAAGTTCCACCTCTGGTACCACTGCTCTGCAACTTTCTTCCATCCTTCATCAGTGGAGGGGCACTGGAGGATCTCCTGCAGGTATTCTTCGATGATGGCCTGCACCACTTCTCTGACCACAATGCTGATGGTGTTGTGTGGCACCCTCCAGCCGTACTGCATGCTCCTGTAGGTGGTCCCTGAGGCCAGGTGGCGCAGAGTGAGTGCCATCTTGAGCCCAGGTTCCAGGCTGGGCCGGAAGTTGGTGTTTTCCTTGGTCAACCTGGGTGTCAGGTGCTGCACAACTTCGTCAAACATGGCTGGAGGCATCCTCATGAAGTTCTGGAATGCCCGAGTGTCTTCGTTCCTGAGCTCCACCATCAGCTTGTTGTACAGCCCGTACTCTGCTCTTCTCCCGATCTATCTTCGTACCCAGATGCTTCTTGGCTGCCTATTTTTCTTCCCGTAGTAGAGTTCACAGAGCCTGTAGATGGCTTCGCACTGTTGCAGAAGGATGGTGGCTGCCAAAAGGACTGTGTTACAATCCACAGTGGACATGACTGGATGCTGTGGAAGAGGAAGTGTCAGATGAAGGCTGCAGAGGTCTGCACAGCTGGGCTGCTGGTCTGAAAGTGAGATGTAGGTGAGTTGCTCCCCCTTTTTATAGGCAGTATAGGTGTCCCTTTGCATCCTCTAGGCATCCTCTAGGCATCCTCTAGGCATCCTCTAGGCATCCTCTAGGCATCCTGTAGACATCCTTAGCATCCGAGATAGTTCCCCTCTGTGAACGTTTTTTCCGTTTTAAACGCTTTGTTTCCGCTTGGCATCCATTCTGCATCCGTTCTGCATCCGTTCTGCATCCGTTCTGCATCCGTTCTGCGTCCGTTCCACTTCCTTCCTGCGTCCGAGCGGATGCGAGTTGCGCGGATGCGGAACGGATGCCTAGCAGATATAGCGGATGCGTAACGGATGCAGAACGGATGTGTAGCGGATGCATAACGGACAAATTGGATACATTTTCCGCGCAAAAGTTTTGGGCAGCTCAAAACTTTCTGAGCGGATGTAACGTCAATAGACGGATGCTGGACGGATAGAGAGGAAGCAAAACGGAGGCAGTGAGTACATCACATTAACCAATGGATGGCAAGCTTTTTTGTCCGTTTTACATCCTCTTTGCATCCGTTGGTGCAGTGTGACAGGGGCTTAAGATTCTAATTAAGCCTTCTGCTGAAATATGTGAATTTTTGCTAAATTTCAATACTGGACCATTTCTTTGCCTAATCTAGGCCTTCTTTTACAACATTAATCTGTCCAAAAAGATTCCTTGCTAGATTCAGCACCATTGAAGAAAACATTACAATTCCTTCTTTTGAACAAGAACAACAAATCAAATATGCAACATTTTGCACCCTGAGGTTAGCAATAATTTAATAATAGAAGTAGATGAAAGTGGTTGGGGAGGGGGGCTCTATTATCAAGGTCCTGTTTAAAGTATTAGTTTGAACCACAGGTAGCTTTGGAAAGACTCTCTTGTTGCTCTCAGAGCCTGTTCAAAAAACTGGGTTATTTTAACAGAAAAAAAAAGAGAAAACCGATAAACACTGAAGAACAGCAGGAATGAATAATAGTCATGTAGTTAGAAAAAAACAAATAAAACTATTCTTTACAGAAAAGCCAAGGCAACATAATCCCAGAAAAATAACATCAATAATCCAAATAAATAAATAAATAAAGGTGCAGTACTCTGATAGGTGGATGCTCATAAGGAATGTGTATTACTTACCACAAGTTCACAAGGAAAGGATGTTCCAGTCCCTGCATGATCTGTAACTCTTTGAAGACATTTCGCACTTCATTCCGTTCCACACATTTTTGTTTATTCATGTACTTCATTGCATACATTTTCTTGGTATCTTTCTTCTGAACAATGCATACCTAAAGGAATAAGGCAAGGTATCATATTCCATAAAATGGAAAGTGTAGAATGAATAAAACAGAAATTGCAGATCCATTCCCAGTAAAAGTGCCGCAACTCTATTTCCCTAGTTTTTATTCTTAGGTGTAAGACATATATGATTGCCTCTGAAGACTATCTATGGGGAAATTAGTAGGCTTTCTTATGCAGCTTGGTTGGCCATGGTGAGAACTAGAAAACTGGATTAGATGGGCCAGGGGTTCAATCCAGCAGGGCACTGCTGAATTTATTATTTATTAATCAAATATGAAGAGCCATCTCACCATTTACTCTGGAGGGTACATAACAATCAAATTAAAAAAAACCACACAAATATAAAAATGACATATATAACATGTCTACATTAAGAAAAGTATAAAAATAAATATACAAACCCCTAGGCAAAAAGAAGACAAAAATAGTCACCTCGACAAAGGAGCCATCTAAGCATACCTCCAGTTCCCTGGAAGCCCCAGGATAGCCCAGTTTTAAGGGCCTTTTGGGATGGAGCTAATCTCATTATGGGAAAAATATGTTTGCCTACATTAATATTTCTACCACAACTGCTAAATTGCCAACACCAAAGCTTGTACTTTGCATGGGAAACACATGATGCATAGGAATAAGGTGAAAACATTCCATTGTTTAAAAGATGTCCTTCTAATTGATCCCCAGTTGAATTATTCCAGAGGAAGTCACAGCCTGACTCTTAGGCTTCACCATTGTCCAACCACTTGTCTTTGAGATAGCATACAGTACATTTTAGTATTCAGGGCAAGATCTCTATCATTTTTCACAAGTCAGTTCTGACATGAAATGGAGAACAAATGAAAATACAAGACTATAGACAGTCTCTCCCCAATTACATCTACTCAGCCCACCAGAAAGTTGGACATCATGCAAGCCCCAGCTATCAAGGAAGTACATCTGGTGGGACCCATCTTGTTTTTCTGCAAGACTTTGAAGACATTGTTTTGTCAGTGGGCTTACGGATCCCATTTAGAGTCCATCAAATGTTTGTCTGATTCTCTTGTTGCTGCTAGACAGTGGGGTTGGAGGGGGGAGGTTGAGTTGTGAATTAGTAATTGTGATTTTTAATGTTTTGACTATATAAATGTGTTAAAATAAATAAACAAGTTGTGCTCCAGTAAAACTAGAGAAAAGGGCTGGATAATGTTTAATGTTAGATGAGGCAACAATCCTTGGCTCCATGGCTTGCAAGCCAGAATAAGGTTTCCTTTTTCCATAGAGGAAATTAAACTGCTGAATTTCTGATACCTTTAGCAACAGACACAATTATATTCATCCTCTTTCTTTGTTTTGCAGCCTGGGACTATGTAGGAGATATGATAAGGGATCCATTTTGTGATGGAAACCACAGGAGGTCACATTACTGACTTAGATGTGTCCTGCAGATAGTATCTCATACATTCTCTCAAAACAATACAAGCCAAGAGATTCATGAATGCTAACATCTATGGCTACAATGGCTGCAAAGAGACTTAAAATGGAAATATTTTTTTCATATAAATTGTCTACAAAAACAACATGATGGGAATTGGAAGAGGAAAATGAAGCAGAATGTAGCATGTCCAAATTTGCTCTACTAGAAGGTTTGCATTTATCAGAATTACACACACAGAGGCACACAGACATACACACACAGAAATACATTTAGAAGCATGAGATTATCGATATGAATAATTTGATATCTTGTAATATTATCTGACAATCTTAGGTATACAAGGAACAAGGCTCCAGTTGCAAGTCCTTTAGAAAATAAGATTTAGAATGTAACTCTGGACAATATTTTATGCTTATTTGGTAAGAAGGAACTATTTCTTTAGGTAGTTAACAAAGTATATAGTTTGCAAAACATACCTTTCCAAAGCTGCCTTTTCCAATGGCTCTGAGAATTTCAAAATGATCAAAGGTAACTGTAGAAAGGAATAAAATATAAATAATAAATAAAAGCTCAGCAATTTAACATTAAAATCAATAACATTCACATTATTTCAGAGATCCATTTATAGATCATCATGGCTAAAACTTAGCTATTTACTCCTACAAGTTATTGGAAACAATATTATTACCCTATGCTATTTCATAACGATAGTTATATCATGAAGTAAATGCCCACTTAATTTTCTCTCATTAATGGTTAAGTTATGGGTGTATTAACTATGAAAATGTTTCTTATATTTCCTGATATTTTTCATCCACCTCAAAAAAGAAAAAAATCAGATTTTTTTCTCTCTGAAACCCAGCTTGATCAGCTGAAAGGATGCAAACCAGAGGTGGTATTCAGCAGGTTCTGACCAGTTCTGGAGAACTGGTAGCGGAAATTTTCAGTAGTTCGGAGAACCGGCAAATACCACCTCTGACTGGAGATTTTACAGTATCCTTCCCCTGCCACATCTACCAAGCCACACCACAGAACCGGTAGTAAAAAAAAATTGAATCCCATCACTGATGCAAACTTTGAAGTGATGCTAACTTTGAAGAGCTAGCAATAAGTGGTCAGTTGCAATAAGTCCTGGGCTGCAGCGATCTTTATCACCAATAAATGACAGCAAATTGTTAAATGTTTTCTGGATCTTTTTGCTACTCTCTAGTAATGCACTAGAATTTTTAGAGGCAAGCTGTGGTAGATCGAGTGGGAAAATAGTCATTGTCTTTACTATTTATTATTTTGAATTGAAGCTTTGAACAAAATGTAGCACCTGGGATTTCATCTGCTCAATCTGCCAGAATTAAGCAATTTGGAAAAAAGTTTTACTTGCAATTAAATTCAGGAGCCAGTTTGTTGTAGTGGTTTCAGGCACTAGGCTAGAAATGGGGAGGGGAGGTCATGAGTTCTAGTCCCAACTTAGACCCAAAGTCAGCTGGGTGACCTTGGGCTTGTCACTTTCAGATGTAATAAACAGGCTGTGGAAAAGCATTCCTGAAATTTTGCCATTTGTGATGGTCAGGGATTAATCCAGAAGTCAATATTTGAAAGCACCAAAGAAAAAGAGAAAGAAGAAGGAGCAGCTCAGGGGGTATGTGTTGTGTTCACGGAAAGAGAGACTTGAGACCAGTGTGACTTTCAGCTCTTTTATTAGTTGCTAGGTTCCATATGACTGCGGAGCTGTGGCAGCCTGTTTTATAGAGGCTGCTCGCGGCTTGCGGCCAATGACGGCTCGTTGAAATCTCACGCCGCTTAGGCAGGCCAATCGTATGGTGGTAATTGTCAACCAATCACTGTCGTTTAAAACACCAATCAGATTCAAGTATTTGTGGACCAATGGGAACAGGGTATTACGAGTATACTAATATGTAACACCCCTCCCGTCTTGGTTTGGTCCTACATTATGTAGTCACGTAAGTAGGCGGGGCTTTTGTGTTGTCTGCTTGACCTGCGCAGTTTAGTCGCGTCGTTGTCTTTGGTGGGTTCAGATGAGATTGCTGTTTCTCCCGTCCTTCTCTGTGGAACCTCCTGGAAGGAGGAGTCAGCCATGCCGCTCCGGCCTGGCCTATCCGGGCTGTTAGAGTCAGCCCGGCTGTTCCCTTCCAGAGTGGCTTCTTGATGTTTTTCCGCCACCTGTTCTTCTCTACCGAAGTCATCTCCAGGTAAGTAGTTGTTTCTTTCTTGGTTTATTTGAGGATTTAGTTGGTGGTTTGTTTTTCGGTTTTGTTGCGGTGTTTCTTGTGCTAACAGAGGGTCTCCCCCTCCCCTTTTATTTGTGTTTGAGGGGTCTCCCCCGCTCTGGTTTGATTATTATTATTTTTGTTTAATCTTTGCTGTGGTTCTGGAGTGTGTGTGTTGTTGTTTTTCTTTGTACCTGGATGTGTTAGTGGGTCTTTCTAATGTTCGTGATCTCAGTTGATCTATGTGTCTCCTCCAGCTTCTTCCATCCTCTGTTTCTAGTCTGTATGATCGGGGTCCTGTTACTTGGGTTATTTTTGCCGGTACCCACAGTGGGTGCCCCATGAGATTTTTTGCGTAGACAAAGTCCCCTATTTCGAATGTGCGGTGTTTGCTAGAGGAGTCTGTTGGTTTTTCTGGGCTGTATGTGGGGTGTAATCTATCCAGGTATGATCTTAATTTTCTGCCCATCAGTAATTCTGCTGGGCTTTTATTTGTAGTGGAGTTAGGTGTGATATGTTGAATCGTGAGCATTTTGTGAATTTTTTCTTGTATGTCCCCCGTGTCTAATTTTCCTATAGTTTCTTTAGTAAACCAGACCATGCGTTCCTCCCGTCCATTTGTAGCCGGCCGGACCAGCTCTGTCAAGGCATGTCTTATGCCATGTTCAGCGAGGAACTTTCCAAATGTCAATGCCGTGAACTGTGGTCCATTATCTGAAACTAATAAGTCCGGTAACCCATGTGTGGCGAAGAGTCTCCTCAGCTGTCTGATAACTGCTTCTGTTGTTGTTGTGGTCATGATGCTTACTTCCAGCCAATTTGAGTAAGCGTCTATGATGATTAAAAATGTGTGTCCATTTGTCGGCCCTGCGAAATCTATGTGTATTCTCCACCAGGGTCCCCTTGGTGTTTCCCAGTCGAGCACAGGTGCCGCAGGGGGTGCTGGTCTGGATGTTTGGCATTTAGTGCACGTTTCCACCCATTTCCCAATATTCTTATCCATCCCTAGCCACCATACATAACTCCTGGCCAGAGATTTCATTTGTACGATACTCGGGTCTCCTTCATGCAAAATATTCAGTACTTGTTCTTGTAATAGTATGACCACCCGATCCCCCCATAGAATGCAACCTTTTAACATTGAGAGTTCAGTCTGTCTGTTCCGGAATGGTTTAAAAGTCTTGTCTTTCTCATTTTCCAGCCACCCTTTTCCTACCCAGTTTAAAACCCGTGCCATCATTTTGTCTCTTGTACTTTCTTTCTCAATGTCCGCTGCGGTTATGGGTAGGTTTGGTAATGTTTCAATTTGTAGGGTGGATGTAGTTGGTGCCATATCACTTCCCAGCTCGGGTAGGGGAGAACGGCTCAGGGCATCAGTGTGTGAGATGTCCTTGCCTGGCTGGTGAATTAATTTGTAATTGTATGCAGCAAGGAACTCGGACCACCTCGTCATTCGTGGGGAAAGTATGTTTGGGGTGGCCCTGTTTCCCGCAAGTATTCCCAAGAGTGGTTTGTGGTCTGTGATGAGTGTAAAGGTCCTACCGTAGAGGTATTCATGGAACCGTTTGACCCCAGATATTGCTGCTAACGCCTCTCTGTCCAACTGGCTGTAGTTCCTTTCAGCTTTGGACAGTGTTTTGGAGTAGAATGCGATTGGTGCTTCTCTCCATCTGGTAGCATGTGGCTGAGTACGGCTCCGACGCCGAACAGTGATGCGTCACAGGTGACTGTCAGTGATTGGGTTTCGCTGTATTGAATTAACACAGATTCGGATGTCAGAAAATCTTTTATTTTCTAGAACGCGGCCACTTCTCGTCATCCCCAGATCCAGATGGCTGTCTTATCCAGTAATCTGTGTAGTGGTTCCACCGTCGTTGCCTTCTGTGGTAGTAAAACATTATAGAAATTGATAAGTCCCAAAAACGCTTGTAAATCTATTTTGTTTTTGGGCCTGGGAGCTTCTTTTATCAATTTGATTTTCTGCTCTGTGGGGTGGACGCCATCTTTATCTATTAGATAACCCAGGAATTCGACTTTTGAGGTGGCTAGCTGACATTTCTCTTTTTTAACCTTGAGTCCCACCTTTTGGAATCTTTGTAATACTTCTCTGAGGCAGCTTCCCAGTTGGTTCTTGTCAGTGGCTGATACCAGCATGTCATCTAAGTATGGAACCACCCCTTTTATCCCTTGTAACAACCGCTCCATCAGGCTTTGGAACACCCCTGGGGCCACGCTGACTCCAAATTGCAGTCTGTTGCATCTGAATGCTCCCCTATGAGTCACAATCGTTTGTGCCTCCACTGTTTCTGGGTCGACTGGCAATTGTTGGTATGCTTGTGCAAGGTTGAGCTTTGTGAAGACCTTGCGTCCCCCCAATGAATGTAACAGATGTTGCATTACTGGAATGGGGTATGCAATTTGTTGTAGTGCGTGGTTTAGGGTGGCCTTGTAGTCTCTGCAGATTCGCACGGACCCATCTCGCTTAATTGGAGTTACAATTGGGGTTTCCCACTTGGCATGGTCTATTGGTTCCAATACACCCTGTGTGATGAGTTGATTGAATTCCTCATCGATCTTCAGTTTTAATGCGAAAGGGACTCACCTTGCCTTTAACCTGATTGGGGCTATGGTCGGATTCAAATTAAATGATATGGGGGATCCTTGGTACTTGCCTAGTTTCCCATCGAACATGTCCTGGAAATCCCTCATTAGGCGTTCCTCCCAGTATGTTGTGGTGATGCTGTTGATTCCAGTCACTCCAATTCCCAGGGGTTCGAACCATTCGAGTCCCAGTAAGCTTGGGCGATTCCCATCTATGATGGTTAAAGGCAGAATTTCTGTGTGTTTCTTGAATTTGACTTGGAAATGTCGGAGTCCGACTACGGGAATACTGTTCACTTGGTAGTCTTTCAGGGTCAGTGTTTGGCTCTCTAATTCTGTTCTGTGTATGTTTGGTATCAGTTTCTTAATTGTGTTCCATGATACCATAGATAGGTATGAGCCGGAGTCCACCTCCATGTTGCATTGTTGGCCTTCGATGTTGACCTTCACCAGTACCTTCTGTGCATTTGTTGTGTTTGAATGCCCAATGGTTATAGTTTGGTGTGTGTCTTCCTTTTGGTAGCTTTCGTTGAGCCGTTTGCCTCTGCTTTCTCGGCTCCAACGGCCCCTTGTCTTTCTTTTGTTCTGGGGGAAGTGTTGTCTCTACGTCGGGGTCTGTAGCTTCTCCGGTTTCGGCAGACCCTTGCTATGTGTCCCCGTCTCTCACAGTGCCGGCAAATTGCATCTAGGAAACGGCACTCGGAACAGAGGTGGTCTCCTCCACATCCGGCACACTGGAATCCCGACTTACGTTCTTTCCTCTCCCATCTGTTCCATTCTGATTGGAGTCTGTGGATTTTTTCCCCTTCGTCGTCGGTCTCGGACAATGACTTGCTATCCTCGTGGTGCGTGAGAGTCTTGTGAGTGCTCTCCAACTACTTCTCCGGGGGTTGGCTTGTCTCTGCTGGTGCTTTCTGCGTTGTCATTCATTTGTTGCATTTTTGGCTGCTGATTTTTTAGTGGCTTCAGTTGCAGTGGTCTCAGCAATGGCCTCAGACTGTAATTTTTGGTCGGGTTAGCAGTCAGTTCTGCAAGGTAAGATCTCTTAGTCCTAGGACCACGTGATCCCTCATAGCTTTATCCATGTTGAGGGACTCGCATAATCCTCCAATGTCCCTTAGAGCCACTAAAAAATCTACGATACTCTCACTTTCTCTTTGGTCCCGTTTGTAGAACTCATGTCTCCGATTGAGGCTGGAGACAGTCGGTGTATAATGGGCCTTCAGCATTTTTTCCAAATCCAGCCAGGCCATCTGCTTTACGTCCTCAGGTTTGGCCAATGCGTTGGCCATCTTGAACACTGTGGGCTCACAGTGTGTCAGGAACACGGCTCTCTTCCGGTTATCAGAGATCCCTTGTAAGTCATTGCTCATGAGGAACATGTGGAATCTGTCAATGTGCGATTCCCAGTCCTCCGTCGCTGGTTTGAATGGTGCGGGTGGCGAGTTGGTTCCAGCCATTTCATCTGCTCAGTTCTCGTTGCCACGTGCTCAACTGGTCTCTTCGTCTCAGTATCCCACCTTCGTCGCCAGTGTTGTGTTTGCAGAAAGAGAGGCTTGAGACCAGTGTGACTTTCAGCTCTTTTATTAGTTGCTAGGTTCCGTCTGGCTGCGGAGCCATGGCAGCCTGTTTTATAGAGGCTGCTTGTGACTCATGGCCAATGACGGCTTGTTGAAATCTCCCGCCGCTCAGGCGGGTCAATCATATGGCGGTAATTGTTGACCAATCACTGTCATTTAAAACACCAATCAGATTCGAGTATTTGTGGACCAATGGGAACAGGGTATTACAAGTATGCTAATATGTAACAATATGTTTGGTTTTTTTGTTTTGTTTTGGAAATGCACTGAGCTTTTAAACTATTCCATATCTTTTGATCAGAGGGAAATCAGGAAGGAAGAAAGGAAAAGAAAGAAAGAAAAGGAAGGGAGAGAGGAAGGAAAAGAAAGGAAGGAAGGAAAGAAGAAAGGAAGGAAGGATAGAAAAAAAAGGAAAAGGAAAGGAAAAAGAAAGAAAGAGCATGAGTCCAGCCCACTCATCATACTTGGCATATGCTAAACAGCATTTAAATTTAAGGGTGATTAAAAAGACTAAATCAACATGTTGGCCTTAATTAATGTGACCTCAGAACTGTCAGGCATTGCCCAAGCGACAGTCTGAAATTGCAGCATTTCACGTCTCATCCATCCAATCAATTAAAAAGCTAGGTAAACCATTCATCTAATCAGCTTATTGCTTAGGATGGCAACAGGAGAAATTGTGAAGAGGTCTGTAAACAGCTCCCCAAAAGACGGTGAATTAAGGGTTAAAATTACACTGAATGTGGCATAAAAATGCCAATTATACAATGCAGTTTAAAGTCTTTATCAGATCATAAACAATATGACTGCACAGGAATTATACAAAGTCAATTACGATTTGTACAGCGCAATCTTCCCAGAATTGTGAACTGCCATGCTGGTTGACTATTCTGGAAATTGTAGTCACACCACATGTGGGTGGATAAAATCACCTGGGGGTTGGGTAAAACTGGGAAATAGATTTTTATAAGCAAGCTGCAAATCATGAGAGAATGCTCATGCACTGGTGCCTCACAACCATTCCACACTACAAACAAAAATCTACTTAACAATATGGAAGAAAAAAAAACCTCAGTTTCTTTCTCTATTGTCTCAATAACCTAGAATATGGCTCAATGTCTTGAACTCAGCCAATAACCAGGATTCTGGCACAGAGAAGAAGGCAGATGTTTCAGCCTCAAGGAATTGGAAACTATAAATCAAGGGAACCGAGTTCTGATGAATAGCCTGTCAGAATAGCTGTCCTTTGAAATACTGGTCTTTACTTCCTCCACTGCCACTTTCTTGGAATACATATAAAATGGTGAAATGATTGCCAAAATACTACCAGTTGATAACTTCAGACAAAATGGTTGCTGGGACTTAGCCAAGGTCTTATAATTCATGCCCACCCTAATGCTCCAGTCGCCACCTGGGTTAGCACAGATAACTAATAGCTAAGCCCCCCAGATTTGCCCGGCCAAATTGTTTTCTTTCCACAAAAGATGTGGAGACAGCCACTACCAGTTGTAGCTCTCATTTAACAATGGGAACAGCGAGATTGAAATTATTTTCCAAATTTATAATCTTTAATGCAAATTTGCACAAATTTGCATTATAAATTTTTACTCACAAAGATTGCATCAAAAGGAGCAACAATTGCAATACAAACAAGTATTCCCACCCTTGTGTACTAGCAAAATCAGAAAAGCAGAACTAAAAAAGAGCAGGATTAAGCTTCCGCATTTGCTAGCAAAAAATTAAACATAACCTTAAAAATATTTGCTGTCATGTGATAAACACAAAAATAATCCTATGTATAGGATATTCAAATATCTTCTTTCAATTATTTTTAAAACTTTCCAGTCTATAACTCTTGAGATTTTCTGGTAATATCCCATTGAAGTACTAACCACAACTGAGCCTGGTTTGTTTTTCCAAGTTATAACAAAAAAATTTGGTGATTGAAATAATATCTAGGCTGTATCACTGCAGCTAATTTCAATTTTAAAAAATGGAAAAAAGTGTTTTAAAAATTCTCTGTATATTAAGGAGAAATGTCCCAACCCTTCTTCCTTTGAGCTTTTCTATGTGAAGGAATCTTTTTTATATGAAAAAATGTTCTGTTGCAATATAATATAGTATAGCTCAAATTCTTCATAGTGAACAGTTTCAATGGATTTAGAGAAAGAACCGTGTCAATTATGTATTAATAATTGGAAAATTTCATCATACCACAGAATCTGAAATAAAACCAAGTACAAAGAACTTATATTCATATTATATTATCAACTCTTAACAAATTCCATTAAGAAAAGACCTAGGTGAAAGAGAACCTTGCCCAGCAAATTAGGGATGGAACTAGTATGTTCCAGCAAACAACTTTTGTTTTTAAACTTTCCATAATCAGCAGCTGTGCCTTCTCTGAGTAGATACTGTGGAAAAATAATGCCATCATTGTTTTCCTACCTGTACACTAAATCTCTAGAGATAACTGTTTAAAGGAAAACAATTGTCCTTTTCAAAAGTTGTGGCACTGTATATTCTGGAATATGTTCTAGATAAATAACTTATCCAAACTGTACACTGTGTCGGAAGAAAGACGCAAATTCCTTGGTAAATAGCAATGCTCTTCTACATTAGGAGTGTGCTTGTGGGGGTGGGGGTGCATGTGTAGCATTCTACCACACTAGACAGAAGTCCTCAGAGGCAATCCAACATATATAAAGATAGTTTGTAAGATACAAGCAGGAACGGTGTACACTGACTGACACAACTGACAGGCAGGTATTGGCCAATCAGTCAGACACTGATAGTAGACAAGGACCAGAAGATAGATGGTAATAGATGTAGCAGTACCAACATCAGAAAGTATTTAAAAAATGGAGAAGTACCAGGGCCTGAAGGAGAAACTAGAGAGGATAGAGAAACTAAAGGCCAAAGTGGTAGGAGTCTTCAGGGCTATAACTCCTAAGCTGGGAGAGTGGCTCCAATAGATCCTAGGAAGAACATCAGAGCAATCTGTCCAGAAGAGTACAGTGCCAGGAGCAGCTAAAGATACTGTGGCAGAACCCTCAAACTCCCAAACCTCTGGTACAGGACCGGAGATCGAGGAAGATACCAACCACCCATAGGGTGAGAAGGGAATTTATATAAAAAATAAAATGCTGAAATCCAGATATTTCTTTGAGGAGATTGATCAAGAGATTTGCTAACGCTTTAAATATTTTTGAAAAGTAGGTGTATTTTGGAATTTCATGATTAATATGGCTATTAGGTAGAAAAGTAGTTGCTTTTCCTAGTATAGTCATGGTAGCGCTGTCAGTCACACAGCAAAAGAGTCAAATGGATAATGGAGTCTGGAAGGGCACAGATACACCATAACTTTATGCTCCATGTTGGGAATTCTGCTTGTTCAGATAAAAGTCATTAGGAATGTAAATAGGTTTTTCTGGCCAATTTCATTTTGACATTTTCATGTACAGAGAAATAAAGTGATCTGCACAAACTTCATTGTAAAACCATCCTAAATATTTCTTTGTACATGAAATTTGTAGTTTGGAAAATATTTTACTTAGGTTTACTTTATAGACTCAATCCATTACTACAATAAATAAATTCCATGCCAGTTTTGGGGTGTTTGGTCTTTGTGAAGAATATATACATGAGGAGGGAAGAAGTATGCAATGCAAATTTTAATCTAATTATCATTATATCTTTTATGAACAAAATATGCTGCTTCTAAGCTTTGTGAAAACCTGAGCTGGAAAGCAATGCAATAACCATGACCCATCGGATATAAATTCTATGGTCTATGTTTTGGTAGGATTTACTTTTATGATAATTGGGATATTATTACAAGTCAAATATGTTTTGACCAAAAGTCCCTGAAATGTAATCCTTTAACTGTGAATATTAACATGCAGGATCTTCAAGAAGATATTTCATATGACAACACTATGAATACAATTAAGTTTATAAAAAACATATGTAAAAGTCCCTTCATCAAGAATATGAAGTTGCATGAAACAAGAGAAGAGGAAAATACCCCTCAAGTATTGAAAAATTTTATAAGGGGAAATACAAGGTTATAAATCACCCACAAACCTTTGGCAATCTTTTATAAACTCTTTCAATCTTATCTGAAATACAGGAATAATCATTCTGGCTCTGACTATGCATTTAATTACAAGTCTATATCAAGATTGGAAAATCTTCAGCCTCTTTTCTCAACTCTCTTCCCTTTTGGCCTTGAACCCTTTGTTTTTCCAGTTGCTCAGTATTTTTTGCCAAACATCTGAGCAGACAAGAAGGGGAAAGCAAACTATAAATGGGGGAAAACTTAATTAGTAGTTTGCCATAAGAAATGTAACATAACCATCAAACACCCTCTCAAATTTCTAAACCATCGAAGAAAGAAGCTTTCAAGGTGTCCAACAAGAATGTACATGGCTACTCATGTGTATGTGATGACATATATCGTCAACTGATAATACAAAGAAAGCAAGTTTAGCTAAACTAATGAAGGAAGAATGTATATGCCTTGATGGATGGGGATATGTGTGCCTCAAAAGGGATTCCATGAATATGCAGCTGTTAAAAGATTCTTCATGAGGGAAAGCAACCCATGTAGTTCCTTTCTCCTCACTTAGCTTCTAGTGACTCAGGACGGTCTAGTAGTTAAAATGTTAGACTAGGAGTGGGAAGATCAAAGTTCTATATCTCCATTAAACCAATTGGGTGACTGATATTGGGCCAGTCATTTGTTCTTAGCCTCATTAGTGTTCTAAATCAGCAAAAAAACCAAGATCCTTTGTTGCATCATGAACTAACAAGCTTTGCCCTAAGAGCTATAAGATGTCAATCTGAAAGAAGTGGACCCCGCAACCAAATAGGACAAATGTTAAGAATGACAAGAACTTCTGCTTTAGCTTTTACCTCCTGCAAGGGGCGCTGATTTATAGCAGGCACACAATCCAGACTTTAGCAAGTTATCACTGCATCAAGAAAGGAAGGCATCTGGAGTTGGGGACCTGAGTCTTGAAACTGTCACTCAGAGTTCAGATATCCCATGACAGCTCCTAATTCGGAGGCTTAATGGCTTCTCCATCCAGAAATATATTATTTCCCTTCCTCTGTTATCTGGCTGGAGAATTCTGGGAGTTGAAGTCCACAAGCATTAAAATTGCCACGTTTGAGGACCCCTGTCCTTGTCTATCTTTCCTTCTGTTAGAGTCCTAGATACCCTCATTCCACACAATCCAGAGCTCACTTTATCTCAACAGCTTTTTGTTCCTAGAACCAATAATTACATAACTGATTTTTCTGACACAACTGTAATCCAACCTCAACCTCTTATCATATTCCAAAATGCTATGCAGATGGTAAAAAGGACTCTTGTAAAGAAAAATGTTCAATATTTTACTGAAGTGACACTTTAATTGATCTTGGAACCAGGTAATTGCTTCTTTAAGTATATCATCACCCTAATTGTTATTGGGTTCAATTAATTAACAAGAAAACAAAAAAAATTAAACTAGGCTGGGGAAAAAAGCTTGACTTGCCAATATTGAAATAAATTACTTTTGGCAAGAGATTCACAGACTTCCATCTTAATTGCCATTCCCTGATTACAAAGACCAATGAATAGAAGGTGTGTCACATTCCGAATAATCTTTTACCGCTTTTAGCCCCATATAAATTGGCAATGTGAGCACAGTATACAATCACTATTAACCATGGAGACAAAAATCTGAAGTATTTTAAGAGCTCCTGATACGGTGGAACATTCGGGACCTTTAAAACTGAATATCAACTATATGTCCCCCATCTTGCCAATAGGTCATTCCACCTATCTATCTATGCTGTGCTGAAACTGTGCATAGCTACTTAGAGATAAACAGCTGGCATGGAAATAATTTAGTCCATTAAGGAAGTATTTCTTATTTTTTTAGTCCAGAGATGGCCTGAAATAATTTACTTTTAATCAATCTTCTTGTTACCTAGATTTAAGAATGACAACAAATTAATTCTTCTTTCCAGCAATTTTTAGAGCTTTCTATTAAGTTTTGAAAAATAATCTCGAGATATGTATCAGTCTACCTCCATAATTGTGAGAATCTTTCCCAAAGGCTGGACACCCTACAAATACAGTGGTTTCAACTTCCCAAATGTTAAGTCAGCAACTCATTGAAAGCTGAAGCCTACTTTTCTGGTGAGTACCGAGAATACCATCCTGCACTCCTTGAGAAATTGGCATGGTTGAAAAAATAATAAACAATCACTGCATGTTTGCTCATGCTCTTTGTCTATAAGTTTAGAATTGAGAGCCAATGGCAGCATCCCATTTTTTCTTCATAAAAACTGGTAGGAAGTAATTCAATGAAACCCATCAGGGAACTTCACGTAGTGGATATTGAAACTAAATGTCTTCAGTAGGTATCTGGAGCTCTGACGATTCCCAGTCCATCTTGGGCAATCTAACTTTGAATGGTCTTCAGAAAATCATTTTCTCTCCCATTTTATAAAAATTAAAGGAATGAAGAATAGCGTAGGCTGTCCAAATAAATTAAGAATTTTTAAATGGTGTCTTACATGCCGTTTAAGTGATTATAAGATAAACACAAAATATAACTTATTTTACTTGCCAATGACAACTTTGATGGGGATAGATTTAAATTGCTCAGTGAGCTCATGATTGAACATCCTCTCCAAGACTGGGCACAATAACTTCAAATATCTCCTAGCATAGAGGCAAACAATATTCCTGAAAAGCTGTTAATTAAAGTTGGTTAGAAACCAAATCATAAAACTAGAGTTCACAAAGTTTCATCATTAGATTCTAGAATCACTGAATAAGCTTTTCCTATGCCAGTTTCCATCTCCAGAAGATATGTCCTCTGATAATACTGTTCTACCTGACATAAATAATAGATCTCTTAATGCTGTAACCTTATTAGCAGGAATGACATATAGGATAAATGCTTTCTGAAAGAGACTTGCAATGCTAAAACACTGAAGAAGGATGTTGGAAAATCCCACAGGAAACTTGAACATAAAACATCCATTAGCACTATATTTTTGGCTATTAGAGTCTGACAAAGTGTATATTAGTTGAACTGATAGTAACAAAAAGAAGCAGGGCTTGTTAATATTATATATAAAATGGTTGGTAGCTAACATGCAACTCAGTATGCCTCTTTTTGTTTTCCTGTTTTTCTAACAGCTGTATAAATGATTTCAAAAAACTCTGAAATCAAATGTTTTAAAAGGACAGAAAAAAAGTCACAGATTGCTATCAATATTACTAACCAAAAATGGATTTCCTTAGTAAA
This sequence comes from Laticauda colubrina, assembly GCA_015471245.1. Classification (NCBI taxonomy): domain Eukaryota; kingdom Metazoa; phylum Chordata; class Lepidosauria; order Squamata; family Elapidae; genus Laticauda; species Laticauda colubrina. Next base: position 88,650,742 of record BLBF01000003.1, on the reverse strand, counting down.
ATGACCAAATTAGATGATCATCCTACACAGTATGAATTGAGTTGCAATTGTTTGGGACAAAAGCTATAGGTCTTGAGGAATGGATATGACTCATTTATTTGTTGTTTTTATGTGCTGCCCATCTCATCTACAGGTGATATATATGTACTCGCCTTCTCCTTTGGTGCTATCAGCCATATGCTTAAGGCTTGGAAAAGCAATGGACAAATTTCTTACTATAGACTTGTGACAAAAAGAATGCTATCATGATGCTAAATCATCACTTATGAGGTAACATCTCTTATTTAGTTGGACTTATAAGAGAATCAAGCTACAATGACTATGCAAACCTTCCAAGGAGTTAATTTGGGATGAATTTATTTTTGAAGTGCTTCTTTCTGATAAAGATTTTGCACATTACTTGCTATTAATGAAAAATTCTGTGGTATTCACAAAGAAGAATTCTGCAGCCTATTCCTTTGAGTAATAAATAATATTAGGTATTTTCTATAGGTGCCAAGGTCCAGTATTATCTGATTCACCAGAAATCACCTCCACAATTGAAATAAGGTTGAGTTGTTTGCTTTTTGAGCAGAAACATTGCAGAATAAATTAATGATGCTTGACAACCATGGTAGCTATCTGTTAATGAGCCATTATTGTCAAAGACCAAAATTCCATAATTTAAATGAATTAAGCCTATGCTGCTGATCTCTGGACTAGCAGTAAAGCTAAAGCCCCAGTCCCACTGCACTTACGGATGCAAAGAGGATGTAAAATGTTAAAAAAAGCAAGCCATCTGTTGGAAAATGCTATGCATCCGTTGTGTACTCACTGCATACGTGTTTCATACGCTCTATCCCTCGAGCATCCGTCCACTGAGATTTCATCCGCGCAGGAAGTTTTGAGCTGCACAAAACTTTGTGAGCGGATGAACTTTCTGCTGCGTACGATGTACATCCGTGACATATACGGTCAACAAATGTTCTATGTCCGTTATCATCCATTAAACGTCCGCTGTATCCTCTCTGCATCCTCTGGCCATCCCCTCAACTCACATCTGCTGCAGCTGAAAACGGAAAGAGGGAGGAAACAAAAGGGAGGAAAGAGGGAGGAACATCTACACAGCTTTCGTAGCATGGAAATAGAAAGGATGTAAGCGTATGCATCTCATATATAAAGGATTAAAACGGACAAAACGTTTGTATCTGGGATGTATCTCGTATATTTAGGATGTCTGCAGTATGTCTAGAGTATGTAGAAGGACACCTAGCAGACAACCGATATTTTCTTTAAAAAGGGGGAGAAAATCACCTGGATTGCTGGGATGGTGGACCATACAGTCCCACTATGCTTGCACTGGAGGTTTATCTATCCCAAAACTATCCTTATCTATCCCACAAGCATGCAAAGGCTTAACCATTTTTTCAAAGTTTTCACCAACACTTTATGAAGTAAAAAAAATGAACCAAGTGTCTAAAGCAAAGATAACCTTTATTAACTTTCTTAGGTAAACTTTATGACTTTATTAAATAAGCAAAATGAACCAAGTAAACTGTATTAAGTGTGTTAAGCAAAGATAACCTAAATTAACTTTCTTAGGTAAACTTTATAACTTTATTAAAAAAGCAAAATGAACCAAGTAAAGTGTCTTAAGCAAAGATAAACTTAACAAGTAAACAACTCAGTCTCTGACACTATTCTCAGTCATTCTGAGTCATGTCCATGGTCTCAGCTGTTAAGCGGGCAGGGTCTGTGGAGGTGGCTGTGGCTTAAGTGCTGGTCTGAGGCAGAAAGATAATTTGGAGCCTACAGGTATACCTATAATTCCAGAAAAAATATATTTGCTTTCAGGCGTTGCAAATAGAAGCTATGTTCATGGTTCCTTTTGCCTTCAGATTTGAAATGTTGTACAATGGCAGCTAATACTTAGATTGACTAAATAGAGGTTTTAGTCCAATAGTGATCAGGTGAGAAGCCATCAAATTAAGAAGCCAGATAGAATATTCCTGAAAACTCCTTCATCAGGTTTAATTCCACATAAAATAAGACTGTTCCCTCCTATTTGACTGCATCAAATTGTTTGCTTCAATCTATCAGTCTTTTGAAATGGACCAAAATGTTTTCCTAAGAGGGTTCTGAAAGAGAAATAATGACTCAAGATATACTGTATATGCTCAACCTCTATGTAAGTTTAGAACCAGTTTGGTCTAGTGCAGGGGTCCCCAAACTCGGCAACTTTAAGATTTGTGGACTTAAGCATAGCTGGCTGAGGAATTCTGGAGTTGAAGTTCACAAGTCTTAAAGTTGCCAAGTTTGGAGACCTCTGGTGTAGTGGGTAAGGCACAAGATTAGAAACCAGGAAATCATGAGCCATGAAAGCCAGCTGACCTTGAGCCAGTCACTCTGTCCCAACCCAACCAACTCACATCATTGTTATTGTGGGGAAATAGGAGGAGGAAGGTGTTACCTATGTTGACCACCTTGAGTTATTTATAAAAAGCATAAAGGTATATCAGTAAAGTAAATAAATACATTCTCTTCTACAGTTTTGATGGGGAAAAGAGTTGTATTATTTCAAAAATGACTAATGTATATTGGGTCAGCAAGTTAAAAGAAATATATTTGTTTGCCAAGAGAATCATTTGGTCTTTCAATCACCTTTCAGTTATTTTAAATATTTTGAATATATCCAGCTGTTTATTGCAGGTGTTTTGTTTTCTCCATGGTATGATTATTTCTCCAGCATTTATGCACAAAACAGATTTTTTAATTAGCTTTCCCCAACCCAGTGCCATCCAAAGAAGTTGGGAATGTAATTCCCAAAAAACAATGCCATTAATTGATGACTACCAATTTCAGTTTAATTTAACAGATGACTGAGGCAAAGAATTTACAGAGTTTCCTCTTCAAACTCTCCACTCTGAGAAATAAGTACTCCAAATACTGATGACACACCATCAGAGACTATTTATAGGAAATGTCAATGAAAAATGATTGTATCTATAAGAGTATAATTTGTTAGTAACCAGAAAACCAAATTTTCATGGTAGGTTTGCCCCATTATATTTTTCAATTACTTAAATGCAGACACACACAAATATATCTTCTAAACAATGGAATTATTAATTTTGAAATATAGCCAAGAGTTATTCTAGCCAAATATGGAGTAATTGTTGTCCATGCACTTGCTCAGCATTTATTACAGAGTCTAGTGCCATGATGTGCAATAATGGAAATGGTGACATTCAGAGGGCATCATTATAAATCTACTAAGTACACAAACAATGTACTAGTCTAAGGCTGATTTCAAAAATGATGTAGAAATGGCAATTAATGTGCAATGCAATAGCCCAAATATTGGAATACTGAGATAATTCACTAGCATCATCCCATTCCCATAGGTAACTCCACAAGTAAGGCTTTATTGGATTAATATTCCTAGATTGTGTGGCATGTTTTATCCACAGTTATTACTTTAAAAATAGTAAATACTCCTACACATTTGCACATGTATATTTGGTCTTCCAAACATTTAGTAAGATTTAATCACTACTGAGGGGTTTTCATCATTAGGTTGCTCAACAAACCATTCATTGTATGTGGCACTGTACTGATGATATACTTGAATCAAATCAACAAATGACATTCATCATGCATGTAATAACCCTCAGATTTCTGCCAGAATAATTTTCCTCAAATCCCTCGCAGCTTAAATCATTGAATTTTAGAGGTCATTTAATCAACTCCTTGCCAACACAGAAATTCCATTACCGTTAATTGTCAAACTCAACTCAGCACTAGTAATGGCATGAAATCATCTAGCTTTTTTCTTGAAGAACTAAAAATGTAAAGTGCATATATTGACTTAGATTAAGTGTTCCCATGCCACAATTAATTTGATAGAGGTGGTTAAAACATAAAGCTGACTTGAAACTTGAAACCATTTTAAATTTTCTAATAACATGCTGACAACTTCCTCCCCACCCTCCACCCCCTAGTCCCAGATTCCAGTTAATAGTATTTTGGGAACAATCCAATTACTACCACACAAGGTTGAAACATATTTATGAAAACTGGAGTAGATACATTGCAAATTCAATCCTGAGATTTGAAAAGAATCTATGCTGTGAGTGCCTCCAGTTGATCCATATTTGGATAAGAATGCAGCTTAATTATGTCGCAAAAGAGGAAATTAAGGAAGCTCTGATATGGGAGTTATGAAGGACATGCAATCATTAAAACACACCAGAACATAAGATGAGAAGAACAGAACAAAAGAGTTTAGAAACAGAGAGAGGTATAACAAGGTCTGTTACAATAAAATGCATACATGTCAACCATCAGACTCCCTGAGCTGCTACCATAACAGGATGCTCCAGCTCACAAGCAAACAGCTCTCACAAGCTGTGAGGCCTTTCCTGAAGTGTTATTCCCTTTAAAAGATAAAAAGGGCAAAGCTGCAGTGCAGGTATGGAGATTGATTAAGTCTATCATTGCATCATTATTGGCAGAAAGAAGATCCTGCAGAGCCAGAACTTGTACTGAAATTAAAACTGCTCAACGGAAAAATTTTAAATGCCTCTTTTTGAAAGATGTATGAAGAACTCATGAGAAAGAGGGAAGACAGGAAAAGTTCCCTAAACACAGAGTTCATAACCTGACCGAAAGATTAAACATTAGAGTTAATGGTTGGAGTTCTGTAACTATCTCATACAAAATAAATACTTTTCTAAGCAAGATAAACTATTCTCAACAATTTATATAGGAAAATATTTCCTGTAGAAAAAATGTGTCAACAGAAGAAGTTCCAAGAGCAAAAATGAGCATCTATTTTATTCTAGGGTTTGCTCAGTAATAGCTTATTTGTATCTAAACACATTGCTGCCTATCTCCATCTATAATCAGATATATTTATCTCTCAATTAATTTGGTTATTGCAGCTGTATAAAGTCATATTCAGATTTTTACAGTCTTCAGTGTTCTGTTTTTATCAAGTTTTTAAAAGACGGGCTTAGAAATGAATATTAATACACCTACCCTCATAATTACTACAATATTAGCAAACTTTAATTAAACCATATTGGGAATGGAAAGAAAACCTATAGAGTTAATTTACAAGGTGGATGTGGGTGTGTCAAAGGCAGATTATCCTTTCAAGGATTTTGGTTCCACTCCTTAATTTCAATTCTACAGCATATTTTTCTGAACTTCATGGGAATGGCAAAAAGACTTCCTATGCTCCTTGGTTACCTTAGAAAATTATTAGTTCAGCTATTTTTTCCCTGAGAGCTTTGGGAAGCTCTCAAACATCTCCATTTATCATATTTGACTTAGCTCCTGTACCCAATAAGGAGAGGATTGTTAAACAGAACCAGCTCCTTTTCAAATAGCTACTCAACTTGCTCAAGGCAAATCATTGACTGTGAGCAGAATTAGCTCTCAGCCTGATATGGTATAGTCTCAATCTAGTACAGTCTCTAATTTTAAGCAGACCCTACTGAAAATAAGCAATTGTACTCTTCTCTGCCACATTGCCCATGGATATATATGCAGAGGTAGAAGGGCCGGGCCAAAGGGGAATGGATACCAAAGAAAAAGGTAGATACTTTTATTAAGAGAGAGAAAAAAGATTTTTCAAAAGAAGAGCTAAAGGCCTTACCTACATTTGCTTCAATCCAGTTTTATTGTTCACTCACCCGATTGAGGGTACCAATTAATTTATTTCCAAGGGAATGCATTACTTAAACCAACAATAATAAATTATCCCATCCATGACTTATGTCATTACACTCCATCACTACACCCCAAAACATGACATTTCACAGAACTTAATCAAAAACCATTTTGATTAAACCAGAAGATTTTTTAAAAAGGTCCAGGTTACCATGCCAAAGTAAAATGTAAAACTACAGCTACCAAATGTCACCAGCTGGAAACTAGAAAAAACTAACATTGGCACCTGGCTAATATCCTCAAAGACTTCACAGCATAGCAGCTGCCTGTGAAATGTCCCAGAGTGATGTGAAAATCCTTGGCATTATTTCAGAAAGTCTGGGTGTTTTTCATAGTGAATATGGAATAGGCAGATATTAAATTGTAACCAGATGTAATCATAGTACAAGTCGGTCCACTGAAATCAGAGGTACTTAATCCAATTTATTTCTGTGCAATTCCTCCAAGTAAGGCTACATCTGGATATAATCCATAATGAATATTGATACACTATAAATAAGAATGATTAATAAATACCAAGATGTTGTTTTTATATAAAACTTGCAATAAAATTTCCTGTTCACAGTTGCATGTTCCCAATATTATTCCAGATGTCTTTGGATCATCCACTGTAGGAAGAATAACGACTACTGATACCTGTGTCAGATGCCTACAGTATGTTGTCTAGTGTAATCAAGCTCTGTAGGAAACAGTCATATATTAATAGTATTGTTGGAGGGGTCCTTGGGGATAAGGGAGGTCAACAAAACAGCTTCCAAGATTTTTCTCAATAAGCCTTTTAACTATGACATTGTTTATTTCATATATTGTCAACCATGACTTTGTTATTGTGTTTCTGAAAATGTATGCAAAAAAAGGAGCCTCCACAATTTCAAAAAGCAGAAATTAAAGACATTGTATTAATTTGTAATTGACTATATTCACAATTCATTCACAAGTAATATAATAGTTCTCATATACAAAGTAATAAAATTTTGATCCCAAGACCCTACAACAGTTCACCAGAGATTCAGTTCCAGTCTATAGCTTTGATATAACAGATAAAAAAAATCAAACTACCACTTTCAGATCTGTCCCAGATCCTTAGCTGATTCCAAACAGACAGGGAATTAACAACAACAAAGAAACAGAAGAGAGCGTGGTTTTGCTCCATAACTATCTCAGCGGCAGTTGTAATAAAGAATTCCATAGATAAAGCTCCATTATGGACCAATGTGTCTTTTCCCATCTGATGCCATTTGGATAAGACAACAGATTTCATTATCCTCCTACAGCATGTCAACAGGCTATAGTGGCTGATAGGGACACCTACTATAAACCTAAACAATGTCAGCCTTGGAACGCTGACATATAGTAGAACCTCTGGTCACGATTATAATTCATTCCATAACTTTGGTCATAACCGGATTTGGTCATGACCTGAATCTAATTTTGGAAATTTGGCACTCACAAAAAAATGGCATGGAAGAGAAAATTGGCCACAAAAAAAAAAAAAAAAAAACCCTTGTGAATTTTTTGGTCAGAACCCGAATTGGTCGTGATCAGAAGCATTCATGACCAGAGGTTCTATTGTATAACAGGTTGGCAATGGGCTGGGGCATCTCGTTTAACTTAGCAATGCATTTTAAACAAAGCAATCTTCATCTTACCATCTTCATTTTCATCATATATTGGTGTCTTGCTGGAGGTGTTAGCGCCCATGTTGTTCTTGGCTACAAGCTCTGCATTTACATCATTCTTTAAAGAACGGAATAAGAGCACAGCTATTTCTTCCCTCAAACTTGACAGATCTGTAAATGTGCTTCCAGTGGATCCTGCAAAAAGAAAAACAGCATAGCTGCTATCAGAAATAAGTTGAAAATCACAAAATTTGACACTAATCTTGATAAATCATCAATATAATATATATGAATGAAGGAGATTGTTAAATAAGATAGAAGGGAATAACTAACACAGATTTATGAATAATTTTTCTTAGATTAATCATATTCATTTGACTGTAGCCCTTAACATACTTCTGCCATTGACAAAACAACTATCCTAATGAATTTCAGCTACTAAACATTCTTTCTTTCTATGTCATTTGGACCTTCATAGCATTAAAGATAACGTTAGCAGGTGCAACTTCACAAAAGTGCTGAAGTACTGGCTTGGTGGGTGTGGCAGGGGAAGGATACTGAAAAATCTCCAGTCAGAGGCGGGATTTGCCATTTCTCCGAACTACTCAAAATTTCTGCTACTGGTTCTCCAAAACTGGTCAGAACCTGCTGAATACCACCTCTGGTTAGATGCCTGAAACACAACTATTTAAATCTTTAAAAAATAAATTGGGCTGTAGAGTACCATGACTGCATGCACTTTACACTACAGTACGAGGTTGTACTCAGAAGGATTAGGTAGTAAATGTAAAAAAACAAAAAACAAAATAAAACCAACCAAAATTCTAGGAAGGTATTGCCAGATACATTGCAAAAGACTAGATGACTAGTCAGGTGCAAAACTCCCTTCTGCACTCCTAACATTTTTATATTGATTCTTGACTTGTAAAGTATGCTGTAACCTGAATTATATAGTATTGCTGCATTCAAATGAAATATTTAGATTATATGAACATTGAGCCTCATTTGGCCATGGGAAGCCTTGTCATGCTGTTGCCAGACATGACCTTCTCTAATAGAAAGGAGAAATACTGTGGTGATGCAGGAAAGTATGCATACACTTGCTTCAGACAATCTGCTAAACTACAAATTGTATTTACAGATCACTATTTCATGCCTCATATTAAGACATACTGTGATTAACTGTAAATTATGGTTTCTGACTAAACGTCTTAGTTTAACATACCCAACTGTGACTTTATCAATATATCTTCATTAAGAACATCGTAGTTTAGTGATGTATGCAGACTCATGGACTGCGATGTGATAAGTCAGGTATAACTTGAGTGTCTTCTATTAATAATCCATATTTTGGAAATTGCTGCTAATGGAAATTGTCGCTAATGGAAACTGTTTCAGGGGATTTTCCCCTGGCTTATGTATCATGATGCCATCTTTCATTTGTATCACTTTTTAGTGTTCCCTTGGGCTGATTGCTGTTATTATAGCTGTCATTTGTTCAGTTTCCGATTTAGATCAATTTTATGGCCTTTAGCCAGCAAATAAAACAGAGATAAAAAGAAGGGATGGGAGGGAAAAAGTCAACATTTGCACAATCTGCCTATTTGAATTTTTCTGCTTTTGGGTATTCATTTTTGGGACAGCAGATGTTATCACTCCTGATAAGCAAAAAAAAAAAAAAAAGGAACAAAAATAAGCATCCACAGCAATCCATCTAAAATCCTTTCAGCAGGATTCCCTCCAAAGCCTTGATGCTACTTTAAGTAATAAAACTTCGCAAACACTGTAAGTTGTATAAAAATAATCTTATCAATGATCAGAAAATCAGTGCAGAAAGTGAATATCCACCAATTGCTGCTAGAAGGGGAAAACAGGTTGTTGGCCTAATATTGTAGAAAACCTGAAATCTATATATATAAAGCAGTTCTACATCTTGTGTGCCAGAGGGAAAGTTTCTGAATAGTTTTAAATTGACCATCAATGTTTTAAATTGTCCTATTTATATTCTGTGTAAACTGCCAACAGTCATTTTGATTGTGGTGTGGTAGAAATGTGTTTAATAAATAATAAATGATATAGAAATGATAGTAGCAGCTCTTGTTCCCTTTTTGCCTGGCACTAGTGGTAAAAAAAATCTCATATATATATATATATATATATATATATATATATATATATATATATATATATATATATATATATATATATATATATATATATATATATATATTTACCCAATGGCAGATAAATTCACATGCAAGTGGTACAAACTTTGATTAATCAATCATTCAGCTCCATAAATATTAATCAGCCATTCCAGTACACGAACATTGCACATATATTTCATGTGAAATGAATTCCAAGATATCCTTGTTGTGATTACAGAACTCACTGGTAAGCAAACATATTTTGGGAGACAAAAAAAGGAAGACTGATACTCTATGGCAGCCTTCAACTTAAAACTGAATCTGATTTGGTTAAATGTAAGCAAGATCTGCAAACCTCAATAAAGGTTTGCAAACCTCAATAAAGTCACTTAAAATAGACACAATTTATATGCCAGTTTGAGGAAACCATGCTGTAATTGCATATCTGGAAAAAGATTTACAAACTATATCAGTTATACACTAACAAACAAACATAAAAAATACAGGGTTTTTTTAAATAAACTTTATTATTCACAAAGTTTTTTGAATAATAGAAATGACAAAAGATACCCAATTCTTTCATTTAATGTTCTTAGATTTAAATGTCTATGAAGGTTCTCAGTCATCCAGTTCATAGTTATATCAAAAGTGGTTTTTATTTTTGAATAAAATTCTCAGATGTACTTTCTCATACAACTGTGGTTGTATTGCAGCTGGCTTTTTAAACATTTAAAAATTTCTGGGTCTTAGGCACATTTTTGGGTTGTAACTTCAGTCTTTATCTTATATAGCGCTTTATTTTGTATGATTTAATGCTTTAATGCATTTAGCAAAAGCATTTTTAACTGAAGTAGTAGACTGAAAAATTAGGTAATGAATTCTTCCAAAATTCCAGTTTATTCTTTTCTCATCTATCTATATTCTCCTTATTCTCAGTATATTTTAATTATTTTTCCTTTTCCAAACTCTTTCAACTTTAATTAATCAATTATTCATTGTAAAGCACTGCTACCATCAAATCATACAAAGCTGGTCCTCCAACAAGTACAGGCAATCCTCAACTTACAACAGTTCATTTAGTGACCATTTGATGTTACAGAGGCACTGAATAGTGACTTATAACAATTTTTCATACTTATGACCATTGCAAAATCCCAATGGTCACATGATTTACATTCAGATACTTGACAACTGACTCATATTTATGACGGTTGCAGTGTTCAGGAGTCATTTTGTGACCTTCTGACAAGCAAAGTCAATGGAGAACCCAGATTCACTTAACCATGTTACTAGTTTAATCACTGTAGTGATTTATTTAACAAATGTGGCAAGAAAAGTTGTAAAACGGGACAAATTCATTTTTAAAAAATCACTTAACAACATGCATTTGGGGCTCAATTATGGTTATAAGTTGGGGATTACTTGTACATAGGAGGCAAGTTCCTCAGACAATAGTCTTAACTCTGTACATGCTGAGCTTTTCTCCTTTCATGTGAATGAAGCTCTGACATCAAACTTTCTCTAAACTAGGATACTGCCCTTGGCTACAGTGGAAGATACTGACACATGCAGCACTGAAGTGAAATTCAGCTATTGGTTCAGTTCCATTCTGTACATGGCACCGAATGGACATAATCTCACCTTTAGTGGCAGAATATCTTAAAGTGGCTCTGTAACCAAATTCAAGAACATATTCTTAAATATATAATTCCACTTGGCTCAATAAGTTATGAGAGCAAAGAGTTATACTTAAGCAATAAGTATGAATTACTGGAGGGTAGGTAGATAGTTTTAAAAATGCTGGAAAGGATGCCTGTTCCGTCCGGAAAAACGCGAGGTAGACCGGGTTCCAACAACAAAGTCTTTATTTTATAACACAGTTGAAAAACGGAACATTGGCTCAAGCTGCGGCAGCCTTTTATAGGTTTTTCTCTGCCGGCTTGTAGCCAATGATAGGTATTTAATATTTGCCACCTTTGAGCAGCTATGTGGATTGGTTCCTTTTGAACCAATCCCCATTCAAGTTCTTTAGCCAATCAGAAACCTATATTTAGGAGTCTACTATTATTATACAGAACACCCCTCCCCTCTTGGCTTAGTCCTACGTGGTGACGTAGTCATGCAGGTAGGTGGGGCTTCTTTTGACTTGACTGGACTTGTGCGGTTCATTCCTGTTGAAGACTTCGACCGGTTCGGATGGGGTTGCTGTCTCTCTTGTTCTTTCCCATGGAACCGCCTGGAAGGGTGAGTCAGCCATTTTACTGCCGCCTAGATTTCTTAGGCCGGTGGTGTTGCCGCTCCCTCCTGGTCTCTCCGGGCAGGTCGAGCTGGCCTGGCTGGCCGCTTCGTCTGGACTTTCCCCATGATTGTCTTCTAACTGTAAGTCTCTTTTATGCTCTTTTTGATTGATATTGTATTCTGTATTTAATTTTAACGGTTCTTTATTATTTTCTCATATTCCCCCCCCCCTCTTTGGTTTGGTTTTCATTGTTTTTTAATATTTGTGGTTTTGTGTTTGTACTTCTTTCGATGTTTCGGGAACGAAGCTGGTCTATGTGCCGCTTCCATTCCCTGCCATCGTCTATGGTTAGTCATAGGACCGGGGGCCTGTAATTTGCGTGGGCCTGTAATTTGCGTGATTGTTCCTGGTAGCCATAATGGGTCCCCGGTAAATTTTTTTGCATAGACTAGGTCGCCTATTTCAAATGTCCTGAAACGGGTGGAGGAGTCGGGGGGGGTTTCTGGTGTATAGTTTGGGTGCAATCTGTCTAGTTGCGACCTTAGTTTTCTCCCCATTAGTAGTTCCACCGGACTTTTGTTTGTTATGGTACTGGGTGTGATATGCTGGAGGGTGAGCAGGCGATTTATTTTATCTTGGACATCCCCAATGTCCATTCTTTCTAACCCTTCTTTTGTAAATCTAACCATTCTCTCTGCCCTGCCGTTCGCAGCCATCTGGGCCGGCGCGGTTAGGGCATGTCTGATACCTAGGGAGGCTAGGTATTGTTCGAATTGAATGCTCGTTAACTGTGGCCCGTTGTCGGACACTAGGACATCCGGCAGGCCATGGGTCGCAAAGAGTTTGTCCAGTTGTTTAATAAGGGTTTCAGTTGTCATAGATGGCATAATTTTAACCTCTAGCCAACTTGAATATGCATCTACGACAATGAGGAAAGTATGTCCCTTAGTCGGACCCACAAAGTCGATGTGGATTCGTGACCAGGGGCCTCGTGGGGTTTCCCAGTCCCTTATGGGTGCTTGTGGCAGGGAAGGCCTATTTCTTTGGCATTTGTTACATGAATTTACCCAGTATTCGATGTCCCTATCTATACCCGGCCACCAGACATAGCTTCTAGCAAAGCTTTTCATTTTAACAATTCCAGGGTGGCCTTCATGAAGCATATTGAGTACCCTCGTTTGTAATTTGGAGGGGATAACAACCCGATCACCCCATAACAAACAACCCTTTTGAATTGAAAGTTCAGTTTGTCTGGTCCGGAAAGGCTTAAAGTTCTCAGTTTTTTAGTTTTCCGGCCAGCCTTTACCTACCCAGTTCAGTACACGGGCAGTCAATGGGTCCTTTGCAGTGGCTCTGGTGACATCATTTGCAGATATGGGCAGATTTGGGCATGTCTCTATCTGCAAGGTGGTCATTGTTGGTGCCGGGTCTTCCTCTATAATTGGTAGCGGAGTTCTGCTCAAAGCGTCTGCATGGGAGATTTGTTTCCCAGGGCGATGTGTTAGAGTATACGAGTAGGCTGCTAGGAATTCTGACCATCTAGTCATTCGCGGGGATAAAATGTTCGGTGTTGGTTTGTTTCCCGCCAAAATTCCAAGTAGCGGTTTATGGTCCGTTACTATTACAAATGTTCTTCCATATAGATATTCATGGAAGCGTTTTACTCCGGCGACGATTGCCAGGGCTTCCCTGTCCAATTGACTATAATTTCGCTCGGCTTTAGACAGAGTCTTTGAATAGTATGCGACGGGTGCCTGTCTTCCGTCTGGCAATTGGTGACTCAGGATGGCACCGACTCCAAATGGTGAGGCGTCGCAGGTTACCGTCAATGGCAGTGTTTTGCTAAACTGGATGAGAACGGTGTTTGATGTTAATAAGTTTTTTATTCTTTGGAAAGCTTTCTTTTCTCTATACCCCCAAATCCAAATTATTTTCTTATCCAGTAATCGGTGTAATGGTTCCGCTATTGTTGCTTTGTGGGGTAGGAACACGTTATAAAAATTTATTAGTCCCAAAAATGCCTGCAGTTCAGTTTTATTCCTTGGTTCTGATGCGTCTTTAATAGCTCTGACTTTTTTTTCGGTAGGGTGTATACCCTCTCCATCTATCAAATATCCCAAAAATTCGACGCGATCAGTCATTAGACAGCATTTTTCTTTCTTTACTTTAAGGCCAGATTCTCTGAATTTATTTAGGACATCTTTAAGTCTTTTCTTAAGTTGGGTTGCATCTTTGGCCGAAATTAGGACGTCGTCGAAGTATGGTACGACCCCTTTTATACTATTTAACAGGCGTTCCATGAGACTCTGGAAAACGCCTGGGGCTACGCTTACTCCAAATTGTAGTCTGTTGCATTTGAATGCCCCTTTGTGAGTCACTATTGTTTGTGCTTCAGCTGTTAAGGGGTCTACTGGGAGCTGTTGGTAAGCTTGTGCTAGGTCTAGTTTAGCGAAAACTTTTCCTCCCCCAAGAGAGTGTAATAGGTGTTGCACGACTGGCACCAGGTATGCGCTTTGTTGCAGCGCGTGGTTCAGGATAGCCTTGTAGTCGCCACAGATTCGAACCGACCCGTCTGGTTTAATCGGCGTTACAATTGGTGTTTCCCATTTGGCATGGTCGACCAGTTCTAAAACCCCTTGATCTATTAATTTATTTAGTTGTTCCTCTATTTTTGCTTTTAGAGCAAAAGGAACTCATCTGGCCTTTAGTCTTTTAGGGGCTACCTGGGGGTCTAGACTAAAAGAAATTGGGGTCCCCCGATACCTGCCTAGGGAGCCATCGAAAACGTCCTGGAATTCTTGGATCAGGTCTTCTTCCCAGTCGGTTGCGGCCACCCGGTCTACTCCGGTCATCCTGATGCCCAATGGTGCGAACCATTCGATGCCCAGGAGGCTTGGTCGATCTCGGTTGACTATCGTTAATGGTAGTACTGCGACATGTTGTCTGTAGGCGACTCGGAAATGTCCTAGGCCTACTACAGGAATTCGGTTTCCTTGATAGTCCTTGAGTTTTTGTCTCTGGAGTTCCTTGATCTTGATGTCTGGGACCAGTTTTTTGATGGTGTCCCATGACACCATTGATAGGAAAGATCCAAAGTCAACCTCCATTTCGCAGGGGTTGTCTTCAATTTTTACAATTATTTTTACTTTCTTCCCGCTTTCCGTCTGAGCGCTTCCGATTGTGAAAGTCTGGTATGCTTTCTCTCGGTTAGTGGCTTGCTTGTTTCGCTGCCACTTTCTCTCAGATAGTTTTGGCTCAGTCTTTGTTGGGGAGTCGCTGCGTCTTTTTGGGCTGTAATTCTTTTTGTTCCTGCAGACTCTCTCGATATGCCCCCTTTTCTTGCATGCTCTGCAAATGGCATCGAGGAATCTGCAATCAGCTCGAGGATGGTTTCCCCCACAGCCAGCGCATTCCCGCCGATTTCTGTTTTCGCGCCCTTTATTGTTGGCATATAGGCGGTAGATTTCGTCATCTTCCTCCCCGGATTCTGACGTCTTGTCGAATTCTTTGTAATGAGTGGTGGTGGGAGATTGTTTTTTCGCTCTGGCCGGGCTTGTTTCGTCGTTGTTCGCGTTCATTTGTTTCATTTTATCAGCTGATTTTTTTGCGGCTTCAGTGGCCGAGGCTTCTGCGATAGCTTTGGCTACTGATATGTTGGGTTTATTCAGTAGCTTGCTCTGTATATTAGAGTCTCTTAACCCCAATATTACTCGATCCCGCATCTCTTCTTCTAAGTTCAGAAACTCGCACACTCCCCCTATTTGTTGGAGGGCTGCCACAAAATCAGCGATGGTTTCGCCTTCTTTCTGGTCTCTCCGATAAAACTCATGCTGCTTTATTAAATTTGACACCACTGGTGCATAGTGGGCCTTTAATGTTCTTTGGAGCTCTGTCCAAGTCAATTGTTTTACATCTCTGGGCTTCGCCAAAGCCTTGGCCATTTTGAAGATTGCGGGCCCACAGTGTGTCAAGAAAACAGCTCTCTTGCGCTGGTCTGAGATTTCCTCCATCTCATTGCTCTCCAGGTACATCTGGAAACAGTCTACGTAGGATTCCCAATCCTCTTCATTGGGATTGAAGGGTGTGGGTGGCGCGTTGTTTCCAGCCATTGTTCTTCGTCTGGTTTTATCAGTCACCGCGTGCTCAGTCTCGCGTTTAGGACGATCCCATCCTCGTTGCCAGTGTTCCGTCCGGAAAAACGTGAGGTAGACCGGGTTCCAACAACAAAGTCTTTATTTTATAACACAGTTGAAAAACGGATTATTGGCTCAAGCTGCGGCAGCCTTTTATAGGTTTTTCTCTGCCGGCTTGTAGCCAATGACAGGTATTTAATATTTGCCGCCTTTGAGCAGCTATGTGGATTGGTTCCTTTTGAACCAACCCCCATTCAAGTTCTTTAGCCAATCAGAAACCTGTATTTAGGAGTCTACTATTCTTTATACAGAACAATGCCAATCTGCCAAGCATGCCTGTCCTAATAGGAGATGCCTTTCAGTAGACTTGTCCTCATGAGGCATAGCTAGAAGAAGGGTAGGTGGAGACTGGGTATCTACTGAATCATAATGAGAAAGGAAATAAGAGCCACAGCATCTGCACTCAGATGTTTCCAGCTTTGGCCCTAACATCCTCAAGTAAAGTTGGGAGAAATCTTGGGTTGGAAATTCTGGAGTGCAATTGACAGTTTATGTAAATAATACTAAACCTGATGGACTAATAAAAGTTTGATTCAGTACAAAGTTATTTCTAATGTATTCCTTCCCAGGAGAAGAAAATTGGGCAGAAATCCACAATTTGTCTTCAATTCAGTCACTGTGACATGCTTTTGTGGTATTATGTACCAATAGGACTTTCAGGATTTCCTTCATAATAAGGCCATTTTAACAGCTACAGTTATTTATTTAAAACATTGCAGCTCATCCACTATCCTAAAAATCCTGTTGCTGATTGCAGTTCAGAAAAGTAAGGCAAAAATACATTCATAAATAAATTTAAGTGAAATAAATAATACAGTAATTTGTCTGTGTAACAGTAAACTTAATAAC
Source organism: Laticauda colubrina (assembly GCA_015471245.1). Lineage (NCBI taxonomy): Eukaryota > Metazoa > Chordata > Lepidosauria > Squamata > Elapidae > Laticauda > Laticauda colubrina. The sequence goes on along the minus strand of BLBF01000003.1, from coordinate 88,633,980 downwards.
ACTGACAAAAAAGTACTGAAGAAGCAAAACAATCATATTCTTGCGGTACCTGCTCAGTCCTGAACATCTTTTCATCTAAATAGCTTAATAGTAAATAGTAAGAATACTAAAAAATATTAAAAATAAATAGTTTAGTCAGAAGTAGTTTTTCATCATACAATGTAAAACAGATTATATTGAAGTCACCCTGGCTTTCAGGAGAAACATACACTAAAGTTAAGAGGTCACTACTTCAATAGGAGATTTGAAGTCGTTCACATAGTATAATTTCTGTACTTGGTAAAATTAGAATTAAACTTTTCACAAACTTCAGGTTCTATGCTTTGCCATAATTCACTGAACAGTTACAGTTATCAAATTCAAAGTTATTAGAGATCAAGTATTTTTTCTGTCCCACCTGTCTTATTCTTATTATCAGTTCTAGTAAATTATTTATTTCCAAGTTTGCATATAAAGATTTGCACCTGAAAGAAAACTGGATCTGCTCATGTGTAGTCAAACATGTGCACTGGGACTGAAACCGATTGTAAAAGTAATGCACTAAACATATTTATAAATATGTCTTTGTTGGAATAAAGATTATTGAAGATTTTGTTCTCTATTGATGACAATGAAATTATTTCCACAATCATATTTTGAAATTATTTGTATTGGAAAGTGTAAGGCTTGGGTTTTCACCAAAGATGTCAAAAATGAAGAATCCCAAGCAACTCTAATGGTACAGTATCAGTGGTCTCAGATTCAACTGTGAATTATCATCTAGTCAAAGGATGAGTTAATATGTAAGGAGAAATATCTCTTTCCATATTTCCCCTGAATAGCAAAACTCAAATCAAGCAGCTTCTCCTGCTCCATTCTTATTGAAAAAAAAAACATTTTTTTCTCTCAATAGAATGTTACAAGTCTGAAAAAAACCCCACCTGATTATGTTGGGATAGCATAATAAAACTTTCTGCATACATACATCTGGGCTGATTAATAGCAAACTGGTTTTACCACAATCAGTAAATAGAAACCACTGTTTAATTTTTAAATCTAACTGAAAGCACAATTTTCCATTTGTTAAAAGGTTCACTGGAAAAGAAATTCTGGAAAAAAAATCATCCACTTTCTAAGAACAAAAAATGTAGATAGTAGGAAATACAAACGCCTTCTTATTTGGGGAATTAGTTCTCTTGTTCGGTTGACTGCTAATGAAAACCAGAAGGCCATAACTTGATATAGTGATGACATTTAAGACACCAATACCTCACAAGCAACATCTGAAGTCAGTTTCTGTATCTTTTACATGAATTTGTTACATAAAGATATCTAAGAATTGGAACTGAATGATGAAAATTTCAGGAGGAACGCAAATCATTGTCTTTTTATATTTTACAATTTTATACGAAGTTTGGTTTTGCCAAGTTTAGTGAATTTCAAAGCTTCTGTTGAACCTTGTACAAATCTGTAGTTAAAACCTGAATTATCCTATGTTTACTGACCTTCCATGGTACTTAAAAGTGCATTCTCAACATGTTTACACAATAGTTATGAATTGCTCCCAGGAAAATAGGAAGGATCTTAAATAATTGGTCCATATCTTAGGGTATTGGTTTGTTCCTTAGTGTAAAGTTCTATCCAGTCCTTATTTTACAAAAAAGAAGGCTGTATTTAACCTCAAAAGAGATAAATGTGACAAATAACTTCAAACGTTATATTATCTCATATGTTTCTATTAGAAAATCTATATAGCTGGATAAAAATCAAAACCTAGCTTTCAGGGATGATATCTCACGTTAAGTTTTCATTCCACTTTCATTCCACATAAATATATCTGCAGATGGTTTCGATAACTAAAGAGCAGGAAATGCCAATCCCTGAAGCTTTATTATGAAGGTCTTTATTATATTTTATACATCGTTGATCTGTATTACTCATTCAATACTCCTTTCTTTATTGCTCCAGTTTTATGGATGATAAATACTCCTTTCTTTATTGCTCCAGTTTTATGGTTATTATCTTTTATTGATTATAACCAAAGCTCCATCAACAAAACAGTGAATGGATTAATAATTGGAGGAAAAAGCAGGATGAGGAAAAGGGAATACATAAAAAGTAGTTAAATCAAGATCATATATTTTAGAGAAAGTGCCATTTTCAGGTCACAAGCATGTCAAACTATCCAAGAGAACTCAAGGTTTGGTTGTTGTTGTTATTTAAAAAAAAAAATAAAGCCATGTATCTTCTTAAAGAGAAAAGTCAAGATTCTTTAATATAATCTATAAACAGTTTGGTGCAAAAATTCAGAGGAGAAAGCCTAGGTGTTTTTTGTTTTGTATTTTGTGTTTTTAAAGTTATCTCGAAGTCATTTAGCTTGTGAAGCACAACTATTAAAAAGTTGCAAATATGTAATTTAAATGCTTAAGGTTTCCACTTAGAGAGAACCTTGACCATTGCTTTTTAAAAAGCGGTCTTCTCAAACACTGCTCAGGACGGCCAAATCTCTCGGATTCCGACCCCGTGGCTGCCGGACCCAGTTCTTCAGACAGCCTGCAAACGGAGCCTCTTTCAGCTATCAACTTCGATCCATTCTAATGTCACCAGGAATAGCCTTTAAAGTTGTAAACCGGGAGGTCGGTGTGTTTGTTTGTTTTTAAGTGAAGCTCCAAGAGAGTTTCTAAAGTCACCAGCGGAACGTCCTGAGACAGAGGGCGCTGCTTGGTGGTGGAAAACGTCTTTCAGGGTGAAAGAGAGAGAGACAGAGAGACAGAGAGAGAGAAGCGCCTTTCCCTACCTTGTTTGAAATCAGCCACAGCGCCGGACGGAGCCACGGACCCGCATCAACCTCAATAACCCCGAAGCTGCAGGTCCTGGCAGAAGAGGGCGGAGGAGAACGTCGCTCACCTTGTGTGGTTTGCTCTCGGCCAAGATTCCCCTTTTGCTGAATTCCCGGCGGCCAGCAAGGACGCTGGGGAGCAGAGCCTCGATTGCAGGGAAGGTCTCCCTTTTTGCAGCTCGCAGGAGGAGCCTTGCAGCAGTCACTGGAGGGAGAGGGGGGGGGGTGTGGCGACACACACACACACACACACACACACACGCGCGCGCGCGCCAGACAACAGCAAAACAGTCGGGAAAAGATGCGCGCACACGCGCACAGAGGACAAGGCAGGCAAGTCGTAAGAAGAGCCCGGGGAGAAAGAAGGAAAGAGGCAGGGGTGGGTGAAAAGCAGCGAGGAGCCGCCGCAATTGTGATGAACGCCGCTCGGAGTGGCAACTTTTCTGCGGACGAATCCGAAGCGCGCCGGCTGCCACTTCAACGTCGCGTCGCCTCAGCGCTTTGATGCAGATGGGCACTTTTTCAGAGATCCCTTCACGAGAAGTTGCTTCCCGTGCCCTGAACGGGAACGGCCGTCCTCAACACGTTATAGTTGTTGTTGTTTTTTGTTGTTTTTCTAATTATTATTTGTAAACTGGAGCGGGTGACACCCTCCTTTCCACAGTGAAATAGTCTGAAACAAATGCAAATGATGCTGCAGGGAGGAAAGAGACGCGCGGCCGGTGAACGAGGATCCGTCCTCCAACCCCAAATATCTGCATTCAAACGATGTACAGTATCATGCAGCGCTGATTTGTTCCCCTCTTCGGTGACTGATCCGGGAAGGAGTTCCGCTAATTCTTTGGCCCAAATCCAGCAAAGCATTTCAACCTTCTGCGGGAACTCGCTGTTTCAGGAAACGGTCTCCATATTTTAAATCGGTATTTCTCAACCTTAGCAACTTTTAAGATGTGTGAACTTCAACTTTCTGAATTCTGGGTGGGGAATTGTGAGAGTTGAAGTCCACACCTCTTCAAGTTGCCACGGTTGAGAAATACTGATTTAAATAAAAGTGTGTCTCGTCTTGGAAGAATTATCCTTCTGGGTTCAGTTCCAAGTGGGGAAAAAAGACACTGGAGACATGGAGGCATTTTTCTAGGAGAGGGGTGGGTGCTAACTTCCTGCGTTAGAAAAGTCTGCCTTATCCAAATATCGTTTCCCCAAATCCCCAGCTAGGATGAGCAAAAGTTATGCTGGCTGAGTTGACAATATCCTACACGTTTGAAGAACATGAAAGATGGGGAAGGTTAATCTAGTAACAAACACTGTGAGAAGATGGGATCATTATGTAAGAACTTTGTGTGCTATTTGCCTTTCCCATTTTCTCTGAGATGCAAGACAAAAAAAAACCATCCCCTTTCATTCCAGTCTATGCTATCAGTCCTGTTCTGATATTTAGAAAGTTGGAAGGGAAGAACCATGGACCAAGTATTAGTGACTGAACTAGAACTGCAATTCAGAATATTCCAATAACCTCTGATGTTAAGAACTATTTACCAGAAAAAAATGATAGTTATTAATCACAAAAATATATGTCACTATGTCATGCCACTCGGTAATAAGCCCAGCATGTGGTTTTCTCATTTTTTTCTTCATTAATTCCAAAAAGGAACTAGAATTAAGATTTCAAAATATTTTGGTTCATTTGTATTCAGGACCTGGATATCACTAAAGTCTCTGACCCACGTGGGGATGGCTGCCAAGAAAGAAAGGAATTCAAGAATTTATAATGATATATTACCAAATTCTAATCATTCTTTGGGCTATGACTTTTGTCACTACAGTCCACAGCAAAAAAGTTTCACTAGGCAGTCATGAACCAGGATTGATTTTGTTTAGGCAACCATGCTTGACCTGCTGAAATGACAGATTTTGGGCATTTCACTCTTCTCTTCAGCACATCCAGTTCTTATAGCTAAAAGGCTGAGCTGTTGAGATGCTCATAACCCTTCTAAGCTCTATATTGATCAAAATAGGGAAAACCATGCAATCCTTGACAACTCTAAAATTTGAATAAAACAAACTTCTAAAGGAAAGATTGTCGATTTCTGTGTATGTGAATAATCATACATATTGTCTGGAAAAGCAAAACAAGATGTAAAACTCCAGTTCCTCATCTCTATTATTTAATTAGAAAATCACAAAAAAGATAAAGAGCACTTTAGTTTTAATATCACTTACCAAGAATTAGATAAGATTTGGCATGGAGAGGAAAGGAAATTGATTAGTAAAATATATAAATATCTATTGGATTATAAATTAAAAGAAGAAACAGTCAAGGAGTGTATGATAATTTGGGCAAAAAATGTGGGCCACAGTATTGAATTAGACAAGTGGGAACATATTTGGGAAATAAATTACAAATATCAGCCTCGTACAAAGAGAATCTCTATAAAATGGTGTATCATTGGCACTTGCCACCCGCGAGACTGGCTAAGATGTTCCCAAACCTCCCCCCAAACTGTTGGAAGTGTAATTGTGTCCAGGGAACATACTTTCATATGTGGTGGACATGTCCATATGCCTAGAAGTTTTGGAAAAATATCAGAAATTGGATTCTAAATATCACTAAACAAGATGTAAAACTTGAACCCGAAACTTTTTTGCTTGGGTATGATAGACTCAAAGATAGAAAAAAAAATCAATATTTAATCTTGCAAATTATAATGGCAGACAGAATAAGCTGCACTCAAAATTAGAAACTGTCAATTGTCCCTTCAAAGGAGATGGTCATTAAAAAAATTCACGAGTGTGCAGAGATGGACAGCCTAACCAAATTACTAAAAAACAACAAAGATAGTGAATACTACAAAGTTTGGAACTGTTCGTATGAATGGTTAAAGAAAAAGCAAAATTTGACAAAGTATATGAAACTATGAAGGACGTGCATTTAATCATAAAGTATTCTGTGAAAATAAAACATTAAAAGAACAAAGAAGGTATTGTAACAAGGTAGATCACATCAATGTTATGGGGCAAAAGAAAAAAAGAAAAGAAAAGTGTAACCAATGTTCAATAGCTGCTGCAAAATATATATATGTATATATATATTTGTTTATATGCTTGTTTGTTTATTTTTAAATGTTTTAAATATATGAACCTTAAATAAACTTTATTTTAAAATTAAAAAAAAATCACATGAGTCAGGGAGTCATAAATATACAAATCTTGTAAAATAAATAATCCACTCCTCCAACTCATTGTGGGAAGGCTATTTTACCAGAGTTTAGAACAAAAATATAATGTAATAATAACATCATCAAGCCTGCTATAATCTGTAACTTTCCAGTTGCAACCAAAACATTGTTAATCATCTTCTTAAACCATTTTCTTTTATTATTTATTAACAGAAAATCAATTTTCTCATGTTCATCCAACTCATATTAATATGCTTCCGGATAACACAGAAAACTGACATTTTGCACATGTAAATCAATTCGGTGCTATACAGTAGTGGGATTCAAAATCTTTTTACTACTGGTTCTGTGGGCATGGTTTGGTGGGCGTGGCAAGGGAAGGTTACTGCAAAATTCCATTCCCTCCCCATCCCACTAACCCCCTTTCCAGTTCCGTTCTTCTGTGCAGGGCAAGAAAAGAAGACCCAGCTGATCAGCTAAAAGTCCGGATGCAAAGAATAGATGGGGATGGGGCCAGTCAGAAATGGTATTTGCTGGTTCTCTGAACTACTCAAAATTTCTGCTACTGGTTCTCCAGAACTGGTCAGAACCTGCTGATACCATCTCTGATGCTATAAAATTAGAAGGAGAAACTTGTGACTTCCTCACTTTAGAACATGCACAGTGTAAGGCCTTAGAGGCAGTGTCATGTAATAATTTCAGCATGAAGGTAAAATCTAAGAATGTAGAGATCCAATGACAGTTCAACCATGAAGCCTACTGGGTAACCCTCAGTCAATCATTCAGACTAAATTACCTCAAAGTGTTATGAGGATTTTTAATGGAAGCTATCCAGTGGTGTTTTAGATTTGGGCAGCCTCTAAATCTTGTAAATAAAACAAAATAAATGAAACAGATATGGAACACAACGAGCACAATCTAAACTTCTTATAAGCAGGAAGAAAGTAAAGGCAATACTGTACAACTTTAATGGATGCCAATTTAACAGACTTGGGTGCAAAATATAAATTTGTATTTGTACTTCATATTAATTGTTTATTAAAATTTATTTTTTAAACCACTGAAAAGCCAAAACTCTCTGGGAGGTTTACAATAAAACAGACCAAAATACAGTCTGAATAAAACCATATAAATGACATGAAATAAAATAAAAAGTACAAAATGAATTAGGCAGAAGCATGGCAGTAATAGCAATTAAAATACAACTTGACATAAAAAGGTCTTCAAAAGATAAAGGTTTCCCAATCCAATCATGTCTGACTCTAGGACCCAATGCTCATCTCTCTTTCCTGGCTGAAGGAGTCAGCATTGAAAATGTTTTACCGTGGTCATGTGGCCAGCATAGCTATACACCAAAGACGCAGGGAACACTGTAACTTTCCCACAAAGTGGTACCTATTAATTACTTACATTTGCATACTTTTGAACTGTGAGGTGAGCTCACTCGTCATGCAAGTCTTGAGTCTCGAACCTGGGCTGTCAGCTTTTCAGCTGAGAAGCTCAGTGGTTAGAGAAGCATCTCTAACCACTGAGCCATTGTGTCTCGTTTAAAAGGTCTTCATTTGGTACCAAATTGATGCTAATGTACCCAACACAACAAACAAGTGTATTGTTTCTAAAATCGTTCCAGGCAACTGATATAATTCCCATATTATTTATGTCACTTCACATTATTTGTGTAATTACATAATTGGTATTTTTACATAATTATATAATCTAATTAATTAAAATTACACAAATTATGCCATGTACATCAATAACAGGCATTTCAATTTTAATGGATATTCAAATTTAATGGACACACTTTCCCTCAACGTAGTCTGTTGAATCAAGGTTGAACTATAAATAAATAAAGCAGTTCTCACATGATGATTAAAGTTTGTTTGATTTAAATACACCCATAACCACACATAATGGCACTTACACATACAGAAATACTCTTCACCAATTCACCAGTAGCAATTTCTACAGAAGATACACATTTTTCTCCTCTTGCAAAGTCAACTGTTAAGGCAACAACAAATGCATTCATTGTAGCATGGTCTCCTTGTGATTTGTTGATGAATGAATTTTAGCTTACAAAAAGTATTCTATTGTAATAAATGTATTATCTTTCAGGTTGTCACTGGGCCCTGTTAGAATGACTAGGGATGTCAGAGGATTGAGCAATTTTTAAAGCTAGCCATCCAAATTCAGGACAAAATTTATCTTATGAGAACAAAGGAAATCATCCCCAAGTTTGAATGTCATGGAACTGATATTTTACTGACATTTCAGACAGCTGAATTAGAGAGGAAGGGATTTTCAATGAAAAGTAGGCTGGGAAGGTATACTGTTGGTCAAGATGTCTAATAAGAACAGTATTACCAAGTCAGTTGCAGAGTTGGAATGAACCCCAAACCTCATCTAATCCAATCTTCTCCAAGAAAACCAGTTACTTTTGTTTGAAGAGTTAGAGGCCATTCTACTCCAGAATGACTCTGGATGACTAACATCAAATAAGAATTTCAAAAACAGTAAAAAAATACAAAGAAAATCCTGTGCGTTTAGACAAATCAACCTCTTTTAACAAAAGCGTCACATATAGGACTTGCAAGCACCCCATTCTAAGGCCTGGAAGAGGTGGTTGTCCAGCCTCTTCTTGTAAACTTCTTTTTGTAAACTTTCAGAGATGGAAAACTCACACTCTTCATTAATAGATCAAGTCAGTGTCAAATCTTAGTGTGACATAGTTTTTTCTCCATCATCGTCTGTCCTTAATCTGGTCTTTCAGGTCTTCCAATGGCCCACTCATTGTATAGATTTTATAGTCAGCTCACTTCTCAATCTCACAGGTGGGAGGGAAGGGTCTGACATGTTCAGTGGAGCTACAGCTCTATATGTATCCATATGTCTTAGGTAGCCACAAGGTCCAGGCTGTAGTGGCAGATACAATACTTGACATACACAGAATATGGAAAGCAGGCAGGAGTTCACTTTCTCCATTTTCGTTTTTATCTCATGGGTCTCCAGAAAACTTTGCTGAACTAGTGAGTTTCAGAACTGCTTTAGAAGCAACTAGTTAAGTGCTAGATGATTCCATATGAAGTTTTTTTTTAAAGTCTACTTGAGAAGAAAGAAATGAGAAATGGTCAATCTGGGAATAGTGAAACACAGCAAGACCAAGAAAAAAAAAGAAGCCCCAATGTTCCCTGTAAGAATCCACTGATTGGCTCCATACATTAACTATAGAAATAAATGGTTTGGTTTTGACTTGGCATGTATCAATATAGCCAAATGGGGTTTATTTAAAATACAGGATGTAAACTGGAGTGGATGGGTGGACTGGTGTTTAAGGATAGAAGACTTTTTTTAGGTGTTTAAGGATAGAAGACTTTTTTTTCCTCAGGTATCTTCAGCTTGAACATAGTGATTTTTTTGAAATTATCACTTTCAAAATATTACCATTTTAACTTCTGAAATTCGGTGACATGATTTCAGAATTTGTGTATGAAACATACAAAGTGAGCCATCTAAGGGATACAATTGCCCAACAATAGGATTTCCTTTCTATTTTCAAGTTTGAATTTCCCTATCATAGAATTTATCATGAATTTACTCCTTCCCTGAACCAGTCATTAATTAAAACAAACAAAAATAACTTCACATCATATCACGTTTATCTTGTTAACTAATATTCAATTTTATTGTTGTTCAATTGTTTGGTTGTGTCCAGTTACTTGTGAATGGATGGAATTCACGTTGTATGAAATCTTATAGAATACTTATTGTATTCATATATTATTAATACAAATTAAACAGATCTATGGCCTAGTAATTAAATATTTTCTATCAGAGATGGCATGCTTGGCCACAGTATTACTGCCAACCCTATCTGGCTATAAAATAGGAATAAATGCTGAAACAAAATCTCCAATTAAAATACTATAGAATAAAGTTTTAAGAATTTCTATTCCAAACTGTTTTTTTCAGTCTTAAAGTATAACGAAGAGATTTGTGAAATATCTTTGGTGCCCTCTAATGGCTTTACTGTGACAAAATAGCATGTCACAGAACAAAAGCATCTGCTGCCTATCATTAAATTATGTTTCATCCAGTCAATATACTAAGTTTGGCAGCTACCAGAGTTTTTCTTTTTTCTAATATTTCTGATACTAGTCACTTTATTGGTGGTTTTGAGGTATTATATTTTGAGGTATTATATGTTGAGGTTTTATATTATAAAGTGACACTGACATAATTCAGCAAAATGTTCATATTACATTAAAATTCTAATGATGTGTATAGTTTCATTCCTTTAAATTACTGCAGTATATTTACAGAGATCTGCTCTTGGAAAACATAAGAAATTAAGAGCTTAGAATCATAAAATCATAAAAGTGAAGAGATAATTAAAAGTTATATAGCCAAATCAACTATTTAGCACAGACTCCATTAGAATATCTATTAATAGAGGTTACCATCCAGCTTGTTTAAAGACCTTAGGACTCATCGCTTTCTGTGACTATTTCACAACCTGACAGCTCTTCCTAATGTTTAGACTTAATCTCCTACTTTATTTTAAGCCCCTGTCACACTGCACCAATGGATGGAAAGAGGATGTAAAATGGAGAAAAACACTTGCCATCCGTTGGTTAACGCGATGCTTCCGTTCTGTACTCACTGTCTCCGTTTTGCTTCCTCTCTATCCGTCCAGCATCCGTCTATTGACGTTTCATCCGCTCAGAGGGTTTTGAGCTGCTCAAAACTTTTGAGCGGAAAATGTATCCAATGCGTCCGTTTTGCATCCGCTAGGCATACGGGGGGCATCCGTTCGGCATCCGTTACACATCAGCAATATCCGCTAGGCATCCGCTGCGCATCCGCGCAACTCAATCCACTCCAGCGGTAAACGGACGCAGGGAGGAAGCGGAATGGATGCAGAACGGACGCGCAGCATTAGTAGCACGGACGGAGAAAGGATGAAAGTGGATGCAGCACGCAAAGAAAGCATTTAAAACAGAAAAAACGTTCACAGAGGGGACCTATCTCGGATATTAAGGATGTCTAGAGGATGCCTAGAGGATGCAAAGGGACACAAAGGCGAAAACCTATATTGCCTATAAAAAGGGGGAACAACTCACCTGGATCTCACTTTCAGAACAGCAGCCCTGCTGTGCAGACCTCTGCAGCCTTCATCTGCCTCTGCCGCTTCCACAGCATCCAGTCATCTCCACCATGGATCGTAACAAACTCCTTTTGGTAGCCGCCATCCTTCTGCAACAGTGCGAAGCCATCTACAGGCTCTGTGAACTCTACTACGGGAAGAAAAAGAGGCGGCCAAGAAGCGTCTTGGTCCGAAGATGGATCGGGAGAAGAGCAGAGAACGGACTGTACAACAAGCTGATGGTGGAGCTCAGGAACGAAGACACTCGTGCATTCCAGAACTTCATGAGGATGCCTCCAGCCATGTTTGACGAAGTTGTGCAGTGACTGACACCCAGGTTGACCAAGCAGAGCACCAACTTCCGGCCCAGCCTGGACCCTGGGCTCAAGCCTGGACTGACTGTGCCACCTGGCCTCAGGGACCACCTACAGGAGCATGCAGTACGGCTGGAGGGTGCCACACAACACTATCAGCATTGTGGTCAGAGAAGTGGTGCAGGCCTTCATTGAAGAATACCTGGAGGAGCTCCTCCAGTGCCCCTCCACTGAAGAAGGATGGAAGAAAGTTGCAGAGCAGTGGTATCAGAGGTGGAACTTCCCCCACACCGTTGGAGCCATAGATGGGAAGCACGTGGCCTGCAAAGCACCAGCCAACTCAGGGTCCACTTATCACAACTACAATGGCTTCTTCAACATCATCCTCTTTGCCATGGTCGATGCTGACTACAAGTTCATTGTACATCGATGCTTCAGGCAACAGCTCATGTTCAGATGCCCAGGTATACAACGCCAGTGACCTCAAGGAGGGGCTGGAACGCAACCTCATCATGGGCTTCCCAGATCCAGACCCCCTGCCCACGACACACAAGATGTGCCCTACTTCATCGTGGGGGATGATGTCTTCTCTCTCAAAACCTACCTCATGAAGCCCTACACTTCCAGACTCCTCACGCGTGAAGAGAGGATCTTCAACTACAGGCTGTTCAGGGCAAGGCGGGTGGTGGAGAACGCCTTTGGCATCCTGGCCAACAGGTTCCAGGTACTTCTCACCACCATGCAGCTTCGCCCAGAGACTGTGAGGAGGATCGTGGAAGCTTGCTGCATCCTGCACAATCTCATGCGCACCCGCTTCCTAGTCTTGAAGAACAGGCTCGTGGACCTCCAGCAAGGCAATGGGGACATGGAGCCTGGGGAATGGAGGCAAGGACGAAACCTGATAGACACTCAGGATGTGCAAGGCCCCAACAGAGCCTCCCGTGAAGGGAAGAAGCAGCGCAACCTCCTGAAACACTGGTACAACTCCCAAGCTGGAGCAGTGGAGTGGCAAGACAGGATGGTAGATGATTAATGGATGCTTTCTTCAGCCTGTCTCATCACACTGATGAGATTGGGCCATGTATGTTGGGTGGGCCTACAATGAACAGGGCATTTAATAAAGAGTTGTGTTTATGTACAAATGTGTGGATCAATGCTTACATTAGTATTGATAATGAAGGGCCATGGGTGTGGCACCTGGGAGGGTGGACCATACAGTCCCACTATGCTTGCACTGGAGGTTTATCTATCCCACAGCTATCTTAACCCATACCACAGGTATCTTAACCCATCCCAAAGGTATCCCTGCCCATTCCACAGCTATTACCCATCCCACAAGTATCCCTGCCCATCCCACAGGTATCCCTGCCCATCCCACAGCTATTACCCATCCCACAAGTATCCCTGCCCTCCCACTGCTATCTTAACCCATCCCACAAGCATGCAAAGGCTTAAACCATTTCTAAAAGTTTCCACCAAGACTTTATTGACATAAATAAATGAAGCAAGTGTGTGAAGCAAATATAAACTTTATTAATCACAAGCTGTAAAAGAAAAATGACCCAAGTGAAGTATCCAAATAAAGACTACAGGTAGCCACCCAGTCTCTGGCACTCCTCTTGGTCACTCGGAGGTGTGCCCAGTCTCAGGGGTGAAGGGTCCAGGTGCTGTGGAGGTGGCTGCTGCTGGAGTGCTGGTCTGAAGCACCACTGGGGTGCCTGGCCCCGAGAGGACAACAGGGGACAGTGTGTTGAGGAAGCTCTCGGACAGCTGGCTCAGCCCCGTGATGTTGAGAGCTCCTTCCTCCATGCCATGTGGTGTCAGCCCCAGTACTGAGGACAGATGTACTGAAGCCAGGTTTGGCTGTGGGGTGGAGGAAGGAGCAGTGTAGTGGGGCTGTCTGGTCTGCAGCTGGGTGAGGACTGGCATTGGTGGCATCTGTGGCATGGGTAGCATCGGTGTTGTCGGTGGCATCATTGGCGTGGGTGGCATCGGTGGCATTGGTGGAACCGGTGGCAACGGTGTCATCCGATGACTGTGCCTGGACTGGGAAGGGCTGCTGCCTGTGCTGCTGGACCTCCTGGTAGCCGTAGCCCTGGTAGGTGAGGGCCTGTGGGAAGCCTTGGAATGGGAGGGACATCACCTGGGGTGGAGGAGCAGACCTGGACTGGGTGGGAGCAGGTTCTTCTGGATCTGGAGGGTTGTGAGGCAGCTCGGTGATCCGGTCCTTCACTACCTAGTACTGGGGTTCCGCCATGTCCGTGAAGGTCTGGTTGACATAGGTGAGGAAGGGCTTGCGGTTGGAGGATGAGGAGTCGGTGTGGACCAGCTGAGAGAGGAGATCTATGCTGCTCCGGATGGTGTCCCTGATCTCCAGCAGGACAGTGTGGCTCTGCCCCTCCGGTCTGGCTCTCTGCCTTTCTGTGGAGGTGGATCTGGGGGTGGATGCGGGTAGGGCTGTGGTAGAAGTGCCGTCTCCTTTCTCCCACCGCACCAGGGAGTCCTTCATGCGCTCCACTATGGTTAAAACACCTGTCCGCGGGTTCTCCGCCGTCGCACACTCCACAGAAACCTGCCTGGAGACAGGAGCTGACTCTTGGCCAGAAGAGGACTGGCTCTCAGTAGGCTGCCGGAGAGAGAGGGTCGTGAGAGGGGCTGCTGCTGCTCTTCGGTGGCAGATCTCACCCTCCAGGAAGCTGCACCTGGCCATGACGTAGGTCTCTCTGTCCGTCAGCTTAACCGTGGCCTGGCCAGATTTCTTGAGATGCAGCTTCCTGTACCAGGTGTGCATGTGCTTCCACCAGCCAAGGAGCACATCCGATGTGTAGCCCAGACTCTCCGCCTTCTCTCTCCAAGCAGCCTGCTTCCTTTTGGTGTCCCTGTAGAGCCGGTGTCCCTTCCACCACAGATAGTCATTCTCTCTCAGCCACTCCAGCACCTCATCCTCGTGTTCTTCCTCAATGGAGTATTGCCTCCTCTCCTGTTCCCACATATGCCTCTTCCTCCCTTTGGCAGGACCAGATGGGCCCTCATCAGTGGGGCTTCCAGTTTGTAGGGGCTGCTCCTCCACACCACCACCACCACCAGCAGCAGCAGCAGGATCATCATCATCAGTAGCAGCAGCAGCAGCAGCAGCAGCAGGATCATCATCATCATCAGCAGCAGCAGCAGCAGCACGAGCAGGACCAGGAGCACGAGCAGGACCAGCAGGACGAGCAAGACCAGGAGCACGAGCAGTACGAGCAAGTCCAGGAGCACGAGCAGGATGAGCAGGACCAGCAGGATGAGGAGCAGCTTCAGCAGAGTAAGCACCAGCAGAAGCACCACCGCCAGGAGCAGAGTAAGCACCAGCAGAAGCACCACCACCAGGGGCAGCATCAGCAGAGTAAGCATGAGCAGAAGCACCACCGCCAGAAGCATCATCATCAACTCCTCCAGAAGCAGAAGCAGCAGAAGCCCCAGCCGCAGAAGAGTGAGCCTGTGCTACAGAAGCCCCAGCAGAAGCAGAGTGAGGGCCAGGAGGCGGGAGGGTGGCCCTGTCCCTCTTGCCAGGGCTGGCAGCAGATGGCTGAGGCTTTCTCTTTTCCCCCATGGTTGTGGGGTTGCTGGCTGGCAGGGAGGCTGGCAGGGAGGCTGGCAGGAAGGCTGGCAGGCAGGCAGGCACCAAGGCTGGCAGGCAGCAATCCTGGAGGCAGGCAGGCAGGCACCAAGGCTAGCAGGCAGCAAGGCTGGCAGGGAGGCAGGCACCAAGGCTGGCAGGATGGATGGCAGGATGGCACGCAGCAAGGCAGGCAGGCAAGGCACTCAATGCATCTGGCAGCAGGTCTTTCCTCTGAATGGTGACCTGCTTCCAAGCTGCTTCCCTTTATATCCACGGGGCCGACGCAATAAATCCCCCCCGCATGCGCAATTAACGCAAGGCATCCGCTAGGCTTCCGCTAGGCTTCCGCTAGGCTTCCGCTAGGCTTCCGCTCTGCATCCGCTGTGCATCCGCTTCATCCGCTCGGCGTCCGCTCTGCATCCGCTGTATCCATTCCGCATCCACTTTGCTGAGGTCCCCCGGAAGCCCAGCGGATGTGCCATCCGCTCCCATCCACTTCCATCCGCTAGGCTTCCGTTCCGCATCCGCTTTCCATCCGCTCTGCGTCCTCCCCCCATCCGTTCCTTTCCGTGTTATCCGCTCTGGTTATGCAAATTTTTGCCCCTTTTGAGAGGGATAACAACGGATGGAACATTTTTCTCATCTGCTGTGTCCTTTTTACAAACGTTTTGCATCCATTGGGCAGTGTGACAGGGCCTTTAAACCTTGATTCTAGTCCTGCCTTCTCGCTCAACTAAGATTAATTTTCTCATTGTTTTATGTGATACCCTTCAGATATATGAAGAATTATATTTCCTCACAATTATCTGGTTGCCCAGATTTATTTCATATGTAACATTAAAAAGTATAGGACATTATCATTGTTCTATAATTGTGCCTATCATTTTTCTCAGCCAGAGGATATTCTGTTTGGGGACAGGGTTTAGACATCAGGCTGACAGGTGCTCAATACAGACATGAGGCTGATAGTTCAATACTTTTCTAAAGCTTTCTTCTTCCCATTTTTTAAGATGGGAATTGATTTCCTAAAGTTTTCTTGGACCTCCTCACTAGTCCTCCAAGAATCCTCAAACATTATTGAAAGGGTTCTGCAATTACCTGTCCCAGTTCCTACCATATCCTGTGACATAAATCATTTGGCACTGGAGATATGAATTTGTTTGAATTTGTTGAATTCTCCAACCCTCTTTTTGTCTATAGCAATAGCACTTAGGCTTGTATATCACCTCATAGTCCTTTACAACCCTCTCTAAGCAGTTTACAGAATCAGCATATTGCCACCAACAATCTGGGTCCTCATTTTATTGACCTTGGAAGGATGAAAGGCTGAGTCAACCTTGAGTCGGTAAGACTCGAACTGCTGACAGTCGTTAATCAGCAGAATTAGCCTGCAATATTGCATTCTAACCACTGCACCACCATGGCTCAAATCCTATCCTAAACTTCTCCCAGAAGAATAAACATTATCAGACAAGGTTCAAGTGGTCTCCTGAGAAAGTAATAATTTTTGGCATTTATTATTACCCTGAATTTCTTATGTGATTTAGCACTCAGTTCAAGATAAACTTTAATGATGGCCTCAACAGAGACACTTAACTGACACTGTCTGATCTTAGAAATTAAGCAGGTTAATACTAGGGAGAACAGACCAGAGTAAAAATGTTTTTTGAAATTAATTCTTGAAATTAATAAACTTCCAACTAAGAAATTGCCTAGAGCTACAGTTAATCTGATAGAGGTAAGCAATTATTTAAACAAAAATATAAGATCAAGAAAAAAATAATACAACTGGGTTCTGCAGATGACAGAAACTTGGAGATATTTTTTCTCATGCAGAAAAATCCATAAATGTTTGAAGTGAATAGGAAGAGCAATTCATTTGTACTTTCCCTCACAATAGGAAGATAGCATCGTTTCATCTATTTTCAATAAACAGCTATTATATGTGACAAAATCTAAACAGTTAAATGTATAAAAATTTTATTCTAGTAACAAGGCCAAGTCCTGTCCTTAATGGAGGCCAAATTAAGAAAAGGAACTAGTGAGTTTCCCAGCTTTCATTCTTTTTTCTCACAAGCATCACCACCTCACAGAAACCACTGTCAATCTAACATGAAGTAGAGATGGTTTAGACATATGTTCACAATAGCTAATTTAGCTAGTCAAATTCCACAACTAATCAGGGCCATGTGCTAACAGGCATCATGAGAAAGCAGGACAGAGGTCATCCACAATCTTCCCAACTGCTCCTTGTTTGCTACATGTCAGCTGGGCTGTCTTGAAATAGTGCTAAACCTGTATTCAAACACAGCCCAGCTAACCAGTCATAGGCACAGAGTGGAAGTACAGAGTAAAGTAGGAGAGACCTTCTTTATGTTCCTCTCAAATCCTTTTCTAAGAGATGTATGTAGAAAGTAAAGGTGGGCTAGTTTTACTAGTTCAGGTTTACAAATCAATGATTGCATGATGAAAGTAAGTTAGCACCATCATTCTTAGAAGACATGATGAATCATTGATCAAAGGCATGACAAATTGTTGATTGAAGGCTTGTTAAATAATGAATTAGCATCAACTTTGAGTGCTGTAACAAATGTCAGCAAGAGGCCAAGGAGTCCTATTTTGATTTTAAGGCTGGAAGCTCCCAGAAATAACCAAAGGACAGGCTGTGGAGAACACATACACACAATGGACTTCCCAAATCATACAGTTGAGGTTGGTCTCCACCTTAATAACTTCAACCACACCAGGACACACCTAACATTGTGAAAGTTGGAATAGAGTGGGTAAAAGGATTCATCTTTCTCCTAAGAGAGACATTAGCATTCATGATAAGTTGGACAAAAAGCTTGGAAACTGCAGCTGAATGAGAGAGTTCCATGAAGCATTGCCAGATCCATGAAGGTGACAGTTGCAGTATTCTTTCCTGAATCCTCCAATACAAAAACTATAAGAATATGGGAAATAGGCCAGCAGAAACAATGGAATACAAAGAGGGGTGGTTTTTTTGCTACAAGTTTATTTATTAATTAATAAGCAAAAAATACAACTGGGAGTTCTTCTAAAGACTAAATTAATCTAAGATGTTATTTTCTTAAAAAGATGAATAGTTGTTTAATCATAAGCATTTTTTCTTTTATTTCTATAACAAAACTTTATCCATCCGTTCACAAATATGTAATAATGTAACAATAAAAACTTAATAATTTAGTCTACCAACTATCCACACAAGGTTTTGCCCTTTTTTTGAGATGAAAATACATTTCCACAAGTTTCTGCTCTTGACATCTCACTAAACAGTGTGGAATTCACTTCATCTGTAATATATGAAATTCAGACTCCATATTTAAATGTTACAAACACAGTCACAATCAATACGATAATGGTTGCTATAGTGGATGTGACCAATGATGTCCACCATCTTTCTGGAGCATCTACTGGTGTAACATCTGGAATGACAAGGAGAAAATGGAATATACCACAGCACAGTGCAGAATGAATTCAGAAATGATTTTATTTAATTGCATCACCACTTATTAGGAGTTAAGCCTACAGAAATCTTTACTATCATGCTGTCAGGTGAGATATCCAATTGCCTCCTACTTGGGCTACTATTAGATTTATATTTTATTGATGATTGTATTCCCATTTCATATATTTTGATTTTTAAGAGAGGAGGAAAATTTTATTCTCAAATCCTATAATCAAACTGTGGAATATGTTGCCATAATATGTGGTGCTGGCCTGTGGTTTAGACATTGAAACCAATTTGTAAACATAAAAATACCCTGATAAAGAAAATAATTAATTAATGGAAGTAAGAACGTAAGAATAATTGTGTTGGATCAGGCCAAGATATCAGTTCAACACTTGTTTTCAAAGTTTGTCAGGCTGCTTACAAGCATGGAGACATATCTTCCATCTGAAATTGTTATCCTGCAACTAGTTTTTCAAAGCCACATTAATAGGAATTGTCATGACTTCTAGTAATAAAGTCATGGAGTAAGGTAAACTGTGTGAAAAAATTACTTTATTTTATATTTTCTAAATGTCCGTTATCAGTTTTATCAGATGACTGATGATCCAAAGTGTTTTGAGAGGAAGAAAAATTATCCCCTATACATTTTTCTCCATTCCATGCAGGATTTTATAGACTTTTTATCTCTCTTAAATGCCTTTTTCCTGGACTAAATACTTTCAGTATTCTAGACTCCACTCATCAGAAAAGTGTACTGAGTTCCCTGAATTATTTTGATTAATTCCATCTAATAATACTGCATTTAGATATATAATAATATTTTTCAAATGCAACACCTAGAATTACACATAATGCTCCAGATATAGACATACTGTGGAATTCTATAAATTTGTATACAATATTGTCACCTCCTAATGATTTTGAGTATGAAAATTGCCATTTTCATAGATGCCAAACACTGATTTAACACTTTCATTGTATTATACGTTAAAAA
The DNA here is from genome assembly GCA_015471245.1 of Laticauda colubrina. Classification (NCBI taxonomy): domain Eukaryota; kingdom Metazoa; phylum Chordata; class Lepidosauria; order Squamata; family Elapidae; genus Laticauda; species Laticauda colubrina. The sequence continues at coordinate 88,614,456 of BLBF01000003.1, read as the reverse complement.
GGCAATTTTCCTGCTTAGTTACATATAGGCTGGACCCCAGTGAATTTAGGGAATTTAGGGATTTTTGCTCCAATTTGCATCATTTAATTAAAAAAATGCATTTGCCATTTGCTTGACCATTTAGATAACAGAAAGAGATGGTTTTGGAGAACTTTGAGATCACATTTGCTTTTACCTCCCTGAATAATATCTTCTGCACACTTGGCCAGCATGTATGGACAAGTTAAGCATGGTCCCAACAGAGATCTTTGAGAAACTCTTCTTCTCACTTATCTCCCCTGAGAAAATTTTCCAGTTATTGCTACCTTTTGTTGATGTTGTTCGAGAAACTTGAATGCATTAATGAAGATTTTAAAAATATGCAATTAGGAATAAGGAATTTATTCACCTAAAGGGGCTTTGCAGATCCATGAAGCATTATAGGAACAGGGAACTGTCACCAAATGACCTTCTCCAGGCAGAATCTGAAGGCAGAGTTCCTCACTGTCTGTTAGAACCCTAAAACACAAAATGACAAAATGAGTTTTTCTCAGTCTTACATGATCTTACATGTAAAACTAACTCTGCATAGTCAATCATAATACTATCATTTAACATTTAGCAATGGAAGATTTTTCAAATATCTCTCTCTCTTTAGTCCTATGAGGTTTGATCTAACAAACAAAAAAGACCAAAACACCTCCCCATCAGCAATCAGTATCCAGATAAGCATAAATTAACTTCAAAATTAGCATTCAACCAACAAACAAGAAGTAAACAATACCCCAATCAAAGAACTGCCAAACAAGCAAACAGTAAACAGCCCACTCAAAGAAGTAGAATATAAACTGACAACAAACCCCACTCCTTACTAGCACTGCTGATGTTATCTAGTTTGGGTAATGAAATGTCTGCAGGTAGTGAGATTCTTTTTTTTACTACCGGTTTTTACTTGGTGGGCATGGCAAAAGAAGGATACTATAAAATCTCCAGTCATAGGTGGGATTTGCCGGTTCTCTGAACTACTCAAAATTTCTGCTACCGGTTCTCCAGAACTGGCCAGAACTGCTGAATACCACCGCTGGTCTGCAAGAAAACAATCAAGCTCAGATGTCCAGTCTCTTCATCTTAATATGGAACTTCCTAAAGAAAACCCCAAATAAACCAACCATTTGAGGGGACCTATCAGTAGATCCTTTTGTTTGGGGTTTTATTAAGGAAGTTTCATATTAAGATGAAGAGCTTGGACTTCTGAACCTTTTGTGTACATGATGGAAGGAACAAAGTTCTTTTTTATAGGAAGTAGAATGATGGGGAGAGCCTAACTATTTTTAGTCAAGCATAAACCAACTCCGTTTTGGGGAAGGTTAAGAAGATGCTAAGTAATTGTGGAGAACTCTGTAAGAAATAGATCATTGACCTTTTTCACATTAAATCCAGCCTGAGCATTCGCTGTGATTGCTTTTGTGAATTATCTTTGGTATGACCCAGATAGGAGAACATGACTGCTTTGTCTTGATCATGCTTAATTTCTCAGCTGCCTTTTGATACCTTGGATCGTGGTGTTCTAAAGGCAGGAGGGAAGAGTGGGGAGGATACAGAGGAGATAATTCCAGTCAGACTGGTGAAAAAAACCTAGATATCTACTGTCCTATTTTACAGAGTTTTATGTAAGCACTCCAATAAAACATGTACCCAAAGTCACTATAGAAGCATGTCAACTTGTGTCATAGAGCTATTTATTATCTGTAGAAGCGCAGGAAATCAGGAGACAGGAGACCAGCGTAACTTCAGCTCTTTATTCAAGGTATAGATCTGTGTAGCCTTTAGCGAGCCGCAGCAGCTCTTCTTATAGAGCTAGCCGGAGGCTCTCACCCAATGATAGCTTTCTGAATCTCCCGCGATCGGTTCATCCAATCACGGGAGATTCCTTACTAACCAATCACCATTGTGCATCTCGGCCAATCACAGTGCAGTTTGTTTCAGCCAATCAGGTTAGGGTATTACAAGTATGTTAATATGTAACACCCCTCCCCTCTTGGTATGGTCCATCCTACGTGACGTAGTCGCAAAGGTAGGCAGGGCTTTTTATTTGCCTACTTGACCTGCGCAGTTCAGTTGCTGCGTGGTCTTCAGCCAGTTCGGAAGGGATCTTCGTTGCTCCCACTCTTCTCCATGGAACCACCTGGAAGGGTGAGTCAGGCCCTTCGCCGCAACTCCCACCTGGCCTACTGGGTTCGGTCGAGTTATCGGCTTCTTTGTTCCCGGCCTGTCTTTCCGGGCTGGTTGAGCTGGCTTGACTGTTCCTTCCAGGCGAGGTTCCGAGTGGGTCATATTTCCTCTGGTACCTTTCGGCTGTCTTCATTTTCCAGTGAGTATTATTGGTTTCTTCTTTTATTTAGCGGTGTTTGTATTTCTGGTTCGGTTTGCGTTGGTTGGGCCCGTTTGGTTTGTCATTGTCTTGTAGTTGTATTTTCTCTTTCATTTTGATGATTGTTTGGGGTTCCCCCCCCCCTAGATTTTTTATTAGAGTTTGTTTGTGAGTTTTGTGGGTTTTCAGTGCTGTTTAAAATTATTCTTGATTGTATTTGGTCGACATGCCGTTTCCAGTTTCTTCCATCCTCTGTTTCCAGCCGGTACGACCGGGGGCCTGTTACTTGGGTTATTGTAGCAGGTACCCCTAGTGGGTCCCCTGAAAATTTTTTAGCGTAGATCGTGTCTCCAAGATTAAATGCCCGGTACCGGCTGGAGGAGTCTGGTGGTTTTTCTGGATTGTAAGTCAGGTGAAGTCTGTCTAGATGGGATCGGAGTTTTCTTCCCATCAGGAGTTCTGCCAGGCTTTTATTGGTTTTGGCACTTGATGTTATGTGCTGTATTGTTAATAGTTTATTTATTTTGTCGTGTATGTTACCAGTGTCCATCTTTTCTAAAGAGTCTTTGGTGTATCTGACCATTCGTTCTGCCTGCCCATTCACTGCCGGATAAACAGGCGCTGTCAATGCGTGTCAGATTCCCCGTTCTGTGAGGAATTGCTCGAATGCCAATGCCATAAATTGTGGCCCTTTGTCAGATACTATCAAGTCAGGTAGGCCATGGGTGGCGAAAAGTCTGTTTAGTTGTTTTGTAACTGCCTCCATCATGGTAGATCGCAGTAGGCTTACCTCCAACCAGTTGGAGTAAGCGTCTACTGCGATCAAGAAAGACCCTTTTGTGGGTCCCGTAAAGTCTATATGGACCCTCGACCATGGTCCCCTTGGTGTTTCCCACTGGAGGGTTGGTGCTTCGGGAGGGTTTGGTCTGGATTGCTGACATTTGTCACATATAGTTACCCAGGTTTCAATGGTTTTGTCTATCCCTGGCCACCATACGTAGCTTCTGGCTAGGGATTTCCTTTTCACAATGCCTGGGTGTCCCTCGTGCAACATGTGTAATATTTTTTTTGTAAGCTGTCTGGAACTACCACTCTGTCGCCCCATAGTATACATCCCTTTTGGAAGGATAATTCAGTTTCCTGGTTTCGGAAGGGTTTAAACTGGTCACAGCTTTCTGTTTCCAGCCACCCTTTTACCACCCAGTTCAAAACTCATGCCAGTTTGCCGTCTTTGCTCGTCTCTCTCGCAATGTCTGACACGGTTGTTGGTAGGTTGGGCAATGTCTCTATTTGCAGGGTGGATGTGGTGGGTGCAGGGTCATCTTCGTAATCTGTTAAGGGGCAACAGTTTAGTGTGTCGGCATGCAAGATGCATTTCCCTGGGTGATGTATTAGTTGGTAGGTATAGGCGGCAAGGAACTCAGACCACCTTGTCATCCGGGGAGACAGTATGTTGGGGGTGGCCTTGTTTCTCACCAGGATCCCCAGTAATGGTTTATGGTCAGTGATGAGGGTGAAGTCCCTACCGTATAAGTACTCATGAAACCGTTTCACACCGGTAACCGCTGCAAGTGCCTCCTTGTCAAGCTGGCTACAATTTCTTTCTGCCTTTGATAGTGTTTTCGAGAAGTAAGCAATCAGTGCTTCTCTCCCGTCTGACAGGGTATGGCTTAGAATAGCTCCGATGCCGAATGGAGAGGGGTCGCAGGTTACCGTTAGTGGTTGGGTCTTGCTGTACTGGATGAGGACTGATTGTGATGTGAGGAGGTCTTTTATGTTCCGGTAGGCAACCTCTTCCCGCTTGCCCCAGGACCAAATGGACGTCTTGTCGAGCAACCTATGCAGAGGTTCCGCTGTTGTTGCCTTCTGTGGCAAAAAGACATTGTAGAAATTGATTAGTCCCAGAAAGGCTTGTAATTCTGCCTTATTTTGAGGTCTCGGGGCTTTCTTTATTGCTTTTATTTTTTTGTGGGTAGGGTGGATTCCGTCCTTGTCCACCAGATATCCCAGGAACCCAACCTTTTCAGTGCATAACTGGCACTTTTCTTTTTTGACTTTAAGTCCTGCATTTTTCAATTTTTGTAGGACTTCTCTGAGTCGGCTTCTAATTGTCTTTTGTCTTTGGCTGCTACCAACACATCATCAAAATATGGCATGACTCCCTTAATTCCATGAGACTCTGGAACACCCCTGGTGCCACACTGACTCCGAATTGGAGCCTTTTGCACCGGAAAGCCCCCCTGTAGGTCAAGATAGTTTGCGCTTCCTCAGTCTCGGCATTGACGGGCAGCTGTTGATATGCTTGCGCGAAGTCGAACTTCTCAAAGACTTTTCCTCCCCCGAGTGAGTGTAAGAGGTGCTGTACCACCGGGACTGGGTATGCACTTTGTTGCAGTGCATTATTAAGTGTCGCTTTATAGTCCCCACAAATTCTCATGGACCCGTCTGGTTTGATTGGGGTGACTATTGGGGTGTCCCAGCGTGCATGATCTATTGGTTCCAGGACCCCTTGTGTGATGAGCTTATCTAATTGTTCATCTATTTTTGGTTTGAGGGCGAATGGAACACATCTTGGTTTGAGCCAGATTGGGGCAGTATTGGGGTCCAAGCTAAATGATATTGGGGACCCCCGGTACTTGCCTAATTGTCCGTCGAACACTTCTTGGAATTCCTTCATCAGCTCCTCTTCCTGTTTCCTCGATATGGTTGATGCCCGTCACCTCGATCTCTAATGGCGCGAACCATTCCAGGCCCAGCAGGCTTGGGCGGTCTCTGTCGACAATAGTGAGTGAAAGTACTTTTCCATGCCTTTTGAAGGTTACATGGAAGTGTCCAATTCCTATTAAGGGGATTCTGTTCCCCTGATAGTCTTTAATAGTGAGTCTCTGGTTCTCCAGCTCTTGTTTCTGTAAGCTGGGCACTAACCTCTTATTGTGTCCCAGGACACCATGGAGAGGTATGATCCGGAGTCCACCTCCATTCTGCACGGCCTGCCTTCGATGCTGACCTGCATGTGTACTTTTCATGCATCTGAGTTGTCTGAATGGCTGATTGTGACCGTTTGATGGGTTTCTTCCCATCGTCTAGTCTCGCTGAGCCGCTTGCTTCGGTTTTCATGGTTCCATCGGTTCTCTGTGAATCTGTCTCGGTTTCTGGGAGGCGTGTTGTTGCATCGTCTTGGGCTGGAGTTCCATTTGTTTCAGCAGACCTTGGCGATATGCCCCCATTTTTCACAGTACTGGCAAATGGCGTCTAAAAACCGGCACTCAGAACGGGGGTGGTTGCTGCCACAACCGGCGCACTGAAAGCCCAACTTATGACTTCTCCGCCAGTCTTGCTCTGCTTGCAATCTGTGGATCTCCTCTTCCTCATCATCGGTGTTGGATGATAGATCGACGTCCTCGTTGTGTGCCGTTGTTGCTTTGTGACCAGTTTCAGTTCATTTTTGGGGGGATGTGTTGGTCTCCGATGTTGTTGGCCGGTCCCTTGCATTCATTAGTCGCATTTTGACCAGTGATTTCTTTGTGGCTTCAGCTGCGGTGGCTTCAGCAATGGCTTCAGTAACTATAATGTCTTCTCGAGCCATTAGCCTGCTCTGGAGCATGGGGTCTCTGAGACCAAGAACCACACGGTCCCTCAGAGCCTTGTCCATGTCTGAAAAGCTACATGCACCTCCGATGTTCCTCAATGCTGCCACAAAATCCCCAATGCTCTCTCCGTCCTTTTGATCCCGACGGTAGAATTCGTGTCGCCGGATCAGGTTTGGCACAGCTGGGGCATAGTGGTTCTGAAGTAATCAATCTAGATCTGGCCAAGTCATCTCCTTCACATCCTCTGGCTTGGCCAATGCTTTGGCCATCTTGAATACGGCTGGTCCGCAATGGGTCAGGAACACAGCTCTCTTTCAGTGGTTGTTTGCATCCTTGAAATTGTTTCTCTTGAGGAACATGGGGAATCTATCGATGTAAGATTCCCAGTCCTCGGTTGCCTTGTCGAATGGTGCGGGTGGCGAGTTGTTGCCGGCCATCTAGTCGGTTGTTCAGCTCAGTTGCCATGTACCCGACTGATCTCTTTGTCTCAGAATCCCATCCTCATCGCCAGTGTTGAAGCACGGGAAATCAGGAGACAGGAGACTAGCGTAACTTCAGCTCTTTATTCAAGGTATAGATCTATGTAGCCTTTAGTGAGCCGCAGCAACTCTTCTTATAGAGCTAGCCGGCGGCTCTCACCCAATGAAAGCTTTCTGAATCTCCCGCAATCGGTTCATCCAATCACAGGAGATTCCTTACTAACCAATCACCGTCGTGCGTCTCAGCCTATCACAGTGCAGTTCGTTTCAGGCAATCAGGTTAGAGTATTACAAGTATGTTAATATGTAACATTATCAATAACTTAACAATGTTCCTCCCAGTCACTGCAGACTATTAGGACTGGATTGGGGACTTGATTTAACCTTAGCAAGCCAGATTGGCCTGGATGTGGCCTTTTCTTATTCCAGAGAATCTTAAGAGTATAATTAACATACCCTAATTTCTATAAATGAGAACAATTAAATATAACACACCGCCCATATGAAGAAAATTGGTTAGATTTACCTTTCTGTTATCTTTTTTTCCATTGCTGGCAGCATTCTTTTTGGGAAGAAAACTGGGCTAACTGCATGAAGCCAAACTTTTTCAGAAATTATTTCAGCAAGCCAATTCTGCAGTTGATGAACAGAGTCAATAGGAAAAGTCATGATGTCTAAAAACCTCCAGCAGTCCAGCAAGTCATACGAGATAAATTTCAGCCACAGACATTTTTCAGCCAATAACTGTTTATGGCATAAATGGATACTTTCCAATTTGTTAAAATGGTACTGAATAACTATTTCTGGGCCAAGAGCTCATTATATAACATGACCAGCATTACTCATATGAAATATATTAAATGCAATTGCTTAATTAGTCACTCAAATACTCTCAATATATTAGTACATTGCAGTATGTCACTAGTTGGTGGCAAGTGTATGTTGGTCTTGCAATGTAGAGATACTAGCTTGCATTGTGTAGCATGAGCATGTTTGAGATAAAAATGGTTGGACATGCACCATATTATCAAGTTAATCAAGAATTAAACCATGTAGTAATATGCAAGAGGTATAAAGTGCCATAATTTCTCTTTCATAAAGTGTTTTTGAGAAGATTTTGCTTTGGAAAATGAACTGAAAGGGGAAAAAATGCTTGCACAACACTTCATTTATTTTCCTCCAAAATATCTCCACTAGGTAGCTTCAGAAATTCCAGATCTGTATTCAAAAATTAGACATTACCCCTGATTATACTAAATTGGTATTCTTCAATTATTACTAAAAATATAGAAGAACCTTTCCCAAAATCTGCTAAAAGGAAAAGAAAGCAACACCAGTTGCAATTCAAGTGTTTGCATGTCAGTTCACTAAAGCAAACCAAGGAAAAAAGAAATAAACAGATGGACATTAGCTCACGTAAAGAAAGTAAACTTTCCCTTCCCTAAGAGTCCTTACAATTATTTGCAATATATCTGATGATGATGGAGCTTGATCACTTAAAGGGGAAGGATGTGTGTGTGACAGTTTAAAAGCTAATTCCAACTAATGCAGAAGCAGTGTGAAATTAAAATATAAACAGATGCATAAAAACAGAATGTTTCCCAAATAAGTATGAATAGGTGCACTGTACAGCGCTCTTATGTTTTTCATTATTTTTTTCATATAATAAAGATTTTGGAAACAAATGTTATTTAATTATTTCAATTTATTTTCTGCCTACTTATTTATTATTCAAATTTATATAGTCATCCATATGACTCTGGGAGACGAAAAGTTAAAATAAATAGAAAAACAGCAAAAAGAATTTCAAATAATTTTAAAACAAGAAAAGAACAATATAAAAGCATCATAAAACACATAAAACTCATGAGGTATTCCCATTCATCAAAACTATATTTTACTTATATTTTATACAGCAAAGCATTAGAAATAAGTTTTAAAAGTATTAAAAACAAATGTTCAAAACAGGATAATAATTATTCTGGGTTTTTTTTTTAAATCTTTGCGACATATGCCTAAATCATTTACCTTTTCTTCATTGGTAACCAAAGTTATGAGTTCAGCTTCTTTGAACTGGCTGCACATGTATTCTGCGTCATTTTTATTGATCACCCCAAATGTAGGAATATAATAACAGTATTTATTGAAGTATATCCAGGAATGGAAGCAAAACTTGCTTTTCAGTTCTTAAAAAAGAACAAAAATGTATACCTGATCAACATTCATAGAACATTTGTCTAAAATAAAGCGTTAACATATTATTGAAGTATCAGTGAAAGGAATGTACTATGTATGATTTGTATCTGTTACATTTTTCAATATAATTTCTTGATTAAAATATGATACTGTTTAATACTAAACCAACTTATTTGTCTGGATTTAATTTAAGAGTGGGTATCCTGTTCCCCAGAATCTATTGCATTCTTCCAAGTTTATTCCCCGAGTATGCAACTGAAACTTTGTGGGATAAATTCTGATTTTTCACAGAATATTTTCTTTTTCTTTATAAAACAAGTGAAATCCAAAAAACAGGACCACCACCACCATGAAAAGGATGAAAACATCTACCCCATTTACTTCCATGATATCCTTGTCACTTGCCATGGTCACAATGGTTTTTGGAGATGAAAATAACTTCTTAAAATGTAAGTGGGGGATCCTGGTTGCAAACAATATTGGACAAGATATAAAACAAAGCCATATTTTCTAAAATATGTTGGTGATTTGGTATTGCAAAATTAAATCACTAGGAAAAAACAATATGATGTTCTCTCTTTTTCCGATACTGCTGACTGTTGACACAGAAATATAGCAGGCCACACTGCCCTTATGTATAAGAACAAGTTACTTACCTATAACTGGATTTTTTTTTCACTCTGAAGCATTCACACTTATGGATTATATTTGAATCTCCATATTTGTGGAAGCTTTGTTCACATATTCTTTTTTTTCCACAGTGCCACTAGCAAAACTTGGCATACTAAGAATAACGCTAAAAGATTTGGTTGTTCCTCATTAAGTGAGATGAGACATAGGTGTCTTCAATATAACGGTGAGACTGAGCATCACGAGTAGGATGGCATGCCTGTGTTAGGCTACTTGTTCTTAAAATACTACTATGCTTATGTGAATACCTATGGATTCTAAATGAAGTTTAGCCGATGATGGACAAAATCTTAAAAGGGTTGAAAGAAACATAGGACTTTGAATGAGAAAGTGCAGATTCAAAAAAAAAATCTTGTGAAGGGCTCATGTTGTGGTCCGCTGGAGGCCTGTAGGCAGCAGAGTCGGATAGTGGGGAGGAATATGGGCCAGTTCTGGAGTCTGGAGAGGGCTTGGACGAGGGATCTGCATCCAACACAAAGGGCTATCTGAGAGTTATGTGCCAACTCTGAAGCCTCCAGAATCTGACATCAGCAAGGCAGAGGAAGGGGGGGGGGGTGTTCCCAGTGCACACTTGCACAGAGGTGCCAGGAGGCAAGTTAAGACAAAAGGGGTGACTTACTGTCTCAGGAAACCTTGGTCAGAACAGAGAATGAGTTGCTCATTTTGATCAAAGACCATAAAAATGTATGAATATTGGTATTATTTCTGCTGAGGCTGTCTTCTTTGTAACAAAATTAAGCAAACCCCCTCCCCCGGGTCCAGCAGCTCAGCAGAAAGCACTTTCATTGCTAGCAAAGGCTGGTTCCAGAAATTCAAGAGGCATTATTCCATCTGTAATATACAATTTATGATTATGCTTTAGCTGATGATGAGGCTAAGTCCAACTACAAAACTCAAAAAGTATTGAGGAGAAGGAATATGTATCAGGTTTTCAATGCTAATGAGATGGTGTTATTCTGAAAGAATATATAAGGCTCCAAGATTTTTAAGATGGCATGAGACTGAGTTTACTGCTAGTTTGCAGCAATGTAATAATCTGTCACACAGGTCAAAGCCTGGCTTAATATCTTGCAAAACAGTGCTTAAAGCCATACACAGCTATGTTCAAAGAGGTCAGACAAAATAAGCAGTAGCTTCCCATCACAACGTTCCTGAAATTGACCATTTCTACATCAATGCAGTCTTTAACAATCTGCTGTTTTAACCTATACTGAAGCAAAACTAGCCAAGCTTAAGACTCTAGCATCTCATATCTCCCAAGATCCAGAGGGATGGAACTGGTCCTGGCTCACATCTTGGTTACCTGCTTTGGGATCCTGGGGAAAAAAATTGTCTAAATTTTTCTGTTTGTATTATTTACTTTTGTATTCATCTCCTCAGTCTTTAAATGTAGATTTGTTTTCCTAAAATATTGTACCTCCATACCAATTAGACAGTAAACCAGGGATGGGATTCAAAATTTTTAACAACCGGTTCTGTGGGCATGGCTAAGTTGGCGGGCATGGCTTGGTGGTCATATTATTGGCTGGGCATGACCAACTCAATATCACTCACATCGAGGCATGCATCTCCTCGCCTGGCCTCTCATGACTGTGGGGAATGTTGCAACAGTCGTTAAGTGTGAAAAATGGTCATAAGTCACTTTTTTCAGTGCCGTTATAACTTTGAATGGTCATTCCACACAAGCAAAGTACCAGCAAAGAAGGGGAAAAAAAACTCCAAAGAAGTTCCTGAGACAGCAAGTCTAGTCCTGCCAAGAACGTAAAAAGGGTTAATGGAGAGGCAGATTCTGTAAGCAACACCAGAATGTTTCCTTCCTGCCTTCCTTACAGGATAAGGCCAGTAATTTCTTCTAACAACCGGTTCTCCAAATTGCTTAGAATGTTAGCAACCGGTTCTAGCGAATAGGTGCGAACTGGTAGAATCCCATCCCTACAGTAAACCTATTGGCAAGAATATATATAAAAACGTTTAATGCTCTGAGCAGGTGATGAGTGAGCCCCATTTTGTGACACCTCCTGTTTAATTCGATGACAGGGGAAGGAATGTGTGAGACTAGACCAAAACCACTATACCTGAAAGTGGCAAAGGCATGTAAGCAGGGTGAAGAAAAGCCAGAAAAATCTCCCTCAGGGAAAGGAACCAAGTTGTTAAGGAAGCAAAAGTTGGGTCTGAGCACATGGCAAGCCCCTCCCCAAGTGTCACCAACAAAGGAGTTGGGTCTGCATGGAAAACCCCTCCCCACCAACTCTGGGGGATAAAAAGAAGTCCCAAAGCCAGCCCAATCCTCAGATGTGGTGGTTTCTGTCCCTCTGGCTACTGTCTGGCAGCCTAGTGGTGGACACTGGGTGAGTGTGTGTGTGTGTGTGTTGTGTGTAAAAGAGCAAAAATATATATATCAGTAAAAGTTTTCTGTTATTTGAAATTCACTGGGTCTCTGTGTATTTTAAAGACCCATTTGTATCTCAGTGTTCAGTTGATTTGGGATTGAGTGTGGCAATTTTCCAGGCTGATGTGTGAGTGAGTGACCATAAACTGAACCTGAGAGCACACCTGTGTAACAATATCAGCAGGAATAGCAGCAGATAAAGATGAACCAAACCTTTCATAAAGCACTTCATCACTGATTTTTTTTTAAAAAAGGTGACATTCACTAAAGAGCAGTGGGAAAGGTGGCTGTTACATATAATATTAAGGATGATAGTGCCACAATTTGGCACTTGGGAGTGTGAAAGGTACACAAGTAACCTGACACTGCAGGGGATTCAATCTGGAAATAATTTTATCTAACAGCATAAATAGTTCTCATGGATGGTTTCTGAGAAGTAAAGTCAAGTCCCTTTTACTTTGGCCCTGAGGAATGGAGGGATAAAATCCTGCAAGCAGTGAACTGCAAGGAACTGAAGCCTAAATGTTCATCAGCATTTGACGGGCAGAAAAAAGAATAGGGCAGTTCAGAAGTTAAAAACAGTTCCAGAACAGGGGAGTAAACCATGATATAATAAGGATGCACTGAAGGAATTATTTTGTACAAGATGTGCTTAGAAACCTTGCCTCTAAAAGATGCAGCTGAAGAAAGGTAAGATAAATAACAGAGGCTGTAGCTGTCCTGTGACTCAAAAATTGGAATAGGCTACAGGCCCTCACTATTGTGAGAGAAATGTTGTACTCAAAGCCATAATGTTTGCTCCTATAACCTAGGTAGCTTGCTCAGGAAGAAAGAAGTCTTCTCATAATTCTCCTGGTATTCAAAATGAAGTAGAAGAAGCAATAGTACAACTTAGAGTAAACAATAGTACAACTAAGAGTAAGCCATCGTACAACTAAGAGTCAGAAACCAATGAGAAAACTACATTACTTTGGAGAGAAAGATAAACCACAAGCACCATTCACTTAAAAAAAATATAGGTAGTTGTTCTGTCTCACCTTTCCTCTTTCCGAAAAGATGAAAGAGTACACACACACACAAACACAGGCAGGCAAGCTGGCTCGGACTTCCAAGAGTTAATTCTTTGGAACTGATAATATTCTTGGCATTCCACCACGTCCTGCCTGCCAAGTCCAACTGATAGCAAATAAAATTTTACTCACAGAAAATCACAAGGCAGTCCACAAAAAAAATCTGAAGTAAGGTTAAACTTTGTCCCGTACAAAGTTTCAGGAGAAAACACCCACTTTTATCCCCTGTGGGGTGTGGCTCAATGACTCAGCTCACTCTCTGACCCTCCCACGCCTCCTACGTTGCTGCTCACGTTTCTCCCTACGACGCTGCCAACACTCTTCCTCTTTACTCCCTGTCAGGGGCTGCTCCGATATGCCTTCCTCCTGATTAATCTCAGGCTGTTCCTCTCGGTTGTCTGATCGAACCTGAGGCATTACCAGGGAGGTAGGTCCTGGGGAGGAAGGCATTGCCAGAGAGGAAGGTCCTGGGGAGGAA
>BLBF01000003.1:88584234-88601204 GCA_015471245.1 Laticauda colubrina | reverse complement strand
GTCCTGGGGAGGAAGGCATTGCCAGAGAGGAAGGTCCTGGGGAGGAAAGCATTCCCAGTTCCTCCTCATCTTCCAGGTCCTCTTCCTCTGACAGCATAGGTGTCAGGCAGTGCTCCATTCAAAATCCAAGAAAGAAATACTTAGACTCTTTAAGTTAGAGATTTTTTTACTGAAAGTGAAGTGGTAGCAACCAGAGAATTCTGAATCTGAGAAATTAGGCGCGTAATTCACATATACAAAGTGATGGAAGTGTTCCCACCCCCAATAGTTCAGATGAAACTTCCAATTAGAAATTGTGAATATGATCATGTGGGCATCTTCAGGTGATGATGAGGCCTCTGTCCGTTGACCTTGGCATACTTTGATACCGGGTTGCAGTTGCACAGAGAAAAGAAAGCTAAGCGAGAAATAGAAACCTAATTCTATTGTATGCTCACCCCCCCCTCATTTACACAACAGAAAAATGTAACACCTCCAGCTCACTTCCCAGACTTATCCCTTCCTCCCCTCCCCCAGTTTCTTATGACAGCCAAAAGATGCAAAGCAATAGTAGAAGATCTTGAAGGCTGACAATAGGCTCGGGAATCGGGGCCACAACAGGTAGTCTAGGCAAACTCAAGTGGTGAAATACCAATGGAACAATTTACAATTAAATGAAGGCTGATGATAGGAAATTATAATTATATACAGATTACAAAATCAGAATATATAAAAGAAACCATTTACCAAAATAGTAGTACTCACTAAATTTACAAAGATGCATATGCTTTTTTTCTGCACATGTCAATTCTATAGCACATTCTCCTGTTAATCTGTTGCATGGTCTGTCTTCTGGGCATTCTGGACATATTTTTTGGCAATAGGATCCATAATGTCCTTCACTGCAGGCTGAAAACATATACAAAAACAAAACTAATATTAATAGAGGTTTAGATCTCTACAGACTTTGTTTTTAAAAAGGTCTACTAATGCTCTACTAATTTTTGATCGAATTAAGATTAGAAAAACTAATTCACTTTGCTCCTGCTACAAATACTTGCAATTTAAGGACAATTCAAGCTTTATTCCAAAGCTTAGAATTGATCAAATGCTGACAGGATATATGTGGTTCTAAGAAAAGTTGCTTTTTTAATATAAAGTTTGATGTAAATTCAAATAATTCTGTCAATAGTTTTGACAAATCCATTATAAAAGTTCCTAAAACTCCAAAAAGAGACACCTTATAATAACAAAGCTCCACCCTCATTTCATAATAATATTGTAACATATTTTGCACAATATATTTTATTAGTATAATTGTATGCTTGTTTAATCATATATAGTTAATAGCAATAGCAACAGCACTTAGACTTATATACTGCTTCACAGTGCTTTACATCCCTCTCTAAGTGGTTTACAGAGTAAGCATCTCGTCCCAAAAAATCTGAGCCATTTTACCGACCTCAGAAGGGTGAAAGGCTGAGTCAACCTTGAGCTGGTAAAAATCAAACTGCAGAACTGCTGGCAGCAGGTAGTCAGCAGAAGTAGCCTTTAGTACTGCATTCTAACCACTGCGCCCCGATGGCTCCTAATCATATATTACTGTACCTTTTGAGATATAACTACTTTAAAATGTCACTATATGTCCTCCTCTACATGTAAAATAACATGCTTAATTTCATATGTTCTATCTTTAATCAAATATCATGCTTTATTAGGGCATACTGTTAAGCCTGGGTTCCCCAACCAGGGTTAGGTAGACAAGCTAAACAGAATGTGCAGCGTTAGTCAGATAGGCACACAGATAAATGAGTGAGCTAAGCTTGTATGTTTATTAACATACAGTAAAAATAACAGATACGCTTGTGCTATCAAGAATATATTTCATTCCAGTATAAGTTTATAGCATAGTCAAAAACAGTCCAATATTCATTTACCATGTAGTCAGTCCATTCAGGGATATTCAGTTAGCAAAGTCCATGTAGAATATCCTATTGTCAGTTCATATAAATCAGTCCGTTGTTGTCTCTCCCGTTCGAGCAATGCAGTCTTGCTTCCAAGCAGTAATCAGTGATCATCAAATCCAGAGAGAGAGCGAGCAAGCTGTAGCCTTGCTACTTTTATATGGTTTTCATAACCACACCCACAATTGCTATTTTACATTTAAAGCTGCATACACTAACTATGATTCATAGTTAGTATTTCACCTAAAACAGTTAGGGTGAACAATGTTATCCCTAACACATACATTATACTGGTTGTACTTACTGTAAGTTGAGAAATAAATTAACATATAATGAGCCAAAACTGGATCTATATGGAATTTCCTTTAAATACATACAACTCCTGTAATTCTGTTACATTCGCAGATTGTTTGCTATTTTACAAAACAGTTTAACTATTTTGATCCATTAATTCTAATCCTTCAGAATATGACCTTTAAGGGATACATGACTGATTTTTTTTCTCATCAAAACATATTCAGCCCTTAACCATCTTAACCAATAACGAATAAATCATTATTTGTAACATTATATTAAACTATTATGACCAAAATTTTACTTTACTACTAAGGTAGCTTAAAGCAGAATAAAAGGGAAATACTGCTTTTTGTGATCAAGACATAACACTCCTGTTAATACTATATAAGACTGTATTAGCATTTTAGCAGTGGCAATGCTGCTAGATTACACTAAAATCCACTGACATCGTTAGATCATATGTGTGTGGCCACATCTGATTTCCACCAATAACCGTGCCTTTTACTTTTTAAAAAGCTTAAACATAAATTTTTGTACAACCTCCATCAAACTTCTTCATCAAGGTCTTAGCCTTTTAGTCTTTTGAATCTTGTTTCTGTCATTTATTTATTTATTTATTTGTTTGTTTGTTTGTGCAATTTATATCTCAATCCCATATATTGGGCATCTTATAGAGTTCAAAAGTCAATAAAAAAATAACCAACTTTTAAAATCATAAAAAATATTCTGCAAGAAAGTGTAGTCAATCTCACTAACAGTACAGACCACTACTACGAAATATCCAAGCCAGATGGCAAACTCATGCCTATTATTTATAACCCACTAAGAATAACAAGGCTCAAGGCAACATTTAAGACTTCCTTCATGATTAATTACCGAAACAGTAATTACAATATTTTTTCAAACCATAATTTCAATTACAAAATCTATATTCACAACCAGAATATCTCCACCAGAAGAAGGTAAAAATTCTAAAATGGCCAAGTATTTTCAACCTTCAGCCATCATGGCAGTCGCAGACTAATTTCTGCTGAGTTTGAGATTAATTGCTTTGTTGTGGATGTGGAGATGTTCTCCTATGTTCTTGCTTCTTTAATACACTTTTTTTCAGGACATCATAGACAGATGGCAGAATTTGATCACCTATTTTGAAGATTTCAGTTTCTTTTGAGTATGACATCTTCTCTCAATTTCTATATATTGGAGCTATATTTTGTCCCTCTTAAAAAGACACTGAGAACGGGTCTGATTAGATTATATTTCTTGATCATACCACAATATATACCATAATATATATCACATTAACTGAACATTTACCAGTTTTTATGTATGCAGTATCCTGGTTTGATTGAGTTGAAATCAGTTCTTTCCCACTGATTGGTCGGTATTTCTTTTT
Organism: Laticauda colubrina; assembly: GCA_015471245.1. NCBI lineage: Eukaryota > Metazoa > Chordata > Lepidosauria > Squamata > Elapidae > Laticauda > Laticauda colubrina. The sequence goes on along the minus strand of BLBF01000003.1, from coordinate 88,597,568 downwards.
CCAATAACTAATTCCAGTGCATTCTTTTTCTAAAAGGCAGGCTGACTTTGCATATTCCATATTTTCATAGGTTTTTTTGTTCAATGGAAACATAAGTATTTTTTTTGAGAATTCCCAAAATATGTTGGTATCTAAAATATTTTTTAAAAAAACACACAATTCAATTGATTTCTTTGCTTTTTTAAAAAACAATGCTTCTTTCTTTCATAGTGTTTCTATGAATATATATATTACTTCGTAAACATATGAACCATCAATATAAAAATACATTTATTTATTCAATTTCTATAGATGCTCAACTAGTAACTCTGGGCTACTTACAATTTTAGAACAATTAAAAAAACATTAAAGCAGTAAAAACATCCATACGATAAATAAATAGAAACAGCAGCTATGATGATTAATCAGTTAAGAGTAAAGCCAAGTAATGGGGCTCGTAATGCATTCCGAATCTCAGGCCCAGGTACATAGCAAGTTTTTAATGCCTTACAAAAACCAACAGAGTTGGGGCCATTTTACTCTCCAAGGAAGGACTATTCCATTAAGCAATGAAAGGCTTTCCTGAATTGTCCTTCTCTGAACAATCTAACGCTGGTAGTGCAGTAGCCAATACACATTTTACACTGAGCAACACAAATAAAATGGAAAGAAGTACTTTGAGGAAGCTTATTCAAAGTCCTCCTGTGTACTGTAATGTGGCAAGTCACTTCCAGAATTATTCATATTGTTGTCTATACATTGAGACAATTGAATAAGCAATAGATTTAATGCTAACTGGAAAGACATTCTTCCATGTTGTTCATGATAGATTAGGCAATCTAGGCAAGTCCAAACTATAGGTGCAGGAAGATGAATATTCAGTAAGGAACACAACTAGAAGTAGGGGTCATTGCTGCTGCTACTATCCTATTGGACATGGCAGCAGAATAAAAATATCACAGTAGTGGAGAATAGACTGCAATACACACAATGCTGTCATTGGCTGTGCAGCGAGTGGGTCTACTACTAGTGTTCTGCAGCACTTCTGAGATAATGGCTACAGATAAGAATAAGTACAGAAGGCACTGAGGAAGGAACAGCACCTCAATGTTCAGAGCTTTCAAAAAGATCCTATAAGTGAGTTGAGAAGTAGGACTAAAGGGAGAGCTAAAAGCTTTACTCAGAATGCTTAAAGGCTACTCTTCTCTTCAATCTTTACTGTTGCTTTGAAATATTTTGCCTTTTCTGTTTTAAAGAATTTTAACAAATCTTCAATATTAAGGAAAAAATAGAGTAAGTATAGTTTTCAGATTAAAATTTAAATGTATTTTTCTCGCAAAATACACATTTGAAATCTGTTTTTGTTTCAATTTTAAATTAAGAATTGTGCCAGACATTTGAAAACTATAAATGCTAATTGATCAGTTTCCATCTGCACATTAGTCTAAGTTTTCTTGATCCGGTCAGTTTGTATCCCAAATCCTCCCAAAATTTAATTCCAGCAAGAAATCAACTTACAACTGAAAATTGAACTGACTTTGTCTTACCTACCTACGCTTCTTTTACAAACCCAGGTGGCCACGGATGAACAACTAGCATATTCAAAAGTACCTTTCTGTAGCATTAAGGTACACTTCAAATGAGCTTGTTTTGAGGAATCTTTACTACAATTTAGAAGTACAAGATAAATAAAGTTGAGTAATGTTTAAACAGCAGTAGGCTAAAAATGAAATAATACATATTAAAAAAAACAAAAACAAATTAAGTAGAACTGAAGCATGTTTGCAGAACAAAATACAGTAAGAGAATTTCTAGTTTTTTTAAGTTTCACTTTTATGTTGAAATTTGACAACATATTGATTTTAAATTTCATATAAAAAGTGATTTGTGATTTTATATACACTGCTCAAAAAAATAAAGGGAACACAAAAATAAGACATCCTAGATCTGAATGAATGAAATATTCTTTTTAAATACTTTGTTCATTACATAGTTGAATGTGCTGGCAACAACACACAAAAATTACCAATGGAAATCAAATTTAGCAACCCATGGAGGTCTGGATTTGGAGTTACACTCAAAAAAAAGTGGAAAAAAACACTACAGGCTGATCCAACTTTGATGTAATGTCCTGAAAACAAGTGAAAATGAGGCTCAGTAGTGTGTGTGGCCTCCACGTGCCTGTATGACCTCCCTACAATGCCTGGGCATGCTCCTGATGAGGTGGTGGATGGTCTCCTAAGGGATCTTCTCCCACACCTGGACTAAAGCATCCCTCAACTCCTGGACAGTCTGTGGTGCAACATAGAGTTGGTGGATGGAGTGAGACATGATGTCCCAGATGTGCTCAATTGGATTCAGGTCTGGGGAACGGGCGGGCCAGTCCATAGCATCAATGCCTTCATCTTGCAGGAACTGCTGACACACTCCAGCCACATGAGGTCTAGCATTGTCATGCATTAGGTGGAACCCAGGGCCAACTGCACCAGCATATGGTCTCACAAGGGGTCTGAGGATCTCATCTCGGTACCTAATGGCAGTCAGGCTACCTCTGGAGAGCACATGGAGGGCTGTGCAGCCCCCTAAAGAAATGCCACCCCACACCATTACTGACCCACTGCCAAACCAGTCATGCTGGAGGATGTTGCAGGCAGCAGAATGTTCTCCATGGCATCTCCAGACCCTGTCACATCTGTCACATGTGCTCAGTGTGAACCTGCTTTCATCTGTGAAGAGACAGGGCGCCAGTGGCAAATTTGCCAATCTTGGTGTTCTCTGGAAAATGCCAAACGTCCTGCACGGTGTTGGGCTGTAAGCACAACCCCCACCTGTGGATGTCGGGCCCTCATACCACCCTCATGGAGTCTGTTTCTGATCGTTTGAGCAGCCACATGCACATTTGTGGCCTGCTGGAGGTCATTTTGCATGACTCTGGCAGTGCTCCTCCTGTTCCTCCTTGCACAAAGGCAGAGGTAGTGGCCCTGATGCTGGGTTGTTGCCCTGCTATGGCCTCCTCCACATCTCCTGATGTACTGGCCTGTCTCCTGGTAGCGCCTCCATGCTCTGGACACTATGCTGACAGACATAGCAAACCTTCTTGCCACAGCTCGCATTGATGTGCCATCCTGGATGAGCTGCACTAGCTGAGCCATTTGTGTGGGTTGTAAACTCTGTCTCATGCTACCACTAGATTGAAAGCACCGCCAGCATTCAAAAGTGACCAAACCATCAGCCAGAAAGCATAGGAACTGAGAAGTTGTCTGTGGTCACCACCTGCAGAACCACTCCTTTATTGGGGATGTCTTGCTAACTGCCTATGCTTTCCACCTCGTCTATTCCATTTGCACAACAGCATGTGAAATTGATTGTCAATCAGTGTTGCTACCTAAGCAGACAGTTTGATTTCACAGAAGTGTGATTGACTTGGAGTTACATTGTGTTGTTTAAGTGTTCCCTTTATTTTTTTGAACAGTGTATTTAATGCAATACCATCTATCCGATAAATAATCAGCAGAAAAGTATATCAATTACATTGTTTCAAAAACACAAATATTTTAAAATGTTTTATATTGAATTAAACATTAAATATCAAATATTTCCTCATCAAAACTTTTTCAACTGAGAGTATGCCAAACTAAAAATCATACACAGGCTTTCCATGGAGACCACAACATGAGTCCAAGTTTCATCTTGATCAGTGCATTACTCTTGTATGCATATGTATGAAAATCAAAAAGGAGATTGATCAGCATGAAATCCTGTTCCTATTTGCTGTCACTTTTGGAAAGTGATCAGCTAGCTTGTCTTGTATAAGAATTCTGTGCTTACTCCTCCCCTTTTCCTGCCACACAATAAGGCAGTCAGGAAAAGTAGGATTCTTGGTTCCTTAGGCAGGCTTTTGGAATTAAAATAAAGACTTTATGAAATTCACATATTGCTGAATGATTTCATTGTGCTGATTTTTGTCTTAAGTATAACACAAAACAGAATTTAACAAAGTGCAGGGAGAGGCTGACTGAGGACATGAGACTGTGAGAAGCTTTTTGCCATTCCTACCCAATCTATGAATGACAGCCAGGGGTATTGGGGGATCATCGCATCTGAAATCAAACACACCTGGATCATACTTGTTGCACAAGTACACTGTACACTGTAACGTGTACATATAGCTGATTCCTAAACCTTTTTTAAAAAATCAAAACAATTTAAATATTAAAAGAACCTATTAATTTTTTTTTGAAAGTTTGTGAAAATATTTTAAGTTTTTAAAATGTTCATTGCTGATAAGGGTGGGTGTATGGGCCTGAAAGGACAAAAAGAATTAATTTTCTGAAAAGCCACCAAGAATCTTTTTGACCAAATACAAATCAGAGACACGATTTGTAATGTGTGAATTCTCTTATATCTAACAAACCAATTAATACAGTAAAATCACAAAACCACTTTCCTGTGGAAAATTAGCATAATTAATTTTAATTGAGTCAATTTATATTATTTATTAAATAAGACAGTTGAAACAGCTGAAATCTATCACAAATTTAAATCAAGTTTGCCATTGACTTATTTCTTAAAATGGTACAAGAATTTTTTTTTTAAAAAACTTACTTGTAACTACAGATCTTCAACCAAATCATCTGTGAATTCACATACATAGAAAACTATACTTATGCACAACTCCATTTGTAATCTTCTAGAACAGAAGCGTCCAGGCTTTTGGGTGCTATTGAATTGGTTCAATGAAGACGGGTTTTTCCATGGACTGGAAGGGAGGTGGTTTCATGTATTCCCTGCATCCCGCAGGTGGGGCTTCACTTGTTTGTACAGACCTGTTTCTGGTCTGTCATGGACCGGAGTCAGTCCATGCCTGGGGGTTGGGGACCCCTGTTCTAGAACTACAGAGCTGTTTAGTGGAAGACCTATCGCATGTGTAACATTTGATTAGATACAACTCCCATAAAACTCTTTCCCTTCCTAAAATTAATTGTCAAGACTCCAATAAAGAATGGACTGGAGCCGAGACAGCCAAGATGTGATACAACCATATTCTTTCACTTACCTAGTGCTGCCACATGGACGCTACAATGAATATTCGTCAAATAACTAACATTGGCTTCCTGATAAGGAGTGGTATAATAATAATGTTTCATGACTGGATGTCAAGGGGGTGATGTAATAATGATAAGAAGTAAATGAAGGTACATGGGCTCGTCAAGCAGGGGAAAGGTTCAGTTACCATATTTCTTTAATTTAAGGATGCCGGATGTGAGGCAGTGAAGCCAGATAGAAGGTGCTAATAGTAATTATATTACTATTATATTATAACAATTATATTGTTATCCAAAGTATAGCGTGTATAAATACAGCTCTGGGTTTTGTTGCAACTCAGAGTTGACTTTAAACATAATTTGATTGCTGTCACCTGTTGTTGTGGTGTGGAAGATGAATAAAAAACTTCACTAAAGCTGCAGGAGTGAGTTGATATCTTATCGTTCACCCCCTCAATCTCGGACGAACAGCTAACAAAGAAAGTCAGCTCTCCCCCTTCACAAAGTCTAATCCCTCCAGAGGCTTCTGTTCCTTTGGAATCCTAGGAGTAACGAACTATGGCTGAAGGTAAAGATGGGGAGGATGAATTGCAGTTGGAGACCGGGAAGGAGAAGGAGGACAGCCAGCTGGGAGCTGATGGCACGAGTGTTGATGCGGATAATATTCCACCCGGTGAAGGAACGGGAGGTTCAGACAGAGGAACCGATGACAGTTTGCAAAAGGTGGTGCAACCAAAGACGCAGCTAGGAAGGAGGAGTGGGTTTGACTTAACAGAGGACATGGGGTTTCTTCAGAGTACACCTCCTACCCAGGTTCCTGAACACTCTGACACCTTTGAGAAGTGGAGAGGAAGGAGAATAGTCGAAGGAGATGAATGGAGCACATCCCCATCCAGCCTTGGAGTTTGTACTCTTGAACTTCTCCATGTAAAATATGGGAAATTGAGTATCAGCAGCTGTGATACCAAACATCATTGGGGAAGCAGCATGGCGAACACTTCTTTCTTTAGTTCTCTGCCCCGGGATGAAAGAGACCATACCCATAGAAGAACACATGACTTTTCAGCCAGGTTTGATTCCTCGCTTGCAGAGGTGGTGGGAGGTTCAGAGCCCAGAAGAAGAGGAGCCACACACATGGCATCTTGTAGCGAATGTTCAGAGTCCTTACCTCGACATGAATCACAAGAAGAGACTTGGGAATTCCCCAGAAGGACTGGCCACTGGGAACCACACATGGTATGGGGTCCACCCCCACTGCAAACTTCTTTTGATGGAAATCCTGATCATATAGCTTTATTTCTCAGCCAGTAATAAATCATTTGGAATTATAAGCAACATATTAACCCTCCCAATGGTCAATGATAGTAGCAATTACTGGGGTGTTAACCGGAGACACAGCAGACTGGGTGGCAGAGTTGCATAGTGCCCATGCTAGAGAATTGATTGATGTAGGGTTATTCTTGGATTCGCTTCATAATCAATTTGAGGATAAGTCTAGAGTACACCAGACTGAGGAAGCAATAATGACATTAAAACAGAATGGAAGATCAGCTATTGAATATATCAGGGAGCTCACACGATTGGCTGGGAAAGTGAGAACTTGGCCAGAACGTCTATTGATTAGGGAATTCAGGGCCGGTTTAGACAGAGGATTACAACAGGCTTGTCTCTACAGGGGTGTGCCCCAATGAATAACAGACTGGTATAAAACTGTTGTTGAACTAGATGTATGGTTAGAGGAGTTTAGAGAGAAATCTGAAGGTCTGGTTGGAACTAATGTGGGAATAGGAAGGGGTGTACAAGGAATTGTGACCAACAATAACAGGGGTTGTTTAAACCTAAGGTGTTTTCGTTGAAACATATTAGGACATAGGGCGTTTAAATGCCCTACAATAGATACAGGACGCATGAAGAAAACAGTGAGGGGTCCTTCCGGAAATGTTTCACAAATTGGATATAGTGGCAGGGGAGTTAGTAGTCATAAAAAATCACAGGGTGTCACACAACAAGAACCATCCGTAGCTCCGGCCACATGAGAGATGAAGCAATACAGTTAACTGCAGCAGCCGAAAGTTGTCAGGATTGTATGATAGTGGTGACGACAGCCAAGAAGACACCATGGTAAGCTCTCCTGTAAGACCATTTATAATACCCATAATATTATATAATGTAGGGATTAGAGGCCGATATGGAGCATTGATAGATACCGGATGTACCAGGTGTCTGATAAGTCAATGTGTGGTAGATGAACTGCATGTACCATCAGAACCCCTTCCTACCCCCATGAAGTTTGAGCAGGTTTATGGGTCATTGTTAGGGGGAGTGCTGGCTCTGATGATGATTGTTTCTATTAAATTAGAAATTGGAACCCATTGGGAACGATTAAGATTCATTGTGGTATCGGAAATGCGAGAGGCAGTTATTTTAGGTTTAGTATAGTTGGATTGTTGGAAACCCACCATTTGGTGGGAAGGTGGTTTTAGATGGCTGAGACTTACTATAGGACTAGAACTGCCACAACAAGAACCAGACGTACAACAGCAGAGTTTAAGGGTGGAGCCCATTAGTTTACTAGATGAACATAGTAGTTCCTCTTTTCCATCAGTTTATCAAGATTTGGCAGAAGTATTTAGTGAGAAAAAGTGTGAGATTCTACCACTGCATCGCCCAACGGATTGTGCTATCAAACTGATTCCAGGAGCCAAATTGCCAAAACCCCAAATGTATGCAATGACACTGAAAGAAATGACAGAAATGTGGAACTTTCTGGACAAGAATTTAGCTCGGGGATTTATTAAAGCCAGACGATCGCAAATAGCTGCCCCTGTACTATTCCGAGAAAAAAAAGATGGTGGCCTACGTTTGTGTGTTGATTTTAGAGGACTTAATGTGGTCTGCGTTAATAACCTGTACCCATTACCATTAATCAGTGAATTGTTGGCTACCCTATCAACTGGACATTTCTTCACTAAATTAGACTTGCGTGAGGCATATTATCTAGTGAGAGTAAGACCTGAGGATGAATGGAAAACAACATTCAATTGTCCCCTCGGAAGCTATCAATTCCAAGTAATGCCTTTTGGATTACAAGGAGCCCCCACGGTATTCATGCAACTTATTAATGGTGTACTACAGGAACATTTATAATGTGGAGTGCTAGTATATTTGGAGGATATACTTATTTACACAAAAACTATGGAAAAACACATCCAAATGGTGAAGAGTGCATTAACTAAATTATTGAATGCCAAATTATATATCAAATTATCTAAGTGTTCCATTGTATGAAGCTAGACTACCTGGGATACCGAATCTCTAATGCAGGATTGGAGATGGATCCCATGAAGGTAAAAAATGTAATGGAATGGAAAATCCCACAAACAAAAAGATAGGTACAAAGTTTTTTGGGCTTTGCAAACTTTTATAGACAATTTAAACCTAAATTTGCCCACACTGCACTGCCATTAACCAAGTTGCAAAAAACAAAGAAACAAACAGAAAAACCAAACCAAATCAACCAGTTAAATGGTTGGACCAATGTCAACAGGCCTTTGAAACATTGAAATCATTATATTCTCAAGCACCCATTTTGCGACATCCTGATTCAACGAAGAAATACAAGTGATGTAGCCATAGGGGCTGTCCTGTTACAAGAGAATGAAAACAGAGCACTACAGCCATGTGCATATACATCATGGAAGTTTACTACTACTACAGAGAGAGGCTGGGTGATATGGGAGAAGGAGGTCTTCTCCGTAAAATGGGCACTGAGTACTTGGAGGCATTTCCTGGAAGGGGCACAGGAGTTTTTTGAAGTGTGGATGGATCACCGAAATTTGGAAGCATTACAAAAACCAAGATGATTGTCTCCTAAGCAGGTCAGGTGGACTCTGTACTTTAATTGATTTAATTTCAAATTAAAGTATGTACCAAAAGGACAAAATTTCATGGCGGATGCATTGTCCCAATTGCCTCAATATCAATCAACACAAGATAATATTATTCAACCTCTAATTGTTGATAACTCATCTAAACATGTAAGTCAAGTGACTCATTTAAAGGACACAACCTATGACACAATACGAAACACTACCACACGAGATGCTTGGCTGAAAAAAAAATCCCATTTGTGTTCATTTAAAGATGGCATAGCTTGGAGAGGGAATAAAGTGTACGTGCCAGCCAAGTGTAGAGACAAAATACTTACAAATTGTCATGATGTAAAACAGGCAGGGCATTTTGGATTTTTAAAGACATTACATCTAACCCGCCATCAGTTTTGTTAGCCCAAAATGAGGGTTGATGTCGAACAGTATGTAAAGACATGCCACGTATGTGCAACATCTAAGCCTAGAGTAGGCAAACCAATGGGACTATTGCAGACAGTATCAGAGCCAACACGTCCATGGCAAGATATAGCCATGGATTTTATTGTTGAATTGCCAAACAGCAAGGGATACATGGTAATATGGACCATAATTGACTTATTTTCAAAACAGGCACATTTTGTCCCCTGTAAAGGCCTACCATCGGCAGAACGATTGGCAGATATATTTGTGACACAAGTGTATAGATTACACGGGGCACCCAGAAGAATAATATCCAAAAGGGGGGTGCAGTTCACGGCACGATTTTGGAGGGCGTTCCTCGCTTTGATGGGGTCTTCTCAGGGACTCAGTTTGGCATACCACCCGAGTACAAACAGAGCCACAGAAAGAGCAAATGCTATGGTCGAATGATATTTCAGATCATATATCTCACATCAACATGGAGAATGGGTAGATTTACTACCATTCACGGAAATTGCTTACAACAACGCCCTGCATAGCAGTACCGGGTATAGTCCATTTTATATAGTACATGGTATGGAATTCAGCCCAAGTTCAGAATTCATCTGTCAAGAGGAAGACCCATCTAGTTTTAAAGAATAGGCAGAAAAAATACAACGAAGTTGGAATAACATACAAAAAGCATTAGAAAAAGCTTCCAGAGAATATAAACTTCAAACAAACAAAAAATGGAAGGATATTAAACCCTTCCAGATGGGAGATAAAGTGTATCTTTCTACCGAATATATCAAATTAAAATTGAACAGCCAAAAACTGGGTCCAAAATATTTAGGCCCTTTTGATATAGTAAGAGTAATTAACCCCGTGACAGTTAAACTCAAATTACTGTCATGACTAGGGCGGATTCATCCCGTTTTTCATATAACTTTACTTAAAACAAGTATCCCTAGAAACAACGAGATACCTATGAAATCAGTACATAGAGAACCAGAACAATTTGAAATAGATAGAATACTAGATTCTAGAATACGAAGACAGATTATTCAATACCTCATACAATGGAAAGGATATCCCGAATCAGAGTCATCCTGGGTGGATAAGTCGGATATGTGTGCAGATAGATTGAAGAAAAAATTCCACAGCCGACATCCTGATAAGCCAGGGGCCGATGTATAACCTCTATACACCATTATCCCTTTTGTCTAATGTGTTCTTGTATCCTAGGCAGAATCTTGGTAGAGGGGGGCACCCTGTCATGACTCCAATAAAGAATGGACTGGAGCCGAGACAGCCAGGATGCGATACGACCATATTCTTTCACTTACCTAGTGTGTTGCCACGTGGACGCTATAATGAATATTCATCAAATAACTAACATCAGCTTCCTGATAAGGAGCGGTATAATAATTATGATTCATGGCTGGAAGTCAAGAGGGTGATATTGTAATAATGATAAGAAATAAATGAGGGTACATGGGCTCGTCGAGCAGGGGAAAGGTGCAGTTACCATGTTTCTTTAATTTAAGGATGCCGGATGTTAGGCAGTGAAGCCAGATAGAAGGTGGTTATAGTAATTATATTGTTATCCAAAGTATAACATGTGTAAATACAGTTCTGGGTTTTGTTGCAAACCAGAGCTGACTTTTAAACAAAATTTGATCACTGTTCCCTGTTGTTGTGGTGTGGAAGATGAATAAAAAAACTTCACTAAAGCTACAGGAGTGAGTTGATATCTTATCATTCACCCCCTTAATCCTGGATGAACAGCTGACATTAATAGAGAAGATCTGAAGGAAGTCATCTGTTTTTATTTGAGTCTAAGAAGACTAAAAAGCCTGTAAATTTGTAGAAATTTCAGATAGTAACTTGAAGACCTGTAATAACAGTTAAATGACAAGTTCTTCATTATACTCTCCATGATTTATACGCACAACTGAGAACATGAATTTTTTTTTTTGGGGGGGGGGTTGTCAATTGCTTACAAGATAATAGGTATAAGTAAAAATATAGTTGTATGGTATTCAGCTTTGTTCGGGCATTTTCCCACATCATTATGGTTGTGCTTTTAAAGTTGTAGCAACGTTTCGGCAGAATCTCATCTGCCATCATCAGGCTTCTGTATTGTGTTAGTCTGTGAGTCAGACTTTCACAGCTGTTTCAGTTTTAAATTTGGGGCTAGCCTACTGCTGTGCCAGAATGGTATTTTCTTCATCCTGATTGGTTGTGAGTCTTGGTCTGTGTTTATTGGTCTTGGAGTTTGCTGTGTTCTGCTTGATCAGTGTTACTAATATCTTCTGTCTGTTTTGTGGCTTTTTTTGTCTTGATTGGCTGGCAAGATGTGTTCCTGTATTGGAGGCTTTTAGTGCAGCTTGGCCCCAAGTAAATGGACAGCTATCATTTATTAGGAACCTAGGTTTCCTCTGGGTGCCTGGTTGGGGTGTGTTTGAGCTGGAGATATCAGGGGGGGATCTATTTGTGCCCAGGTGTTTGCCTGGCTTGTGATGTGGAGATTTTTTTGTTTGTGAGTCTGGTGGAATCATCTCTTCTATTCCTTTTTCGTCTGAGTCAGACTTTCACAGATTCCACCAGACTGTCAATTATTTGGAAGCCCTCACTCACAAACAAAAAAAATTGCACACCACAAGCCAGGCAAACACTTGGGCACAAACAAATCCCCCCTGATACCTCCAGCTCAAGCACACCCCAACCAGGTACCAGATGAAACCTAGCTTCCTAATAAATGATAGCTGTCCATTTACTCAGAGCCAAGCCGCACTAAAAGCCTCCAATACAGGAACACAATGTTGCCAGCCAATCAAGACAAAAAAAGCCACAAAACAGACAGAAGATATTAGAAACACCAATCAAGCAGAAAACAGCAAACTCCAAGACCAATAAACTCAGACTAAGACTCACAACCAATCAGGATGAAGAAAAATCATTCTAGCACAGCAGTAGGCTAGTCCAAAATTTAAAACTGAAACAGCTGTGAAAGTCTAACTCACAGAACACAATACAGAAGCCTGATGATGGCAGATGAGATTCTGCCGAAACGTTGCTACAACTTTAAAAGCACAACTATAATGATGTTGGAAAATGCCCGAACAAAACTGAATACCATACATGTAAGTACCCGCAAAAACTTAAGAAAACAAAAACATAGTTATGAATACATGGGTACATGTAAGAAAAATAAAAGAAACAATAGGACAGGGATGGTAGGCACGTTGCTGTGCTGATGCACGCCCCCTGCAGACCTCTTAGGAAAGGGGTGAGGGTCAATAGTAGACAGTCTAAGGTAAAAGTTTTTGGGGTTTGGGGAAGAAACCACAGAGTCAGGTAGAGTATTCCAGACAGTGACCACTCTTTTGCTGAAGTTGTATTTCCTGCAATCAAGTTTGGTGCGATTAACCTTGAGTTTGTATCTATTGTTTGCTTTTGTGTTGTTATGGTTGAAGCTGAAAAATTCATTGACAGGTAGGACATTGCAATGTATGATTTTATATACTATACTTAGATCGAACCAAAGGCGGCGTAGTTCTAGTTTTTCTAGGTCTTCTTAGCTGGATAAGACCTGATTTTTTTTAAAGTAACCAAACAGAGAATAATCCTTTCTTAGGTTTCATCTCTATGGGAATAATGATTCAGTAATACTGCAAGAAGAGTAAAATTCATGTAACCATTTGGTAAAATCTAAATGACAACACTGTATCCTGGAGAAAGGAGAAATGCTGCAATCTCTCTTGCAGATTGAGTGTTAAACAAAAGAGAACAGTTCTAGATGAAAAGACCGGATCCTTTAGAAAGTCTTAGAATGCATTTGAGAAACCAGAATTAAAATAATATAATGTTGTACAGTTCAGCTAAAGCATGTGAATACAACAGATGCTTAAAAAAATATTGATGTTTTCAATAATATTGAGGAACTAGGAAAAATACTAAGCAATAATATATCTTGACTTAAATGAAAGGTTTTTGTTAAGCCTGGGTTCCCCAACCAGGGTTAGGTAGACAAGCTAAA
>BLBF01000003.1:88558417-88579234 GCA_015471245.1 Laticauda colubrina | reverse complement strand
ATTATTTCACCTAAACCAGTTAGGGTAAACAATGTTATCCCTAACAGTTTTGGAAGAAAGTAGATTTGGAAAAAGGGAAAAGTATAAATGGTAAATAGGCAGAAGCAAAATCTTCTGAACAGTATGCTCAGCTTCTCCTTTTTGGAAGGAAATCCTTTTGACATAACTCTGCATATGATTTAGAAATGACAAGGCATCTTGGAGATAGTCCAAAATTCAATATGGCAAACCTATAAATCAGTTACTATAACTCAAGTGACTATAAAACCTTTTTATGGATTAGGGAAGCTTACGGATCAAGCAGTTGCAAGTGGCAGTAGGAAATCTGTGCCTTCAGATTTGCAAGATTCTGTAAATGTAGCCTTACAATAAATTAAAGTTAGTTCAACTAAATTCAAAGCATTTTTAGAATCTTTTTTATTTTAGTGCACTAAATTGTACAGTTGTTGAATAGATGAATCTCCTTTGGCATAAATGGTTAGAACAGATTTTTTTTGTAGAATAATTATCAGAAATTAATAACAGAGGATTCCTTTATAAGATATCCAGCTTTGATATCCAGCTCCAAGAGTTTGAGGTCCTTAAAATATTCCTTTATTAAATGTTGTTCCAAGAACAACAAGATTATGATGTAGATAAAGCTGAGAAGCCCGAATCAAGCTATTGAATCAAAGTAAATTATCCTGGTCTCAGTCCTTCATCACAAAGGAAACCTGGACAGCATTCCATTAGTGAAACAATTATAATTTCTCTTACCTATTTGTCATATCCATTTTTCTCATTTCAACCCATACATCATCCTTTAACATAGTTGTTAGCCACACCTACAGATTAAGAAAATTATTTCTATTACAAATAATTTGCATAGCATCAGCATAACTTTAATGTGTCAACATTATTTCCACTCTCAGCAAAAACTGGCTATAATTATTCAAGTCAAGGAGATATATAAGGTACACGGTGATAATAAAAATAATTTATTGAAAGCAAAAATTTATTCATTTTTTACAAAATGTAAAAATATATACAATTATTAATCTTTTATTATATCTGATAATCCTCGACTGTAAATACCAAGTATTTTCTCATCTCAGTGTTAGAAGGCAGCTCTGGAAAAAAAACATCTATTTTTAAAGCACTGATAATGGGATGTTAAGATTTGTATACTTATTGAAAGGAATTTTCTCTGTTGTACAAGTCATCCCCATCACAACTTTCAGAGTGATAATCATGATCAGCCTGGATGGAAAAGACAATGGGACTAGTATTTCGCACTTGGAGAAAGAACACGAAAGTGCTTGTTCTCCCTTTTTATTTTAAAAAATATTTATAAGTTCATTCCTGTTCTATTGGGTTTCCATTAATTTGCCATTTATGTGTATGTGGTGCAGTCAATGTGGGGGGTGTTGGTTTATAAAAATATCACTTTACATCAGGGCATATGCTCATATGTGAATGGCTTTGTGAAGTCCCTGAATCACATGCTCTTCTATTGCATAGGCAATTGCAGATGACATTGACCTATCCCAAATACCCTGGCAGAAAGTAAAAAAGTTTATTTGTCATTTCTGAGCAGGACACTAATGTATCTTCTTAGGTTAGTTGATTCTGTGCCTCTATTATATTTGTCTCACTTATATCTGAAGAATAGTATGAATCTTACAAATGAAGGCAAATATATGTGTCCCAGGATAATGTTACAGGATTCAATCTGGTTCAGTCCCCAGGATCAGAGGTTTCATCTTCCAAGATTTTGGACTGGTGCTGGAGCTCATCCTCAGGGACCTTTTCTCTGAGGATGGGCTCCTGCGTGAGTCCAAAAGCTTGGAAGATAAAACTTCTGGTCCTGGGGACTGAATCAGATTGGATCCTGAAGTATGAATCTTGGTGATTGCCATTATTGTTGTTGTTGGTTGCATAGTCAGCCAGACATTTAAACTGGGTTTGGCATTTTTATCTACCTACTCAGTCCTTCCCAAGGACCTGGGATAAGGAGATGCTAAAGCTACCTTTTGCATTGCCTGATGGTGATTTTGTCAATGCTGATAAGTATTTAAGCAGTCTCCAGAGTGTACCTATTAAACGTGTCTTTACTGTTGCTGTTATCTTTACTTTCTATTATTGTTATTTATTATAAGTTCTGCTTACTTTTTATTTGCATCTATATATTTGAGGTTTATCTATTTCTGTATATATCTAAGAAAACTGATATATTCTGAGTTTTCTGACTGTAAAACCCAAATAAAGACAGTTAAGAATACTTTTATTTTGAAATTGTTATCTGTTTCTACTTCCTCTAAAGTTCTTCATCTCTTGTTTTTACAAGAGATCACAGTTTATTAGGTCAGCTATTTCAATCTCAAGAAGCAGATTGGATTATTTCAAGAAACTATAACTGGCTTCCCTATTTATCCCATGGGGAGGGCTCATTCTTGCTGGTAGTTCTACTTTCTTCAAAGAAAAACCTACTGTATTTCATACATCTGTTCTTCTCAGTATGACATAATGATTTATTCAATCTAGAAATCCCTTCCAGTTGTACATCCAAAAACACATTACCTTTTCCTCATCACTTGGTTTTGGTAGCAGTTTTGTTTCATGATAAGCCATGCAGAATTTTTTGGCTTGTTCCCATGTCAAGCGTTTTTCTGGTTCTATATAATAACAGCTGTTATTCCAGTACCACCATCCAAGATCTTTTGGACATTTAAGATGAATTACATCTGAAAAATAAACAGCTATGGTATATTTAAATAACTAAGCAATAAGACAAGATTTATAGAGTTTTGCTGCTGTTGTTTTATAACTGCTAGTACAATAAGTTATCCTCAACCATCCAGTAACACAATAAAATTGTGTACTCAATAACTTAAGAGTAACTTCATAACTGAAATGAGTTAACTTTTAAAAATGTTTTTGCTTAAATTAACTAATGTCACAATAAAATAAATGTTTAATTCCTTTATTTTGAACGTCAAGTAATCTATCTGGAAAGCTATAAAACCTCATACAGGGAAGACCTCAGGGGTATAATTACAATTGGGACTAACCTATATGATGAATTGCTTCATAGTGATAATCTATAGGTATCTTATATTTCATGTTTAAAATCAGATGGAAATAATTCTTGTTGAACAATTCCCCACATGTAATAGCACAGCATTTTGTTTTTTTAATGATAGAAATTAATGAGTTTTAAATTATTTCTGTTGAGTTGTTCTTGAGTGAATCAGTTTTTGAATCTGTAAGTAGTTTGCCATGAGATTGCTCTTTTATACCAATAGAAAAGAATTTTTATAGCTCAGGGTTGAACTGTGGGGCCCTTAGCACTCTCTGAGTTTGGTAATACCACCAAGATCAGAATGTACCAAGGATCCCATTGCTGTTTTGCTTCTGAATACTGCAAACAAGTTTCCTAAATGAAAATAGTTATTTTTCTCATAGTATCTTATTCCTTCTAAAAACTGGATATACAATTTTTACTATCCTTCAATTCTTCATGAATCCCAGTTTGAAAACCTTAAATTATTCTCAAAATCTTTACACATTTGATTTCATTTTAACCATCACCCATTTCAAAGCTTGTTGGAGAATAACATAGAATAATCAAGGAAACAAATGGATCATTGGACAAAAATCCAGTAAGTTATCCATCATTCCACAACTCATTGTCCACTAGCTTAGAGGTAGAACTGAGGTGGAAGGGATGCAGTTTTCTTAGTTTCATGAGGCATTTAAGTGAGAAGTCAATTCAGACTTCTCATTTAAAACACAAATGGCTGAAATTATAATACTTCAAACACATTATATGAAAAACTAATTCTTTGAAAAAGTCTACAACATTGAGAAAGGTGGAAAGAAAGGGAAAAAGGAGATTACTATGAACAAAGTGAATGAACTCCATTACAGATAGTGGGTTTACTGCTGGAAGACTTGATGGACCAGATTGGGGATACATCATTCTGAAGAAACTGTCCTTGCAGTTGCTAAAAGTAAATACTGACTTAACAGTAGTTCAAATCAGCAAATCAAACAAGCACCTCAAAGCCCATTGTTTCTTCTTGCACAAGAGTATAG
The DNA here is from genome assembly GCA_015471245.1 of Laticauda colubrina. Taxonomy (NCBI): domain Eukaryota; kingdom Metazoa; phylum Chordata; class Lepidosauria; order Squamata; family Elapidae; genus Laticauda; species Laticauda colubrina. Next base: position 88,575,157 of record BLBF01000003.1, on the reverse strand, counting down.
AGAAATAGGTCTATTGATTTATTCGTTTCAGCAAATTCAAAAGATTCAGTAAAATTCAGTAGGTTCTCCATCACTCAAGGACTCGTGCCTTCTTGTCCACTAGATTAGAGGTAGAATTGAGGTGGAAGGGATGCAGTTTTCTTAGCTTTGTGAGGCATTTTGTAGCCTTCAGTGGTTAATATATTATTGTATTTGGATCATTAAAGTCAACTTAAGAAAGCGGGACAGTAAATAACTTATTACTCTACTGGTTACTTAAATGAAATTCTCCACAGGGGCTGTATAAAGGGAAGAAAAGTAATTGCCATTAGACAGGAAGTTGTCAGGGTCTCACTTCAACTATAGATTCTTCCTCAGTCATAGTTTGGTGCAGATTTTAGTGTTCTGATAAACTGGAATATCATAATAATACTAAAATATTACACTGGATATTTGTCAGAAAATATCCCCCATTATACTTTATTGTTTAAAGCTATACTTTAAACTGGATGCCCAGAGACTCTCTATGAAAAGAATCTAATACAAATCTGAAGCAACAGTATGCAAAAATATGGGGTGGGGATGGAGACAGTGACTGTTCATAGGGAATAATACTGTCCCATTTCCAGGTCCTTGGAAAGGATTCAATAAACGGACAAAAAATCCAGTCTGAATAACTGACTGACTGTGTGACAAACAATAACAATTTAAAGTATAAGAAACTTTCAGACTCTTAAAGGGATAGAAGTGAAGGATGGTAGAAAGATTTTTCTTTTCTTTGAAACAGAGATATTTTTCAATAAGAGTATTTTTTTTTATCCTGCCTATGTATTTTTGTTTGTGTGTCCACATCAATGCAAGGTGGTGAGCGTCACCATCACGCATTGCTTATACTTTATTTTCCCCACAACAAACTGCGAGGTTGGGCTGAGAGACAGCAGTGGCTTGAAGTCATCTGTCTGTCTGTCTAACTGACTTATTATCTTTTAAGCTACTGGCATCCAACTTGAAAAATAAATCTGGATAATGTGCAGCAGTGGCAAAACAAAAAGTTTAATTAAATTCAAGCCAGAATGGTTTTCATGTATATTACTTATTATACAATAAGGCCAATACAAATATTAAGAGCATTGTTTCTAAAGCTTACATATGAATTGAGATCAAAGAAAGGGGAACTTAAAATATCAAATAAAGTATTTATATTGTTTTAAGAGATAATTTCTTATTTTCCTTTTTTGTTTTTCCTTGTTATTTTAATGTTTATAAACAATAGATAGTGGAGAGTTTGACACTAAAGAATATGTGTTTCTTTTTTCCTTTTTTGATGGCAGACTGATTTTAATGACTATGTTAAGAAAAGTGAAAGACTGAGAATTGAGGAAACATAGAAAAAGAATGCAATATCAAAGTGGAAACAAGAAATGCAGTATACTGGCATGTGGGGAACAAACCAAAAGAATCCAATATTTGAATAGTGTGAAAGCAACATAAAGGGAAATAAGGAGAAGATAGATGGTTTGTGAAGAAAAATGTTTTGTGTAGATTTACTGAGCTTGACACAGAAAAGCATAACCAAGAAAAGTAGTGATCAGGCATTTGGAAACCCAAGTGGAGTTCTGGAATATAAAGACAGAACTAAGTGTCAGAATACCAGTTGAAAGTCAGTTGTTTTGTTGAGATCACCATAAGGGAGTTTTCCAGAAAATAACTAAAGATCAAAAGCAAAGTCAAAGAAAAGAGTTTTCCTCTGTGAAATAAAAGTTCAGCTACATCAGAGTTGTATAGTTGAAGACACAGTTTTAGAAGCCTGAAACAACAGGGATAATTAACACCATCAAAATAAGCATAAGTATTGCAGTTGAACCTTTTTCACTTCTTTTACTGAATAAAAGCCAGTTTCATATAGGGGACAGGTACTAGATTATATTAAACACAAAAAGGTGTACAAAAAACAGCAGCAAGTTAAAATTAGTATAAACCAGAAACAAAGAATGCAGCAAAGAATACCAATGAAAGGGAATATTTGTAGCTCAAATATGTAGGATTCCCCCTTCTGATATATTTATAGAAGAGAGAAAAAATTAAATTGCATACCTTGTTGACAATTATTTTTTATGTGGTTTTCATTACACTGCTCATTTTCTGCACACTGTCCATTTAATGGATTGCAACTTTCACTTCCATTGCAGCTGCAAACCATGCCACATTCTGCACCATAATAACTCAGTGCACATGCTGCCAGAAAATTTAAAAAAAATAATTGTTCCAGAATAATAATTACAGTGTTATACTCTCTTCCCACAATTTTTATAACCGACATAGACACCAAAATACTCAAAGGGTGAAAGGAAAGATTCTTGAATTATCATAAATTTCCATTTTCAGGAAGTGTAGACTGGCCTGGATCTGACTTGTTTGTTGCTTCTTGAAAATCTAAGAGATTTTTTTTTAAAAAAACTATCTCTTCCTACATGACTTTTCTCCATGGCACAGCACTATAAGAGCTAGCTAATAGGCTCCACTCTGTGACTTTAAATAATTAAATTAGTTTGGCTTACCCTGGTGACTGCAACTGAAAAATTCCTGCCCTTGACTTTAATAAGTTGATGGTCCCATCTTTCAACTCCTGAGGGAGCCATAGAGTAAACAAACCTGTTGTTATTTCATTCCTTTCAATGAAAATCTTCCATTGTATGTCTGTTTACTCATTTGTAAGCCCATCCTCTCTAACAACAATTTATTTCCTTCTGGTTAGTTAATCTAGTACCAGGGTGAGCATTCCAGTGGTTGGAAGAATGAGGTAAAGACCTACACTCCAAATCTGATTTATGAATTGAAGTCTGGAGACTGTTCTTGTTCCTTGAGTGCATTGCAGCAAGGAAGCCCCCCGCCTCCCGCCCCAGTGTTGCGAATATACTAGGGAATATTTTATTAATAAATATTATTTAAAGTTTTCTAATGTCCTGATGCATCCCGTAGTATTCTCATAGTTCGGTATCTATCCCGCAATTTTAAATTAAGCTCTGACACACAAATTAGTAGCAATAGATACTGTGCTAATCAATGTTGAAACAAGAAGTGGGAGAGTATTGTCACAATGTGGTTCTAGAAAAAAGCAATTGTGAAAATTGATTTGTAATTATGTATTTCTGAATATCTTAAGTCTATTTCCATCTTCTCCACACCATTTGAGTTGGATGAGTCCCTAGTCTAAATTTGTGCTAATTGACTGATACATCGATTCTTCATGTATAAAACCCCTGTCACACTGCAGCAACGGATGAAAAGAGGAAGTAAAACGGAGAGAAACACTTGCCATCCGTTGGAAAACGCGATGTACTCACTGTCTCCGTTTTGCTTCCTCTCTAACCGTCCAGCATCCATTTATGGATGTTTCATCCGCTCCAAAAGTTTTAGGCTGCTTAAAACTTTTGCGCGGAAAATGTATCCAGTTTGTCCGTTCTGCATCCGCTACGCATCCGCTACGCATCTGTTACGCATCCGCTATATCCGCTAGGCATCCGCTGCGCATCCGCGCAACTCCATCCGCCCGGACGCAGGGAGGAAGCGGAACGGACGTGGAACAGATGCAGAACGGATGCAGAATGGATGCCTAACGGATGCAGAACGGAAACAAAGCGTTTAAAGCGGAAAACAGGTTCACAGAGGGGACCTATCTCGGATATCAAGGATGTCTAGAGGATGCATAGAGGATGCCTAGAGGATGCAAAGGGACACCTATACTGCCCATAAAAAGGGGGAGCAACTCTTCTGCATCGCACTTTCAGAACAGCAGCCAAGCTGTGCGGACCTCTGCAGCCTTCATCTGACTCTTGCTCTTCCACACCATCCAGTCATGTCCACCGTGGATTGCGACCAAATTCTTTCGGCAGCCACCATCCTTCTGCAACACTGCAAAACCATCTACAGTCTCTGTGAACAGTACTATGAGAAGAAAAGGAGGCACCCAAAAAAAGTCTGGCTCCGAAGATGGTTCGCCAGAAGAGCACAGTACGTACTTTACGACAAGCTGATGGTGGAGCTCAGGAGCGAAGACCCTCGGGCGTTCCAGAACTTCATGAAGATGCCTCCAGCCATGTTTGATGAAGTTGTGCAGCGCCTGACACCCAGATTGACCAAGACAAACACCAACTTCCCGCCCAGCCTGGAACCTGGGCTCAAGGTGGCACTCATTCTGCGCCACCTGGCCTCAGGGACCACCTACAGGAGCATGCAGTACGGCTGGAGGGTGCCACCCAGAACCATCAGCTTTGTGGTCAGAGAAGTGGTGCAGGCCATCATCGAAGAATACAAGGAGGAGCTCCTACAGTGCTCCTCCACTGAAGAAGGATGGAAGAAAGTTGCAGAGCAGTGGTATCAGAAGTGGAACTTCCCCCACACCGTTGGAGCCACCGATGGCAGGCACGTGGCCTGCAAAGCTCCAGCCAATTCAGGGTCCTCTTATCACAACTCCACGGGCTTCTTCAGCATCATCCTCTTTGCCATGGTCGATGCTGACTACAAGTTCATGTACATCGATGTTTCAGGCAGTGGCTCATCTTCAGATGCCCAGGTATACAACGACAGTCACCTCAAGGAGGGGCTGGAAAGCAACCTCATGGTGGGCTTCCCAGATCCAGATCCTCTGCCCAACGACACGCAAGATGTGCCCTACTTCATCGTGGGGGATGACACCTTCTCCCTCACAACCTACATCATGAAGCCCTACACCTCCAAATACCTCACCCGTGAAGAGAGGATCTTCAACTACAGGCTGTCCTGGGCAAGGCGGGTGGTGGAGAACGCCTTTGGCATCCTGGCCAACAGGTTTCAGGTACTTCTCACCACCATGCAGCATCGCCCAGAGACCATGAGGAGGATCGTGGAAGTTTGCTGCATCCTGCACAATCTCATGCGCACCCGCTACCCAGTCTTGCAGAACAGGCTCGTGGACCTCCAACAAGGCAATGGGGACATGGAGCCTGGGGAATGGAGGCAAGGGCAAAACCTGATAGATACTGAGGATGCGCAAGGCCCCAACAGAGCCTCACGTGAGTCGAAGAAGCAGCGCAACCTCCTGAAACACTGGTGCAACTCCCCAGCTGGAGTGGTGGAGTGGCAAGACAGGATGGTAGATGCTTAATGGATGCTTTCTTCAGACTATCTCATCACACGGATGAGATTGGGCCATGTATGTTTGGTTGGCCTACAATGAACAGGGTGTTTAATAAAGAGTTGTGTTTATGTTGACATGTGTGGATAATTATTACATTATTATTGATAATAAAGGGCCGTAGGTGTGGCACCTGGGAGGGTGGACCATACAGTCCCACTATGCTTGCACTGGAGGTTTATCTATCCCACAGCTATTACCCATCCCAAAGGTGTTCCTGCCCATCCCACAGGTATCTTAACCCATCCCAAAGGTATCCCTTCCCATCCCACAGGTATCTTAACCCATCCCAAAGGTATCCCTGTCTACCCCACTGTTATCTTAAACCATCCCAAAGGTATCCCTGCCCACCCCACTGCTATCTTAAACCATCCCAAAGGTATCCCTGCCCACCCCACTGCTATCTTAAACCATCCCACAAGCATGCAAAGGCTAAACCATTTCTAAAAGTTTCCACCAAGACTTTATTCAATAAAATAAATGAAGCAAGTGTGTGAAACAAAGATCAACTTTATTGAACAACAACCTTTAAAATAAACATGACCCAAGTTAAGTGTCCAAATAAAGTCCACAAATATCCAGGCAGCCAGTCTCTGGCACTCCTCTTGGTCACTCGGAGGTGTGTGCCCAGTCCAAGGTGTTAGGGTGCAGGTGCTGTGGAGGTGGGAGCTGCTGCAGTGCTGGTCTGAGGTGTTATTGGAGTGCCTAGCCCCGAGAGGACAATAGGGGACGGTGTGTTGAGGAAGGTGTCGGACAGCTGGCTCAGCCCCGCGATGCTGAGAGGTTCTTCCTCCATGCCATGGGGTGTCAGCCCCAGTACTGAGGACAGATGTACTGAGGCCGGGCTTGGCTGTGGGATGGAGGAAGGAGCAGTGGAGTGGGGCTGCCTGCTCTGCAGCGGGGTGAGGACTGTCATGGGTGGCATCATTGGCATGGCTGACATCACTGTCGTGGGTGGCATTGTCGTGGGTGGCATCACCGGCATCATTGGAAGCGGTGGCAACGTTGTCGGCCAATGACTCTGTGCCTGCAACTGTAGGGGCTGCTGTCTGTGCTGCTGGACTTCCGGGTAGCTGTAGCCCTGGTAGGTGAGGGGCTCTGGGAAGCCTTGGTATGGGAGGGACATCACCTGGGGTGGAGGAGCAGACCTGGACTGGGTGGGAGCAGGTGCCTCTGGGTGTGGAGGCTTGTGAAGCAGCTTGGTGATCCTCTCCTTCACCACCTGGTACTGAGGATCCGGCATCTCCTTGAGGGTCTGGTTCACATAATTGAGGAAGGGCTTGCGGTTGGAGGAGGAGGATTCGATGGGGACCAGCTGAGAGAGGAGACCTATGCTGGTGCGGATGGTGTCCCTGATCTCCACCAGGACCATGTGGCTCTGCCCCTCCTGCAGTCCGGCTCTCTGCCTTACTGTGGTGGCGGAGGTGTGGGTGGATGCGGCTTCGGCAGCGGTGGACTCGATGTCTCCTTTCTCCCACTGCACCAGGGAGTCCTCCTCGCTCTCCACCACGCTTTCAACACCCGCCCAGGGGTTCTCCGCCGTGGCACACCCCACAGATACCTGTGTGGAGACAGGGACTGACTCTCGGCCGCCAGAGGACTGGCTCCCAGCAGGCTGCCGGAGAGAGAGGGTAGACAGAGGGGCTCCTGGTGCTCCTCAGTGGTGGACCTCACCCTCCAGGAAGCTGCACTTGGCCATGACATAGCTCTCTCTGTCCGTCAGCTTAACCCTGGCCTGGCCAGATTTTTTGCGGTGCAGCTTCCCGTACCAAGTGTGCATGTGCTTCCACCAGCCGAGGAGCACATCCGATGTCTAGCCCAGACTCTCCGCCCTCTCTCTCCAAGCAGCCTGCTTCTGCTTGGTGTCCCTGTACAGCCGGTGTCCCTTCCGCCACAGATATTCGCTCTCTCTCAGCCAGTCCAGCACCTCATCCTCGTGCGCTTCCTCGATGTAGTACTGCCTCCTCTCCTGTTGTTGAATACGCCTCTTCCTCCCTTTAGCAGGACCAGATGGACCCTCATCAGAGGGGCTCCCAGGTGGTAGGGGCTGCTCCCCCACACCAGCAGCAGCAGCAGCAGGATCATCATCATCGGCATCATCACCAGCAGGATCAAAATCAGCCTCATCATCATCAGCATCTGCGTACTCACCAGCAGGATCATAATCAACAGCAGCAGCAGCAGCAGCAGCAAGACCAGGATCAGCAGCAGCAGAGTAAGCACCAGCAGCAGGGTCAGCAAGACCAGGAGCACAAGCAGAACGAGCAGGACCAGCAGGACCAGCAGGACCAGGAGCAGCTTCAGCAGAGTACGCAGCAGAAGCACCACTGCCAGGAGCAGCTACAGCAGAAGCTCCAGCAACAGAAGAGCGAGCCCAAGCAGCAGAAGCCCCAGGAGAAGCAGAGTCAGGGACATGGGGTGGGAGGGTGGCCCTGTCCCTCTTGCCAGGGATGGCGGCAGGTTGCTGAGCCTTTTGCTTCTTCCCCATGGTTGTGGGGTTGCTGGCTGGCAGGGAGGCTGGCAGGAAGGCTGGCAGGCACCAAGGCTGGCAGGAAGGCTGGTACCAAGGCTGGCACCAAGGCTGGCAGGAAGCCTGTTAGGAAGCCTGGCAGGAAGGCTGACAGGAAAGCAGGCACCAAGGCTGGCAGACAGACTGGCTGGCAGGGAGGCTGGAAGGCAGGCTGGCAGCAAGGCTGGCAGGGAGGCTGGGAGGCAGAATTGGAGGCAGGCTGGCAGCAATGCTTGCAGGCAGACATGCAGGAAAGGAACTAGAAGTGTCCAGCAGCAGGTCTTTCCTCGGAATGCTGGCCACATGAGAGCTGCTTCCCTTTATATCTGGGGGGCTTGCGCAATGCATCCTCCCCCCCGCATGTGCAATTAACATGCGACATCCGTTCCGCTGTGCATCCGCTAGGCTTCCGCTGTGCATCCGCTTCATCCGCTGTGCATCCGTTCTGCATCCGTTTTTTCCGTTCCGCGTCCGCTTCGCTGAGGCCCCCCGGAAGCCCTGCGGACGCGCCATCCGCTGGGCTTCCGTTCCGCATCCGCTTTGCATCCGCCCTGCGTCCTCCCCACATCCGTTTCATCCGCTCCAATTATGCAAATTTTCACCCCTTTTCAGTGCGGATACAACGGATGTAAGATTTTTCTCTTCCGTTGTGTCCTTTTTGCATCCGTTGGGCAGTGTGACACAGCCATTAGCAGGAAGTCAAGCAGATAATTTTTGACCTCCTTTCTCTGCTAATACTAGCACATCTATCAGCCTTTCACTATCCCCCAAAACTTCTAATACATACTTGTGGGAATGCTCATGCTGGCACTCTTTCTCATCAATGGTATTGACTCAGAAATTCAAAAATATCCTCTGTCCAGAGTATTTATGTATATGTTCAGCACTGAAATTGAATCAGTTGCACATGCACTTTTCAAATGTCCTATTACCCTTGAAGAACAAAGTTAATCTCTCATCTAATCACAAATTACTTGAACCCATCCCAGCAGGCAAATATGTGTTTCCTATTAAATGACCAAGATTTTAAAATCTCTAGACAAATGGGCATTTTTTTTGCCACAGCAATGACTTGGGCTTACTGTATGTTTTATAAATTATGATTCATGCTGTGATAGTATATTAATGCTCAAAATAAAATCCTAAGCAAACATCCAATGTGGCACATACCACTTTTCAAATATGCTGTAAAGAAAGTTGCATCGTTCCCAATGATAAGCACCAATCGTTTTGCAAGTAATGTTATATAAATAGTTCTTATTCTCTGAATTCCAGTACAGTGTTTTCCTTCAGCTCTACAATGTTGAAAGGCTTCATTTAAAGATGTATGGTTGGTTGATTTACTGTCTTTGGTAAAGTCAACAAGAAAATAGCCATCAAATTTACGGAAGTCCTTTGTTTCTACAATATGAACAAAATTGATTTGGAAAATTAACCATGTTGTCTCTAGCAAATTTTAGTTAAGTAAGTGATTCCTTAAGTATTTTAATCTTGGATTGCTTTTATCACACATTTCAGGAATATATGCAATTACTCTAAGGCAAGATGATTTTAGGGATAAGATTAAAACAATCATGGAAAATTAGATGTTAGATTATATCTGGAGAGGCATATGGTTTTGATTAAAACCTATGATCAAACTCATGATTTTAATAACAATAATAGAAACAGAAATTCAAACATTGCAACTTCTTCTGGCACAAAAACTGCAATAGTGACTATTTCATTTTCAAAATATCTGTATGCCAAATTGCAAAAGGAAGATGAAATTCATAAATATGTTGGCACTAATTAATTTTTAAAATAAAAGGGGCTCAAAGCTGAATACTAGATACAAAGATATAATCTTGAGTCCACTTATAGTGAGATGAAAGGGAAAGGTGTTCTCTGCTTCTATTTAAATTAAGAATGAAATTGGATTCTAGATTAGGAGAATAATGAGGAAATATGGTTTCTTCAACACCACGATGAAAGAAAATAGAAAAAAGCAAAAACAAATCACAACCAATATTAATGTAAAAACTTCAGTTACAAAGTATGATACATAATAAGCATTTTGTGACAAATAGCAGGAAAGGAATTTGCAATGGGTGAAAACGTGGCATCAGCCTATATATGTAATCCTCCCTTAGCAACTGGGAGAGATCAAGACTCAATTGTTAAGTACTGCAGTCACTACATGAAAAATCACACAAATATGATAGGTTTACAACCTCACTTTCCTTCCAGTTTGTTAAGTTAAACATCATGTGACCATGATTTATGATTTTACTTCTACCTCGTCTGTTATTTCTGCTTGTTGCAAACCAGTTGTCAAAGACACAAATGACAATCCCATGATTGTGGGACACTGCAACATACATAAATGCACAGACAAAGCATTGAATGGTGATCATGTGACCCCAGGATGCTGCAACAGTCAAAAAGGATTGATTGCAAAACTATTTATTATGCTACCATAATTTTGAACAACTGTGAAACGAGGCAGTCAGTCAGCAAAGAGTACCTTAATTTGAATACACCAGGAAGATCAGACATTTACAGTATCAGTAGGGCTGATTTAGGGCTCAAGCTGTTTTTATTTTGATTGACATAGGATGAACACATGAAAAAGACAACTACTTGGTAGGGTTCCAAGGTACTGGGGTGGGGTGGGGTAACAAAATCCCAACATAGACCCATAAACATTTGTATGAGTGGAAAAGATAGAAAATGTATTTAGCACAAACTGAGCATAACAACTTAAAGAAAAAAATTCTTTAAATATATTTTTTAGTCTGATAGTCATTTTAATAATATTGTAACTATGATTTATGATCCATGACCTATCACGCATTTGTATGTATACTGAGAGCTTCTGCATTGGAGATAATCACTTTACCTTCTTCTCTTCTTTTGCAAATCCATAAATTGTTCCAGATACATCCAGTTCCTTTCAGTGAACCTTTAGGAACAGTGAGATATACACAGCACTTCCAAAAGATTGACCATGATTTCTTATATAACCTTGATTTCAAAGCAATTGAAAATAAAATAAAATAAAATCGCTCAGAAAAACCTCAAGCTTGTGATGCAACAAGGAAAATTGCAGTCTTCTAAATTTTCAGTCGTGAAAATATTATATATACAAGTATATATAAAAAGTATAATAAAAGGATAATATATATACACAGAGCTAGAGGGGAGAAAATGTTCTCAATAAACCAAGGAGCAAAAGAGTTCACTGAAATTTAAATTAAATTATTTAGAAAAACTATTTGGTTAAGGCCTATTATGACATAAAAGTATTTAACTTACCATTCTATATCTAAATCTGAAGCATTAGTGTATGACCATCGCACATGGGTACAAAATTTAATCCCATTAAGACCAATCCAGTAAGTTCCACTGGGCAACACAGATAAAAGGAATTTCTTACAAGAGATAGAAATTGGAGAATATTTATTTTTTTGAAACACTGAATATTAGTTCTAAAAAAATCTCAAAATGTGATCAAGAGTGTTATTTCCCATTGAAATAATTTCCTAGAAAACCAAGTGTTACAAAACAAAAGCCATCAATTTACTTTTTCAGCTGTACTGGTTATCCAGAGAAGGTCTGTATTGCTATACTGTCTGCACATATATCTTGCCTGTCGCCATTTTTTATTTTCTCCTTTATGGATGTAGTAACAGCTGCCACGCCAATATATCCAATTATCCTCAACAGGACATCTTCCACCAATCAAGGTTCCTAAAATATAAATACACAAATAAAATCAGACTTAGTTTAACATATACAGTATATGATCTCTATAAAAACTTTGTTTGAGTGTGTAGTTGAAACCTAAAGCAGGACAATTGTCCACCTTTCTTCAGAAACATCCTTCAGTTCACTATGCCCTTACTCAAAATGACCTTATTCCAAGTGAGCCTTCCAATCCAATCCTAGCAAAATTATGAATGGCTTCCATTCTTGAATACAGAAATTTAAACAATCAGTCCAACAACAAAAACAAACAAAAACAAACAGGATATTTTTTTAGATATAGATAAATATATAAATAAATAGATCTAAATAGGATCTATCTCTTCATATGTGTTCCCAACATAGCTTAGAATAGGCAGGTTTTAATGGCTTTATAAAACATCAACCATTTTCAAATTTATGCTTTTAATTTTGCTCAGTATGTTTAGCCACTTTCTCTAGATGGTAACATCAATTCAAATGAAAAAAGTATTAAAACTGCAGGTAGGAAATTCCTACATCATAGTTCTAATGATATTCCAAATATTATGATCATATTCTGAAAGGATGTGAAAGGAGAAAAGCTAGTTCTTAAATCACCTGTTTGGCAAGTGAATGAAGAATCATTTTTGCTGCAAAACACACTATCACTACACAACCCGGTATGTGGGTTACATGGTACATCATCATCACACTTGGGACACACACGCTCACATGTCTCCCCATATCTTCCAGCAGAACAAACTATTAAAAAAATAAAATGTTACATCAGAGTAAAGAAATTGCTTCTGTAATTCACACAATAATAAATATTTTCAGTGTAAGAAAATAATGTATTATCTGTGTGTGAGAGAAGGGTAGATTTTAGGTCATATCAAATACATTTTTCAAGGAATCTGCTTGATAAAATTATTGTACAATAATATTTATGAAATCTATTTGAATCATTGATGCATACATTTTTTTTGTTACTTACTGCCCTTCTTTCTCTTCCATATGAAACCTGCAACAGTAAACTTCTTTGGGATGGGACACATCCTGTAATATTACACACACACACACACACACACACACACACTCATGGTACGTGCACTCACATATTTTTCATTTACATATACACATCCATTTAAGAGCACTCACACAATAACATGCAGAAAGGAAAAGCTTCAACATCTCCCCTATCCTCATTACTGAGAACTGCCCTTTGTCCAGACCATCCTCTTTCACTCTGCCTCTTTTAGCCCCACTTCTGATATCGCTGAAGTTACTAAAATATTGTTGGTAGAATAGCAGGCTGCTTACATCCCAAAAGCATTCAATATTTATTCTGGCAATTCTCTGAGAGAGGCAGAAAATATAAGAAACCATTATTATAATAATTAGAATGTTCTATGTTATTTTGGGAAAGTCAGTCCTAGACTGACAGGCAACCTTGGTACAAGAGACTTGGTACAAGAGATTTAGAAAAAGCACACGGTAATCTCTTGCCTATATTAATCTCTGCAGACAAAAACAAATAGTAAAGAACCATATACATATTTTCACTGCATACTTGATTTGATCGAGGTTCTGACTGTTTTGTTTTTAGTATTATATAGGTCTATACTATTGTGCAGGATGAAATATTTTCCAGAATGTGTCACTCCAGTACACATTTGCCAGGCTAAACAGGCTTGTTTAGCTTCAGTCAAGGTGGAATACTTAGGCATTACTCCATCAGGAAAATAAAATGTTCTTCCATCATGTTCCGTAAAGAGATCAACAACTGTTGAAAATGAAAGCAACCATTAAATAAAATAATTTTTATAAAATATGAAAATAAATTAACATGCAGCTGGTTAATATGCATGATTTAAGAAATGAAAGCGTGCTCCTAAAGTTTGCACTGGTTACTGATACTCATTAAATTATCATACAGTTTTTTACAATGACCTAGTCTGATGATGATGATAATGCTGATAGCTAATTATATCAGATATTCAGCAATTATATGGACCATCTCCCTCCATATTTTCCAATCTGTACTGCTTCTTTGTTTTACCCTCTAGCAGATAGTGCTTTGATGGTGGCTAACTACTTTGGTTTCTGGAGTCCTTGTTTTCTTTTACCACAGACCGTTCCAAGCACAACTGCCTTTTCCAGTGAGCGTGATTGGATTACATGATCAAAATAAGCATGGCAGAATGTTTTGATTTTTGCCTTCCAGCTATATGTCTGATTTTATATCCTCCAGCAATTGCCTGTTTGTCACCTTTGCTGGACAAGGAAGGTACAGGAGCCTTCACCATCAGTTTAAGGAGTAGAGGAAGGGAAAGATCAGAAGTTCTACTTTTTTCTAAGATAAAGTTCCTTGTGAGAAGAATGTGGTTTGTATTAAAAGATAAACGGAACTAGAACATTAACAGCCTTTTTAATACTTTTGATTCTGTTAGAATTCTGAGCCCTATTTCCACATAAAGGTGTTTTTTTTAATTCAGTAATAAATTTCAAGGTAGGCAAAAATCCAGCTATATCAGTGGTGACGGAGAAACCTCCAGCATGCTTTACATCTCCAACTGACTTCCATACACCTTTTTGATTCATAAGAACTCATCAATACTGTAGAAGAGGTAAGGAACAACTCCTCTAAAAGCACAATTCAAATCAGAAAAGTGACCCTGTAGAGGAGGACCTAGTCGCAGGAATTCCTTGTTGTTTAGTCAGAACAGAAGAAGCTTCTTGAGTGGGAAATAAAATGTTTTCAAGGAAAAAAACCAAGGAAGTCCATTTGCCTTTTGAAAAACACCTTTTGGACAACTATGACCTAGGTGATTGAAAATCTCCATAGATTTTCTACTTCAGCTGACCTAAAAATGCTCTCAGGGAGCTTCAAGACAACTCTGGGTAGTCATTCTACCCTAGCATCCCAGCTCATAGCAATAAAACTTTAAAATGCACATTTTTCATTATCAAAGAAAAGTTAAAAGGATGTGTGTGAAAAACTTGTGTTCAGGATAAAAAGGAAATTATTACAGAGAAAGAAATAGATGAGCAAATATAGTGAGCAATGTTTGAAGAATGATAGGAATGAAACTGGCAGCATACTGCCACTCAGCAGAGACAACATTTCAACCATTATTTATATTCATCTTCTTAAAGCCCGTCACACTGCACCAATGGATGGAAAGAGGATGTAAAATGGAGAAAAACACTTGCCATCCGTTGGTTAACGCGATGCTTCCGTTCTGTACTCACTGCCTCCGTTTTGCTTCCTCTCTATCCATCCAGCATCCGTCTATTGACATTTCATCCGCTCAAAAAGTTTTGAGCTGCTCAAAACTTTTGAGCGGAAAATGTATCCAATGCATCCATTTTGCATCTGCTAGGCATACGGGGGACATCCGTTCTGCATCCATTACACATCTGCTATATCCGCTAGGCATCTGCTGCGCATCCATGCAACTCAAATCCGTTCCAGCGGTAAACAGATGCAGGGAGGAAGCGGAACGGACGCGCAGTGTTAGTAGCACGGAAGGAGAAAGGATGAAAGCAGATGCAGCTACGCATCCACGTCATTCGCTACGCATCCGCTCTGTATCCATTCTGCATCCTCTACGCATCCGCTCTGCATCCGCTCTGCATCCTCTACGCATCCTCTACACATCCACTCTGCATCCACTCTGCATCCGCTCTGCATCCGCTTCCATCCGCTTCCATCCGCTAGGCTTCCGTTCCACATCCGCTTTCCATCCGCTCTGAGTCCTCCCCCCATCCGTTCCTTTCCGTGTTATCCGCCCTGCTTATGCAAATTTTTGCCCCTTTTGAGAGGGATAACAACGGATGGAACATTTTTCTCATCTGCTGTGTCCTTTTTACAAACGTTTTGCATCCATTGGGCAGTGTGACAGGGCCTTAAAGTAAGTGGAAGAGGCAAGCACTCTGAGGATATTCTTATCTACATGGGAAAATATACTCCTATTGTATCTGTATAGGCAATAAAGGTTTTATTCCAGCAAGATTTTTCCTAATTTGGCTCAAGGACAAGTTTTAATTGCAGCTTTTAAATGATTTTTATGTTTCTGTTTTATTATATGCAATTGTGAGCTCCGATTCCTATATTTTGATGAAAATTAGTTTGACTGAAATAAATAAAATAATAAATAACAAAATATTGTATACCTATTTACTAACGAGTAACTGAAACACATTAGCATTCAATTTAGAGTAAGCACGCATATGATTCAGCTTTGTATACTGAATGGTGATATTGATTGTTCATTGATAATTTTCACCAGATAAGCGACCTATACTTTGAGTCCCTATCAAAAGCCATACATACAAGACATGATTCTATACCACTTTAATTATCATGAAGAACAATAATTTGCAATCATTATGAAGCTGTCAATATGCTTTTTGAAAAACAAATTATGATAAATTATTTCATTCACCTTCTTCTCTTTTGCAGATCCATTTTCTGGGACGGGAACAATCTGCCACAGAAAGATAATCTTTGAAAGCAACTCCACAGTCATAATTAGAGGATATGTGTCTTCTATTTCGCCTAATCACCCTGTCAATAATTATAAAGAAAAAGTATTGTCAAATGTTATTCTTAAGCCCTATCACAGTTTAATAAGATAAAATAAATTTGGTAATGATCTTCAAATAGTTATCTAAGATTAATGAAAGATCAGTCTGGCTCAATGAATAGGGGCATCCCACATAGAAAACTTAAAAGTTCTGAAGCTATATCAAAAAAGACAGCTATTCTGAAATCGTTGTTTATAAAAGTTTCTAGCCTAGTTCTATTTTTCACATATCAAGTGTAATTACTACATGAACATTTTTTATTGTAATACAATTCTATCTTCTTTTCTAAGTTGCCCAATCAGATTAATTTAATGTTAATAGAACAGCTATTACTAACCCTGAAACAAATCAAGTTATTTAAACCAACATTTGAAATTGATTTAATATTCTTGGTTGTTACACAGTTGATAACTAATTTCTCAGTTTGGCCAGATTGAGAAACTACCGGTAGTTAAAAATATGGTGGTTTGATTTCTCATTTTTCAGGAAAAAGGGAAAGGACTTGTTCATTATTAAAATGCAGTTTCGAAGCAAGGATATTTTGGCTATCCAAATTGACAAACCAATTAAATTTCTGAAAATAAGTACAAGTTTTACTTATTATACCACTTTATTTTAATCATTTTAGATTTTTAGTAAAATAAAAAGCAATTCACAATGATTACATTGTATACCGCTGTTAAAAGAGATGAGCAGAACAAGTTGAAAGATCTCTAAGTTTTTAATATCTATCTATCTATCTATCTATCTATCTATCTATCTATCTATCATCTATCATCTA
>BLBF01000003.1:88517476-88537628 GCA_015471245.1 Laticauda colubrina | reverse complement strand
ACATATATATATATATATACACATACATACATACATACATACATACATACATATATAAGAAATACAATTGAATAAGAAGAAAATGAGATAACCAAAAAAGAAAATTAAGAGAAGTAAAGGGAGAAATAGTAAGAAGTTTGAAAAAGAGTAATAAGATATGAAGTTGAATACATAAGATGAATATGCATATGAAATTGTGCCTGTATGGAAATGTGATAACCTGGAACAATGCTGTACTCAAATAAGATGTTTTATTAGTTTTGTTAAAACTCAATATAACTTTATTTTTTTTAAAAAAAATCCATTTGTATATTATATCCAAAATTAGTAGCCCATTTTGCCATGCAATCTTTAATTTGAACTTCTTCAGTTTCAAATCTTAACAGAAGTGTATTCATTTTTACTACCAGGGGTTCAATATTTGCATGTAGTTCAAACATTCAATTTCATAGTTCAGTTTCAAACTCCATTTTGTGCTTTTTTTCAGTTCCAATTATCTTTTTATCCATATTAAATCTTTCTTTTAACAGAGAATACAAAAACCACTGAAAACTATTTTGTTCTTCATCTGTTGGTATTTTTCAGCAACAATTATGGGAATGGAATTCTGCATCATGGGGGCCACTTGTACTAACTTATGCCTACTTATATAGAGATTGACTCTGTTCCCTCATAGTTTACCATGGAAAGAACTGTAGTCTTAGCAAATGGTAAGTGCTTTTCCTAAAGGCTAGGTCCCACTGGCCGATGGACGCAAACGTATGAGAAAAGGACACAGCGGACAAGCAAAATTTTGGGGGTGGCTCCATCTGTTGTTATCCGCTCCAAAAAGTGGTAAAAATTTGCATAAACATAATGGAAAAGAATGGAAAAGAACGTATGGGGGTAGTTTGTAGCGGGGATGTTAAACGGATGTTGATAGGAAGCGTAGCGGATGACAGCGGATGGAAGCAGATGACACATCCGAAGGGGTTCTGGGGGAGAATTGTGAAGCGGACGCATAGCAGAAGGGGCGGATGCATAGCGGATGACGCGGATGCATCACGGACGCCTAGAGGAAACAAAGCGGATGCTGAGCGGATGTATATCGGATGCAAAGCGTTCACTGCGCATGCGGGGAGTATGAATTGCGTCAGCTCCGCAGATATAAAAGGATGCAGCTCGCACGCAGTCAGCATTCAGAGGAAAGATGTGCTGCAACATACATCTTGAAAGAACACCATGGTTTGTCAGTCAGGGAAGAAGAGGAAGCCGGTGCCAACTCGTGCCAGCCCTGGCAAGAAAGACAGAACCAGCATCCCACCCCCTGGCATTGACTCTGAAGCTGCTGGTGCTGCTGGTGCTGCTGCTACTGCTGCTGCTGCTGCTACTGCTGGTGCTGGTGCTGGTGTTGGTGCTGCTGGTGCTACTGCTACTGCTACTGCTGCTGCTACTGCTACTACGACTGCTGCTGTGGTGGACCAGCCCCAAGGCCCTCAAAGCCCTGCTGCTGAAGGCCCTGCTGCTCAAGCCCCTGAAGGCCCTGCTGAAGCCCCTGCCAGAGGGAGGAAGAGGCAAGGGAAGGAGAAGGGAGAGAGGAAACAGTATACCATTTCCGAGGAGCATGAGGAGGAGGTGCTGGAATGGCTGAAGGAGAACGAGTACCTGTGGAGAAAGGGACACAAACTCTATTGCGACACCAAGAAGAAACAGGCAGCTTGGAGAGACCAGGCAGAGAGCCTGGGGTACACTGCAGAAGGACTCCTGGGATGGAGGAAGCACATGCACACCTGGTATGGCAAGGTACACCTCAAAAAATCCAGGCAGGCCACTGTCAAGCTCACTGACCAGGAGATGTATGTCCAGGCCAAGTGCAGTTCCCTGGAGGGTGTGGTCCGCCACCGAGGAGCAGTACCTCTGACACCCCTCTCCTTCAGACAGCCAGTCCTCTTCCAGCCAGGAGCCAGCTGCCCTGTCCAGGCAGGTGTCTTCAGAGGGCCCCACGGCAGAGACCCCCCCGACAGCTGCACACCCCATGCCGGAGGACTTGGAGAATCCCCTGCCACAAATGGAGGAAGAAGTGGCAGCCACCAAAGACCAACATACCCCCACCCCCACCCCCAGCTCCACAGGATGCAGGCAGAGAGGCAGATTGCAGGTCCAGAGCCACACTGTCCTGTTGGAGATCAGGGACACAATGAAGACCAGCACAGAACTTCTCTCTCAGCTGGTCCACTTGGATAGAGGATCCTTGAGCCGCCACACCTTCAACATCTATGTGTGCCACACCCTGAGGAATCTGCCCGAGGCCTAGTACCAGGTGATGAAGGAGAAGATAACAGCACTTCTGCACAACCCTCAAGGCCCAGCTGAACCTGCTCCGACCCAATCCAGATCTGCTCCTCCACCCCAGGCGATGTCACAGCCCTTCCACGGCTTTCAACAACCTCTCACCGCCCAAGGCTACGACTACCAGGACTTCCGACAGCACAACCAAACCTTCCCAGTCCAGGTCCAGGTTCATCGCACGCCACAGACTCCAGTCCTCGCCAAGCTGCAGACCAGACAGCCCCACTACACTCCTCCTTCCTCCACCCCACAGCCAAGCCCGTCAACAGACAATCTATCATCAGTCTTGATGAAGGTACTTCATCCCAGGTACTTGATGAAGGGCCTCTCAACCTCAGGGGACTGAGCCAGCTCTCTGAGAGCTTCCTGAACACACCATCCCCTGTTGTACTCTCGGGGCCAAGCACCCCAATGGCGCCTCACACCAGCACTCAAGCCACAGTCACCTCAAAAGTCCCTGCCCGCTTAACAGCTGAGACAATGGACATGACTCAGAATGACTGAGAATAGTGCCAGAGACTGAGTTGTTTACTTGTTCACTTTATCTTTGCTTAAGACACTTTACTTGGGTCATTTTGCTTTTTTAATAACGTCATACAGTTTATTTAAGACAGTTAATAAAGGTTATCTTTGCTTAACACACTTAATTCAGTTTACTTGGTTCATTTTGCTTATTTAATAAAGTCATAAAGTTTATCTAAGAAAGTTAATAAAGGTTATGTTTGCTTAAGACACTTGGTTCATTTTTTTTACTTAATAAAGTGTTGGTGAAAACTTTTAACAAATGGTTAAGCCTTTGCATGTTGTGGGATAGATAAGGAGAGTTTTGGGATAGATAAGGAGAGTTTTGGGATAGATAAGGATAGTTGTGGGATAGATAAGGATAGTTGTGGGATAGATAAACCTCCAGTACAAGCATAGTGGGACTGTATGGTCCCCCATCCCAGCTGCTACACATATGGACCTTTATTATCAATAACAATTTATTAATTGATCAACACATTTCAAAATAAACACAGCTCTTTATTAATGCCCTATTCATTGTAGGACCACTCAACATACATGGCACAATCTCATCAGTGTTATGCGACAGGCTCAAGGAAGCATCCATTAATCATCTATTATCCTGTCTTGCCACTACACTGCTGCAGCTGGGGAGTTGCACCAGTGTCTCAGGATGTTGCGCTGCTTCTTCCCTTCACGTGAAGCTCTGTTGGGGCCTTGTACATCCACAGTGTCTATCAGGTTACATCCTTGCCGATATTCACCAGGTTCCATGTCCCCATTCCCTTGTTGATGGTTCACAAGCCTGTTCTGCAACACTGGGTAGCGGGTGCGCATGAGATTGTGCAGGATGCAGCAAGCTTCCACGATGGTCCTCACAGTTTGTACCTCATGCTGCATGGTTGTGAGAAGTACCTGGAACCTGTTGGCCAGGATGCCAAAGGCGTTCTCCACCACCCGTCTTGCCCTGGACAGCCTGTAGTTGAAGATCCTCTCTTCACGGGTGAGGTATCTTGAAGTGTACGGCTTCATGAGGTAGGTTCTGAGGGAGAAGGCATCATCACCAACGATGAAGTAGGGCACATCTTATGTGTCATTGGGTACGGGGTCTGGATCTGGAAAACCCATGATGAGGTTGCGTTCCATGAACTTGAAGTCAGCATCAACCATGGCAAAGAGGATGATACTGAAGAAGCCCTTGTAGTTGAAATAAGTGGACCCTGAGTTGGCTGCAGCTTTGCAAGCCATGTGCTTCCCATCTATGGCTCCAACGGTGTAGGGAAAGTTCCATCTCTGATACCACTGTTCTGCAAGTTTCCTCCAGCCTTGTTCAGTGGTGGGGCACTTGAGGAGCTCCTCCACGTATTCTTCGATGATGGCCTGCACCACTTCTCTGACCACTTTGCTGATGGTGTTGTGTGGCACCCTCCAGGCATACTGCATGTTTCTGTATGTGGTTCCAGAGGCCAGGTGGCCCAGAGTCAGTGCCACCTTCAGTCCAGGGTCCAAGTTGGCCCGGAAGTTGGTGCTCGGCTTGGTCAACCTGGGTCTCAGACGCTCTACAACTTCGTCAAACATGGCTAGTGGCATCCTCATGAAGTGATGGAATGCACAAGGGTCTTCATTCCTCAGCTCCACCATCAACTGGTCATACAGTCCAAACTCCATTCTTATCACGATCCATCCTCGGACCCACACAGCTCTTGGATGTCTCCTTCTTCTCCTTGTGTATAAAAGGTGAAACAGTCTGAACAGGGTATGGTTCTGGTGATGAATGATCGCAGCTACCATACGGACTGTGTCATGATCCATGGTGGAGAACAATGGATGATGTGGAAGACCAAGACCAAGGGTGAAGAGGTCTGTACACCACGGCTGCTGGACTCATACTGAGATCCAAATGATTTCCTCCCCCTTTTTATAGGAAATATTGGTAGTCCGCTAGATGTCCTTCTACATACTCTAGACATACTGCAGACATCCTAAATATCCGAGATACATCCCAGATACAAACGTTTTGTCCGTTTTAATCCTTTATATACGAGATGCATACGCTACATCCTTTCTACTTCCGTGCTACTAACACTGTGTGGACGTTCCATGTACCTTTGGTTTCCTCCCTCTTTCCGTTTTCAGCTGCAACGGATGTGAGTTGAGGGGATGGCCAGAGGATGCCGAGAGGATACAGCGGACGTTTAATGGATGATAACGGATATAGAACGTTTGTTGCCCGTATATGTCACGGATGTACATCATACGTGGTGAAAAGTTCATCCGTTCACAAAGTTTTGTGCAGCTCAAAACTTCTTGCATGGATGAAATCTCAGTGGACGGATGCTCGAGGGTTAGAGTGTATGAAACATGTATGTAGTGAGTACACAACAGATGCATAGCATTTTCCAATGGATGGCAAGATTTTTTAAACGTTTTACATCCTCTTTGCATCCGTTGGTGCAGTGGGACAGGGGCTTTAATGTTTCAAATGTATTGTAAGATAACAAAAAGAAATATAAATCCTAATAAGGTATTTTCCAACAGATAGGAAAGCCATCAACTGTCTGAGAAATAACTAAAAACTCACTTTGATGTAGGAGTATTAATATATTCACTTTAGAATATTAATTTTAATAAAAATTTAAAAGGTGAAATAAAATATAAGAAATTTTAATCAAACATCTACTTGTTTATCAAAATAAAGAAACCATGTAATCATTGTATTTTTTATTATAGTCATGCAACTAAAATATTTAGTTACATAAATTTCATTCTCAGACAATATGCAACCAACAAATTAGAAACATAATATTTATGTCTTTCTAAGGAAGCTACAAGCCATTAACTGTAATTATTGTGGCATAGTGGTTAAGGTGCTGAACTCGGATCAAGAACACATTTAAATCCATTCTCAGTCAGACAAGGGGCAAATTTGGGCCAACCACTCTCTTGGAGCTCAAACACAGTTCAATTTTAGAAACTATACAATCACTCAGATTATGATAATATGCATACAGTAGATCACTTGCTTTAAATAACTCACCAGACTTCAAGTATAATATATCCTTTACATTAAGACTTTTAAATATCTCTTTTCCATCAACCATATGGTAGCGCTTCTGTGAGAAGACTACACCAGTACAAATAGCTCTTTCAAAAATGCATTCTTCCTCAGCAGATTGCAAATTAGAGAAATTCCTAGGTAGTACATTTTCCCTTTGTGGTATTATGTGGCCTTTGTATTTGTCAAATATATTCACATCTGCACAGAAAAGAATTATAGACCATTATTATTAACATTCTTAAATTAATTAAATTTGGATGCCCTGAAATTCTGGGCAGTTCACAAGTTTAAAACATTAAAAACAACAGGAAAAATGAAATAAGTAAAAAATAAAATAATAAAAGAAGGCAAGATGACAAAAAGCAAAAAAGAATGATAAAGAAACAAATCCATACAAACCCCCTTACCAAAGACAGGTCTTTCAAAACATCAGCTGGGTGGGAACTATTTGGATTTCAGCTGGAACCTTATTCCAAAAAGCAGGTGCTCCTACAAAGATGGGGTGTCTCTAGGATCCCAATAGATGACATTGTTTAATCAAAGAATCCCAGAATGTGCCAATCCTGTCAGATTAAACCAGTCAGGGACATAGGCAGAGGTGGTATTCAGCAGGTTCTGGCCATTTCTGGAGAACCGGTAGCGAAAATTGGACTAACTGGAGATTTTACACTATCCTTCTCCTGCTACACCTACCAAGCCACACCCACAGAACCAGTAATAAAAAAAATTAAATCCCACTTCCGGACATAGGCCATTCTGTTAGGAATCTGTCCACCAATTAGTTGGGTTGGCAATATATAAACCAACAATGTATATTCGTAGCTTTAAGACAAAGTTACTGTATTGATTTGTACTTTGTTCCGATTGGTTGATTGTATTGTGAATTGCCATAAGAGGGAGCTAGAGATCATGGCTTGCTCTCTCTGACATTCTGTATCTCTGACATTCTGTATCTCTGACATTCTGTATCTCTGACATTCTGTTTATGCTGTGCTTATACTTTGATAACTTTGTTTACTGTAAATGACAAAGGCAACCAGTAAGAAGACTTTGTAATTGGATATTCTTTGGACTGTTAAATGTATATGACCTGGACTGTTTACTGGACTGTGCTATTTCTTAAAGTAAACTTTAATTCAATTTAGTGTAGTTGTGTGTGGCTGAATAATTATTCATACCTACTCTCATAAACATTTCCATGTGCATATCCTTGTTATTCAAGGGTTATTCTGCACATATTATAACACACCCGTCAAGTAACCAGGTTCTATGCCACATAGGGCTTTTTAGGTAACAATCAACACCTTCAATCAGCTAGGAAGAAAACTGGAAAACAGTGCAGAGGTGTTAACATAGGCATACTGAGGCCTTCATTCTGAACCATTTGAAGTTTTCAGATGGTCTTTAAGAGCAGCTTCAAGTAGAGATATAGCAATAGTAAAACTTTAAAAATTGTCTAAGAACTTACTCATCTACAGTAGAAAAGGTGCAACTGATGCACTAGATGAAGCTGTACAAAGGCCTTCTTGGCCACAGCTTCTACTAGCTCATTGAATGACTTCTAAATTCAGAAATTCAGATTATAACCTCCATCAGTGTTATCAATTTTCAAAGCCATAGATTTAAGATAATAAAAGTGACAGTTGATTTACATCAAAAATCAGTAGAAAACTGAATTGTTTTCTTGGCTACATGGGCAACATTTAAGTTTTTTATGTATTTATTTAACATTATTCCCCAACCTCCTAATACTCACTGATGAGTTTCCTTAAATAAGTAATTTTGTTACATTAAAATTTATATTAAGTGCATATATGCTTGAATAGTTTTTCAATCTGGAAATCATTTTAAAAAGACTGAAATCAATATTTTCAATTTATAAAGTTGTATAAGAAGAAATATTACCCTAACAATTATGCAGACACAGATAAATAATCTACAAAAAATCTCTCTAAATTGAAAAACCAGAATGTCTATTCAATAAAGGAAGCTCTCAATAGATATGAAGAAAATACTGTAATGAAAGCCAAGAATGACTATAGGGATAACTGTGCTCAACCAAAATAAATACAAGTTGATCTATGAAACCATACATAGCAATGGTTTCTGAGAAAAATAGAATGGCATTTTTTCACTTTCTGAGCAAGCAAGTAAAGAATTAAATAAATTATAACTAGATGAATTAGCATTTATAATTTTAAGAAATACATAGAAAAGAAACCTAATCATTTTGTCATCAACTCATAAGATAAAGGAAAGGTTCTTTTCTTCAGTAATATTACATGAGGATAATTCTCACATGTTTATTTCCCACCCTTATTGAGAGGTAGGGATAGATAAGCATAAATAGCTGATACTTGCCTTCTTTTCTTTTACATATAAAGTTGAGCTTGCCATCACATTTTGTGGACCGCAGTGCTAATGATCTTTGGATAAGTGTACCACAGCTATCAAGTGTGTTTCCTTGTATCTGTAACCTGAACAGAAATAAATTACAAATTAAATTGGAAAACATAACCTGTTACAATCCAGTTTACTAATCTGTTTTAAAATAGGATATGAAACTGGACAAGTATCTCATACTGCTATCTGGCGCCCTAGAAATAATTCTATACAGGCAGGCCCCACTAATTTTCTTTTATTTTACTCTAGCTTGACAACATGTGAAGGCCATCCTCTAGAAAAATTATTTATCAAGCAGCAAGGTGCAAAAATCCAGCAAGATGCAGAGATCTAACTTCTGGAAAAAAATACATTTATTAGAGTTTGAATTCCACTATTGGTCTCACTATTATTTATATTTGGTCCCACTATTAAGTATTTGGTCCTACTATTAAGTCTCTAATTAACTCTTTTTTCCTTTATGTCTTTTATTGGTCCATGCATTTTTTTTCCTTCTATAGTTTGTCCACAGAACACCAGATCTAAAGCTATAGACCTCATTTCAGTGCAAAATTATATAAAACATCAAAATTACAAATTTTTTATGAAAAAATGTAACTCCACTGGTCTTATTTACTTTTCTGTGTACACTATATTTTAAGTTAATAAAGGTACACTATATGCCACTTCACAGGAATCTTTGTAATCTCTGCCCCACCAGGAGTGTCAAAAAATGAGGAAAATACATAAAAATCTGGCAGAAAAGTTTTAGGATATTTTAAAATTATTTTTAAGTATCACAAATAGAGATAACAAAATTCCAAAGGGCTAAAGGGATTTTTAAAAATGTTTTCTTTGGAAAAAAATCCTGTCACAAAACTAAGAAAAATGATCCATACTATTGTTTTAGCCTGGGAAGCTGAAAAGAAAACGTAATTTCTGGATTAAATTATCACTCCCCTCTCTCCTAAATGTAGTCAGCATTGGAAAATTGTAACCTTTGGGCTGCATTAACCCACAGTATGCAATCTGTATCCAGCCCCCCTTAACAATAAAGCAATGCTTTTATTTATTTTCTTTGTTTCTTAATATGATTCATATAGCTGCCCATCTTATATTTGTAAGATGAGCCACGGTGGTTAGAATGCAGTACTGCAGTATGGCTCCTTCTGCTGACTGCCTGCAATTTGGCAGTTCAAATCTCACCAGGCTCAAGGTTGACTCAGCCTTCCATCCTTCTGAGGTAGGTAAAATGAGGACCCAGATGGTTGGGGGCAATAGGCTGACTCTGTAAATTGCTTAGAGAGGGCTGAAAAGCACTGTAAAGCAGTATATAAGTCTAAGTGCTATTGTTATTTGTAACTCTGGTTCATATCATTAAAACAATCACAAAATAAACAAAATCAGATATTAATAAAACAGTAACCCCATAAAAACAAATTTAACCATGTTAAAATAAATAATAATAAGCAGGCAAATGCAAATTAAGAGTCAATCAATATAACCATTTAGCAGTTCCAAACCACAACCAGATCCCCAGCCATGATTTGAAAGCCACGGCTTCATAGCGTTTTGAAAGGCTAGCAGAGTTGGGGCTGATCTAACCTCCAGAGGGATGTGGTGCCAAAGGGCAGGTTTTGCAGGAAAAAAGGCTCTTCTCTTAAGTTCCATCAAACGGCATTCCTTAATAGATAAAATCCATAACTTGCCTCTTTCTCAATGCCTGATGGAACCAGTAGATGTAACTAGGTAGAGATGGTCCCTCAAATTACCTAGCTTCATGTCATGTAATGTTTTATAGATCATTACATCCATAAACATCTAAATGTAGATGTGTTGGTGGTGTTGCTCAAGTCATGCATTACATCTTCCAAGGTATTCTATCCATAATAATTGAAGGTTTCTCCCAATTTTGTTATCTGATATTGATTGTTTTGGAATCTACTTTTGGAAAACCTACCATTTTCTACTAGTATTTGTTGATGTCCCATTTCCCCATAGCCACTCCTTTACTTCTGCATGCCATTTCAGTCCTACCCACATTGGTTGATTTATCATCTCTTGAAGCCACACCTGAAAGGAAAGAAAAGATGTAAAATAGCTAACATTGTAAAACCCGGGGAATATAATCTAAATATACTCTATGAATGGAGCTGCCTCTTCAGGAAGGATTAGTCTTTGTTCAATTCTTTATTTCAATTAAAGATAAATAAAATACAAGATGCTTCTGCAGAGGTAGAATTAGAATGAAAAGCCATTCACTCATTTCCCCTTTTTTAAAAACTTTGATTCAAAAATTATTCCTCCCAAAAACAAAAATTAGGGAAGAAAATCAGTCTCTATATTGTATTCTTGTAAGCATTCTTATTTTTATTTAATACAATTATCTTATTGTAAGCATTTTATTATATGTAAAGATCATCTATTACTTAATATTTCTAAAAAACAAAAGTAGCAACAAGTTCCACAAATTAACTTATTCCATAAAGTAAAATTTATGTGAAGTATTTAAAATAAATATTCCAACCTTTTCCCTCCGACTATCCAGTTGAAGTAGACTAGTATTTTTAAAATGACTACACAACAGCAAAGCTTCTTTCCATGTCACTTTTTTATTTCTTTCTATCCAGTAACATGTTCCTTGCCAATACCACCAGCCAGCACCCAGGGAACATTTTAAGCTGTACAAACCTGATATCATTGAAAGGAAAGAAAATGTTAGCAATTAAATAGACATGAATTTATTTTCCATTTGTGTTCTTTGCCATTCTGCCTTTTCACTCACAATTGCCTGTCGAATCAAGATAGACACAGGAATTTTGGGATTGAGAACAGGGAATAACCACATTGCCATCCCTCCCTACAGGCAAGTAATGTAGATGTAGTTGAATAATAGAATAACAGAGTTGGAGGGAATGTCTTCAAACCAACCCGTTGCTTAAGCAGGAACTTACACCAATTCAGACAAATGGTTATCCAATATTTTCTTAAAAACTTCCAATGTTGGAGCATTCACAACTTCACAACAAGTTGTTCCAGATTAATTGTTCTGTCAGGAAATTTCTCATTAGTTCTAGGTTGCTTCTCTCCTTGATTAGTTCCCACACATTGCTTCTTGTCCTACCCTCAGGTACTTTGGAGAATAGCTTGACTCCATCTTCTTTGTAGCAAGCTCTGACACATTGGAACACTGCTATCATGTCACCCCTAGTCCTTCTTTTCAACAAACTAGACGTACTTAATTCCAGCAACCATTCTTCATATATTTTAGCTCCAGTCCCCTAATCATCTTTGTTGCTCTTTTCTGCACTCTTTCTAGAGTCTCCATAACTTTTGTACACCCTGGCAACCAAAATTGGATGTAGTATTCCTTTTTTTTTCAAGTGTTTTTTAATTTATTCTACTTATAGTCATCAATACATAAACAGTGTGGCACCTGTTGAGGTATTCCCCATTAAGAGAATGAGTGCACTCAGGGAAATGTAGTGAGAGTGGTCTTGAATAACACACAACCAGCATACAGATACACTGAATAGTAAAATGTAGGTTTTACTTCCAGTACACGGGTAAACAAAGTCCAACAAACAGTCCAAATCAACGGTTAAAGCAGGTAGTATTCAAAACAATCAGTCTAGGGATAATCCAAAAATGAAGTTCAGTATCATAAACAAAGTTCAGTAAATGGAGTTTGCTAACAGTTGCAAGACTCACAGCAATCCAAGCAGAACAACATTCAGACAAAAGGCAACAAGGAAATGCAAGAAGAGAACAAATCAGGTTTCTGGCTCCATCTTATCGCTGCTGGAGGAACCTCAGCCAATCACAATTACAGCATTCTCTTAAAGATACAACAGTATTAAATGACTATCCTGGTTTATATATTGCCAACCCAACTTTTAGGTGATTATCATTCCCAAAAGGATCTAATCATCATACATTTTGTTGCAAACAGAAATAACAACATTAATCACATCCCTTACATTTATCACATTTGTATATATAATTCCAATATTGATACACATATTTACAATAGTTTATGATCCTTCGTTGTTTAATTATTTAGTATTCTGCCAATCACCATATTGATTAAACATGATCATGTCATTATTCAAATTCTTCTTTTGTTTTTATATATATTTAAAACACATCTCTTTTGGTGAGCAGTGTAGTTCCAGGTTTTTACATTTCAATACAAACATTGCCTGCCACCTGTGCACCCACGGGCATCCTCCCTACATCTCACCATGCATTCTCATGCAATGATATCATTCCCCCGAGCTTTGCTGCACTTCTTCTGCACTCCTGCACATTCCATCCCATCTTCCCTGAGCGTTGTCACCTCTCCTGCCATTCGTGACCCATTCTGAGCCTCACCATGCTTCCCTTGTGATCTTGTGCACCCCAAGTCTCAATGTGCCCCCCCATTGTATATCCCTGTACACTGTCCCTAAGCCTCTCTGCTTTCTCCACTATTTATGCAAGCCCTGACAAGCCTTGTCACATCTCCCTTGTCACTTGTCAACAAAGCATGCCTACCAGTGGTGGGATTCAATTTTTTTTACTACTGATTCTGTGGACGTGGCTTGCTTGGTGGGTGTGGCTTAGTGGTCATGTGACTGGGTGGGTGTGCTTGATGATCATGTGACTGGGTGGGCATGGCCAACTCAATGTCACTCACATCAAGGGGTGCCTTGCCTGGCCCCTCTCTTCCCAGCCATTCCTTTTCACACACAGCCTCAGCTTATCTATAGTTCTGTAAAAATGTTGTTCACCTTTTTTTAACTTCATTATCTACATACTATAGAAGTACTTTCATGGACCACTGAAAGGAGGAAATGGCTCACATGCTTTGACCAAGAGTGTGATAGGCAACATGCTTTTAAGGGACTGGGTTAGCGGCGTGCTGACTGGGTTGGGGGCGTGGCCAGCCAGAAGTCACTACTAGTTCAGCGACCCATGCCAAATTGTTGCTACCTGTTCGCCCAAACTGGTGCGAACCAGCTGAATACCACCACTGAAGCCTGCCGTAGCACCTGCTGGCCACATGGAGTCATCTTCAACAGGTCTTATTAGGAAACTGTAATGCACAACCTGGGAAAGAAAGCCTTGCATGTCCAGTAGCTGTCTCACAAATGGTTATCTCAGGCATGCTTGGTCAGCAGGAGAAGCAAAGTCAGCTAGGATGGCAGGGTCAGTGGAGTGCAAGGGTCCACTTGCAGAGAGAGATAGCAGTGGAGGAAGTTGAGGTGTCTCTGTTTTTGTAAGTGTAGGTGGGCAGAATTTCAATCACATGATTGCTAGGTTACTACAACAGCCATAATTTTGAGGATCAGCCATAAGTTCTTTTGTTCAATGCTTCTTTAACTTCAAACATACATTGAACAACAGCTTAAATTGAGTGATTAGATGTTGCAATTAAAATTAGAAAGGAAGTAGATTTTTATTAAAATCATTCCACTCACCCAAAGAACATGTGCCTATACTTTCTGGTGCAGCACAGATAATGGGTTTCTCACATGTTCCACTTAAAGGGTGGCAAAACTTCTCCCAATGGCAACGTGGGCAATTAAATTCACAATCTTCTCCATAATATCCATGATCACATACTTCAAAAGAATGGTAACAATAATAACAAATGATTATATAGTACCTTGAATACCTTACATATATTATTTTAAATCTTATAACAATTGTATAAAAATGATGATCATGATTATGTATGTACATATGAATGTGTTTTTGTAGGCTGGGGGAACTTGCCTAAATCCAGTTACTGAGTTTCCAGAAGAGAAATGGCAATTCTCAATGTAAAGTGCAACATAATTGTGTTGTTTTTTTAGTTATGTAAATATTCTGACCCAACCTGATTCCAAGAGAGCAAACACAAGACAAAGACAGCAGCCCCCATCTTTTCAGGTTTCATTCATGTATTCTGTTTCTTCCCAGATAAAAGGCTGTTTCCAACTAATTAGCTCTGACAAGAAAGAGCCTTGCCAAGTTGTTCTTCAAGGCTGCCAAAAACCTACAGATAAGAAATAGCTTACAAGAGTTTTCAAATACTAACTATAATGTCCATGAGGCTGAGTTTCAGAGAGTCTTTGCCTTCTGCAAAGAGCGCTTCTTCAAACCTAGCTTTTATCCTCTTGAGGGAGGGGCCATTACCTTGTAGCCTTACTCCTGAGTTGCTCGTGCTGCTGTAATTGTTCTCTCTTACGAGCAATCCTGCGTGCATGCGCACTTGGCACAGGCTCCTCGGGAACCTCCTCATCACTGCTGCCAGCCCCCACACTCTCTGAAGGCAGCAGTCCACTCCCTAATGGTCCTGGCCCTTCATCTGAGTCTTCCTGCTGCCGGCTAACCACAACACTATCCCTCACTGCAGGGTCCTTCCTCTGGGTCTGATGGTCCAGATGCGGCCAAGACAGGAATTCTGCGTAAAATGCATCCACCAAATCTGGAGCATGGATGGAAATCTCATCCTCCCAAGTGAACACCTCCAGTCTGTACCCCTTCCATTCTATCAGGTACTGAAATCGCCCTTTCAACCACTGAGAGTCTCAAATACTGGAGACCTCATACTCCAACGAACTGTCTCCATCATGTGGTGCTGGCAGGGAAGGGTTAGGTTGGTGGAGTAGAAGGGAATGATGGAAAACCAGACAGACCCGTAGCGAGGCAACTTCATATGATAGGTGACTGGGTTGATCACCGCCTCTATAGGGAATGGGCTAAGGTACCAATGGTCATGCTTCCTCATTGGTCAGTCGAACAGAAGATGCTGATAGACAACCACACCCGATCCCCCACAGCCAATGGCGGCGTTGCTCTCCGACTGTGGTCCGTGATTTGCTTATACTCTTCCTTAGCCTTCTCCAAATACTGTCACACCAATTGGTGAACGGTCTATAATTCCGACAAGAAATCTTTCGCCTCCGGAATTGGCAAGTCAAGTGGCATCAAGGGGAAGAACTGAGGGTGGTAACCCACATTGGCGAGGAACGGGGTGGTTGGTGTGGAGGTATGCTGAGAGTTATTGAATGCAAACTCTGTGACCAATAAGTAGTCTGCCCAATTATCCTGTTGCTGATTGACAAAGCAACGCAGGTACTGCTCCAGGATTCTGAGCACTTTCTCCATCCCACCATCAGTTTCCGGATGGTGAGAAGACAACAAACAGATTTTAACATCAAAGCTGTCATCAGCCCTTTCCAGAATTGGGCAGTAAACTGTTTCCTTCAGTCCTATGATCACCCGATCTGGGAATCCATGTAGCCAGAAGATGTGCTGGATAAACATGCGGGCCATGGCGTGAGCCGTGGGGTAAGCCCTGACATGGAACAAAGTGCGTCATTTTGGTCAGCATGTCAATCACCATGAACTACGTGATGAATCCCGATGAGGGGGGCAAATCTATCAAGAAATCCATCGACAGGGCACCCCAAGGTTTCTCCAGTGTGGGCAAAGGCTGGAGCAGTCCCAGGGGATCCCCTGTTGCTGACTTAGCCTGCCGGCATCACACACAAGACATCACATAGGACTGCATGTTGTGTCGTAGCCAGGGCCACCAGAAAATCCAAGACACGAGGTGCAACATCTTGAACAGGTCAACATGCCCTGCCACAGTGTTGTCGTGGCACTGAGACAAGATAGATCCCTGGAGCGGCCCTGCCAAGACATAGAGTTTGTCATGGTAGCACAAGAGTTCCTCCTCGAATGACCATGGTGAGTTGGGTCCCACTTCTTGCCTCCGCTGATCTGCCCAAGCATCGTGCTGCTGCGCCTCCCGAATCTGTGCCTGTAAATCCACTGGCTCCTGCACAGCAGAGAACGATTCTACAGGCAGCACTGTCCAGAGTGAGAGTTGATCCTCTGGATGCAGGCATTCGGGCTTCCTGGAGAGCGCAGCCACCCATTGGTTACGACCACTTGGAACATAGGTAACACAAAAGTTAAAACGGGCAAAAAAAAGAGACCACTGGATCTGGCACTGATTTAATTTTTGGGCAATCTTTAAATGCTCCCAATTCTTATGGTCTGTCCAGACTACTACTTGATGGCACGGCCCCTCCAAATGGTGCCTCCAGACCTCAAATACCGTCTTAATGGCCAGTAACTCCTTCTTCCAGATGGTATAGTTACGCTCAGCAGGATTGAGCTTCCTGGAAAAATAAGCGCAGGGGAAAAGCGCAGAGGCGTGAGCCTGGAGGAGCCCCGCACCAACCGCCACATTCGATGCATCCGCTTCCACTATGAACGATGTGGATTGGTGTGCTTCAAGATCAGTTCTGTCATGAAGGTCTACTTCAAATCCTGGAACATCTGCTGCTCAGGAACATTCCACCGGAACAGAACCTTTTTCTGGAGGAGCAGAGTGAGAGGCGCAGTCAGAGAAATGAAGCCAGGGACGAAGGTCCAATAATAGTTGGCAAACCCGAGGAGTCTCTGGACATCCTTTATTTGCCAGGGAGGTTGCCAACTAATGGCTCGATCTTACTCAGCTCCATGGAAATGCCTTCTGGAGAGATGCAGTGTCCCAGGAATTCATTGGTGGACTAGAAGAACTGGCACTTCTTCAACTTGGTGTACAGGTGATTCTCCCAGAGCTGTTGTAGAACACAAGTGGTGCAGGTGACTATCCCTTGATTTAGAATAAATTCAAAATGTCATTGATGTAAACCACCACAAACTGATTGAGGAGGTCCCGGAAGATGTTGTTCATAAAATGCTGGAAGACGCCGGGAGCATTGGTCAATCAAATGGCACGACCATATATTCAAAATGCCCGTATCTGGTCCCAAACACCATTTTCCACTTATCTCGAGGTCGAATCTGCACCAAATTGTACGACCCATGCAAGTCCAACTTCGTAAATACAGTAGCCTTCCGGAGCCGCTCCATCACAAACAAGTGGGGTCTGGTGGAGTCTTGGCCCATGGATTCCTCCCATGGGAACAGGGTCTCAGGCACAACAGGGGCCACAGGAGGCTCTCGGGAAGCAAGACAAAGGTTCTGCCTCTGCAGGTGGGCATCAATCCTCAGGAACAGGTGAATCAATGCATTTTGAGTCACAGGACAATCAACCCTCGCCAGCTCATCCTGTAACTTTTCCGCTAGCCCATCTTGGAATGTGTCCATAAGTGTTACCTCATTCCAGGATGAATCCTGGCTAAGCAGACAGAACCTTGTTGATGTACTCCTGCAAGGATTACTGTCGCTGCTGCAAGTCTTTCAAATGACGAGGAGCAGTCTGGGTCTTAATGGGGTCCTCATACATCAACCGCAGATGGTCACAAAACCCCAGAAGTCATTCAGCAAGACACTATCCTGCACCAACAAGGGTATGGCCCAGCGTCTGCAGAACCACAGAGCAGGCTAATTACAAAACCCACTTTATCCTGGTCAGTGGGGAAGTATTCTGCTCTCAAGCTAATGAACAGCTGGAACTGTCCCAAAAATGCTGGAAACATAGCCTGGTTGCTGTCGAACCTATCCAGCAAAGCAACTGGGCATTTTCTTCGAGGAAGAGATAGAGCAGCAAGAGCTTGGAGCTGACCTACCTGATTAGCTAACAAGGCCAGCTGTTGTTGCGACAGAGCATTCTCTGCTCGAAGCTGATCCATCTCACAGTAAAAAAAATAGGTTTCATTTGTGGCAGAAGGCAAACTGTTCTGACCCAACCTGGTTCCAAGAGAGGAAACACAAGACAAAGACAGCAGCACCCATCTTTTAAGGTTTCATTCATGAATTCTGTTTCTTCCCAGATAAAAGGCTGTTTCCAACTAGTTAGCTCCGACGAGAAACAGTCTTGCCAAGTTGTTCTTCAAGGCTGCCAAAAACCCACAGATAAGAAATAATTTACAAGAGTTTTCAAATACTAACTATAATGTCCACGAGGCTGAGTTTCAGAGAGTCTTTGCCTTCTGCAAAGAACGCTTCTTCAAACATGGCTTTTATCCTCTTGAGGGAGGGGCCATTACCTTGTAGCCTTATTCCCGAGTCGCCTGTGCTGCTGTAACTGTTCTCTCCTACGAGCAATCCTGCGTGCACGCGCTTGGCACAGGCTCCTTAGGAACCTCCTCATCACTGTTGCCAGCCCCCACAATCTCTGAAGGCAGCAGTCCACTCCCTAACGGTCCTGGCCCCTCATCTGAGTCCTCACTCTCCTTCACCGTCTGCACCTGCTGTCAGCTAACCACAACAGTAAACGCAACATAATTATAAGTGTTAAGTTTCTGACAAGAAAATATTTTTGTTTAATTTCCTCAAAAGCCCCAATCTTTTTATAGCTTTAGCTCATGGAAACATTTTCATTATACACAATAATACAGCTTCCCATATTTAATTTAATAAAAATTAAGTTTTTTAAGAACAATTCATTAGAAAGTGGGATTGCAAAGAAACAGTATATATGAAGAAAATGTATCATTTAAAACACCTTTACAGTTTAAAATCCTTATAGACATAAAACTAAGAATGCAGAGCTCATTTGAAATACTATTTTTTTAAATACCCTAATGACTTGCAATTTAATAGTGATGAACTTTGATGAATTTTAATATTCATTCAATAATTTTGAATATTTGAAGGAACATATTTAAAATAGTTACCTGATTTTAAAAACAGTACACTTGGTCCAAACCCTCCACCAACCAAGACATAGCCATTTAATAGGAAATATCCATTTTTCCATAAACCAAAGCCGAGACAATCAGTGTGTTTAATACATTCATCCTTTGAATTATTGTAAGAAGAATTGGCTGATAAACTTAATGTTGTTGAGATTACCACGGAATCCCAAAAGCCAGAAAATACATCAAGGTCTGCTTGGAAAGAAACAAATGCCATAAGTCTATTTGTCAAATCTATCATTATATAAAAATATATAATATAACCAGACCCTTAAGGATGAAGGAGTAGTTGATAGAGCATAATGCAAAATTGGACCAAATCTGGAATTTAATTTATCACATCAATTTATAATGACCACATATTTAAGCCAATAAAGTCACTTCTCATGGTTAGTGAACAGACAAATGTTGCTTTTTATAGACAGTTTGTGCAATCTTCTAGCATGAACCAGGTAAATGAGCTACTGTTTCTTCTGCCTCTTTGCACAATCTGCACTTCATTTGACAATTTTTCAATTGTGTCCTTATTGCATTCATACAAATCCACTACCCTTGAAAAATCCAAATTAAATCTTCAGTTTCTTTTTTTCAATGCTCCAGTTATAAATCGTTGCCAGGTTTATCTTTATGCCTTTCACCTCATTCTTTTGTAAAAATTGATTATGCAATGCTTTTACTTGCCAGCATTCCATTTGTGTTTTTATTTAAAGTTCATGTTTTGTATGTTCTGTATGTTCATTAAATTCCCATTTTTAAATTGCATCAGTGCTTGTTCTTCACTGCCTTTTATATAGTCAACCAATGCATATTTTACTTCTATGACAGTTCGTTCGACTTGAAGTAAACATCTGCTTCCATTTCTGCTGGACAGGTATAATCTATCAATATCACTATGATGATATAATGCATAGTGAATAGTCATGAGTTTTCTTGTTTTTCAGTCCAAACAATTCAGTTTAGTTAATAATACCGTATTACAGGTATGGCCTAGGGATTGATGACCTATGGCCTAGGGATTGATGAATGATGGTGTTTCCAACATTCAATTTGTCTTTAACAATCTTCTCACTGTTTGAATGCATTCTTTACTGATTGTTTTAACTTGTCCATGCTTGATTTCATCCCACCATAAAATACCCAGATGACAGTTAAAATTTGTTCAGTAAAAAATACATTCAAAAACACATTTTTTTCTTTCTTCCTTTCTTTCTTCCTTTCTTTCTTCCTTTCTTTCTTCCTTTCTTTCTTCCTT
>BLBF01000003.1:88493394-88509792 GCA_015471245.1 Laticauda colubrina | reverse complement strand
TATCTATCTATCTATCTATCTATCTATCTATCTATCTATCTATCTATTCTTAATATACATAACTATATGATTTCAGGGGTGGGATTCTACCGGTTCTAACCGGTTCTAAAAACCCCTTGTTAACTTTCTAAGCAATTTGGAGAACCAGTAGTTTGAAGAAATCTCCTTTTGTTTTTTTTTCCACCTTATTACATTCTTGGCAGTAGGCCTTAGACTTACTGTCTCCGAAGGAGGTTTTGTGTCTTTCCTGATAAAAGGGAAAGAGTTATTTTAAGCTTTTTACACTACTGTTGGGAGGAAATACTCCCGTGGAAACAGGAGTGGGATTCAAATTTTTTAACAACTGGTTCTGTAGGTGTGGCTTAGTTGGTGGGTGTGGCTTGGTGGTCATGTGATCGGGTGGATGTGGCTTGGTGGTCATGTTATTGGTTGGGCATGGCCAATTCAATATCACTCACATCAAGGCATGCATCTCCTTGCCTGGCCTCTCATGACTATGGGGATGCTGCAACAGTTGTGTAAAAAATGGTCATAAGTCACTTTTTTCATTGCCATTGTAACTTTGAATGGTCACTCCACACAAGCAAACTCCAAAGATATTCCAGAGACAGGAAGTCTAGTCCTGCTAAGAATGTAATAAGGGTTAACGGAGAGGTAGTTTCTGTAAGCAATACCAGAATGTTTCCTTCCTGCCTTCCTTACAGGATTAGGCCAGTAATTTCTTCTAACAACTGGTTCTCCGAACTGCTTAGAATGTTAACAACTGGTTCTAGCGAATAGGTGCGAACTGGTAGAATCCCATCCCTGCCTGGAAATACTTCCAGCCGGCATGCAATGATCAGCACTTTGAAGAAATAATTGAATAACGAAGCAGAGCTGCGTAAAGAAGCTTTTTAATGACAAGGAGCCAAGATGAGTGACATTCAGCAAGGCTTCTTGGCTAGCGAGAAAGATTGACATTCAAATGTGAGTTTACATTCCCTTTCTGAGTTTTGGTCTAAAACTGGTTTTTGGTGAAGTTTAATTCTGTCCTTGGTGATGTTAATCCTGTGTTCATTCATGAGATAATTTTCCCTATTCAGCTTTGTTTGGAAGGAAAACAATTAATCTCTGTTCCTGAAAAGACACTGGGTTGAGAAATCTGGCTAGTTCCTGTGTCTATTTGTTCTGGTAATTGGATTAACAAGCAAGAACTCCTGTTGTGATTTAATTCTTTGTATTGTGTTTGAATTTTTTCCTGCCTCATGGTTC
Organism: Laticauda colubrina; assembly: GCA_015471245.1. Classification (NCBI taxonomy): domain Eukaryota; kingdom Metazoa; phylum Chordata; class Lepidosauria; order Squamata; family Elapidae; genus Laticauda; species Laticauda colubrina. The sequence continues at coordinate 88,508,541 of BLBF01000003.1, read as the reverse complement.
CTTTTTCTATCTGGGGAGGGAGTCTTCCTTCACTGCTTTAGTGGTATCTGGCACTGTTCTTTTGGGGTGTACTTCCACGAGGCAGGATGCAAGCTTGGCACTGATTTTTTTACTGCCTTTCTGGGGGGCATGTGAGCTTTTCTTAAATCTGGAGGATTTCCTTAGGATATCTTGTGAGGTGAAGTGAGACCAGCTGGTATCTTTAAGTGGTGCAAATGGATCTTAGGATTGCTTTTTTAGATGTGCTCTTGCTGGAGAGCTTAAATGACCTCTCTGCTAAAAGGTTTCACTTTATGAACAGGCCAGGTGAGAAGTGCCCCCTGACATGAAAGACATCAAGTTGGCCACCCCACCCAGTCACATGACCACCAAGCCACACCTACAAACTAAGCCATACCCACAGAACAGGTTGTAAAAAATTTGAATCCCACCCATTTTATTTATCTTTATTATTTATATTTAGAAACCACCCATTTCCTTCACACACTTTGGGTGGTGTACAATTAAATATTGTAGTAATGTTGCCTATATTTAGTCAGTTATTTTATTTATTTAGTAATTTAGCAAGATAGCAACTTCACCCAATATCTATGTGTTCAATGGCCAATGACTGGACCCATGTCTTTTATTTTGAATATTTCAGACCAAAGCGAAATGAATCACAGCAAATTCTTACAATGACTCTAGACAGGGAACATTTTACATCTGTGTCCTAATATATATTCTGCGTACACTTCAGTCTTTGTGAGTGAGCTTAATGCTTCTGAAGTCCATCTGTTTCCTTGCTGTTTTACAAAGTTAATAGATGAGCTTATCTATAGGAAAGGAATATTTACTAAAAGTAACAGACTAAGCTTTGATGCTTCACCTGCAATTTAATAATTTGGAATTTTCTATACCCAAGCATAGTCATATACTATAATCATGTATAAAAACTGAATCTGGCACATTTTTAATAATGTTATTTGTGATCCTACCTAACATTTTGTAAGATATTCAAGTTTAATTTTGATGTTTATTGTATGCCAATATTTTAAGTTTCAGAAATCTGTTTTTTTATTTACCAGTTCACAAATTGAATTCATTGTTGCACTCTCAATATCTGAAAAAATGGAATGGATCCTTACTTGTTCTTAAGTGAACTACATGATCATCTGAAGCCAACACCATTTCTGTTCCTGTGACCGGAAAATGTTCATGTGGCCAGCTACTTATTCCAGTACAATTCACATTTATTATACAATGGTATCTCGCGTCTTCAAGATCTTCATATTCAGCCAGACCATAAGGACTCAGCATTATTTTCCCAGGGTAGTCAGTAAAAGGTTTAGTAATATCACCTTTTTTTGAAATAAAAAATATTTTTAATAAGATTATGGGATGTAAATGTCACATGAATTATAGAATAAGGGTAAAGGAAACTAAATCTAGTCATTCATTAATTTACCAACATTTCCCAGTTAAATAACCACGGTAATTTTTTGTAGCAAAATAACCCAAAATATTCCGTAGCATCTCAAATACTTAACACATTTGTCATTGATCAAGTTAGAATTATCCATGAAAGCATATATGGTATTTGTTTGTTTGTATCCTGCCTTTATTATTTTTAACTTAAGGCAGTAAGTACAGACAACACACTTTCTTATTTTATGCACAACAATAACAACCCTGTGAGATGAGTTTGGCTGAGACAGTGTGACTAGGTTCCCCCAGTTGGCTTTCAAGGCTAAGGCAGGACTAGAGCTCACAGTGTCTTGCTTTCTAGTTTGATGCCTTAACCACTGGACCACTTGGCTCTCTCTCAATCAGTTTCAACTGATTGTCTATCATTAGTTACAGATGGACATATATTAATCTTTGAAAGGCCATAAAACTTAAATTGAAGTGCTTTTTTCATCTGGTAAACAAAACTGTCTAACAACAATCCTATTATAAAGCCTTCTTGTTGCTTTATTACATTTATAACCTTTTTTTCCAGGTTGACTCATACCCCTTTGCAGACTGAGTTTTCATTTCTTTCCCAATAATTACTTCAATCTGAGACTGCTACATATGTTTTCTTTCCTATTAAATTAAATGAAGCTTTTACATCTGTAGTGAAATTGTTAAACTCCAGTGATTAACAATATCATTCCCAAATACATGTATCTCTTCAGGGAAAGATATCTGCTACAAGAACAATTTCCTTTTCCTCTCTATGTATCAGTTCCCTCTTCCAATATGCTGTACAGAATTTGGATGCTGCCTGCAACAGATTTAGGGACAAAACAAGAGAAAGACCAGCAAAGACGACAACAAGGTCAAGACTGCTTATGGCATAAAATGTCACATACATTAATAATGGAAACACTTGATCTAGCACAGTAGCAACTACTTCTCCAATGATGCTGCACTGGACCAAAATATAACTCTACAATACAAAATCAGACATTAGTACATCTCTAAAAAGTATATAAACCGTTTTAGACTTGCAACTGTAAAGAAAAGAATAGGAAACATAATATTTTAATAGGACAAATAGAAGAATGCTCACATTTCATGGTCTTTCCTTGCACATGAATGGTAGTAGTAGTTTGCGATGAATGTAGCTTAGTTCCAGCCTCTTGAGCCAGCAGGCTCTAATATACTCTTATTTATTATTTTTAAAGACATGTGCTTCTATATGTAAGCAAAAGGCAGATGTGTCCCAAAGACTCTCTCTTCAGGAGACATCATTCTTAAATGGGCAAAAAGAACTCCAGAATAAATAGAGGAAGAAGTTATTATGCCTCAGTTGCAATTCCCTGTTAGCTGTGATAAACCATTGATATCCCCAGGAAAAAAAGGTAGAAACATGACATAGTTGATTTCAAAGCACTGTTATTTCCCTCTAAATAGGTAAACAGCTTAAGCCCCTGTCTCACTGCACCAACGGATGCAAAGAGGATGTAAAACATTAAGAAAAGCTTGCCATCCATTGGAAAACGCTATGCATCTATTGTGTACTCACTGCATACGTGTTTCATAAGCTCTATCCCTCGAGCATCCGTCCACTGAGATTGCATCTGCGCAAGAAGATTTGAGCTGCACAAAACTTTTTGAGCAGATGAACTTTCCAACGCATACAATGTACATCCGCAACAAACGTTCTATGTCCGTTATCATCCGTTAATCGTCCGCTGTATCCTCTCTGCATCCTCTGGCCATCCCCTCAACTCACATCCGCTGCAGCTGAAAACGGAAAGAGGGAGGAAACGAAAGGTACATGGAACGTCCACACAGTGTTAGTAGCACGGAAATAGAAAGGATGTAGCGTATGCATCTCGTATATAAAGAATTAAAACGGACAAAACGTTTCTATCTGGGATGTATCTCGGATATTTAGGATGTCTGCAGTATGTATAGAGTATGTAGAAGGACACCGAGCAGACTACCGATATTTCCTATAAAAAGGGGGAGGAAATCATTTGGATCTCAGTATGAGTCCAGCAGCCGTGGTGTACAGACCTCTTCACCCTTGGTCTTCCACATCATCCATTGTTCTCCACCATGGATCATGACACAGTCCGTATGGTAGCTGCGATCATTCATCACCAGAAACAAAACCTGTTCAGACTGTTTCACCTTTTATACACAAGGAGAAGAAGGAGACGTCCAAGAGCTGTGTGGGTCCGAGGATGGATCGTGAGAAGAATGGAGTTTGGACTGTATGACCAGTTGATGGTGGAGCTGAGGAATGAAGACCCTCGTGCATTCCATCACTTCATGAGGATGCCACCAGCCATGTTTGACGAAGTTGTAGAGCGTCTGAGACCCAGGTTGACCAAGCCGAGCACCAACTTCCGGGCCAACTTGGACCCTGGACTGAAGGTGGCACTGACTCTGCGCCACCTGGCCTCTGAAACCATGTACAGAAACATGCAGTATGGCTGGAGGGTGCCACATAACACCATCAGCAAAGTGGTCAGAGAAGTGGTGCAGGCCATCATCGAAGAATACATGGAGGAGCTCCTCCAGTGCCCCACCACTGAAGAAGGCTGGAGGAAACTTGCAGAACAGTGGTATCAGAGGTGGAACTTTCCCCACAGCGTTGGAGCCATAGATGGGAAGCATGTGGCCTGCAAAGCTCCACCCAACTCAGGGTCCTATTATCACAACTACAAGGGCTTCTTCAATATTGTCCTCTTTGCCATGGTTGATGCTGACTATAAGTTCATGTACATCGATGCTCCAGACAATGGGTCAGCTTCAGATAGCCAGGTATACAATACAAGTGACCTCAAGGATGGGTTGGAATGCAACCTCATCATGGGTTTTCCAGATCCAGACCCCCTACCCAATGACACACAAGATGTGCCCTACTTCATCGTTGGTGATGACGCCTTCTCCCTCAGAATCTACCTCATGAAGCCGTACTCTTCAAGATATCTCACCCGTGAAGAGAGGATCTTCAACTACAGGCTGTCCAGGGCAAGACAGGTGGTGGAGAATGCCTTTGGCATCCTGGCCAACAGGTTCCAGATACTTCTCACCACCATGCAGCATGAAGCACAAACTGTGAGGAACATCATGGAAGCTTGCTGCATCCTGCACAATCTCATGCGCACCCGCTACCCAGTGTTGCAGAACAGACTTGTGGACTGCCAACAAGGGAATGGGGACATAGATCCTGGTTAATGGAGGCAAGGACATAAACTGATAGACACTGTGGATGTACAAGGCCCCAACAGAGCTTCACGTGAAGGGAAGAAGCAGCGCAACATCCTGAGACACTGGTGCAACTCCCCAGCTGCAGCAGTGGAGTGGCAAGACAGGATAATAGATGATTAATGGATGCTTCCTTGAGCCCGTCGCATAACACTGATGAGATTGTGCCATGTATGTTGAGTGGTCCTACAATGAATAGGGCATTAATAAAGAGCTTTGTTTATTTTGAAATGTGTTGATCAATGAATAAATTGCTTTTGATAATAAAGGTCCATATGTGTGGCAGCTGGGATGGGGGACCATACAGTCCCACTATGCTTGCACTGGAGCTTTATCTATCCCACAACTATCCTTATCTATCCCACAACTATCCTTTTCTATTGCACAACTATCATTATCTATCCCACAAGCATGCAAAGGCTTAACCATTTGTTAAAAGTTTTCACCAACACTTATTAAGTAAAAAAATATGAACCAAGTGTCTTAAGCAAAGATAACCTTTATTAACTTTCTTAGGTAACCTTTATGACTTTATTAAAAAAGCAAAATGACCCAAGTAAAGTGTCTTAAGGAAAGATAAAGTGAACAAGTAACAACTCAGTCTCTGGCACTATTCTCAGTCACTCTGAGTCATGTTCATGGTCTCAGCTGTTAAGCGGGCAGGGACTGTGGAGGTGGCTGTGGCTGGAGTGCTGGTCTGAGGTGCCATTGGGGTGCTTGGCCCCGAGAGTACAACAGGGGATGGTGTGTTCAGGAAGCTCTCAGAGAGCTGAGTCAGTCCCGTGAGATTGAGAGGCCCTTCATCAAGTACCTGGGAGGTCAGGCCCAAGACTGATGACAGATTGTCCATTGAGGGGCTTGGCTGTGGGGTGGAGGAAGGAGGAGTGTAGTGGGGCTGTCTGGTCTGCAGCTGGGCGAGGTGTGGCATCTGTGGTGTGCAATGAACCTGGTCCTGGACTGGGAAGGTTTGCTTGTGCTGTGGGAAGTCCTGGTAGTCATAGCCTTGGTAGGTGAGAGGCTGTTGAAAGCCGTGGAAGGGCTGTGACATCGCCTGGGATGGAGGAGCAGACCTGGACTGGGTCGGAGCAAGTTCAGCTGGGCCTTGAGGGTTGTGCAGAAGTGCTGTTACCTTCTCCTTCATTACCTGGTATTGGGCCTCAGGCAGATCCCTCAGGGTGTGGCTCACGTAGGTGATGAAGGTGTGGCGGTTCGAGGATCCTCTGTCCAAGTGGACCAGCTGAGAGACAAGTTCTGTGCTGGTCTTCATTGTGTCCCATTGTATCTGCCTCTCTGGCTGCATCCTGTGGAGCTGGGGGTGGGGGTGGGGGTGCGTTGGTCTCTGGTGGCTGCCGCTTCTTCCTCCATTTGTGACAGCAGGGCGTCATCCTCCAAGTCCTCTAGCATGGGGAGTGCAACTGTCGAGGGGGTCTCTGCCGTGAGGCCCTCTGAAGACATATGCCTGGACAGGGCAGCTGGCTCCTGGCTGGAAGAGGACTGGCTGTCTGTAGGCTGTCTGAGGGAGAAGGGTGTCAGAGGGGCTGCTCCTCGGTGGCAGACCTCACTCTCCAGGAAGCTGCACTTGGCCATGACGTACATCTCCCAGTCAGTGAGCTTGACAGCGGCCTAGCCAGATTTTTTGAGGTGTAGCTTGTCATACCAGGTGTGCATGTGCTTCCACCATCCCAGGAGTACATCTGCAGTGTAGCCCAGGCTCTCTGCCTTGTCTCTCCAAGCTGCCTGTTTCTTCTTGGTGTCGCGATAGAGTCTGTGGCCCTTTCTCCAGAGGTACTCATTCTCCCTCAGCCATTCCAGCACCTCCTCCTCATGCTCCTCGGATACGGTGTACTGTTTCCTCTCTCCCTTCTCCTTCCCTTGCCTCTTCCTCCCTCTGGCAGGGGCTTCAGCAGGGCCTCCAGGGGCTTGAGTAGCAGGGCCTTCAGTAGCATGGCTTTGAGGGTCTTGGGGCTGGTCCACCACAGCAGCAGCAGCAGCAGCAGCAGCAGTAGCAACAGCAGCACCACCACCAGCAGCACCATCAGTACCAGCACCAGCAGCACCAGCAGCAGCACCAGCAGCAACACCAGCAGCTTCAGAGTCAGTGCCAGGGGGTGGGATGCTGGTTCTGTTGTTCTTGCCAGGGCTGGCACGAGTAGGCACCGGCTTCCTCTTCTTCCCTGACTGACAAACCATGGTGTTCTTTCAAGATGTATGTGGCAGCACGTCTTTCCTCTGAATGCTGACTGCGTGCGAGCTGCATCCTTTTATATCTGTGGAGCTGACGCAATTCATACTCCCCGCATGCGCAGTGAACATTTTGCAGCCGATATACATCCGCTCAGCATCCACTATGTGTCTGCTTCGCAATTCTCCCCCGGAACCCCTTCGGATGTGTCATTCGCTTCCATCCGCTGTCATCCATGAGGCTTCCTATGAACATCCATTTAACATCCCCGCTACGTACTACCCCCGTCCGTTCTTTTCCGTTCTTTTCCGTTATGTTTATGCAAATTTTCCCCACTTTTTGGACCAGATGACAACGGATGGAGCCACGCCCGAAATTTTGCTCATCCGCTGTGTCCTTTTTGCATACGTTTTGCGTCTGTCGGCCAGTGGGACCTAGCCTTTAGTATTTGCTAAATTTGTATTCCATATTTCCTTCAGGAGCGAGAACGGGTGCACACAACATCCCCTCGTCCAATTTTTCTTCATAATGCTAAGAAGTAAATTAAATAAAGAGAGGGACTGCCCCAGTCACTTTTTAAAATATTGCTTAAAAATATTTTAATATTTTAATGATATTGGTTACATTATTGCTGTCCTCGACTTATGACCACAACTGAGACCAAAATTTCTACTGCTAAGTGAGACATTTGTCAAATGAATTGTGCCCCATTTAATGAACTTTCTTGCCACAGTTATGAAGTGAATCACTGCAGTTGGTAAATTAGTAACATGATTGTTAAGTGAATCTGGCTCACTCATTGACTTTGCTTGTCAGGTCATGAAAGGGACACTGTGGCTCCAGGGACACTGTGACCATCATAAATATGAGTCAGTTACCAAGCATCTGAATTTTGATCATATGGCCATGGGGATTGTTAGGAATATAAGTCACCTAACAAGTATTTGGTTAGGAAATATATAAACCAGGATAGACATTTTAAAACTGTATCTTTAAGAAAATGCAAAATTGTAATTAGGTGTGGTTTCTCAAACAGCCATAAGATGGAGCCAGAAACCTGGGTTGTTTAGTCTTAGTCTCAGAAGAGAGTGTGAGTGAGTCTCTTTGTTTTTCCTTCTGTTAGAGAATATTGCCATTTCTTCTTATTCATTGATATTCATGGATTTGATGTAAGTCTGATACTGAACTGTTTTTGACACTGGACTTTGATATTGGATTATCCCTGGACTAAAAACTGACTGATCTTACCTGTGAATGACTTTGGACTGTATTTGAACTTTGCTTAAACTTTCTGGAAGCAAAAACCTACATTTACTGTACAGTGTATCTGTGTGCTATATGTGTATTATTTAAACACTTCTCTCAAATACGTTTCCCTGTATGCGCTCATTCTCCTAATGGGGAAATACCTCAACAGGGATGCTGTAAGAGTCATCAGTGTAAAAACTATCATATGTCACTTTATTCAGTGGCGTTGTAACTTTGAATGGTCACTAAGTGAACTGTTGTTAGTAGAGGACCACCAGTATTTTTCACTATACAACATAAACTGCATGGAATCAATTTTCCAGGCTAATCAGGAAGACATGGTATTGTTTTTAAATTAATTCGTATCCTAATAACATAATATGAATCTTAGAACAAGTGATTGCAGACACTATATTGTTTTACATTTCACATTTTCTGTTTTTCTTCGGAAGTTATTTTTCTCTCTTAACCTTGGGTATGTCCATTATGAGCCATGGTGGCGCAGTGGTTAGAGTGCAATACACTCTACTTCTACTGACTACTAGCTGCCTGCAGTTTGGCAGTTCGAGTCTCACCAGGCTCAAGGCTGACTCAGCCTTCCATCCTTCTGAGGTGGATAAAATGAGGAGCCAAAATTGTGGGGGGCAATATGCTGACTCTGTAAACCGCTTAGACAGGGCTGCAAAGCACTGTAAAATGGAATATAAGTCTAAGTGCTATTGCTATTGCTATTTTGTTTACATAAAATTAAGTTAGTTTTTTTTCTCTTTATCTTTTTTTTTATTTTATTTTCTATTTATATTCTAATTTTGTCTAACTCTTGTAAGATTGGCCTGTCACTAAAAGGTAAAAGAATTACACCTAATTGACCATGTCAAACTCTATGCCCAGCAAATGGCATTTTTATAATGTAATTGATAGAAAGTAACCAGGTTATGGAAGTCCTATCTCATGCATCAGGATTAGGAGAAGACAGCCAGGTGTAGGATGGAAATTTTAAACATCTATTACATCTTCTAAGATGTAATAGTGAGAATTACACACCATTACTCCAAGGGGGCAGAAGATGGTGGTTCAGAAGAACTAGAGGATTCTGTGAGGAGATGTTTAAAATCTCCATCCTTAAACCTTATGGTTTTACTTGTGTTTCTACATACCTATTTGCATTTTACATATGTAGGAATGATGTTCAGTACATTGCAATGCTTGAAGGTCTCTTCCTTTCATCATTAGAGCACATCTATTTCTTGTTGAAGGGAAATCCCAAAGCCTAGTTACAGTGGTGTAATGAAAACCATAGTTAATGAAACATTTTGGGAGTCCAGATGTATAAAATTAGAAAGGAAATGCATGGATTCATTATGAATTTAGCAACTAATTTCACCTTTCCTGATCATTTACAGCCAAAGATGATTTTCTGAGAAAGATCTCAGAAAATGATGCACCTTAATTTCTAATTTAAAACAAGCAGCAAATTCTTCTAGGTCAGGATAAGCACAAATCTACTGCCTGAGAGCAAAAAGCCAGAAAAGAGGCAATCTCCTTTCCAAAAGATACAAAAATACTTTTAAGCAGAAAGTAAAGGTTTCCCTGTCAGTTATGTCTGACTCTTTTAAGCATCAGTGAACAAATGATTAAGACAGGGAAGAACAAACAGAAGGAAGTCTTATTAGGCTTCAGAAAACCATAAAACCAGAAATATTTAAGAGGTCTTTTGTTTTATAGATGCCACCATGTATTTTAATGGTTATTCACTGGAAAATTACTTTTTTCTATACCTTTTGTTTCTTTGATCTGCACTCCTAATTTTGCTTTTTCCTTATTTCCCACCCCCACTTTCCCTTTAAAATATTTTCCCTAGTTCATTGCATTTTATACTTTTCTGAAATTCAATAAGGTTCTGACTTCAAATAAAACAATGACCCTGACATGTTTCCAGATTCTTCAAATGATTTAAACAAATAAATAATAATTTAGTGAGATACATCATATCATACAATTCCAAAGGTGCTTTTTTCAGGAGGTAACTTTCTTGTTTTTCTTTGAAGAATTTTGCTTCTCATCCAAAAGACTTCTTCAGCTCTGACTGGATGGTGGGAAATGGAAGGATTTATCTTCCTTGCAGAGAGCTAGTCATTTGCATTCATTGAGGCCATTTGGAGATCTAAAAAAACAAGAAAGTCCAGTTGCCTCCTGAAAAAAAGGATCTTTGGGACAACCATGACCTGGATGACTAAGAATCTCCATAGATATTTACATCACAATCTGTTGTAAATACATCACAATCTGTTGTACACAATGTTGTAATTTTCCAGTGAATATTCTTTCTTCCTTTCTTTTTTAAAACTGTTGCAACTATGTCACTTTCAATTTCTTAATTCCGTTGCCTTTCAAGTAGTGGTAACAACTACAGCTAGAACAAAAATCTTCTGCATAGAATCACAAAACCAAGAAAATATACAGAGGGTTGTTTAATGGATTTATTATTGAATAAATATAAATGTATTTTATGGCTATTCTATCTTTTTATGCTGTAAAAATGAGTTTATTTATAAAGTTCATTCCTTTCTTTTAATCTGTTTGTAGGTGTGAGAAAACAAGAGTGAAATAAAACAATTGGCATTACCAGGTATAACGTGACGAATCAACTACTTCACCCCCACCAATGAATTCCCATGTAGTTTCCTTCTGTCGCAAACCAATCCAGCTCCCCTTTTCCAACATAGCATCAAGCCATATCTTTAAAAAAAAAATCAGAATAATTTTTAAAAAGTATCTTACTTGAGATTTCATGAGTAACCTCGAAGTGAAGATGGAAAAGGTTAGAATGAAACATTGAAATTTAGCCCATATAAGTCAAAAAATGACTTTTGATTTTTGGCAGAATTTTTTTACTTGTTCATTGAACTTATAACCTGTTACAATTAAATGATTCTCATGGCTTATAAAATGTGCACCATGCAATTAAAATATCTATTATAAAATAGCAATGTAAATTGAAAAATAATTAACATGATGCTACATATGAAATCAAGAAAATACCCTACAATTTAGTTTTTAGCCACTTCCTAAAAGTAGGGAGATGGTAACATTGTCTTGCTCGATTATTTCTTCCTGCATATGAATAAATATAAATATATTTATGTAAATATAAATCAATGTAGCTTTTGTACTGATTGTGAGGTTTCACTGGAATATATTGTAGCAGGTAGCACGGACTATCAAAAACTTTTGTTTGCGTATTATTATGTATATTTCTATATAATATTTTAAAATTAATATATAGATGTAAAGATCAGAAATTGAAAAATGATTTTATTATGCCTACTGAAATAATATTTACTATGCATATCAGTATTGTGTGTTAAAATATTGAATAATTAAATGATGAAAGATTGTACACATGGTGGAGCAAATACTAACATGTTAATAACTTTTTAAATATTTATAATATTATAATCATGTGAGTATGATTAATATAACTAATATAATCAATATTATCACTATTATTTTGTATCAAATCTAACGATACCCTTGATGCCACACTGTTCATGTATTGAATACTTATGTACATTTTAAAATTATATATATATGTTTGGGTCTGTTCCTGTGTAAGATTGAGAGCATCTTGGCAACATTTCAATGAGGTCCAATTCGCCATCTTCAGGCTGGTGCTTTCGGCTTTGTGCTCGTGCGAGCAAAGTATATACATGAATGCAGTTCAGCTTCCTTCGGGTATTATCCCACGTCATTGTAGTGCTTTTAAAGTTGTAGCAACATTTCAGCAGAATCTCATCTGCCATCATCAGGCTTCTGTATTGAGTTTGTATGTGGGTCAGGCTATCACAGCCATTAGTTTTAAATTTGAGGCTAGCCTATTGTTGTCCCAGGATGGTTTTTTCTACATCCTGATTGGTTGGGAGTCTTGGTCTGTGTTTATTGGTCTTGGAGTTTGTTTGATTGGTGTTTCTGGTTTCTTCTGTCTGTTTTGTGGCTTTGATTGGCTGGCAACACTCTGTTCCTGTGTTGGAGGCTTTCAGTGCAGCTTGGCTTCGCGTAAAAGGACGGCTGTTATCCATTAGGAAGCTAGGTTTCATTTGGGTGCCTGGTTGGGGTGTGTTTGAGCTGGAGGTATCAGTGGGAGTCTGTTTGTGCCCAGGTGTTTGCCTGGCTGGTGGTGTGGAGATCTTTCTATTTGAGAGTGCAGGCTTCCAAACGATTGACAGTCTGGTGGAATCATCTCTTCTATTCATATGCTTTCAGGTCTTTTTTCAATCTCTATGGCTTCTCTGATGATTCTGTGGCTGGGGTTTTCTATAGTGGCTAGGGTTTTAGTGCCATTGAAGTTGATGTTGTGACCTGTGGTTTTCATGTGTTGGACTAGTGAGATGTGTTCCAGCTTTTTTACTGCATTTTTGTGTTCATCCAGGCGGGTACTTATTCTTCCATTGGTCTGTCCAATGTATGTGGCCGGGCATGATGCACAGGGAACTTCGTATATGCCTTGGTTTTTCAGGTCAATTTTATCTTTGGGGTTTCTAAGGATGGCTGCTATTTTTTTGTCTGTTTTGAAGGCAGTCTTGATGTAGCCTGTATAGTATCTTACTGATTCTATCTGTAGTACCTCTTATGTAGGGCAGGACAGCTGTTCCATAGGTCTGTTGATCTTCTCGGTCTCTTTTATGTCTTAGTGTGTTTTTGTGGATCAAGCTGGTGATTTTGTTTTTGTGGAAGCCATTGGCTGTCAGTACTTTAGTCAGGGTGCATAGTTCAGTCTTTATATGTGTCTTGTCTGCCAGGCGTTTGGTTCTGGTGATTAGTGTTTTGCCCATGGAGTTTATCTGTGCTGGCTGGTGGTGGGATTGGGCGTTGAGGTAGCAGTTGGTGTGTGTTTTCTTCTGGTATATGGTGTGTCCAAGTGTGCCATCTGTTCTTTTGTAGATTAGTACATCTAGGAATGGTAGTTGTTTGTTTTTTCCGTTTCCATGGTGAACTTGATTTTGGGGTGTGTGCTATTTAGGTTTGTTAGGAAATTGTTTTGGTTTTCTTTTCCATGGGGCCAAATCACAAATGTGTCATCGATGTATCTTAGCCATAGTTTGGGTTTGTGGGTGGCATTAGCCAGGGCTCTGGATTCGAATTCTTCCATGAACAGGTTTGCAATGACAGGTGCAATGACAGGTGACAGTGGTGATCCCATAGGGGCTCCTTCAATTTGCTTGTATCTTTGTCCTTTGTACATGAAATATGTGTTGGTTAGGCAGTGTTCTGTTAGTTCCATGAGGTGTTTAGCTGGTTGGTATTTATTTTTGATGATTCCAAGAGTTTCTTTTATCGGGACTTGAGTGAATCGTGAAACCACATCGAAACTTAAAGCAGATCTTCTTGTTCCACGTGTTGATCTTTGATCATTTCTTAGAAGTGGTATGAGTTTTGTACATATGAAGCTGCGGTTTCAGCATGGGGCTGTAGTTGTTTTGCTAAGTGTTTAGCTAGGTTTTGTAGTGGTGCTCCTTTGGAGCTGACTATGGGTCTGAGAGGATGCCTTCTTTGTGTATTTTTGGGAGGCCGTATAGTTTGGGGCATCTGGAAGAGTTTTCTCTTGGGATGATCGTCTGTTGGATTTCTTTGCTTATGTGGCTGGTTATAATTTTCATCTTGGTTAATTTTTCTAGATATGTGGTTAACAAACAACTACCATTCCTAGATGTACTAATCTACAAAAGAACAGATGGCACACTGGGACACACCGTATACCAGAAGAAAACACACACCAACTGCTACCTCAACGCCCAATCACACCACCACCCAGCACAGATAAATTTCGTGGCCAAAACACTAATTACCAGAACCAAACGCCTGGCAGACAAGACACATATAAAGACTGAACTATGCACCCTGACTAAAATATTGACAGCCAACGGCTTCTACAAAAACAAAATCACCAGCTTGATCCACAAAAACACACCAAGACATAACAGAGACCTAGAATATCAACAGACCTATGGAACAGCTGTCCTGCCCTACATAAGAGGTACTACAGACAAAATCAGTAAGATACTACACAGGCATCACATCAAGACTGCCTTCAAAACAGACAAAAAAATAGCAGCCATCCTTAGAAACCCCAAAGACAAAATTGACCTGGAAAACCAAGGCATATACGAAGTTCCCTGTGCATCATGCCCAGCCACATACATTGGACAGACCAATAGAAGAATAAGTACCCGCCTGGATGAACACAAAAATGCAGTAAAAAAGCTGGAACACACCTCCTCTCTAGTCCAAAACATGAAAGCCACAGGTCACAAGATCAACTTCAATGGCACCAAAACCCTAGCCACTATAGAAAACTCCAGCCACAGAATCATCAGAGAAGCCATAGAGATTGAAAAAAGACCTGAAAGCATATGAATAGAAGAGATGATTCCACCAGACTGTAAATCATTTGGAAGCCTGCACTCTCAAATAGAAAGATCTCCACACCACAAGCCAGGCAAACACCTGGGCACAAATAGACTCCCTCTGATACCTCCAACTCAAACACACCCCAACCAGGAACCCAGATGAAACCTAGCTTCCTAATAGATAATAGCCGTCCTTTCACGCGAAGCCAAGCTGCACTGAAAGCCTCCAATACAGGAACAGAGTGTTGCCAGCCAATCAAAGCCACAAAACAGACAGAAGAAACTAGAAACATCAATCAAACAAACTCAAAGTCCAATAAACACAGACCAAGACTCCCAACCAATCAGGATGTAGAAAAAACATCCTGCCACAATAATAGGCTAGCCTCAAATTTAAAACCAACGGCTGTGAGACCCTGACCCACATACAAACTCTATACAGAAGCCTGAAGATGGCAGATGAGATTCTGCTGAAACGTTGCTACAACTTTAACAGAACTACAATGACGTGGGATAATACCCGAAGGAAGCTAAACAGCACATATATATGTATGTATGTATGTATGTATGTATGTATGTATATGTATATGTATATGTATATGTATATGTATATGTATATGT
>BLBF01000003.1:88434949-88493384 GCA_015471245.1 Laticauda colubrina | reverse complement strand
TATGTATATGTATATGTATATGTATATGTATATGTATATGTATATGTATATGTGTATATATATGTAATTTTTTCTCTTCAGGCATAGGGGGAGCATGGAAAGATACATGCTTGGCAACACAAGACAAGATAGAAAGACCTGCACATGGATTAGAGTACAAACAAAAGTAAATGATATCATTTTTATCTGATTTACTTTAATACTGATTTATATATATGTTTTATGGAGCCTTTTTAAGGCAGAAGTATTACATTAAGTATAAAGTACATGTGCTGATTAATGACTGCAATAACATTCTTCTCAGTTTCATTATTATTATAATTTCATTATCTTTAGCAGATAATCTATATCTTGAATTTTTTAAAAAAATGTAATTTATAAAGGGCTTGGATTCTTTACTCACCATTCAATTCTTTGGCACATCTTCAGAAACCCAGTGAAAATATGATTTTCTTGTGCAAGTCAAGTTTAGCCTTAGTTTATTAGACACATAGTAAATTTCTCAGGGTAAAACTCTTTAGAAATAAATAATATATGTGCAAATACATATTGTTGCATCTCCTAACAGTTATTGTTATCCTTTGTTATCCTTTGTTTTTTTTTAATCCTCAGAGTCATGGTATAATCACTCAGTGATTTATTGGTGCTCCTGCCATCATCAAACTTTTCCGGACTGGGAGGTTCTTTTGTCTTTGTCTGTCTTTCTATATATAATGTGATTTGATGGAAGTGTGAGGAATATTTGAATAAGAAATGGAATTAATTTTTATTATACAATTTTAAAAAGGGGTTGAACAGTTCCTTAAAACAATGATGCTGAAGTTATGGCAAAGATGGCCCACCATGATGTTTTGGGTGACACACCAGCATTTAGCAAAACCAAACTCCCAAAAACATATCTAGAGGCCACAACCAGATTTTTGAAGCCATTTCAAGAACAAAGGCTTCATGAAACATGTGGGAGCCTTGGATAGGCTGCAGGGGCCTGCCAAGTAATCCACACATGTGAATCCTGGGGAATGCTAGGGCCATGGGCAATTGCACAGTTTCCCAAGTCTTGCATGCCTTGGGAAATTTATTTATTTTGATTTATCAATCGCTTACAAGATAATAGTTCTAAGTACATACATAGTTATGAATATGAAATGGGTACATATAAGAAAAATAAAAGAAACAATAGGACAGGGACGGTAGGCATGTTGGTGCGCTTATGCACGCCCCCTACAGACCTCTTAGGAAAGGGATGAAGTCAATAGTAGACAGTCTAAGGTTAAAGTTTTTGGGGTTTGGGGAAAAAAACCACAGAGTCAGATAGAGTATTCCAGACATTGACCACTCTGTTGCTGAAGTCGTATTTCCTGCAATCAAGTTTGGTGCGGCTAACCTTGAGTTTGTATCTATTGTATGTTTTTGTGTTGTTATGGTTGAAGCTGAAGTATTCACTGAGAGGTAAATTGTTGCAATGTATGATTTTATATACCATACTTAGATCAGACCAATGATGGTGTAATTCAAGGTTTTCTAGGTCTAGAATTTCAAGTCTGGTGGCATAAGGTATTCTACAATGAGTAGAGGAGTAGATTACTCTTCTTGTGAAATATTTCTGGACTTTCTCAACTGTGCTAATATCAGATACGTAATGTGGGTGACAGACTGATGAGCTGTATTCGAGTATTGGTCTAGCAAATGTTTTGTATGCTCCAGTTAGTCGTGTGATATTACCAGAGAAAAAGCTACGTAGGATTAGGTTAACTACTCTTAATGCCTTTTTGGCTATTTACAGTGGGCTCTAGCACTTAGATAATTAGAGATGAGTACTCCAAGGTCCTTTACAGAGCTTGGATTATCAACAAGGTCTTGACTATTCAGCTTGTATTTTATTTTCTGATTTTTTTTTCTTTGCCAATATGTAAGCCAGAGCATTTATTTGTTGAGATTTGAAGTTACCATTTGTTTGACCATTCTGATACATAGTCAAGATCTTTTTAAAGGGTAGCAGTATTGTCTGTGGTATTGAACAGCTTCAGATCATCAGCGAAGAGAACACAGTTGTTCTTAATATGATCACAGAGGTCATTTATGTGGAGTATGAAGAGAGTTGGTCCTAGAACATTGCCTTGGGGGACACCACTATTGACAGGTACAGAATTTGATAGGACACTCCCAATTTTGACCATTTGTTGTCTGTTTGACAGGAATGCTTCTATCCAGTTATGCAGTTGTCCAGAGATACCATAATATTTTAGTTTTAGGAATAGTTTATCGTGTACTACTGAATCAAAGGCTTTACAGAAGTCTATGTAGATTGTATTTATTGCTTTGCCTTGATCGAGTTGTATAGTCCATATGTTTTTGCAGTGTAAGAGTTGTAGATTACATGATAGTTTTTTCCTAAAACCAAATTGTTTATTAGAGAGTAGGTTGTTTGTATTTAAGTGGAGGATAATGGATTGGTTAATAATTGATTCCATGACTTTACAGGTGACGCAGCATAAGTAGATTGGTCTGTAATTTTCAACTCGGCTGGGGTCTCTCTTTTTGAAGATGGGAATGACCATGGCTTGTGACCATAGTTTTGGCAAAGAGCTGGTCCTGAAAGATTTTTCAAAGATTATGCTTAGAGGTTTGGCTGTGGCAGTGGGTAGTTTTTTTAAGAAGTAGACACATATTTCATCTGGTCCAATAGATAGAGATGGTTTTAGATTGCATAGTGCTTTTTCAACATTGCCTACTGTAAAATCAATATGTATTAGATCATTGTAGTTTTCTGTGGTTCAGCTAGAGATACTGGGCATGATCCATTGCTGTTTACAAATACTGAGTCAAAGGATGTGTTTGCTTTAATTGTGTCGCCGTTGCAGTCTTTACCATTAGGTATCCTATCAGAGGTGGAATGGACCTTGAGTCTTTTAGTTTGTTGTTTACAAAATTGTAAAAAGCATGGCTGGAATTGGTGCGTAGAACATTTTCCTCTTGTTTTATGTGATAATTCGTGCATTCAGTCTTTATCTGGTGGCATACATTTTTGTATCTACTTTTGAAGTTGGCAATGTGACCAGATTTGTTTTTCTGCCAGAGTGATATCTTTTTGGATTGAAGTTTCCTTTTTGTTATGGGTAATGTTTTTTTTGGGGGGGGTTGTTATTGGTACATATAGTTTGATGACTCCTTTGACTTCAAGTAAAAATATGTTGTAATGGTCTTCAACAGAATTACATCCATTGAATAGAGATTGCCAATCAAGGGATGAGAGATCGTTGTCTATGAGATCATAGTTGCCTTTTTTTGAAGTTATAATTGGGGATTACGTCATTATGATGATTTTTGTGTGGGCATATGTTGAGACAAATGTCAATCATATTGTGGTCAATCATATTGTGGTATGAAGCAGCCTTTAGAATGGAAGTAGTGGCATAAGGGCTAAAGTTGAGGCCCGGGCCTCATCTTCAGACCCACTCTCAATACTGTGGCCAAGTGCCAGTCTTCAGGGCATGTAGTCCTTAATGGAGCTGCAATTACAAGGAGGGAAGTATGGGTCTGTCTTAAGCCCAATACTCTTCAATATCTTCATCAATGACTTAGATGAGGGGATATATTGGAAATCAACAAATTTGCAGATGACACCAAGCTAGCAGAAATAGCCAATACTCCAGAAGAAAGGCTCAAGATACAGAAGGAACTTGACAGACTTGAACACTAGGCCCTATCTAACAAAATGAAATTCAATATAGAGAAAATAATGTTTTACATTTAGGGAAGAAAACCCAAATGCACACGTTTTAAATAGGTGGTACCTGATTCGGTGTATTAACTGTAAGAGAGATCTTGGAGTCCGAGTAGAAACCATTTATATATGTGCCAACAGTATGCTGCAGCTATCAAAAAAGCCAACATCATCCTAGGTTTCATTAATAAGGAGATAGAATTAAGATCACATGAAGTATTAATATCCCTTTATAATGTCTTGGTAAGACCACACTTAGAATATTGAATCACCACGATATAAAAAAGTTATTGAGACTCTTGAGAAAAGAGTGACAAAGATGATGAGAGGACTGAAGAGATGAAGAGGACTAGATGAAGATGAAGAGGACTAAAACATATAAAGAATGATTGCAGTAATTGGATATGTCTAGCCAGTGAAAAGGAGGTGACATGACAGCAGTGTTCCAATATCTAAAGAGCTGCTACAAAGAAGAGGGTGGCAATCTATTCTCCAAAGCACCTAAAGGCAGAACAAGAAGCAATGGATGGAAATTGATCAAGGAGGAAACCAACCTAGAACTAAGGAGAAATTAGAACAATTAATCAGTGGAATGACTTGCCTCCAGAAGTTGTGAGTGCTCCAATGCTGCAGGTTTTAAAGAAGAGATTGAACAATCATTTTTCTGAAGTGGTATAGGGTTAGGCTTGAGCAGGGGGTTGGAATAGAACAGTGGTCCCCAACCTTTTTAGTACCAGGGACCGGTTCACGACTATTCTTTCTTCCACAGACTGGTACCTCAGTAACGCGAGACTCCACCGCCATCAGGACGGCTCTTCATTTGAAGCCACCCCCCCTTTGATGAAACTAAAGCGCGAGGATTCCTTCAGCACCCAAACGCTACTTTCCAACCGAAAACCTGGAAGCACTTTCCAATTGAAAACCTGGAAGCAACCAAAAACCCAGAAGCGCCGTCAAAACAAGATGGTGGCACCCAAGCTTTGTGGCCCAGTACAAAATGATTCATGGGCCAGTACCGGTCTGGGGACCGATGATTGGGGACCCCTGGATTAGAAGACCTCCAAGGTTCCTTCCAACTCTATTATTGTGCTATTATATTATTCTAACTGAAAAATGTAAATTGATCATGGTGGTTATGAAAAAATTCATCATGATCTATGAAAACTGCATTAAACTGAGCCATTCAATGGAATAACTCTATAATGTGAATAAAATTTTGTTATGTTGCTTAGTTATTTTAAAATGAATCTTTTTTTTTCTTCATTTATTATTTTTATCATGGCTGTATTACTATTCTAAGCAGAGATGCTTATGATTTTGATTTAGGTTGTTTATGACCAAAAATCTCTCAATTGTGACAGTAGAGAAATTTAAGAAATAAATAATAATAATAATATCTCAACTTAATTAATGTACCTTTTCTTTTGTACTTGAAATCTGGACAAGATATGCATCCTTGTAGAAGGAACATCGTTTTTCTGCCCATTCATAGTCCCCCTTTTTTTTCTTTTCAAAATAATAGCAATGTCCATCATAATACCACCATGGTGCATTTTGGGGACATTTTAGATTTTTGAGGCCTGGAAATAACACAGACTGAATTTTAAAAATGTTTTTAAAAAATATACTAATATATTCAGTGAGAGCAATGCCTTTATCTGCGAAGATTAACAACGTACCATTTTAATCCTGATTAAGATTTTTAACATTTTAACGTATATTCAAATTATATTTATTATAATAGAAAGTTAGCACCAACCCCGTTCTTAGAAGAATGAAATATTCTAGGAAATATTAAAAAGGCAGAATATTTCCAATAAAGAGAAACAAAAATCTTAAAGGAAACAGAACTCAGCCTCAGCTCCCTACCTCCAGCAGATATTTTGGTAACAGCTTATCTACAAGACAAGAGACTGGGCCAGACTATCTACAAAACAAAAGACCTTCGCGCTCCAGGACATAATAAGATTAACCATCAACAGAGCTCACCACAAGCCTCTTCACTGTATAATTAAACCAAGCCTGGAGCACAGACAGCCTACAAAGTTAGCTAAGACCCTCCAGCCCTTTGGAGTCTCACAACCAATAGAATACATGGCCTTTTCCACAGGAATAGGAAGCTCAAGTTCAAAGCCCAGGGTATAAATAACACTCATTCTCGACTCCATGTGTTCAGCCACCCAGAGCTTAGTGGCTCTGCTTCACCATTAAACCTAGCAGCCCCCATGTTTCCAGTGTCTTTCTACCCACTTGGAATTGAACCCAGATGGACATTTCTTCCAACGGTATTAAAAGCTGACATTTGATTTAACTGAATGAAATTCAGAGACAGGTAAATTTTGCTGATTGAAAAAAATTACAAGTAAATCTGTATACTGTACAGAAAAAGAATATTGTAGTTAACTGGAACTTCTTTCTCCCTCCTTCCTTCCCCCTTCCTCCTAAAATTATATATTTATAAACTTGGAAAGAATGGCTATTTCTGAAAAATTAAGAGGGAAGAACTAGTTGTGAACCTGACCTGTTTGGCATTCCAAGAATACTGCTTTGCTTATTCTTTGTCATTTACAAATGCATCCATTCTTAGCAAAAGGAAGTGTTTGCTTAATATCAGCAAATTCTGTTTGTTTGTTTTTTTTGTTTTTTTATTTTTATATTTTAAAAAACATCTCTTTTGGCAAACAATGTGGTTCTAGTTTTTTACATTTCAATACAAACATGACCATAGTTACATATTCATCTTTCTTATTAAATTTCATATCACATTATTACTTATTTTATTTTCCTTTGAATAGTCTCAAATATTAAATTCATTACACTTATTTTATCCAATTCCAATTCCTATCTTAATTTATTTAATTATTCTTAAAATATTCTCCTATCTTATTTTACAATATTATCTAAGATTCTTATTTCATTTCTATATTCATTACACATATTGCTTTTATCTGCCACATTTGCAATTTTATCATATACTGTTATTCCATTCATTATTCAATAAATTTCATCCTTATTCTAATAATTCAAAAAATTGTCCCCTTTAGTTGTCAATTCGAGCTTGCCACCTATTTACCTTATACATTCTTTCAATTTATTCCCTTTAATTCATTATAAAAATTTACCACAGTATACTCATTTTTTAATTACCACATTCTACATTACTAACAATATTCTCCTAACTACTACATATCACATATGCATATATATTTTAAGTCAGATTCCGCATGGTATTCGTTTTCTCAATTACCCTAAATTTACATCTATATATTCCAAAAATATTAATCTATTCAATTAACTGATATTAATATTTCCATTACCATTCTCATAATTCATTTTAACTTTATTCATTGTTTTATTAAATATCAATTAATTTTTTTATAATAAATTCCCATTTCCATATCCATTTCCATAAAATCTGTATCCTGTTTAACAATAATCCTTTAAGAAAATTTAAAAAAAATCAGTCCCAATCTTATCTATTTATTAAATCCATAGTCTTATATAACACAATAAATCACCTTGCAGAATCTCCCTCCCTATTCTTCTTCTACCCATTGTCTCTCATCCTCCTGTCTGTATAATTTCTTTTCATTCTTGTTTGCTTTCTGCCTCCCTTCATTTTCTGGTCCTTTCTCTTAATTCCCCTTTTTCCCATTATTATTTCCCCCCATTTCTTATTCAAATTATTTATTTTGTCCACCTCCTTCTCTCGATTTTTCCCCTGTAATTCCCTCTTCTGCGGTTTCCTTTTTCTTTGTTTAGCTTTCCAGACAATTTCCCCTTTAATTATCACATCAAACCTCAAATTTTTAACTTTATTCTTTTTCCCCCAATTTTAATGTTCATTGTTCCATTTGTTCTTTAAAGCTGGTTTCCTCTTTATTTAACTCGTCTCCCTCTGGTTCTCTTTGTTCTGCAATCTGAATCACCATTTCTAATTTTTGTAGTATAATACTGTACATTTCTATGCTTTCTTTCACCATTTCCTTCATATCTTGTAGTTCCAGTTCCAGTGCCACATATAATTCTCCCATTTGTCAGCTTCTTTTCCCCCGCTTCTTTGATAGTTGTATCCAATCCAAATGTCCAGTTGTTTATTTCAACCAACGTCTTTTACTTTTGATTTCAACAATCAATGTCCATAAGTCTTTGTTTCCAGGTTCCTTCTGTTCATTTCTTTTCCAATTTTTTCCCAAATAATCCAAGGCAATTTCTTCACATATTTTTTTCCCTTGTAGTATTCTAGTATTTCACTTTTCAAGGTTTTTATTTTATTATAGTGGAGTTCCTCTTGTTTCCTTTTAAATTCCAATTTTAGAAAGACCAAGCACTTTTCAAAGAATCACTGAAATTTTTCCTGTACCATTAGGTGGCACTCTCAGTTCTGTTTCCATGTTCTACACTTTCTTTTCGCTATTCCCTTTTTAAACTTTTATTAATTTTGCTAATTCCAATTATTAGCTATTATTTCTTTTTAACATGTTCAATTCCAGCATTTACTTATGCCTATTTAGTGCCAAAGTCCAATTAGTTAAATCACCAATTCCAATTTTGTATTTATTTTTTTGTAAAAGTTTTCCCTCTAAGTTATTTCCTTTCCATTTCAGTTTTAAAGATTAAAGTAAGTCTTTGTTTTATTTTTCTGTATTTTTCATTAACAATCGCAGCCAAATTAAAAATAGTTCTGAGCCCTTTTCAGAATCTTCTTCTTCAGGGTTATAATAAAATAATTCTTCTCACCCAGTTCCACACTGTCACTGTCTTCACTCCTGCACTCTTCTTAGGTTGAAGCTGTCTCCAGATGCATGACAGCCATTTTAGCCATCCTTCTTCACAACTTGGTTTGAAGAGCAAAAGCCTCGGGGGTCTACAGAGGAGTTGCATTCTCCCCTGAAACCTCACCAGGCACCTACTCCTTGCTTCACCACTCCTCCAGAGCGGTTTTGGCTTCTTTTGGAGCCCATGAACATGCAGAAACCAGTGCAGAGAGCAGAAAACTCCGCTGTCCTTTTGCTGGAGTCGCCGCGACATCACTTCCTCCCAATACCAGCAAATTCTGATAGGTTTACTAAAATCAACCTGCATATTTTGTTTAACTTGTTTCATTGAAGCTATTTCTAGGGATGGTGCTCAGAAGCAGGCATAAAAATTTTCCAGAAAGAGAAGATAATTTGCCACACAACTTTATTCTTTAATCTCTGTGCAAATAGAGTTAATTAGATGAACAGGCCACTCAGAGGAATATTAAATGATTAACAGAAGCTGAATAGTGGACATAAGTCATAGTGTTTTCATTTTTTATTTGTGGATATATTTATGACTGAGGAATTGTTCCTGAATAGGGTTGTAATAGTAGGCAAAAGGAGAATCCACACAATGCACGCAAATTAAAATAGACTTTAAAAGAATTTAATACTAAATTAAATATCCAAAATTGTTCTCTTCATTTTCCGAAGTATTCTTTGATAAAACAATTCTTAAATAACCTTAAAAGACTTTGAAGGAATGCATCTATACAAACTAAAAGCTGCAATATTTCCTAGGATCTTAACTGTTCATCATACGCAATTATAGCTATTGCAGATATGACTATCTAAAATTCACAGAAAAAGTCCTTTCAATTGTACAGATAGAAAAGTATAGACTTCTTTAATGTAACTTTTTACTTTACATTACTATGTACATCTGATTAATGTTCTTTTTTCCAGTGTTCTTGTAATAAAATTCATTCTATTGGTATGATAGTTTTTCTTACCTTAAAGCCAAACATATCTAGGTTTCCATTCATGACCATGGTGTAATGCCAAAGCCAGAAAATTCTTAAGATTCAAAGAAAAAAGCTCCATGGAAGGTCGCCACAACATTTTGGGAAAAGGCATAGCTATTTAAAAAGTTACAGGTAGGACCAATGTTTGCTCCTCATGCTCTTTTTGCCTTTCAAATCTGCAACCTCATATAATCCTATTATTCTTTGATATATTTTAAGCTTGTTTTCACAGTGGCATTTTTGCTTGAACTGAGTCTGAGTTGCTATTTCGACCCATGGCTTTTTGTCTGCTTGCTAATTCCATGCAAAAATTTTGCTTTGGAAAGCCAACCCTGTATGTGAATGAGTTTGTGTCTAATAATTAGATTCTGATTTCTTTTGAAATGTGCACCTTCTATATTTTACATAGATTACAGTCATAGATATTACAAAGGCTCAATTAATCTAATCATCAGCCACAATGTTTCAGCAAAACATACTCATGTTCCTTTAAAACAGGGGTATCAAACTCAAGGCCCACGGGCTGAATCTGGCTTGCAGGGTGCTTAGATCTGGCTCACATGACTGGCCTGGAAATAGCAAAGGACCAATTCACAGTGCCTCTGCTAGAGAACATGGGGTATGGGGGCTCTGCTCACCCCACCCCACCTCATTTTGGCTGTCAGAGTGTTGCAGAAGGCTGTCTATACTGAAAACAGAATATAGGAAAGTTGTGCATGGCCACCCCATGCCCCATTTTGCCTGACAGAGAGCTATCAAAATTAAAAACAAAATAAAAGGAGAAATGTTTCCCCTTTTGCATTTGAGCATGCAAGAAAAGGCAGGAAATGAGAAAGGGAAAGAGGAAAGAAAAAGAAAAAGAAGAAAAGATGGAAAGAGAGCAAGGAAGGAAAAATAAGGAAAGAGGGAAAGGAAGAAAAATAGAAGGAAGAGAGAAGGAAAAAGAAAGAAAGGAAGAAAGCATTATAATGAGAGTGGGGAGGTTCTCAGGGAAGCCCTGTCTTAGCACTTGGCCAGTACAGATGCCCCCCAACATGAATCCCATGTCACAGCCACCAGGGCCACACCCACCATGGCCACACCCACCATGGTCACCACAGCCACACTCTCCACTCCCCCCGGCCCTCCTACGTCAAATACAACCCTGATGCGGCCCACAATGCAATCAAGTTTGACACCCATGCTTTAAAACATGGGGAGTGGGGTAATAGGGCACACCTAACATAGAAAACAGCAGACATGTATAACTATTTAAGATATTATCCTGTAATGGATTGTAAACTTTGATACATAAAACTCAACTAAAATCAGCTTTATGATGTTCATTTATCGAAAAAATAAACTGTTTACTTTCTGTGATTTTACAAAGGTTTAAAGTTACCAACATATTGTTTTCTTCTTTACAAGCAAATGCTTTACGGTATATGCCATTTGAATCCATACTATAATCAGAAAAGAATAAGAAATAATTTAAATAAAGAATGTCATATTACTACTGTACCTAATTCACAGAGTTCACCTTTGAATTGACCATGGCAGTACAGTCTTTCTGGGCAATTTCCAGTTATTGAATTACATCTGAATCCTCCATAGCATTTCTTACAAGGTAAGCCACAGTTATTGCCATAGTAACCAAGGGAACATTCTAAGAAAAGAATTACAAATCATATTATGTCAACATAATAATACTTAAAAACATTAAACAATTCTCCGAAGAGAGTTAGGTATGAAACAACCAATATGTGATAAGGTTCTGTAAGGATGCATGTTATTCATATACTATCATTATGTAAAAGGAATCACCCTATGATCATTGAAAGTGGCCATGTTGTTGGATTTAATTTCTATTCATTGCAGAAATCTAAATCAAAGCATCCCCCCAGTAACTACCCAGCTATCAGTCTCTATATATCAGTGATTCCCAAACTTTTTTAGTCCACTGCTCTATTAAGCAAATATTGAAACTTATGACAATGCTTATGACAAAAAGTTGCAATTTGCAGTCACCATGATGCTATGCTTAGTAACCATGGGTGATTCATTTAACAATCACAGCATAACTGATGTCATAAATCCGGCATGGTCGCATGGTTTTTTGCTTAGCAATGGAGTTCAAAGTCCCAATTAGTTGTTAACCGAGGACTATTTGTACTATTATCAAGCTAGATACTTGCAGTCTACATCTTTTCAGTCAATATTTTGTCTACATGAATAATTTTTACACCAGTTTGTTACATATTATTCTGTAATTTACAGCTGCTTCTTTTCTTATCCTGCCACAATCATTTTGAGTTTTGATGTTATATCCTTAGTTAAGCCCATGTCACACTGGCCAACGGATGCAAAAAGGACACAGCGGACGAGCAAAATGTTCCATCCGTTGTTATCTGCTCTCAAAAGGGGCAAAAATTTGCATAACCGGAGCGGATAACACGGATGCGGGGAGGACACAGGGCGGATGCAAAGCGGATGCGGAACGGAAGCCCAGCGGATGGAAGCGGATGGGAGCGGATGGCACGTCCGCTAGGCTTCCGGGGGCCCTCAGCGAAGCGGACGCAGAACGGAAAGAGCGGATGCAGAGGGGATGCACAGCGGATGAAGCGGATGCATAGCGGAAGCCTAATGGATGCCTGGCGTTAATTGCGCATGCGGGGAAGATGCATTGCGTCAGCCCCGCGGATATAACGGAAGCAGCTCGGAAGCAGGTCGCCATTCAGAGGAAAGACCTGCTGCCGGACGCATCGACTGCTTTCCTGCCCTGCCTGCATGTCTGTCTGCCAGCCTTGCTCCCAGCCTTGCTACCAGCCTTGCTGCCAGCCTCCCTGCCAGCCTTGGTTCCTGCCAGCCTCCCTGCCAGCCAGCAACCCCACAACCATGCGGAAGCACAGCAAGCCTCAGCCATCTGCTGCTAGCCCTGGCAAGAGGGGCAGGGCTACCATCCCGCCCCCTGGCCCTCACTCTGGTTCTGCTGGGGCTTCTGCAGCACAGGCTCGCTCTTCTGGGGCTGGCGCTTCTGCTGCTTCTGCTTCTGGAGGAGCTGATGACAAACACTCCAGCACCAGCCACCTCCACAGCACCTGCATCCTTCACCCCTGAGACTGAGCGACCAAGAGGAGTGCCAGAGACTCATTTTTGTCTTATAGCTTGTTGTTAATAAAGTCTATTTTTGATTCACACACTTGCTTCATTTCTTTTTTTTAATAAAGTCTTGCTGGAAACTTTTAGAAATGGTTTAAGCCTTTGCATGCTTGTGGGATGGGTAAGGATAGCAGTGGGATGGGCAGGGATACCTGTGGGATGGGTAATAGCTGTGGGATAGATAAACCTCCAGTACAAGCATAGTGGGACTGTATGGTCCAGCCTCCCAGGTGCCACACCTACGGCCCTTTATTATCAATAATAATGTAATAATTATCCACACATGTCAACATAAACACAACTCTTTATTAAACGCCCTGTTCATTGTAGGCCAACCAAACATACATGGCCCAATCTCATCCGTGTGATGAGACAGTCTGAAGAAAGCATCCATTAAGCATTTACCATCCTGTCTTGCCACTCCACTGCTCCAGCTGGGGAGTTGCACCATTGTTTAAGGAAGTTGCGCTGCTTCTTCGCCTCACGTGAGGCTCTGTTGGGGCCGTGCACATCCTCAGTGTCGATCAGGTTTTGCCCTTGCCTCCATTCCCCAGGCTCCATGTCCCCATTGCCTTGTTCATGGTCCACAAGGCTGTTCTGCAAGACTAGGTAGCGGGTGCGCATGAGATTGTGCAGGATACAGCAAGCTTCCACGATCCTCCTCATGGTCTCTGGGCTATGCTGCATGTTGGGGAGAAGTACCTGGAACCTGTTGGCCAGGATGCCAAAGGCGTTCTCCACCACCCGTCTTGCCCTGAACAGCCTGTAGTTGAAGATCCTCTCTTCACGGGTGAGGTATTTGGAGGTGTAGGGCTTCATGAGGTAGGTTGTGAGGGAGAAGGCGTCATCCCCCACGATGAAGTAGGGCACATCTTGCTTGTCATTGGGCAGCGGGTCTGGATCTGGGAAGCCCATGATGAGGTTGCTTTCCAGCCCCTCCTTGAGGTGACTGGTGTATACCTGGGCATCTGAAGATGAGCCGTTGCCCGAAGCATCAATGTACATGAACTTGTAGTCAGCATCGACCATGGCGAAGAGGATGATGCTGAAGAAGCCCTTGTAGTTGTGATAAGTGGACCCCGACTTTGCTGGCGCTTTGCAGGCCACGTGCTTGCCATCTATGGCTCCAATGGTGTGGGGGAAGTTCCACTTCTGATACCACTGCTCTGCAACTTTCTTCCATCCTTCTTCAGTGGAGGGGCACTGGAGGAGCTCCTCCTTGTATTCTTCGATGATGGCCTGCACCACTTCTCTGACAACAAAGTTGATGGTGCTGGGTGGTACCCTCCAGCCGTACTGCATGCTCCTGTAGGTGGTCCCAGAGGCCAGGTGGCGCAGAGTGAGTGCCACCTTGAGCCCAAGTTCCAGGCTGGGCCGGAAGTTGGTGTTTGTCTTGGTTAACCTGGGTATCAGCCGCTACACAACTTCGTCAAACATGGCTGGAGGCATCCTCATGAAGTTCTGGAACGCCCGAGTGTCTTCGCTCCTGAGCTCCACCATCAGCTTGTTGTACAGTCCGTCCTCTGCTCTTCTGGCGAACCATCTTTGGACCCAGACTTTTTTTGGGTGCCTCCTTTTCTTCCCGTAGTAGAGTTCACAGAGCCTGTAGATGGTTTCGCACTGTTGCAGAAGGATGGTGGCTGCCGAAAGGACTTTGTCACAATCAACGGTGGACATGACTGGATGCTGTGGAAGAGGAAGAGGCAGATGAAGGCTGCAGAGGTCTGCACCGCTGGGCTGCTGTTCTGAAAGTGAGATGCAGGTGAGTTGCTCCCCCTTTTTATTGGCAGTATAGGTTTTCCGCTAGGCATCCTCTAGACATCCTTAATATCCAAGATAGGTCCCCTCTGAGAATGTTTTTTCCATTTTAAATGCTTTGTTTCCATTCTGCATCCATTCTGCATCCGCTACGCATCCGTTCTGCATCCGTTCCGCTTCCTCCCTGCGTCCGAGCGGATGCGAGTTGCGCGGATGCGTAGCGGATGCGTAGCGGATGCAGAACGGACGAACTGGATACATTTTCCTCACAAAAGTTTTAGGCAGCCCAAAACTTTTGGAGCGGATGAAACGTCCATAAACGAATGCTGGACAGATAGAGAGGAAGCAAAACGGAGGCAGTGAGTACATCGCGTTTTTGAATGGATGGCAAGGTTTTTTGTCCATTTTACATCCTCTTTGCATCCGTTGGTTCAGTGTGACATGGGCTTTATCACTCTCTTGTATAATCTGCAAGTTTAAGAAATATACACTTTTGATCTAAATCATGAATGCTGAAGAATACGAGACCTAGGTCTGTTCCTTATATCATTCACATGACACTTTTCCTTAGCTTGATGAAGAACTGTTGATGGGTACTCACTGAGTACGGCTACAAATCAGATCCACCTAATAATATGCCATCTGGATGATAAACTAGACTCTGACCAGAATGTCATACCGTACTTTGTCAAACGCTGTGCTGAATTCAAGTTATATCACATGCACAGCCTTTGCACAATCTGTAAATGAAATTACCTCCCAAACCTGAAGGGTACTGCAGTAATACTTGATCCTTTCATATCTACATTTTCTGGTGATCAATGCATTCAATCAGTATCAGACTAACAGTTCTATAGCTTCCAGATCCTTGTTTTCCTTTTTTTTTTAAAGAAAGGAACAAATCCTTTTCACCTATTGTTCAGAGTTTCTTAAAAAAAAATACACAAGGGTCCAGACAGATCCTTGTCATGTTCCTTCAGAAAACTAGAACATAATTTCCCTAGCTTTGAATAACTAAATTTATTCAAGATACTTAAATATCACCTGACAATAAATCTCAAATTAAAATCTTCCTTTTCATCCATTGTACCCAGATAACACTCATTTATTGCCTAGAAAAGGCTGAGCCTACTGACAGCTTTACAACAGTTCAAAAGTAGCTTTAAACATTTGATATGACTACACATAAGAGGAATTTCTACATAAACAAAAATAAGTGCACATCTGATGAATTGAAAACATGAGGGGAGGAGGATACTTGTAATTTATTTTTGTGTGGAATGAGAGTAAAAGGATTCTTATTGCCCCAGCAATGAGTTAATGTTTTCGTATTTTTCTACTGGTCAGCTGAAGGATAAGCACAGGATTGTCCCCTATGTGGTCTAGAGGCTGACATACACAAGAACAATATGTTGGCTTCAGATATCTCTGGGATTAAGAAATAGAAATAGTTTGTTATAGAAGTACCTTTGTGATCATTTTAGAAGCTTTGCTGAACAGCTGCTATGTGTTTTTTCTCTTCCTGAACTTTTATTGTGAATGTACGTATATATATGTGTGTGTATATGTGCATACAAACAACTTTTTTTAACCAATCTGTTCACCAATCTTGACTCGTCCTGAATTTCAGCTCTTCCAATGCTCCCTATATATAGTAATTCCAGGCTCTGAACACACTTTCTTGATGACCTGCTTATCCTTTTACCTCACCTATGTAAGGAGAAATACAGTTCACCAAATACAAGCTTGGCGGATATGACCTCGTTGATGACCCTCACTGTCAAGGACCTCAAAGTATTCATATCTAATGATCTAAGTGCTTGAGCTCACTGTAACAGCATTGCCAAAAAGGCATTAAGAGTTGTAAATCTAATCTTACGAAGATTAGATTACAATATTTACAATATTTACTTACAATATTTCCTCTAGAAATATTGAATTGCTAACTTAGGCATTCAAAACCTTTGCTAGACCAATACTCGAATACAGCTCATCTGTCTGGAATCCGCACTGTATATCAGACATTAATACAATTGAGAGAGTCCAGAAATATTTCACAAGAAGAATACTACATTCCTCTGCTCACAACAGAATACTCTATACCACCAGACTTGAAATTTTGGGCTTGGACAATCTTGAACTACGCCGCCTATGGTTGGATTTAAGCGTAGTACACAAAATTATCTGCTACGATAACCTGCCAGTCAATGACTACTTCAGCTTCAACCGCAACAATACAAGAGCACACAACAGATACAAACTCAATGTTAATCGCTCCAGAAAGTACAACTTCAGCAACAGAGTGGTCAATGCCTGAAATGCACTACCTGACTCTGTTGTTACATCCTCAAACCCCTACTTCTTTAACCTAAAACTATTCACTATTGATCTCACCCCATTCCTAAGAGGTCTGGAAGGGGCGTGTATAAGTGTACCATTGTGCCTCATGTCCCTGTACTATTGTCCCGATTATTTGTACCTATTTCCTGTGTTCTTACTCATGTTTATTCTTATACCTATTATCTTTTAAGCAATTGACAAATAAAATAAAATAAATAAAAAATAAATTCCCCCCAATTCTCTGCAGCATTATAGCAAAAAGCCCGAGCCTGACAGTTAAAATGACCAGTCCAGAAATTTTCTTTGTTTCCATAGAGAAATGGCTTGCCATTGCCTCTCCCACCCCACCCCAATTTCCTAGTTTAAACTTCAATGCTTAGATTTTCTGGTGGTCTTCCTTCCAGGTATTAATAAGATCCAAGCCTACTTAATTATATGATTATTAGCCAACTTGGCTTGGTGCTGCCATCTGCTGAGAATGAAGAGCTTACCTCTTAAATAACAAATGTTATTGAATTATAAAAGAATAATCTAGAGAATAATCTAAATTAAACTTTAGAATTTGACTTTATAAAAAATAAAATAAATAAGAATGGAGCAGCCATTTCAAATTAGCTCCCATTTTTCTTGCATATCAAAAGAAAATAAAGGATTCCTTAAGATTCACATTTGCAAATACTTTTAGAATGGTAATAAATGTATATGCCTATTTCTGTTTTTGATTTCAGACAAATAAACATACCTCGTTTTTTATATGTAAATACATTTTCATCAGATGCAGTAATTTCATCTATACCTCTTGTTCTTCTAAAGAAACGACTATCTTGCACTATCCCTGTGCAGCTGGAATCACTTAAGCAGTCTACTTCAGCAATGGAAAGAGTTGTATAAATCTTTGGGTCCAATGGTCCTGACAGAAAATTATCAGTGTAGAGATCAAAAAGATCCACCCCTAATGGGAAAAAGAAAAAAATGTTTGAGTGGTTTTTCAAATGTCTTGCATTTATTATTTATAATAGCTAGATTATTTTTCTCATAAATTTTTTGTTTGCTCTTAGATTTTTTGTCTATGTATAATTTTAAATAGAAAAACCTACATTAGGAATACAAATCATTTTTTCAAAGCATTTTGAGATAATTAATTTGTTTACCATACATTTGTTGTAATTTAAATTTAAACATTTTATATAAGTTGCTTAGTAATACATTTCATTAATTTATATTCTATCCCAATATTGCTGTTTTACTGCAACAGTCCTAGATTGCTTTCTAAATTAATATAGCCAAAAGAGACAGAAAAACTCTAAGAGACATTAAATTCTAAATATATATATATATATATATAAATTCCTTATGAGCTCTAATAAGGATGAACTATTTCAACAAATAGTTTGCTCTAAAACACAGGGTTTATTTAAATAAATACATAAATAATTGTTCAACAAATTCTCAGGGGTACCTGCTAAAGGTATCCTGTCAATGCTGTAGAAATGAAAGTTAAAAGTACATAGATAGTTTTGTTTAAGTTCTGCAAGCTTTTTACACGATAGTTAGCATTTTGAATTGCATAACTTTTTCTATTTTTTTAAATGAGAAAAACCATCTTTCTTAGATGAGATATTTTTACCAATAATATAGCCACCAAAACATCAGAAAAATTGGGAAAGACTTGAAAATATATTTGGTACCTTCCATACCTCTTATATCTGTCACCATTTGAGAACTGAAATATAATTCAGTATGGGTAAAGAACCCTATCCAGTTAGGGATTAAAACCTCATGTCTGATAGCAGAAATAGTAAAACACTCACAAAATTGAAACTAAAAGAAATAATACAAATGTATTGGTTATTGCTTTGGACAAAGCTTTAATTCTATAATATTATTATATTTTTGACAAGAAAAAACTCCAAAAACATGCATCAGTGATATTGTGCACATACACACGCGCACGCACACACATTGCTTTACAAACACAAGGAAGGATGCACAAATATTATACCACATCATGCATAAAGAACATAACTGGAAGAGAGAAAGACACAGTAATCTATTTATAACTAAAATCATGCATAATATAAATGAAAAATTATAATCTGAATGTATCTTTGTCATATTCAGAGCTCCAATACTCTACTTACTTTCCTTTCTCTTACAAATCCATCTATGGTCTTCAGAACAATGTATCTTTAGGGCTGTGTTATTATCAGGATAAAAACCTACACATCTTCCGGCAGAATTCCCTTCCAATATTAACCTGGAATGAAAAAGAAAAACCAATGAAATATTTCATTGTGTATTTTTATTTTGGATTATTGGTTTCTGAGGAACATAAAGACAACAAGATAATAAATTTAAAAAAGAAATATCAACAAGAGAATTAAAAAATGGAAACCACCAGAATACAGCAAATAAAAACATTAGTGTAAAGCTCTAATATTATAAAACCAACCCTCATGTAAATTTTGTGAATCTTTGGCTCCAAAATAGATGTGTTTGTGCAAATAAAATATTGAGTCACTGAAAATCAAATTTCTGGTAATCAGCACAATTAGCTTGCAATACTGCATTCCAATCACTGCTGATCTTTATGATGTACATTTACAGTAATGACATGAATGAAACATGCACAGAGATAAATTTATTCTTCAGGTGTTCTCTATTTTGAAATTGGAGTTAGGGACTGGCAATAGCATAAATAGTTCTTCTGCACATGAGAAGAAAGTTCGAGCTGATATACATGTGTCATTATTTTTCTACAACAACTTCAATATCAGTGAACTTTTGATGTATAAGGAACAGAATAAGATGAGATATTTCCATTAGTGTAAACTTTAAGAAAAATTATGAAAAAATGGTGAGCAAGGGGGGAGTATAAAATTATCATCTTTCATGAGTGATTCATTCCAAGATTCCTAAAATCAGAATCCCATTCCAACTAACAGATGTTATATAAAGTTCTGTTGAAACTGCAAAAATTGCTTAGCTGGAAATATTCCGTGAAGATATTTCCCCCCTATAAATGCAGTGGAAGTCTAGGAAGTAGAAAGCATGGCTTTGTTTTGTAAAAGCCTGGCAATGAGTTTTTATAATATATGAGGATATGTCCATCAGAGAATGTATTTGTTCCCATGATATACACATATCCAAAATGGTTATTTTAATGTCTTTAAGAATCCAAAACAAGTAACACCCCTAAGTAATACTCTTTGAAAGGCATTCAGAAGAGTTTCAGTCTATGGGGTTATTGATTTGAGTAAAAAGAAATAAAACAGTAAAATGGAGATTAAAAACATTTTTCCACCAAAAGAAAACTCAGTTGGAATGTGCACGCAAAAACATACAAACAAATGATAGAGAAGAACATGCCACTTCTCCATCAATATTCATGTTTATATCATTAACAGGAGATTTAAAAATTATCCAAGATAGAAATAGGGAAAAATAGATATAAATATATAGATATATGTTTTCTTTTGTTTCCGCAGGTATTTATATGTATGGTATTTAGGTTTCTTCGGGTATTTTCCCATGTCTTAATATTTATGCTTTTATTATAGTGACATTTCAGCAAAATCTCATCTCCATCCTCAGGCTTCTGTATTGGATTCTTTTTAATCGTGTGTGTCAGGCTTGGCAGCCGTTTTTTTGTTTCAAAAATTAAAAAGAACCCAATACACAAGCCTGAGGATGGCAGATGAGATTCTGCTGAAACATCGCTTTAATAAAAGCACAAATATAAAAACGTGGGAAAATACCCGAAGAAACCTAAATACCATACATGCATACATACACACACACACACGAAAATATTAAATCACATTATTTTTGTTTTCACAAAAACATATCTCCATCCCAGGCTAAAATTAATACAAACAATTATCTTTACCACCGTAATTCTTTAGCTGCCGATCTTGCATCTGACCAAACCCATGTGGCTGTTTTCTTCCTACTATTTAATCCAATCCACAAAACCTCACCTGAGACTGCAGATGATATCCAATCCTGCCAAAATTTTATAGAAAGAAGACTTTATTCTTGTGTTAGAATAATCTCCAATAGAGAAGAATGAAAATTTGGAATTTCTTATTTTTCCACATTATTGTGATGTTTCCAAAAATGGAAAATACCAAAAGTATAAATTAAGAAATACTTGCCTACATTTCTATTTTAAATGAAATATAAAATTGTTAATATATAAAATAAATTAAGTTTGGGAAATATTCAAACAAATCTACATGTGACTTTTATTTAAATCTTACTTTGCAATAACTTTATATGGCAAATGTGAATTCTATATTGTATGAAAAAGAAAGACTAATTAAATAGCCTTCGAAATAGAACTGATTTGATTTAAAACAAATTCATTTAAATAATTCCTTAGAGTCAATTGAAACAGTATCACTTCTAGAAACAATTGTTCCTGTATATGTATGTTTTTATATATCTATATCTAAATCTACGTCTCTCTCTCTCTCTATGTTTATATCTTTGTGTGTATATGTAAAGGAGTTCCTGCAGATTTTATTCCAATAGTCAATGCCAACTTTAGGGGGAGGTTTTCATCTCCATTTCAAGGCAATTGAGCCAGCATTGTCTGAAAACATTTCTGTGGTCTTGTGGCCAGCACGACGTCACCGAGCACTATTACCTTCCCACCAAAGTCATACCTATTTATCGACTTGCATTTGTATTCTTTTCAACTGCTAGGTTGGCAGGAGCTGGAGTGAGGATGGGAGTTCATCCCATGGTATGCAAACTAATTATTTTGCCACCTATCTTGCAATAGAGCTATTCTAGATGGCTTACAATAATAAAAAAGGAAGAAAATGAAAGTAGTCCAAACAGATGAGAAGGAAAATAATAGAATATAAATAATGAAAAAGGAATACAACTTCAGTACATCACTATGATAACAAAAAAGATGGACAGGTGGAGAGCAGAGAACAAAGTGGGGGGGGGGGGAGTGGAGTATTCTATCAATCCAGCATTCATCGCAGTGTGGAACTCTCCCATTTGGTTCCCAGGCCAATGGCAGATCTTCAGGCTCTTGCAGAAAGATAGGAGGGTTGGGACAGGTAAGATATAAGAGATCTTCCAAAGAGTGGGCGTTGTAGCAGAGAAGGATGTTCTGGAACCTAATAGTTGGATAGGATCTGAAGTCGACTCTCTTTGTTGGCATGAATAGGATGGGCTTTCCTAGTGGAAATCTATGTAATAAAAATATAAATATTGAAGAAAATACGACAATGAAGTTATAATGTACCCAGGATGAGCAGCATGAGCATGCCACATATTCTGTCAGCCAAAGAGCATTAGCTTGTGGGGACCAGATGTCAAACTTTTTCTGCAGTAGTCTCTGCTCTATGGAACATCCTTTCAATGGAATTCAGAATGGCTCCAATCCTGTTAAGCCTTTCGTAAGGCTCTAAAAACCTGGCTGCATTCCCAAGTCTAGGATGCTGAACGTGCTAAGGGCCCCATTTCTTGGCTATATTGTTAACTAGCCAAAATCTTGCTCATGTATGTGCTGACTTGAATGTTTTTATAGTTTTTTTAATGATTTGCTGTTTTTATTGTTTTAAAATGTTTTCCTCACAAGGCTTAAGCATGTTCTAGAAAAAGATGAATATTCTTTCTTGCATTGTACAGTATGTGGAGGCTGCAGTGTCACTATCTTCACATTTAAATGGAACTTTTTTTTCTAAGATATGTTTAAATAAATTCTGTTCTTATTATTATTTCTGTTACTCCTTTATCCTATTGTTCTTTTTTTCTATTCCAAATATTTATAGTACACTGTATTTTTCCTGTTTTAAACACATATTGTTTAATTGATCATATACATCTAATAAATACTTCAATAAATTAAAAATATGCTTATGATGATTCATATCTTACAATTTAGGCCAGGTTTTCCACTTTGTGTTGTTTGTAAAATATATTAAAGGTCAGATAAAAATAAATAAATACTATACAGATCGTTTTATAATTCAAAAGTTCTTTTTTTTTCTGTTAGTGATTATAGATATTTATCTCCAGCACAAGAGGGCAGCATATACCGTGCAGAAAAAAAAAATAGATGCTCCCCCCACCCCCCCCACCAGCTCAACACAGATTGAGGACTTTTTGAATAACATATATATTCTTAAATGAAAATTAAATTTACTGAAATACTCAGAAAAGTGATTTGTATTCATTTTGTGAATTGGATTTACCACCTTTTATAATCACCCAATACTTCTCAATTTATTTCTAAGCAAAATAGTTAAATGAAGCTCATGAACCCCAAATGTATCCAAATTACTCCTAGTTAATTTACAGGACCCTATACATTTCAAAAATGATTCAATACTATATTGGATAACATGCAACATGTCCCTGCCGTTTATTAATGTAGCTGATTTTTTTCAGAAAATTATGAAAAATTAAAAAGACTTTTAAAATAGCCATATTTTTTTTCAGGCTTGTGCAGAAGCCTGCAAATTGAAAGCTGTTCTGCTCAAATAGTACTTCACAATCACTTTTAAAGAATGCAACTACTTGTTAATTACCTAGCCACTATATAACTATATAGTACAGTACAAAATCAGAGGAGCAAATCTGGAGCAAATTTTATTTGGAGACTGAATCTCCAAATAAAATGCTTTATATTTGAGATAATATGAGATGCCCTTAAGAAAGCTTAAACCTCAAAACACTATAGGTCAATCAGTCATTCCTAATTTTTTTAGTTACTGAATTTATTCTTTTTTAGAAGGTACATGGCTGCTATTCAATTTGTCCTACATATGATGATAATCAACACCCAAACTTATTATAAAGTAATTTGCAATAAAATCTAACAATCACACACACATAATTCACATACATACGAACTTCAAAAAGTATATGCCAGCTTTGAACTGATTTCCAATTTTTCACAAAATACATCAATACCATTTCACTTTTCTTGTTGATCCAT
Organism: Laticauda colubrina; assembly: GCA_015471245.1. Classification (NCBI taxonomy): domain Eukaryota; kingdom Metazoa; phylum Chordata; class Lepidosauria; order Squamata; family Elapidae; genus Laticauda; species Laticauda colubrina. The sequence continues at coordinate 88,469,693 of BLBF01000003.1, read as the reverse complement.
ATCAAGTCTGCACTTCTGAATCTTCTACACTGTTTACGAGCAAGTTCCCAATTGGATGCCTTCTCAGAACTAAAATAATAGCAGTTCTTCTCCCAGTATTTCCAGCCAGAAAACTGAGGGCACCATACACTGTTTAAAGCTACCACAAATGAAAGTAAACAGTTAATTTTAAAATATATGTGCTGAAGATAATAGTATAATCATTTTGCATCTCTTTTAAACTTAAATATTTTTGGAGTTCTTGGTGTTCTCTGACCTTGGTGGTTTTCTTGCAGACATTTCATTACCAAAATTGGTAATGGGATCTGCAATCACCAAACTTGGATAGCTCCAAAGGTCACACAGATTAACCTGAAAATATTCTATTCTGTTAAATAGTTTTCAAAGTTTATTATGTAGATATTTCTTTAACAATAGCTTTCCGAATACCTTGAAAGATAATATACAAATTTATTGCAAGCAGGCAACATGAAACATTCCACCAAAAACACCTCCTAAAATTGGTTCATCCCAATAATGGAATGCTTTAAAAATTCTACAATTTTTTCCCAAATTTATTTTGTTTAATTGTATATTCAATTGTATATTGAAATATCATCTGCAACTTCTTATTAAAAAGTATCTATATTTTGTTCAAGCTACACTGAACAACTACTGTATTATAGGTTTTCTAGTCAGTGCCTTTATACTAAGATTAAAACACTGCAAAAATTTATATGATGCCATAGTAGAGGAACAATCTTTTCAAAAAGTAGTCTTTCTGTCTTTTTTAAATTTCTCATCATAAAGTTGTCATGAACTTCTTGCAAATTTTTGCAAATTATATTTTGAATAGACTATGAAAAGGTTTTAAAAGCAATAGGTACTTTCTTAATTGTAGAAAAGGTATGAGAAAAAATACTTTAGCTTCCAAGACTTGAGTTTGTTTGAGCATTTTGGAGAAAGATAACTATCTCTTTTACTTAAGTGCAAAACCTTCAGTTTCTTGTCTCCTGTGTATATGGAGGAACTTCATCTTTTTTCTGTGTATAAAAGCAGAACTACGGAAATTTCTGCATTTGAAATAATGAGGAAGAATGCAAGGCTACCACAACTGTAAAAATACCCTTTAAAAATACATTATTTTAAAAATTCCTCTCACATATGTAACTTTAAAACATGGGTCTCCAACCTTAGCAACTTTAGCAGCTTTGCTGGCTGAGGAATTCTGGGAGTTGAAGTCCACAAGTCTTAAAGTTGCTAAGGTTGGAGACCCCTGCTTTAGAAGGTCTCACCCTTCTCATGTTTGATGAACTCATGTTTAAAAGCCATACTAAAAGAGTCATGGTATGAGAAAAGGCAGAAGAAAAAAGCTGAGACCTTGATATAGAAGAAAGTAAATAATTAGTGTATGTGTATGTGTTTGGGTGGGGAAAAAAAATCTGGGACTTTGGCCAAAAAGAAAGTTTTAGTGTGTGTGTGTGTGTGTGTGTGTGTGTGTGTACATATACAGACATGCACATACACACATATACACAATAGAGATAAGCAGGAGGGAGGGAGGGAGGGAAGACATTTGAGATATGTGAAGTAGATCATTATTAGAAAAAAAGAATAAGAAAGAAAAACCTACAGAAACACTGGTTACCACTGAAAACAATATTAAAAAAGAGCTGAACAAAAAAAAAAACACCAGATCAAAGGATAAGGATAAAGAACCAAAGCTGGAGGACCACATAGAAAAAGATGTCAAATCACTGTTTAATATCTGGCAAAATATGAAGAATGGTTACAGGAACTGTAACATATGAAGAACGATTACAGGAACTGGGCAAGGCTAGTCTAGTGAAGAGAAGGACCAGAGGAGATATGACTGCAGTCTTCCAATATTTGAGGGGCTTCCAGAGAGCGGAAGGATTCAAGCTATTTTCTAAAGCTCCTATAGGCCAGACAAGGAACAATGGATAGAAACCGAACAAGGAGAGATTTAACCTGGAAATAAGGAGAAACTTTCTGACAGTGAGAACAATCAACCAGTGGAACAGCTTGCCCTTGGAAGTTGTGGGAGCATCATCACCTGAGACTTTCAAAAAGAGATTGGACTGCCATTTGTCAGAAATGGCACAAGGGGGCAAATATATAGACAAAAATTTAAAAGGGTGTTTCATCAAACCAACCAAGCCACAGGTTGCAGCCCCAGTCCTGTTCAAAGAAAAAAAAGATGGGATCATGAGATTATGTGTTGACTTTAGAGTGATCAATAGACTGTGTGTACACAACTTATATCCCCTCCCGCTCATGAAGGCCATGCTATCCCACCTGGCCAAAGGGAAGGTCTTCACCAAATTAGCCCCCAGAGAAGCATAATATCAAGTTTGCATCAGAGACAAATGGAAAACAGAGTTCAACTGCCCCCTAGGGAGCTTTCAAATCAAAGTCATGCCTTTCAGACTACAGGGTGCCCCTGCTACACTACGACAGGCGGTGTGCATGCAATTAATTTACAGTACTACACAAACATCTCTATAAGGGGGTCCCTGACTACTTGGAAGACATCCTCATCTACACTGAGATGATGGACGACCATTTACGCTATGTGCGCCAAATACTGGAAAAACTTCTAGTGGCAAATCTGTACGTCAAGCTGTCAAAATGCAAATTTCACCACACACAGTTGGACTATCTGTGATACCGATCTCAAATAAAGGCATAGAGATGGACCCTGCCAAAGTACTGAGCTGTTCTCGGTTGGCAAGCCCCTCACACCCACAGACAGCTACAAAGCTTTCTAGGGTTTGCAAACTTCTACCGGAAATTCATCCCCTCCTTCGCAAGGATTGCCAAACCCATGATGGACCTTCTAAAGACAGGGAACACAGAAACTGAGAAGTTATTAGTCAATACAGATGGTTGTAGCAAACAGCACATGGACCTAATTTTTAAATAAATTTAAAATCAAGCTATCCAACTAACAACAAATGTAACTTGGGACACTATCCATTTCTAATAATTGTGAATAAGGAAAAAAGCTTACTAAGAAAGTAAATGACACAAGAACCAACATTTAGGATTGCTTAATTCTTTACATCACATACTTGTTTACTGAAAATATGTATACTCTTTATTGTTGTACAATGGATCACTCAACTATTCACAGCAAATGTTGGTGAAGGAGCATAAAGGGGTTGTGCATGAAGAGAGGAGAACTGTTCCATTAGCACCAGCAGTATCCATTCCAAAAGCAGGTGGGCATAATTTAATTCAATACATAGTTATGCCACCTATACTTTATATACAAGTAGGGCTCAGGTTACCAACATCAAATGGAACTTGTATTGCTCCTGTTAAGTGATGTGATCTTAAAGCCCGGTATCATGTGACTACATTTCTTAGTGACAGCAGTTGCAATTTCTTCAATAATCCCAATGCATGTGGGTTGTTAAGTGGGAAATAGTGGGATTCCCAGGTAAGGAGTGTGAGGATGCTATAGAGAGGTGGGGGAGGCTCTAGGTGGTCTGGCACAGTCTGCATGCAAATTGGAGAGAGTGCAGGATATGAGTTGGCATGAACACAGGAAGGCTGAGGGAGGAGGACACAGGTCAGTGCAAATGCAAAGGAGGGAGCAGGACACGGAAGGAATCTGGGGAGTGGAGTTGTCACAGAAATTTCCAATCTTGGCTGCCAGGTTCCCCATCGACTTTGTTTGTGGGAAGCCAACAAGAAAAGTCACAAAGAGCAGTCATATGACCACAAAATGCTGAAATTCTTGTAAGGGCGAAATGGTTACCAATTGCCTGAATTGCAATCACATGACCATGAAGTGCCATGAAATTTCTGGATTGGTAAAAGATACTCTCACTGTCACCAGTTCAAAAAGTCACTGAACAATTGATTGGTAAGCAAGGACTACTTCTACAATACTTGTTGCAGGAAGTACTGGTCTGTTTCTGCTATTTAATATTATAGAGTGAAAAATGGGTGAAAAATAATGAAAACTTTAATTGTATGGGACCGTGTGCAACAATGTAGATGCACAAATAAGTGGCTACATTTAAAATCAATTCAGAAACCATAGAGATTGAGGAAAATGACTTTGACGGAAATATGCAAGATTAACGAGGCAAAAAGGGTTGAAATATTATTTAAGTCAGGATAACTTTCCAAGACAATGTTTGCAAGAAGCTCAGGCAGATGTTTCTTTAATTCACCAGATTATAAGAAGGAGGAAGTATAGCATGATTGTACTGGTTATTATTATTATAGCCAGTTTCAATTTAAAAAAATGCTTTTAAGCCATCTTCTGGAGTTGATTTCATGTGCTGGACTACCTACTAGGGCTGACAGCAACCCATAATATGGGGATAATAACACTAATCTATTATTTGGTAACATCAAAATTAATTAATTAAATAATATAATTTTTAATACGAAAAATCCCCTCCTTTTTGCTTCCCATCTACCATGTTTGATCTTTCACTTTTATGAAGGTACCTTGTGCACAAACAGCAGGAGAATCTTGAGATCTACAAGAATAGAAAATATCACAATCTCCTGTATAGGGATTGCATAATTCATCACCATAGCATCTATTGCAAACAGAGGAACAGTTTATTCCAAAGTAACCCAAGGAACAATCTGTGAAAATAACAATTGTCATAAGAGTATGAATATTCACTACTAATCACTTCCAACAGCAGCATTCAATAACTTTATGATAGGTATAAATGGCTACTAGCCTTGATGGCACTGTGACCATCTGATGGGAGCCTAGTGGGTTTCATTCAGTATTTAAACTGCTGGATTACACTGGCCAGGAGATGATTTAGGAGGGCACCGCTTACGTTCTTCTGTTATTTTAAGAAGAATAATTCTTTATTTTGAGGGACTTTGCCTACCAGCAGTAAAAATAAGTACAGAAGAATCAGAGTAATATATGGAAACTAATGCATTTTATTATTTTTCTATGAAGAAATGTGTCCATATTTATTTAGTGTACAAACAATATCACTGACATATTTTAGTAAGTATACCATCTGTTATGTACAATTTCATATACATTTTCTGTGCCAATTTTTCTCAATGTTACAATGCCCCTTCCATGTTTTTATATTATTTTCATACTATCCACATGTTTATATACAATGCATAATATAAACATTCTAACTGGAAAATTACACAACAAAACTCAGAGGTACAAATACTTAAGAATAACTATTTAGTTCACATATTCCAGAATGTACAAAGTTTAAAAGTCCACACTAACACACGAAGTCAATGAACTTTTCATTTATCAACTCAAACAGTTAAGTAGCAACTTCTGTTTATCCTATAGAAATCTGGTCCATAGCAAGCCAATAAAATACTTGCTTTCTCTATCAATACTAAATTCTTTTCTTTTTATACATTAGAACTCATAAAATTTAAGAACTTTAAAACAGAATAAACAATGCAAATTATCCAAACATATTTTTACTACTATTTACTAAAAGGACACATTTTAGTTTTTCTTTTGTATTTATTTCAGCAGAAAATCTCCCTATGCTTTCCTTTGGAATATAAAAAGCTCTAACATTACATTTTAAAATATTCAGTTTAACTTCTATTAATCCCAAATGATTTCAGGTTGGGTTTTTTTTTTTCTTTTTAAAATGAAACATGATTGTAAACAGATGTTGGAAATATCTGGATTACTTAGCGTACCTGATTTGACATATGCTACAGACTGTATTTCTTTGCTTTTTATCAATACTGTTCCTCTGGCAAGTGCATAGGAATTATTCCAGGTTGTTATTCCTGTACACTGCTCTCTAAGCTCCAAACATGCTATTTTTGCAGAAATCAAATCTGTGTGGACTTGAGACATAGAACCTTTTGGTGATAAAAGCACCTTTCCTTTATGTTCTTGATATCGCTCAGCAACTACAATAAAAAAAGGAATCCATTTATTAATACAAACAGAAAATATTATTATTTAAGTTTCTACCTTTGCACCAAGTTTAATTCTCAATACAAAAAAAGCAGTCATAAATGAAATTCTATTTCTATACTGCATGGCAGACAAGTTCAAGCTTGGGGGTGTTATATTCTTCTTCTTCAGAACTTTAAAAAAATGGAATACTGAGTTTTTCCTAGGAGAATAAATCAGTCAAAAATAAAAGAAGGTAAATAGTCTATTTTTATATAAATATAACTGCATTATCAGTTAAATTAGAACTATGAAATGATGCATTATTGTATTTTATTTCCTGAATTTAAAAGCTACCAGTGTCTTGGAAAAAGTTGGATCTCTAGTATATTTTCAGCTGTGTTTACACAATAAAATTACAGTATATTATGGGATAATCACAGCCTGAAAATTTGAAAGAACAGTGAAGACATAATCACATTAATTTTAAAAAATTAATTATTGTAAATAAAGATCTTCAACTAATTATGCTATTACAGAAAACAATTAAACTAAAATTTTAAAATGACAATATAGCAATAGCACTTAGACTTATATACCGTTTATAGTGCTCTACAGCCCTCTATAAGCGGTTTACAGAATCAGCATATTGCCCACAAAATCTGGTCCTCATTTTACCCACTTTGGAAGGATGGAAGGCTGAGTGAATCTTGAGCCTAGTGAGATTCAATCTGCCAAATTGCAGGTAGCTGGCTGCAGCAGAAGTAGCTTGCAGTACTGCACTCTAACCACTGCATCTTCTGAATTTGCAGATAGCCCAAGGTGCAGCCCGAGGTGCACTGCTATATCGTTATATTTACTAGAATGTGTTTTAAGTTCATCTAAGTATGTATTAAATTCATACATTTAATAATAACTTCCCAAAAGCTAGAGCAAGTAAGGTTTAATGGATGAGCCAAACATGACTGAAATAACATCCTAGTCTAGTAATGAAGAAGAAATTATGGAGGAAGTTGTTCCAACAGAGCTAAAAATATACTGTAATTAAGCAAGTCAAATAAGAACAAAAGTCAGAATGAGGTACATTAATATGATTTTATAGGACTTGAGAAGTATGATTAAAGGAGTTAATAACAACTAATAGAATTGTCTTCTCAAGTTTTAGAGGTTACCCAGACTGCTATCAAAGGGCATGACATTACTACCTATAGGAGAAATGAGCTGAATTTTGGAAGAGTTAAAAATATAATTAAATCAGAGTAAATCTGGCTGATGTATAGAATAAAAGAAATAGTTTAAGAATTAGAGGAATTAGAGAAGATTAATTCTCAAATTAATACTGAAACTGGATATTTCATTTTCTCATCTTTCAAATAAGAATGTAGACATTTCCCATAAAATATTTATTCTTAGGTTTGGCTTGGATGCATATACTAAGGAATATAATAATAAAATATTTAAATGCTTGGGTGTGAATGTGGAAACTTCATGTGCTGAAATGAAAAATCACAACAAAGATAAAGTTTCAATTTTTTTGAAGTAATCTGGCCATATTGTAGAGAAGAAAAACCTTCAAGTCTCTGACAAAAGAATATAGTTTAAATGAGGGGTCCATTTCAAATGAATTTTATTTCAACCACAAGGGAAACTAACTATTAATCTTAATCCTAACAGATATTTAGAAACCAAATGATATTTTCATTAAATTCTAATTGAGAAAAAAGTATAATTTAAAAAATAAATATAACCTTATAAAAACAAGATAAGTTGAGGGTTCATTTGGCATTTGAGGCTTATGAGATGGTTATAAAATAGATGCTTAAACATGTTTCATGTTCATTGAGAAAGAACACAAAATGCAAAGAATGTTAGTGTAGTATATAGAAATTAATATAAAAACAAGATTGTTGGGAAGAGGAAACTAAGAATTCAACATATTTCCTTAACTAAACGTATTAACTAAATACATTAGGATGGAATTGGGAGAAACATGGCATCATGATAAAATATAGTAAAATATACTATCAAGAGTTTTAAAAGTCAAAATTAATAGGATTTTTCATAATTTCTTAGAATACAAACCATAATTTAATATTTAAAATATACTGGTAGAGTTCAAATCCTTCCAAATATCTAGGAATTAATATTACAAAAACTAAGAAGTTATTTAATAATAACTTTACTCCAGTGAGGAAGACTTTTTAAAAACAAGGGATATCTGAAGACACTAGGTTTAAAACAAAATCTTCCATTTTTTTTACTTCAATTTCTTCTAGAGTAAGTACCAGGTAAAATATTAATGTTAAGGCAAAGATAATGGGGAATTTCTTTTTTCCATAATAAAAAATTGAAACTTTCCAGAGGGAATACGTACGTATCAACCCAGAAACAGAGTAGATGAAGCATATCTTTCTAAAATTATATCATAAAGCAGCATGTTGGGTCAAGAGCCAGGTTTTGACCACCATTCTAAAAGCTTGCAGGGTTGGGAACAATGGTAATATGGGGATAAAAAGAGATCTGTCCAAAGATCATCCCACTATGTAAAAAAGATATAGTTGAATTATAAATAGATTGCCATTTGTTGGCTACCATGGCTTCAATTTAAATCCTTTTTGAATAAGATATATGCAAATGAGTCAGCATTTTGTTGTCTAATAGCTTTTGAAAAATCAATAATCAAACTAATTACAGAAACAATCTCAAAATTAATAGACTATTATTCAAATTGGATTTATTGGACCCATCTAGATTTTGAAATACAGATTTAAAAGGGGAGGGGAGAGACAGAATTAGGAAAATGAATAGAGACGAAGTGCCCAAGAACATATAAATCTGGTTTCCACATGATCAGATTTCATGCAAAGTTGCAGTGGAAGTTGGGATGTTGATGTTCAATTAAAATACAAATATTGCATAATTACTTATCAAAAATTGGAAAACCTGCAATTATAAGGGACTTTTTCATGTGTCCAGAGTTGAAAAAAAGTTGCACCTTTCTGAAGAAAATATTTGAAGAATTCAGAATGATAATTAAACAAAAAATATTTTTGTAGTCCAGCAATGGCCTTATACACATGTGCGAGATATCTTTAAATTAATCAAAAGAAAAGTTATTATATTTACATTCCTAGCTGCTAATTCAGCAAATACTCAAAAATAGGAATGGATAAATAAGTTATTACTGGGCAGTTGGCATAATTCCTTGCTCTTCTTGAAAATTCACTAATAAAATCTATATATTAAATTTACAGAGTCCATTTTTACTGAAATATTGTATGTTAAAATGAACAATAAAAGCTAATTTTGATAAAATGGATGGTTTTTGGGAACTGTTACTAAATGTTTGTAATATACTGTTTTTGGATACCTTCTTGTACTGTTGTTTCTTTCCTGTCTTATAAAAGATTAAAAGTGAATCATAATTTTTCTAAAGAAAATAATAGCAGGGCTTTAAACTAGGAAGCCCCTCTTATAGGGTAAAGAATAAATAGTTGCTGCATAAACTGGACTGAATGCAAAAATGAATAATGTATGAAAGATGTTTATCTAGAAAACTAAAATTAAATTATAAAACATATAATAGTCAAAAAAGGTGCTTCCAGTCCTCCCCTTTGAAATTTTGCTATCACAGACTAACATGACTTTCCTCCTAGAAAATACATCTACGAAATGTGAGTGAACAGACTGAGATGAAAGGGGAGACTGAAAAAAGAAATGGCTGGGTAGATTTGATGAGAAGTAAACAGTAACACATTGAAACCAAAAGACAATATATCAATCATATACTCTGTGAACATGACAGAAGCAAGCATGGTTTGCAAAGGTAGAAAGATAGACAGTTAAATAGTAAATGATGTAGATGTAAAATAAATTTAGCTATATTTTCTTTCCTTTCTCATGCCTTAATTTCTATGGCCTACTATTTTTTACTTCTTCTATATTTTAATTTTGTTTACCCTAGGGGGAAAAACAGCATGAAGTAGGCATATATAAAAGTTTTAGAAAGTTATGGAGAATATAATACTGTATACCTGATATTTGATTCCATATATAATTCTTAATTAAATGGCTGTTATATCCACTTTGTGTAGCTTACATATTTACTAAATTTTCAATTATTTTGGTGTTCAAAGTTTATTTTACATGCACCATTACAAACTACTGTTCTTATCTACTGCTCTCATTTCTCACTGCAGAATCTGCATTCTCATTGTTTTATTATTTAGTCTGCTTTATTTCCTTTATTTCCTCTCCAGTTATACTATTAGTTCATCAGATCAAATTTAACAGAGCTGAAGTTCAAAATTATTCTTTTCCACCAATAATTTAACATCCAAGAGATTAGATAAAAACTTACGTGCAGATCGTTGACAGATCCAGTGGGCTTTGATATCACAACTGACCGCAACCAAGCTGTGTTTGGAAACTTTCACACAAGTATTTGGCTGAACTGGGTTTGATGGTTGAAACCTTTCCAATTGAACAGAAATTAAACAAAAGAGAAACCAACTTGCTTTCTCTTGGAAATTAGTCATACAGAGAATGTAACCAACTTTTTTCTTTAAGGTACCTGTAACACTGGTTCAAAATCCAGCCATTTGGGCAGCCTAATTTATTTTGGCTCTTTCAAAGCCATGTAACTCAGAAACAAACAAAATATTCTTGATAAGGAAATCTTTATTATGTGACTATTTTTATTTTAAATAAATAATTAAAATATTTTGAAATTGCTTGCCAATACATACAGATGAGGTATTTCTGCATATTTTTAGTTTTCTCTTTCTTGTTTAAGCCCATGTCACACCGAACCAACGGATGCAAAGAGGATGTAAAACGGACAAAAAAGCTTGCCATCCATTGGAAAACGCGATGTACTCACTGCCTCCGTTTGGCTTCCTCTCTATCCGTCCAGCATCCGTTTATGGACGTTTCATCCGCTCCGAAAGTTTTGGGCTGCCCAAAACTTTTGCGCGGAAAATGTATCCAGTTCGTCCATTCTGCATCCGCTACGCATCCGCTATGCATCTGCAACGCATCCGTTACGCATCCGCTATATCCGCTAGGCATCCACTGCGCATCTGCGCGACTCGCATCCTCTCGGACGCAGGGAGGAAGCTGAACGGACGCAGAATGGATGCAGAACGGATGCCTAGCGGATGCAGCACAGAAACAAAGTGTTTAAAACGGAAAAAACATTCGCAGAGGGGACCTAACTCGGATATTAAGGATGTCTGCAGGATGCCTAGAGGATGCCTAGAGGATGCAAAGGGACACCTATACTGCCTATAAAAAGGGGGAGCAACTCCCCTGCATCTCACTTTCAGAACAGCAGCCCAGCTGTGCAGACCTCTGCAGCCTTCATCTGACTCTTCCTCTTCCACAGCATCCAGTCATGTCCACCGTGGATTGTGACAAAGTCCTTTCGGCAGCCACCAGCCTTCTGCAACAGTGCGAAGCCATCTACAGGCTCTGTGATCTCTACTACGGGAAGAAAGGAGGCACCCCAAAAAAATCTGGGTCCGAAGATGGTTCGCCAGAAGAGCAGAGGATGGACTGTACAACAAGCTGATGGTGGAGCTCAGGAGCGAAGACACTCGGGCGTTCCAGAACTTCATGAGGATGCCTCCAGCCATGTTTGACGAACTTGTGCAGCGCCTGACACCCAGGTTGACCAAGACAAACACCAACTTCCGGCCCAGCCTGGAACCTGGGCTCAAGGTGGCACTCACTCTGGGCCACCTGGTCTCTGGGACCACCTACAGGAGCATGCAGTATGGCTGGAGGGTGCCACCCAACACCATCAGCATTGTGGTCAGAGAAGTGGTGCAGGCCATTATCGAAGAATACACGGAGGAGCTCCTCCAGTACCCCTCCACTGAAGAAGGATGGAAGAAAGTTGCAGAGCAGTGGTATCAGAAGTGGAACTTCCCCCACACCGTTGGAGCCACCGATGGCAGGCACGTGGCCTGCAAAGCTCCAGCCAATTCAGGGTCCTCTTATCACAACTCCACGGGCTTCTTCAGCATCATCCTCTTTGCCATGGTCGATGCTGACTACAAGTTCATGTACATCGATGTTTCAGGCAGTGGCTCATCTTCAGATGCCCAGGTATACAACGACAGTCACCTCAAGGAGGGGCTGGAAGGCAACCTCATGGTGGGCTTCCCAGATCCAGACCCACTGCCCAACGACAAGCAAGATGTGCCCTACTTCATCATGGGGGATGACGCCTTCTCCCTCACAACCTACCTCATGAAGCCCTACACCTCCAAATACCTCACCCATGAAGAGAGGATCTTCAACTACAGGCTGTTTAGGGCAAGACGGGTGGTGGAGAACGCCTTTGGCATCCTGGCCAACAGGTTCCAGGTACTTCTCACCAACATGTAGCAGAGCCCAGAGACCATGAGGAGGATCGTGGAAGCTTGCTGCATCCTGCACAATCTCATGCGCACCTGCTACCCAGTCTTGCAGAACAGGCTTGTGGACCGTCAACAAGGCAATGGGGACATGGAGCCTGGGGAATGGAGGCAAGGGCAAAACCTGATCGATACTGTGGATGTGCAAGGCCCCAACAGAGCCTCACGTGAGGCGAAGAAGCAGCGCAACCTTCTGAGACAATGGTGTAACTCCCCAGCTGGAGCAGTGGAGTGGCAAGACAGGATGGTAAATGCTTAATGGATGCTTCCTTCAGCCTGTCTCATCACACGGATGAGATTGGGCCATGTATGTTTGGTTGACCTACAATGAACAGGGCGTTTAATAAAGAGTTGTGTTTATGTTGACATGTGTGGATGATTGATTATATCGTTATTGATAATAAAGGGCCATAGGTGTGGCACCTGGGAGGGTGGACCATACAGTCCCACTATGCTTGCACTGGAGGTTTATCTATCCCACAGGTATCCTAACCCATCCCACTGCTATCCTATCCCATCCCACTGCTATATTAACCCATCCCACAAGCAAGCAAAGGCTTAAACCATTTCTAAAAGTTTCCAGCAAGACTTTATTAAAAAAAAGAAATGAAGCAAGTGTGTGAATCAAAAATAGACTTTATTAGCAACAAGCTATAAGACAAAAATGAGTCTCTGGCACTCCTCTTGGTCGCTCAGTCTCAGGGGTGAAGGGTCCAGGTGCTGTGGAGGTGGCTGGTGCTGGAGTGCTTTTCATCAGCTCCTCCAGAAGCAGAAGCAGCAGAAGCGCCAGCCCCAGAAGAGCGAGCTCGTGCTGCAGAAGCCCCAGGAGAACCAGAGTGAGGGCCAGGGGGCGGGATGGTAGCCCTGTCCCTCTTGCCAGGGCTGGCAGCAGATGGCTGAGGCTTGCTGTGCTTCCGCATGGTTGTGGGGTTGCTGGCTGCCAGGGAGGCTGGCAGGAACCAAGGCTGGCAGGGAGGCTGGCAGGGAGAGTTGCAGCAAGGCTGGCAGCAAGGCTTGCAGGCAGACATGCAGGCAGGGTAGGCAAGGCAGCCAATCCGTTCGGCAGCAGGTCTTTCCTCTGAATGGCGACCTGCTTCCGAGCTGCTTCCGTTATATCCTTGGGGCTGATGCAATGCATCCTCCCCGCATGCGCAATTAATGCCAGGCATCCATTAGGCATCCGCTATGCATCCGCTTCATCCGTTCCGCCTCCGCTGTTCATCCGCTGTATCCGTTCCGCGTCCGCTTTGCTGAGGTCCCCCGGAAGCCTAGCGGATGTGCCATCCGCTCCCATCCACTTCCATCTGCTGGGCTTCCGTTCCGCATCCGCTTTGCATCCGCCCTGCGTCCTCCATGTGTCCGTGTTATCCACTCCGGTTATGCAAATTTTTGCCCCTTTTGAGAGCGGATAACAACGGATAGAACATTTTGCTCATCCGCTGTGTCCTTTTTGCATCCGTTGGGCAGTATGACATGGGCTTTATGTTACATCAAGAAAATAATCAAAAGACTAGAATACATAAAAGATGTTACAGTCATATAAAAATGTTTCAGTAAAATCAAATAAGACTGCTTTTCAGAATTAATCTTTACCAAGAACTTGTATTTGTCCGTGTGCCTTCTGACCATGAAAAGCTTTGAGTTTCTTCCAAATTATTCAATCCAATCCAAAAGTTGTCCAAAGGTAAATCTAAAATCCAGTTCTACAAAATAAATAAATATTTAATAAATGTATATTTGAAACATCACAACTACTTTTCCTCTACATCATCTCTCTCTTTCATTTATTTGTTTACTTTATCTTATTAAACGTGTTGAGTATCCTCTCACCACAAAGTAACTCTGGGTGGTTTGCAACATTTAATATGAAGTTTGCATATTAATTTGTACTTGCATATAATCTGAATATATTTTAGGTTGCTAACTGGAACACTTCCAGTATTCCAATGAAATAATATTATTGCTCAGAGAATCTAAATTATTTCTGAGCTCATGAGAGGTCTGATAAAAAATGGTACCTGGAATTACCTATTCCACTGAGCTGAAATAATAAATTAAGCATATTCATTAGGTTTACCAACACAGTGTTCCATAGACTAGCCAACTGATTTACTGTGATATATAATTCCAACCTGTATTTTAAGATTGCAATATTAGCTACACTATTAAAGTCATGCTATCATGGCCTTACCAGTTCCTGTGTTATAAAACCATCGAAGCCAGGTCCAGTTATGATCTCATAGGACAGAAATTTTGTCAGGCATAAATTGCCAATATTAAACCTGATCTTCAATTTTGGAAAGCCAGGAAAAATAACAGTTTATAGTTCCCCTCTCTCTCTGATAATGGCAATCAGACCCTCTGTTGCTATACACTGATAGTTTAGAATAAAGTTCAGAATATGCAAACATGAGGCCTGGAAGTATTTCATCTTTCTCGTCATTCTGAAGATCCATAATAATACCTTATAACTACCAAAACCAGTGACTTTATAGAGATGTCTTTCAAGACAGGGAGAATTACTCTTACTCAAAGGTGAACTCATCAATATATGGATACAGCCACACTTCCAGCTCAGCTAAGGAATATGGAGCTAAGCTGTCAATACCTGTACTAACAATTCTGGGAACCATATCCTTATATTGAAGATGCATAACATGAAAACCCTTCCAGATAATAAGCCAAGACCTTGGTTCAATATGATTTATCCAGCTGGAGTCCAACTTGGAACAGATCTGAGTAATTTTATCAGACAAGTGCATAGTATAATCCTTTCATCTGTCATTGGGATGTTTCTGTTGATTTATGTCACTCCATAAATGCAAAAAGAATGAAAAAAAATAACTATATTCTATCATACATATCATCATAATATAGTCCTCTTTCTCCAGTGACAATCTAGGCTAGGGGTTTTGTTCTGTATATAGAATAGTAGACTCCTAACACAGGATTCTGATTGGCTAAAAACCCTAAATGGGGATTGGTTCAATAGGAACCAATCCAAGAAGCTGCTAAAAAGGCGGCAAATCTAAATACCTGTCATTGTCTACAAGCCGGCAGGCAAATCCCTATAAAAAGGCTGCCGCGGCTTGAGCCAATGTTCCGTTTTTCAACTGCTGTATATAATAAAGACTTTGTTGTTGGAACCCGGTCAACCTCGCGTTTTTCCGGACGGAACTCTGGCGACGAGGATGGGATCGTCCTAAACGCGAGACTGAGCACGCGGCGAAAAATAAAACTAGACGAAGAACAATGGCTAGAAATAACGCGCCGCCCGCACCCTTCAATCCCAATGAAGAGGATTGGGAATCCTACATAGACCGTTTCCAAATGTATTTGGAAAGTAACGAGATGGAAGAGATCTCAGACCAGCGTAAGAGCTGTTTTCTTGACACACTGCAGGCCCACCATCTTCAAAACGGCCAAGGCTTTGGCGAAGCCCCGAGATGTGAAACAATTGACTTGGCCAGAGCTCCAAAGAATACTAAAGGCTCATTACGCACCGGTGGTGTCAAACCTTATCAAGCGGCACAAATTTTACCGAAGAGACCAGAAAGAAGGCGAGACCATCGCTAATTTTGTGGCAGCCCTCCGACAAATAGGGGGAGCGTGCGAATTTCTAAATTTAGATGAAGCGATGCGGGATCGAGTAATACTGGGTTTAAAAGACTCTAATGTACAGAGCAAGCTCCTAAATAAACCCAATATAACCGTAGCCGAAGCCATTGCAGAAACCACAGCCGCTGAAGCCACAAAATATTCGGCAGTCAAAATGAAACAGATGAACACGAACAACGACGAAACGAGCCTGGACAGAGGGAAGAAACAACTTCCCACCACCACTCACCACAAGGATTTTGACGAGATGTCAGAATCTGGGGAGGAAGACGACGAAACCCACCGCCTATACGCCAACAAGAAAGGGCGCGAAAAAAGGAATTGGCGGGAATGCACTGGCTGCGGAGGAAACCATCCTTGGGCCGATTGCAGATTTCTCGATGCCATTTGCAGAGTTTGCAAGAAAAGAGGGCATATCAAGAAAGTCTGCAGGAATAAAAAAAATTACAGCCCAAACAGATGCAGCAACTCCCCCTCACAAACTGAGCCAAAACAAACTGAGAGAAAGTGGCAGCGGAACAAGCGAGCCACTAACCGAGAGAAAACACATCAGACTTTCACTATTAGAAGCGCTCAGACGGAAAGCGGGAAGAAAGTAAAAATAATTGTAAAAATAGAAGGCAACCCCTGCGAAATGGAGGTAGACTCTGGGTCTTTCCTATCAATGGTATCATGGGACACCATCAAACAACTGGTCCCAGATATCAAACTCAAAGAACTCCAGAGACAAAAATTAACCCTGAAGGACTACCAAGGAAACTGAATTCCTGTAGTAGGCCTAGGACATTTCCAAGTCGCCAACAAACAACATGTCGAAGTACTACCATTGACAATAGTCGACCGAGACTGACCAAGCCTCCTGGGCATCGAATGATTCACACCATTGGGCATTGGGATGACTGGAGTAGACCGGGTGGCCGCAACCGACTGGGAAGAAAACCTGATCCAAGAGTTCCAGGACGTTTTCGACGGCTCCCTAGGCAGGTATCGGGGGACCCCAATTTCCTTTAGTCTAGACCCCCAGGTAGCACCTAGAAGACTAAAGGCCAGACGAGTTCCTTTTGCTCTGAAAGCAAAAATAAAGGAACAACTAAATAAATTAATAGACCAAGGGGTTTTAGAACCTGTTGACCATGCTAAGTGGAAATGCCGATCGTAACACCAATTAAACCAGACGGGTCGGTTCGAATTTGTGGTGACTACAAGGCTACCCTGAACCACGCATTGCAACAAAGCGCATACCTGGTGCCAGTCGTACAACACTTATTACATTCTCTTGGGGGAGGAAAAGTTTTCGCTAAACTAGATCTAGCACAAGCTTACCAACAGCTCCCAATAGACCCATTAACGGCTGAAGCACAAACTATAGTGACCCACAAAGGGGCATTCAAATGCAACAGACTCCAATTTGGAGTGAGTGTAGTCCCAGGCGTTTTCCAGAGCCTCATGAAACGCCTATTGAATGGTATAAAAGGGGTCGTACCCTACTTCGACGATGTCCTAATTTCGGCCAAAGATGCGACCCAACTAAAAAAAAGACTAAAAGATGTACTAACTAAATTCAGAGAATCTGGCCTAAAAGTAAAAAAAGAAAAATTCTGTCTAATGACTGATCACATTGAATTCCTGGGCTACTTAATAGACGGAGAGGGTATATACCCTACTGACAAAAAAGTCAAAGCTATTAAAGACGCACCAGAACCAAGGAACAAAACTGAACTGCAGGCATTTTTAGGACTAATAAATTTTTATAACGTGTTCCTACCCCACAAAGCGACAATAGCGGAACCATTACACCAATTACTGGATAAAAAAACAATTTGGACTTGGGGTTATAGGGAAAAGAAAGCCTTCCAAAAAATAAAAAACTTATTAACATCAAACACCGTTCTTATCCAGTTTCGTAACACACTTCCATTGACGGTGACCTGTGACGCCTCACCGTTTGGAGTCGGTGCCATCCTGAGCCACCAATTGCCAGATGGGAGAGAGGCACCCATCGCATACTATTCAAAGACTCTGTCTAAAACCGAGCGTAATTATAGTCAATTGGACAGAGAAGCCCTGGCAATCGTCGCCGGAGTGAAACGCTTCCACGTATATCTATATGGAAGAACATTTTTGATAGTAATGGACCATAAACCGCTACTGGGAATTTTGGCGGGAAACAAGCCGACACCGAACATTTTGTCCCTGCGAATGACTAGATGGTCAGAATTCCTAGCAGCCTACTCTTATATTCTGACACATCACCCCGGGAAACAATTTTCCCATGCAGACGCATTGAGCAGAGCACCATTACCGAATATAGAGGAAGACCCGGCACCGACGAAGACCACCTTGCAGACAGAGACATGCCCCAATCTACCCATATCTGCAAATGATGTCACCAGAGCCACTGCAAGGGACCCATTGACTGCCCGTGTACTGAACTAGGTAGGTAAAGGCTGGCCGGAAAATAAAAAAACTGAGAACTTTAAACCTTTCTGGACCAGACAAACCGAACTCTCGATTCAAAAGGGTTGTTTGTTGTGGGGTGATCGGGTAATTATCCCTTCCAAATTACAAACTAAGGTACTGGTTATGCTTCATGAAGGCCACCCTGGAATTGTTAAAATGAAAAGCCTTGCTAGAAGCTATGTCTGGTGGCCGGGTATAGACAGGGACATCGAATACTGGGTAAATTCTTGCAACAAATGCCAAAGAACCAGACCTTCCCCACCAAAAGCACCCATTAGGGACTGGGAAACCCCACGAGGCCCCTGGTCACGAATTCACATTGACTTTGCGGGTCCTACTAAGGGGCATACTTTTCTAATTGTCGTAGATGCATACTCAAATTGGCTGGAGCTTAAAATTATGCCATCTACATCAACTGAAACCGTTATTAAACAACTTGACAAACTCTTCGCAACCCATGGCCTGCCGGACGTCCTAGTGTCCGACAATGGGCCACAATTAACGAGTAACCAATTCAAACAATACCTAGCCTCCCTAGGTATTAGACATGCCCTAACCGCGCCGGCCCACCCGGCTGCAAACGGTAGGGCAGAGAGAATGGTCAGGTTTACCAAAGAAGGGTTAGAAAAAATGGACATTGGGGATGTCCAAGATAAAATAAATCGCCTACTCACCCTCCAGCATATTACACTGGGTACTATAACAAACAAAAGCCCGGCGGAATTACTAATTAGAAGAAAACTGAGGTCACAATTAGACAGATTGCACCCAAACTATACACCAGAAAACCCCCCCAACTCCTCCACCCGTTTCAGGACATTTGAAATAGGCGGCCTAGTCTATGCAAGAAACTTTACCGGGGACCTATTATGGCTTCCAGGTACAATAACACAAATTACAGGGCCCCGGTCCTACCGACTAGCCATAGACGACGGCAGGGAATGGGAACAGCACATAGACCAGCTTCGGTCCTGAAACATAGAAAGAAGTACAAACACACAACCACAAATATTAAAAAACGATGAAAATTAAACCAGAGGAGGGGGAAATACGAGAAAATAATAAAGAACTGTTTAAATTAAACACAGAATATGATAACAAACAAAAAGAGCAAAAAAGAGACTTACAGTTAGAAGAAAATTGCGAGAAGAGTCCACTCGAAGGGGCCAGCCAGGCCAGCTCGACCTGCCCGGAGAAAACAGGAGGGAGCAGCAAAACCGCCGGCCTAAGAAACTCAGGCGGCAGTAAAATGGCTGACTCACCCTTCCAAGCGGTTCCATGGGAAAGGACCGGAGAGACAGCAACCCCATTCGAACCGGTCGAAGTCTTCAGCAGAAATGAACCGCGCAAGTCCAGTCGAGTCAAAAGAAGCCCCACCTACCTGCGCGACTACATCACCACGTAGGACTAAACCAAGAGGAGAGGGGTGTTTTGTATATAGAATAGTAGACTCCTAATACAGGATTCTGATTGGCTAAAAAACCTAAATGGGGATTGGTTCAATAGGAACCAATCCACAAAGCTGCTAAAAAGGCGGCAAATCTAAATACCTGTCATTGTCTACAAGCCGGCAGGCAAATCCCTATAAAAAGGCTGCCGCGTCTTGAGCCAATGTTCCGTTTTTCAACTGCTGTATATAATAAAGACTTTGTTGTTGGAACCCGGTCTACCTCGCGTTTTTCTGGACGGAACAGGTTTCTTTTCCTGTTTTATTACCCAGAGTTATATTGTAATGTAAAACAAGGACCCCCAGGATCAGAGTAGAGGTACAGCCCTTTTAGGAGCATTCTGATCCAGGCTACTGTCACCAACGTATTTCAAATAGTGACTAAGATGTATCAAAGCCTCAGAAAAATCCCTCCAAAAACAAACCATTGTCATTTTGCATGCATATAAAAGACACTGTTAAAAAAATAAAGACTAAATAAATATTTTTGCTATAGAAGTCCAAAATATTCCATGCTTGAACCAGAACAGCTACTTTGGTGTAGCTTATATTTGGACTAAAATACATATGTTTTGTCTGGTCGCAGATCCAAGACACTTAAGTTCTAGATAGAAATGTATAGAAACAAAAACGTGGTGGTGGGGGGGGGGGGGAGAAATCAAGGTTGTCTTGCACATTTGGCCTGAGGTACAGATATTGGCAACATCAGAAAGTGAGAACTCAGTAGATTCACTACAGCTGTTACATTCTCATGCCATCCTTGAATTCAAGAATGTATAAGCAATCACCCCATTTCCTTTCCCCTCATTGCACCATGCTCTGCTTATTTTCCCTTATGGCTGCCAAGGAATTCAAGCACAGTAAATTTAGCCAGCCTGCTTGTCTGCAATACCCTGAGGATCAGATATATCAGATGGATACACCATACTTGAATTCAAGGACAACAATATCTAGCAACAGCCCGGAAGAAGTAGAGAAAAGAAAGTACTAGGAAGATCAACTGATGAGCAAAAGATGAAACCAACCAGTCTACTCTGACAAAGCCAGACATATAAGTTCTGTTAAAGCCCAAGCCAAAAGCGAGTTGGGTGGCAAATTTAATAACTATTTAAAACATAAATAAAACATTATTACAGAGTGAGGTACAAATAATATTTTGTCAACGTACTTTTTCCTGAACACTGTTAAGTGTCACCAACTCTGTAGATGTATAGCTCTTGCAGAATTTCAATGCTTCTGTCCAACTCCCCTCCTGATTTTCTTCTAGACAATAACAAGTCCCATTCCAGTAGTGCCAACATGAAGCATCTGGACAAGTCAGTCTAAATCTGGCTTTAAGAAAATAAAGATACAGAAACTTGTATAATTATTATATTTTATCTAAACTGAAAATCTCTTGCATTTCTACAATCTTTATTCCCCTGAAACACCAAATGTTTAACTCCTCTAACCAGAATTTTAGTTAACAATTCAGATAAGAAGAAAATTAGTTAAAAATATTGTGTTTAACACTTTGTAATTGTTGTTTGCCTTTGAATTTGCATACCTTTTTGGCAAAAAATAATTGTGACTTAGATAGAACAACTAAACATAGAAATATATCTTTAAAAAGTGGAAGAAATGGAAATGGAAGAAAACTAGCATTCTTTAAAATTCACCAAGAAGACTTTGCATTTGGTTTTCTTGTTCCTAAATGATTTTAAAGAGAGACAGTTTGTGTAATGGTTAAAGCATCAGACTAGAAACTGGGAGACCAAATTTTCTAACCCCACCTTCACCACAAAGCCAGCTGAGAGACTGTGGATCCTTCATTCTCTCTTAGACTCAGAAGCAATAGCAATAGCAAACCATTTCTCAAACCCTGCCAAGAAAACTGCAAGGACTAATGAAGACATTGCGAGGAGTCAACACTGACTCAATGGATAGGAGATAGCTCCCTATTTGTAAATAACAGCAATGGAATAATTGTATCACATTTCATTTTATATAGCAATTGTGCCCTTTCCTGGACGGAGCAACTGAGCAGCATTTCCCATGTCACTCATGCCCTGATCACCTTGTATGTGAACTATGTATTGCAGTAAGTGCATATGGGGCTGCCCTTGAAGACCTTTTAAAAGCTACAGATGGCCTATAATGCAGCAGTTAAGAGCATTTCACAAGAGTCCTCTACTTACAACTGGTCAATACATTTTACATAATGGTTCTGCTGAAAATCAGCACTTCCACTTTTTTAGCAAAACAGTGCCCATAGTGAATCATTTGTTCACTTAACAATTGTGATATGTGCTTAATGACTGCCACAAAAAAACATTGTAAAATCGAGTTGCATTTGTGACTGATCTGTTTTATGACTGTTATAACATATAAGCGCACCAACGTGCCTACCGTCCCTGTCCTATTGTTTCTTTTATTTTTCTTATATGTATCCATGTATTCATAACTATGTTTTCACTTATACCTATTATCTTGTAAGCAATTGAAAAACCAAATAAAATAAAATAAAAATAAAAGTAATGGGTAGGCTTCATTCAGTCATATATGTTGATTACTTGAATGTCAATTTAACAGAACTGCTGCATGAGTCAATTTATTATCACTAGGTTTCCAGTGCAATACAATGTACTGATTATCTCCTACTAAGCTTACAGTATACGATATAAATCCTAGTTACTCTCTTTATTTGATTGCCTCTGCCTAATTTATAAGCTCTTGACAATTGACATGGTCTGAATGGCACCTGTCACAAAAATACCATCACGTGGGAGCTCTGTTGCAGCAACTGCCCACTGGAACAGCATTCCTCCAGAGTTTTAAACATAATTGAACTTTTCTTCGAGCAAACTTGAAACCTGGCTTTTTCCAAATATTTTCATCTAGGGCAGGGTATATATCTAGTGGAATAGTTTTTGTAAACTTATGTTTGTTTATTCCCCGTTATAAATATCTTTTGTTGTTTTTAAACATAATATATTGCATCATTGTTTTTTCATGCTAGCCAGAATCAGTGATGAAATAGCTGGCCCTGGAAATTCAAATAATAAATAAAATTGCATCTAAAACCCATGCAATTTAATTTAGCAATAGCTATTTTTTATGTGTAGCTCAGTGGGGAATATGTATAATTAGGTTCCTTGAACACATCTCAATATTTAATACCAGAAGTATATTGATTCATTTTGATGAAAATTGCAAGTTTGAAAATAATGACCATGGAGTTCCTATCGTTCTCTTTATGCTAGATCTAGATATACATGTGAAGAGTAGGCAGAGACAAGATGCCTGTATTCCTTGTCTTATACATAACTCTGTTCATCTTGTTCCTATGATTTTGTCTGGAAAATTGTTTGAGAATGCTTAAATATATTCTTCCTCATTAACACTGTAGCACATTTACAACTGAGAAGTCAGAAGACTTATATATCCATATTGTATTTTATAATGTTAAGTTAGAGAATGAGAATGAGGGACCATTTATTGTACTTGGACAAAAGCAGAGAGCAATCTGCTCTCTAGAAATGCCTTATGGCTGCTCAATTCCTTTTCTTCTATTTTTAAAAGTCCCTTTTACCATTGTTGCTGAAAACTGGTCACTACAGTCCCTACAGTATATCGATTTTCAAATATATGTGGGGTGCATTTTTAAAAAAATATCTGATTTCTACTCACAACTCAGTTTCAGTGGCAATGAGTGCACTTTTGAGAGACTTGAAAGACCAAGTTAGGGGCAGATCAGCATAGAAAATTTTATTTATTTATTTATTCTTTAAAAATAACCAAAAAAGAAACAAAACACAAAGTTTTGTTTACATTAATTAGAATGAAAATTCATTTTCAAAACAAACCACATATAAAAAGTGCTTAAAATGGTCGTTGAGTTATATAAATGGATTAGAAATTGTAATATACACACTTGGATGTAATTTACATTAAGTAAATATATAAATAGAATTGTAACTGTTAATTGCTATAATGATGTATATATTTTATTGTTATTTTTTCTATCATTTTTTTTACTTTTTTTAAAGCATATTTGAACATCATGGAGAAAATTTATGTGGACACAGAAATAGGAGTCATAAATGACCAGAATGACACATAACCGAGCAATAATCTACTCACAAAAAATAAGCACCTATTATTTTCATTAATTTAAATTTTGAAGCTATTTTAAAGAGTTTTTAAATAACTTATTTCCCCCAAAGCAAAATTGTATTGAATATTGCCATATAAACATTTATAGGGTTTTTTGGGAGGGGGGAGTGTCACTGGGATTCCAGTCAACACCTGACTTAATCCTTCAAATATTAATTACTCCTGTTTTCTCAGAGGTAGATGTTACTCTCTGAGCAACGCTTCCTTTTGGGAAAGGGACACAGACCCAGCCGGTTGCTCCTTATAGAGGCATCCACAGAACACGAGTTACACTTTCAGGCTGTTTTTACCTTCATCTTCCCAAGTTTCAACCCACTGCATTTGCCACAACCCAATCAAAGCCAACAAAGCCCTCATCCCACCGTTTCCTCAGCGGAAGCCCGAAGCTTCCCCCGGCCTTTCTGACCCGAGAACCGCATCAGCGCGAGCGTTTAAGCTGGCGGCCTCGCGCGCGTTAGCCGAGACTGGAGGGTGGAATTTGCGCGGGCCCGACATGTCTGCAAAAGTGGGGTGTTGCGTGTGGCAGCTTTTGCAATAATCGACCCACCGCGCCGTCGCGTTGCCCTCACGAAGGTCTTCCAAAAATCCTCACCTGATGATTGTTATTCTCTGCTTGAGAAAGCTCCCGTCCCTTCCGGAGCAAAGTGCTCTTATAGGCTGTTCATGAATGATCAATTTGTCAGCATTCTCGACGCTTTCAATATACAAGACGTATGTCAAATATCTTCGGAAATTCTCAGTCGTCCAGGTCATGGTTATCCCAAAGGGACTTTTTTCAAGAGGCAGCTGGGCTTTCTGGTTTTTCTTTGAAGGTGTGCTGCTTCTCATCCAAGAAACTTCAGCTCTGACTGGATGGTGGGGAATGCAAGGGGTATAAATTCTTCCATTAGCCACTATCCAGTCAGAGTTGAAGAAGCTTCTTTGATGAGAAGCGACAAGTCTTCAAAGAAAAATCAGAACGTCCAGTTGCCTCCTTAAAAAACACCTTTGGAACATATGTCAAATACTGTGCCCGCATTCCTATTATTTTCCTTTTCAGATGCACTTTCTGTACACACACCCTGCCTGTTGTTTAGAATCATAGTCTTAGGGTTTTATTTAGATTTTAATTTAGCGAAATAGGGTCCGCCTTATGATTGCTGATTAAAATGTGCTGTCTATCACATCTGAAAATATAGAGGTCTCTGTTTTGCTCTGTGTTTCCTCAGCTGAGGAAACACAAGGACTTTCCAAGTTCTAGTAAAATAGATTAATAATTTCCACAATATGGTCTTGACCTGTTTTTCTTGCTGGTTGCCTTGGAATACTAATAGTATTATGAGTATTATGATAGTATATATTAGTGTATACTATATAGTATATATATAATCGTACATATTAGTATATAATAGTATTATTAGTCTATTAATAGACTAAATATGTTCTGATTTTTTCTTTATTTGTAATAAAAGATATGTTAGCTAGCTTCTTTTTTTACAAATTAACTTAAAATAAAGAAGTTTGCAGAAACCACAAAACTGAGTATTCAAGAATAGTTGCAGTCAACAATGTAGCCTCACCAGCTCATTTTAAAAATACTAATATTGGTATGATTGGGAAACCTAATTGTTCCATTCACAATTGCCTAATTATGTGTAGTTTAGTTTTAATGTGAAATTAATATTTTTATTAGCACATGCTTTGCTTTCAAATTGCTAACCATAAAATCAATTAGCTTTATGGAATTTATTAACAATAATGAACAAAGACTGAACCATAATAATAACTAGGCATATGCTTTTTTCTTGAAAAGAAAAAAGTTTTCTGATCATAACATACCAAGGATCTCTGCACATTTTGTTTTTTTAGACTGACATTTTCATAGTGAAGCGTAATAAATGCTGATATCAATCCTTTGTGTAATACAGCAATCTGTTATTTTTATGCAAATTGTCAGGAACATCTGCCTTTACTTTCCAGGCAATTTAATAGATTAATAACCTTGATTCTATTTTTTTCATGGGGTATTCTATAGAATGTATAATTATTTTCTACATTTATATACAACTGTTATACCAAATTGCAAGGCAGTTTATATTATATAATTATGACTTACAATCTTACAATTCATAAAGAGCATGAAACAAATAAAAAGGAATAGAACAAAGGCCAAAAAAAAAAAATTAAGCAAATTTCAAATATTGAAATTCAGGTTTATAGAAACAGAGTTAGGAGTTACCATTTAGCCACTGCATCCATCTATTTTATGTAAAATCCAAATATAAATAAAAGCATCTATGAAGGTAACTACTGTGTTTGAACATACCTAGGTGAATGGGAAAATATTATGTTTCAGGTTCTACTATCCAACTGATCTTAATATTTGGAAGTTTTTTTTCTAACATTTAACCAGAATCTGCCTTCTCACAACATGAATCCATTATTCTGTGTCCTGCACTCAGGGTTGATAGAGAACAGGACTTGGTCTTCCTGTGAAGTTCTTTCAGCTATTTGAAAAAATGCTATCACGCTCATCCTCCTGTAATTTTATCTGCTCATATTTTTCTACTATTGTTTTCATTTAGTCATTGTGATGACCCAGGGTGGGATACAAAATAAACAGTCACAAAAAACAGGTGAAACCTCTTTTATTCCTTCACTTTGCTTCCAAGTTCCAAATATCCTTGACTGGAGAAAAAAAAAAAAAACTCCCACACAAGCAGTTACAAGAAGGAGGAAATGCCGTTTAAATTATCAAGAGTAAAAGACAACACAAACCAGGCAAGATAAGGCTTGAAGACATCCACAGATATCAGAATACACACTGGGAAGGACGCCAAACTCAGAGAGGAACAATAAACGAGAGATATTTCCACGCTTTGTTTCCAGCACTCGCCCGTATGCAAGTCCATCCTCTTATCCAGTTGTCACAGCTGCAGTCCATGAAGAGGATCAAGGCCCTCTCCTCCCCAGTAGACCATATCTCTCCCTTATCTTCTCTTCCCTGCATGCCCTAGGATGGAGAGGGGATAGGCCTGGGTCCTCCTCTGACTGCCCAGCCAGTCTCTGCCCTTCCCCAGCCTCCTCCACAACCTCCAGAGCCACATTTCCACTCCCTGTTGGCTGTTCCTCCTCTCCCTCAGAGGCAGTCTCCAACAGGAGCTTGACAGTCATTTCCATTGTAGTCATGTAGTCATTTCTGTTGGCTTTCTTTGAACCTGTTCCAGTTAATTGGAATGGTTTTTTTTTTAATTTTAATGCCTAAACCTGGACATAATTCTCAAGGGGGAGGCTTTACTTCAATACAAAATGATGTGAAATGATACTTTCCTATATTTTATTATGCTATAAAGGTGTTTGTTGAATTTTTGATGCAACATTATCAGGTTCAGTCACTGTGTTTTATTAAGTAAAACCAAGTGAAAGTTAAGTGACTGTATATAATAATAAAATTATGGAGATTTCTGACTTTCCTGGGAATGGATAGTGTGTTGATGCTTGCTGGTTCATTATGCCAGAAAACATTCCAAATACTGTAGATAGGGGACATTAGACAAGAAAAGTTCTTATTCTATTGCAGGTCATCCTCAAAGTAGTCCTACACATTAAGTGACCATTCAAAGTTACAATGGCACTGAAAAAAGTAATTCATGGCCATTTTTCATATTTATGACTGTTGCAGCATCCCCGTATCCTCAATATGTGCTGGGAAACAGACTGCTGCAATATCCTGAGTTCCTTGATCACCTTTTGTTCCTTTCTGACATGCAAAGTCAATGGAGAAGCCAGATTCATTAAACAACCATGTTACTAACTTAATAGGTGTAGTGATTCACAAAACAACTGCAACAAGAAAGGTCATAATATGGAGCAAAATTCTCTTCCTCCCTTCTTCACTTCTCCAGTAAATTGTCTATCATTACCCTGAGCCCAGAAAATATAAACTCACTAATTTGTGTAATTCTTCATATTTGTTGCCAAAAAAATGGTTTGGAGCTAAAGGGTACATCAATATAACAACACTTTGCAAATATTTGAAACAGCTGCTGAATCTTTTCATAAATAAGACCTATGGCGGTCCAGTGGTTAGAATGCAGTATTGCAGGCTAATTCTGCTGACTGCCAGGTTCGGCAGTTTGAATATCAGTGGCTCAAGGTTGACTCAGCCTTCCATTCTTCTAAGGTCAGTAAATGAGGACCAAGATTGTTCTAGGGCACTATTCTGATTCTGTAAACCACTTAGAGAGAGCTGTAAAGCACTGTGAAGCGATGTATAAGTCTAAGTCCTGTTGCTATAATTACAGGGCTACTCACTTCATCTAACCATGGTGACACAGTGGTTAGAATGTAGTATTGCAGGCTAACTCACTGCTCAGTGCCAGAAATTCAATTCTAACTAGTTCAAGATGATTCAGCCTTCAATCTTTCCAAGGTCAGTAAAATAAGAACCCAGATTGTTGGAGATAATGTGAACTGCTTAGAGAGGGCTGCAAAACACTATGAAGTGATATATTGTGTAAGTCTAAAGGGCCTGTCACATAGGCTGACGGATGCAAAAAGTATGTAAAAAGGACACAGCGGACGAGAAAATGTTCCATCCGTTGTTATCCGCTCTCAAAAGTGCCCCAAATTTGCATAAACAGAGCGGACAACAACAGAAAGGAACGGACAGGGGGAGGATGTAGCCAGGATGTAAAGCAGATGCTCCACGGAAGCATAGCAGATGGCACATCCGCAGGGCTTCTAGGGAAGCACAGTGAAGCAGACGTGCAGCGGAAGGAACGGATGCACAGCAGATGCCTAGCGGATGACGCGGATGCATCACGGATGCCTAGCGGATGCCTAGCAGATGCAAAGTGTTCACTGTGCATGCAGGGAGGATGCATTGCATCAGCCCCACGGAGATAAAAGGATGCAGCTCGCAAGCAGGTCACCATTCAGAGGAAAGACCTGCTGCCAGACACATCTCCAGCCAACAACCATGGGGAAGAAGAAGCCTGTGCCATCTTCTGCCAGCCCTGGCAAGAAGGACAGGGCCACAATCCCATCCCCTGGCGCTGACTCTGCTGCTGCTGGGGCTTCTGCTGGTGCTGCTCCTGGTCTGGTGCTTCTGCTGGTGCTTACTCTGCTGGTGCTGCTCCTGGTGCTGGAGATCAGGGACACCATCAAAAGCAGCATAGATCTCCTCTCTTAGCTGGTACACACCGACATACCATCCTCAAACCGCAAGCCCTTCCTCACCTACGTCAACCAGACCCTCCTGGACATGTCCGAATCACAGTACCAGGTGATAAAGGAGAAGATCACCGGTCTTCTTCACAACCCTCCAGGCCCAGATGAAACTGCTCCGACCCAGTCCAAGTCTGCTCCTCCACCCCAGGTGATGTCATTGCCCTTCCAAGGCTTTCCACAGGCCCTCACCTACCAAGGCTATGGCTACCAGGAGCTCCAGCAGCACAGGCAGACCTTCATACTCCAGGCACAGGTACATCGTACGCCACCGGTGCCACCGGTGCCACCGATGCCACTGATGCCACCAATGCCACAAACGCCACTGATGCCACCGACACCACAGATGCCACCCACACCACAGATGCTACCCACGCCACAGATGCCACCCACACCTCACCTCGCTCACCTGCAGACCAGACAGCCCCACTACACTCCTCCTTCCTCCACCCTACAGCCAAGCCCAGCCTCAGAACATCTGTCATCGATCTTGGGACTGACACCCCATGTCCTGGAGGAAGGGGCTCTCAACATCACAGGACTGAGCCAGCTCTCTGAGAGCTTCCTCCACACACCATCCCCTGTTGTCCTCTCGGGGCCAGGTACCCCAATGGCACCACAGACCAGCACTCCAGCATCAGCCACCTCCACAGCACCTGGACCCTTCACCCCTGAGACTATGGGCACACCTCAGAGTGCCTGAGAAGAGTGCCAGAGACTGGGTTGCTACCTGTTGACTTTATCTTTGCTTGGGACACTTTACTTGCGTCATTTTGCTGTTACAATTTGTTATTAACAAAGATTATCTTTGCTTCACACACTTGGTTCAGTTCTTTTAGTCAATAAAGTCTTGGTGGAAACTTTTCGAAATGGTTTAAGCCTTTGCATGCTTGTGGGGTGGGTTAAGATAGCAGTAGGATGGGCAGGGATACCTTTGGGATGGGTAATAGCTGTGGGATGGGAAGGAATACCTGTGGGATGGGCAGGGATACCTTTGGGATGGGTAATAGCTGTGGGATGGGCAGGGATACCTGTGGGATGGGCAGGGATACTTTGGGATGGGTAATAGCTGTGGGATGGGCAGGGATACCTGTGGGATGGGCAGGGATACCTTTGGGTTGGGTAGAGATACCTTCGGGATGGGTAATAGCTGTGGGATAAATAAACCTCCAGTGCAAGCATAGTGGGATTGTATGGTCCACCCTCCCAGGTGCCACACCTATGGCCCTTTATTATCAATAACAATGTAATCATTCATCCACACATTTCAACATAAACAGAACTCTTTATTAAATGCCCTGTTCATTGTAGGGCCACTCAACATACATGGACCAATCTCATCAGTGTGATGAGACAGGCTGAAGGAAGCATCCATTAATCATCTATCATCCTGTCTTGCCACTCCACTGCTCCAGCTGAGGAGTTGCACCAGTGTTTCAGGAGGTTGCGCTGCTTCTTCCCTTCACATGAAGCTGTGTTGGGGCCTTGCACATCCACAGTTTCTATCAGGTTTCGCCCTTGCCTCCATTCACCAGGCTCCATGTCCCCATTGCCTTGTTGGTGGTCCACGAGCCTGTTCTGCAACACTGGGTAGAGGGTGTGCATGAGATTGTGCAGGATGCAGCAAACTTCCACGATGCTCCTCACGGTCTCTGGGCGATGCTGCATGGTGGTGAGAAGTACCTGGAACCTGTTGGCCAGGATGCCAAAGGTGTTCTCCACCACCCGTCTTGCCCTGGACAGCCTGTAGTTGAAGATCCTCTCTTCACGGGTGAGGCATCTGGAAGTGTAGGGCTTCATGAGGTAGGTTCTGAGGTAGAAGGCATCATCCCCCATGATGAAGTAGGGCACATCTTGTGTGTCGTTGGGCAGGGGGTCTGGGTCTGGGAAGGCCATGATGAGGTTGCGTTCCTGCCCCTCCTTGAGGTGACTGGCGTTGTATACCTGGGCATCTGAAGATGAGCCGTTGCCTGAAGCATCGATGTAGATGAACTTGTAGTCAGCATCGACCATGGCGAAGAGGATGATGCTGAAGAAGCCCTTGTAGTTGTGATAAGTGGACCCTGACTTGGCTGGAGCTTTGCAGGCCACGTGCTTGCCATCTATGGCTCCAACTGTGTGGGGGAAGTTCCACTTCTGATACCACTGCTCTGCAACTTTCTTCCAGCCTTCTTCAGTGGAGGGGCACTGGAGGAACTCCTCCAGGTATTCTTCGATGATGGCCTGCACCACTTCTCTGACCACAATGCTGATGGTGTTGTGTGGCACCCTCCAGCCATACTGCATGCTCCTGTAGGTGGTCTCTGAGGCCAGGTGGCACAGAGTCAGTGCCACCTTCAGCCCAGGTTCCAGGCTGGGCCGGAAGTTGGTGCTCTGCTTGGTCAACCTGGGTCTCAGCTGCTCCACAACTTCGTCAAACATGGCGGATGGCATCCTCATGAAGTTCTGGAATTCACGAGTGTCTTCGTTCCTCAGCTCCACCATCAGCTTGTTATACAGTCCGTACTCTGATCTTCTCGCGATCCATCTTCGGACCCAGACACTTCTTGGCTGCCTCCTTTTCTTCGCGTAGAACAGTTGAAAGAGCCTGTAGATGTACTGTTGTAGAATGATGGTGGCTACCAAAAGGAGTGTGTGATGTTCCATGGTGGAGATGACTGGATGCTGTGGAAGAGCAAGAGCCAGATGAAGGCTGAAGAGGTCTGCACCGCAGGGCTGCTGGACTGAAAGTGAGATCCATGTGAGTTCCTCCCCCTTTTTATAGGAAATATAGGTTTTCCGCTCAGTGTCCTTTTGCATCCTCTAGACATTCTGCAGACATCCTAAATATCCGAGATACATCCCCTATGCAAATGTTTTTTCCGTTTTAATGCTTTCTATGTGAGCTGCATCCGCTTTCATCCTTTCTCCATCCATGCTACTAACGCTGCGTGTCCGTTCCACGTCCGTTTCGCTTCCTCCCTGTGTCCGTTTTCCGCTGGAGCGGATTTGAGTTGCGCGGATGTGCAGTGGATGCCTAGCGGATATAGCGGAAGCGTAACGGATGACAACAGATGTCTGACGGATGTTCCCCGTATGCGTAGCAGATGTCTTACAGACGCACTGGATACATTTTCCACTCAAAAAGTTTTGTGCAGCTCAAAACCTTTTGAGCAGATGAAATGTCAGTCGACGGATGCTGGACGGATAGAGAGGATGAAAAACGGACGCAGTGAGTACAGAACGGAAGCATCATGTTAACCAACGGATGGCAAGTGTTTCTCTCCGTTTTACATCCTCTTTGCATCCATTGGTGCTGTGTGACAGGAGCTTAAACTGAACAAGCAGATCTGCCTGGACACAAGACACTTCTACTGGGTTTGCTGCCAAAAGTTTGGAGCAGAAAATTGGATAGTAGTTTTGTTCTACTTCCCTAATTATGCATCTAAATGGTGTTCATCTCTATAAAATGCTTATGTCACTCCAAACAATCGTTTTGTTGATGTCTGTTATAAGAAATGTTCATTATCTGTGAACACGTCTCTTTTATTATTCTTTGTCCTGATATAAATACCTACATGCTAATTCTCTTTCAGAACAACTTAAGGTGTCTTGAAACTCAATTTTGCTGTGATATATGTGTTATTACTATGAGCTTAATAGAAATTATGTTTTTCAGAATCTTGCAAATAATTGAATAAATAAAAGAATAATAGAGCCAACTTGAACAAAATAGATGTCATTAGGCATTGTACAGAGCTTTCATTTTGGATATCAAACAACAGAATAGAAGGATTTTTACTATGGTTACCATGACCAAACAGCAAACAGAAACGCATTAAAAATAAAGTAAAAACAGAGCATGATAAAATGGATATGTATCTATTCAATATAACCCTTGGAGGGTATCTCAAAATTAGTTTTTAAAATGTGCGCACTTCTAACTTGTCAGGCAAATCAATATATATGCAATAAGAATTTATTTAACATGATAAAAAGAGAGGAAGGAAAGAAAGAATAAAATCTTGCTATAACAAGAAATGTCAACTAGTATTCATCTTCCCCGCCCTAATGATTGTTGCAATTTCTCAATTATTGATCAAAGTTAATCTAATTTATCTTATTTAATTTATCTGCTTTTATCTTCTTAAATTTGAGAAATTTAATGTCAGCTAGATTTTTTTTCTGTGATGTTTTGTATATTTTCTTCCTTTCTGAATTATCTATTAATATAGAGCTGATATTTTCTGTTGGACAGCTTCTGCCTTGTACCTCACAGTTGAGTGATTCATACTGAGGGATGAGATCATCTTGGTTGTTTTAAAGATTTTCTTCCAGAAATGATAAAGACTGCATTCTATCAATAAAGCCACAAGTCAATAGGAAATTAAATTCACTAATTTTTGCAATCTGGGTCAATACCAGGCCCAGGCAGAGTTTTTCCAGGCAGAAAATTCACAAATTTTAAACCAATAATAGATTTAACTGAAAGCATATCACATCTAGGGGAAACAACACAATGTTAGAAAGTGCTTCCTTTTATCATTTTAAGAATTGGTATCATATACATCTGTAGAAAGTAGGCTGGTGTTTAAACATGAGCTTGATTTATTGTGCTGTTTGGTATGTCTGTTTGTGTATCTTTCCTGTTTTACTTGAAAAAATGTTATTGGTAAACAGCATTAATAATTGGAAGGGCAAACTGTTACTTGAATGGATGCTCTAAATATAATTTTGTTATTACATTTTCTAGTGAGAATATCTAATTATTTTGTGCTTTATAACTTTCATACTTCTTGCAAATGAGTGCAATGATTACTTATTTAATACACTTACAATTGATGACTAAGTAAAGATTGTAGATAGTACAGCTATGCAAGTTTTGGAATTAAATTCCAAAAAGTAATTTGGAGTGTGCAGGGTTCAAACATAGCACCAATCTACAACTTTTAAAAGGAGCTATGTTTTTAACTGGAGAGACAGTTTGGCGTACTGTTAAGGCATCAGGCTAGAAATCATGAGTCTAGTCCAACCTGAGCTACAAAGTCATCTGGGTGACCTGGGGCCAGGTTTCTCTCAGATTTCTCTCAGCCCTGGGAAGCAAGCAATGGCAAACCACTTCTAAAATGCCTTGCCAAGAAAACTGCAATAACTTTGTCCAGACTCTAAGAATCCCTGCCCATCCCACTGCTATCCTTATTCATCCCACAAGCATGCAAAGGCTTAAACCATTTCTAAAAGTTTCCACCCAGACTTTATTGACTAAAAGAACTGAACCAAGTGTGTGAAGCAAAGATAAACTTTATTAATAACAAATTGTAACAGCAAAATGACCCAAGGTGAAGCGTGGGTGGCATCTGTGGTGTGGGTGGCATCGGTGGCATCGGTGGCATACGATGTACTTGTGCCTGGACTGGGAAGGGCTGCCTGTGCTGCTGGAACTCCTGGTTGCCGTAGCCTTGGAAGGTGAGGGCCTGTGGAAAGCTTTGGAAGGGCTGTGACATCACCTGGGGTGGAGGAGCAAACCTGGACTGGGTCGGAGCAGGTTCAGCTGAGCCTGGAGGGTTGTGC
>BLBF01000003.1:88364324-88424949 GCA_015471245.1 Laticauda colubrina | reverse complement strand
ACACACACACACACACACACACACACACACACACACACACACATATATTGCGAGGGCTATGTCCCTAGAAATATATGTCACTTAGCTGGTAAAACACTGCATTTCCAGTTTCTCCTGTTATCTTTAACAATTTAATATTAATAGCTGAAAGACACAGTGGAAGGATTGTGTTTTATAGCAATAGAGAGAACTGGCTTTCTCCTTCTTCATGAAGCAAGACCCCTGTCCCTCCCCCAGGACTAGGCAGCTATTGTTTGGATTAAATGCAGATCCCCAAAACAGGTATCAAGTTGGAGATTGGATAGATACAAGATAGATACAGTGGGAGATCCAGGCTGGACTCTCTCCAATCACTCCCATCCCCACCAAAAAACAAAACAAAACCCCAGAATAAGGAACCTTGCAAAGCCATAGCCAGAGAAAAGGACAGTCTAAACCAGGGGTCGCCAACCTTTTGGACCTCAGGGACCACCAAACTCATACTTTTAAATACCATAGACCACTAATATGAATTTTGAGTGATGGTGGCTTGCTGACGTTAGTGAGAGGAAGAAAGGGAGAGATCCAATCTAACCTCGGAGGGCTGGCAGTGATGTTCTCTCTCTCTCTCTCTCTCTCTCTCTCTCTCACACACACACACACACACACACACACACACACACACACTCAAAGGTGCCTCACACTCACCCACCCCCTCCAAGGCAGGCACATTCCTGCTTTTCAACTCCATTCCCAGGGAGGGGGAGAGAGAGAGACTTTTGGCTTCGTGCAGGGAAAGCAGCAGAAGCAGCAGCCGTTTTTCTTTCTCTCCCCCAAACTCCACCAGAAATGAGTCTTTGTGAGACTTGTCGTGCTGGTGTAGCCTCTTGGAGCAGGATGCCTTACAAGGTCCCAAAGACTAATTTCTGGTGGAGTTTGGGGGAGAGAAAGAAAAGTTTTGCTGCTTTCCTTGCATGTAGCCAAAAGCAGAAAAAGAAAGAAGCGGAAAGAAGCAGCCCAGTGACCAGGCCAGGCATGCGGGGTGAGGAGAGCAAGTTCTCCCCCCGCCCTTTCCTCTCTCCCACTACCTCGTGTTGTTTGCAATGCAAGCCTTGTGTTCCCATGGGCCATGTGGGTGGCGCAGCCTTGTGTACCTGCGCAGCCTACATTAATTGCTTTGGGGGGTGCTTTGGGGGTGACATTTCTCTGTGGACCACCAAAATTTTCTCACAGACCACCAGTGGTCCCTGGCCCACTGGTTGGTGACCACTGGTCTAAACTCTGCAATAGAAACTGGGCAGATTTCAGCTACTGAGTTCATTATGAAGCTATTGGTGAAGCATCCAACATCCACACTAAAAAACATTTTGTAAAAGGAGAAAGTGTACTACTTTAAAACAGGATAAGCTAACAATTATTCTAACTTGTCTCCAGCTATTGGCTGGGTACTAGGTCAACAGCATGAGGCCATGTCATATAAAAGCAATTACTGGGTCATGTTTGTGTCATGACTAGGGAATATGTAATTATAAAATAAATAACATATAACCCCATAAGTAGACACAACTTTTGGTTTTACATGGTCCTTTCCTAATAGTATATATCCAAGT
Source organism: Laticauda colubrina (assembly GCA_015471245.1). NCBI lineage: Eukaryota > Metazoa > Chordata > Lepidosauria > Squamata > Elapidae > Laticauda > Laticauda colubrina. The sequence goes on along the minus strand of BLBF01000003.1, from coordinate 88,423,360 downwards.
TTGGATAACACATAAGATCTACGGTAATTGCTTTGTTGTATATGGTCATTTAGTTGCTTCCAACTCCTTCATAACTTGATGCTATTTTTTCACTATGGTTGCTTTACAGTAAATGCTTGAGTCATTGATGATAGCATGATAGCCTTTTGTCAGATTCCTTTTCTATTGTTTTCCATTTCTTTCTCAAACATTAGAACTTTTGTAATGTAACTTTTGTAGATATGGTGAGAAATTGAATGAAAAATGTGAACTTAAATCTATGCAAGCGTTGGAAGAACAAGATGTAAAAATGAACTGGTTTTCATTTGCAAATACAATCTAGATTTGATAAAGATGTTAAAACAGAAGGTATTTATGATAAGTTGACTGATTTAGATAAAATTTTGATGGGTACTGATGAAAAGGTAATTAAAAAACTTTATGGACACTTATTAGAATTTAAATTGGAGGAGGAACAAAAGAAACGATGATTGCTTGGGGAAAATTTTTTGGATATGGGATTGATTTAGAAAAATGGCAAAAATTGTGGTCTCAAAATTATAAAATGACAATGTCAACTGCATATAACAAAAATCTGTATGAGATGTTTTACAGGTGGCATCTACCCCCGACGAGACCTTCGAGAATGTTTAAGAATAAATCGGATAAATGTTGGAAAGGTCATCAGATACCAGGTTCATATTACCATATCTGGTGGACACGCTCGGACGCAAAGAAATATTGGACTAAATTCCACACATGATTGGAAAAAATGATAAAACAACATATAGACTTGAAACTAGAGATCTTTTTATTGGGAATTACACCGGAAATATACAACAAAGAGTTGAAATATTTGATTGCAAATGTATTAACAGCAACTAGGATTGTATTTGCTAAGAACTGGAAAAACGATAAAATACCTATGCAGGAAGAAGTTATTCAGAAAATTATAGACTGTGCTGAAATGAGTAAATTGACATTTGAAATTAGAGAACAAGATGATAAACAATTTTATATGATATGGGATATGTTTTATCAGTGGTTGGACAAAAAGACATGGTAATGTAATAGACTAGATAATTCTGTGATAGAAATTTAATAGATTGATATAAAACATAATATAGGCATATATAACCATTGGTTGAAAGTATAACATAAATGTTAAGATAAAATTTGGAATATCTCTTATAAAATGATGAATAAACAGTTTAGTCATGGATGATTAATAACTGATAAATATAAAAGCATATGTTAGTTTGACAACATGAAAATTGATATAAACTGTGAGTAAATGACTATAAAAGGATAGCACAAAAAATTTGTAACCAACTGACGCACTGTATGTATATAAAATGGAAGATGGTTTCATGTTTTTATGTTTTGTATGTATATGTGTGTTTTTAAAAAAATAAAAACTCTTTATTAAAAAAAAAAAAGAACTTTTGTAATCATTTGTTCCTTTGCATTAGGGATCCAATAATTGCTCGGATAGCAGAGAGATGCTATCTGCCCAGGGTTTTGGATGCAACTCCTCACTTCTCTTCAAATTTCCCCAGGATTGCTTTCTATCTTTTAAAATAAATGAAGCAAAAAACACTTTAAAAATATATGTGCGGAAATAAGACTAATAAGCGTGGAGCCTAAAATGCCTTCAGTGTATTTGGGTTTGGATAAATCCCTGGTTATTTGGATGTTAAAGAGGTGCCAAGGTATAAGAGTGCCTCTACTTTTCTGCTACTAGTTGAGTTGTTGCTCCTTTTATATTTCAGCATTTGTACATTACGCTCTATAGGGTAGCACTATCCAGCTTGATTCCAATTCGCTGAAAGTATTGCAGATTATATCTGAAACTAAGTTAAAGGAAAGTCCCTACTCCACTCACATTTGTGACAATTTGTGGGAGAAGAGAATGAGAGAAAACAGGGACAAAGAAGAAAATGTGGAGATAATCCTTTTAAAGTATTTTAATGTTATAAAAATAATTCAGTTATGAATTCAGAACAGAATAATGATATTTTGTCACCCTTTTAAGAATGCTGAGAGACTCAAACAGATGTGATTGTGTATGTGTTAGTATTCTAATGAAGAGAAGCTATGATAAAGAATGTGACTGCTGACTCCTCATTGCCAGCTAAGTCTTGGTAGCTGACTCCAATTGCACCGTTTTCTGAAACAGCCTCACAAAATAGACAGAGAGGCAATTCACAACATAGGCATAATGTTGCCACTTTTCCAAGGAGCTAAGTTATTGCTTTCCATTGCAGGATGATTCCAGGTGAGTAAACACAATTTGAATTCTCTTCAGAATCAAGCATTTATTGTCCATTTAGATCCATCACATGTTCATGTTTTTTTTAAATAACTATTTAGAAGCAACCTCTTTATTTAACATACTGTACATTTGTATTTAATGGGGGAATCTGCCTAATTGCAGGACTTGAGAACCTCATGCAAGATATATTGTGGTGCTTCAGTCAAGTGAAAGGAACTATTGACCCAGGGGCCATAGAAGGTGGGTTTATTTTTTCATCTGTTCTTGGAATCAGCAAAAAAGTATTATCTTCGGCTAATTGTTTATGCAATCATGGTTTGCTGTTCAAGGACTGATGGTGTAAACTGCAAACAGCACCCATGTGTTGATTTTTTTAAAGTACTTTTTAAAAGTCTAAAATGTGAATATTGCAAAACTTTCTGTTCTCACAGCTTTTATCCAGAATCATGATTCAGTGCATTAATCATTAAGGCAGAATGCCTCCCCCGCTCTGTTTTTGAAGAGGAAAGAGTTCTGGTACTTCATGAAGACCTCATTAATTGTTATGCTACAAACATTTTATTGATAAAATGTTTTGATATGAGGAAAGGGAAGACCTTGATATTTGAAAAGTGAAGTCATTTTAAGTGTTCAAATATCAAGCTGTACTTTGATTTTGTCAAGCTGATTGAATAACACCCGTGAAATAAATGAAATTGGGTTACCATGATCTTTTAAGAATATCCGTTCTGCTGATAAGATATGAGAATTTTCCCTGAGCATAAAATTATGCAACTTTTTACCTTTTTTTAAACAACCAATGAAATATATGTTCCATTAAAAAAAAATCAGATGCTGTAATGTGGTGAAACATTTAAAATAATATGAGAAATTATTGGGATCTCTAACAGCCTGAACTCCTCACCTTGAACTGTTTGTTAACTATCAGAATAGCTAATTTTTCACTATAGCATTTTGGTTCAATTAACTAATCCATCAAAAAATAAGTAGTTTTTAATTCTTCCTCCCATATCTTGCATTTTGCTATTAATATTGCTGTTTTCTTGAGTAAAACAGAATACAGGCTTCAATACACAGGGGATAAAGATGGGGAGCAAACTTAAGGCTATTTTCAGGGAATCCTGCTTTGTAACAATAATAATTTACAGTATTACATTTTATGCCACCTGACTCCCAGCATATTAGCCCTGGGACACAGTCCAAGATATATCATCAAAAACACTATCTTTATTGTAAGGTTACACTGACAGAATCTTGCAAGAGTACAACTATTTCTCCCTTCTTTTCCTTTTACTCTCTGGAAAACTAGTGAGAGTCCCTACTGAAATGTTTTCCACCCTCTCCCCGCTTCTGTGGACTGAGACATCTTTTACGTGCCAGTTATCTAGTGTGCAGCTGTCCCTCTGACTCTGAATGCCCTTCCAACATGGCATTTACACAGCAAATCATGAGAGATTTACAGTTGTTAAAAACATTTAAAAACAGAAAACAGGACAAAAAGCACAAGACAAAAAGACAATGATGGCAAAGAAAACAAATCCAGAGGGAAACAGGAAATAGAAGAAATGAGCCATCGTGCTCACCAAGGGCCTGGTACAGACTCTATTTTTTGTTAAGGAAGTCTTAGAATGTTAGAGCTTTACTTCTGTCATCTTTAAAGCCCATGTCACACTGCACCAACAGATGCAAAGAGGATGTAAAATGTTAAAAAAAGCTTGCCATCCATTGGAAAATGCTATACATCTGTTGTGTACTCACTGCATACGTGTTTCATATGCTCTATCCTTTGAGCATCCGTCCACTGAGATTTCATCCGCTCAAAACTTTTTGAGTGGAAGAACTTTCCGCTGTGTACGATGTAAATCCGTGACATCCGAACAACAAACGTTCTATGTCCATTTATCATCTGTTAAATGTCCGCTGTTTCCTTTCTGCATCCTCTGGGCATCCTCGCAACTCACATCTGCTGCAGGTGAAAACGGAAAGAGGAAGGAAACAAAAGGTACACGGAAAGTCTACACAGCATTAGTAGCACGGAAATAGAAAGGATGAGCAGTGAACGGTTTGCATCCTATATACATCCTCTAGGCTTCCTATGAACATCCTAACATCCTTGCTACATACTACCCACATCCGTTCTTTTCCGTTCTGTTTATGCAAATTTTCACCACTTTTTGGAGAGGATGACAAAGGATGGAGCCACCCCCGAAAATTTGCTCGTCCGCTGTGTCCTTTTTGCATACGTTTTGCATCCGTCGGCCAGTGTGACCTAGCCTTTAGATGCTGATCATATCTGAAAACTTTATAATTTTATAATTATATTATTCTGAAATTTTGAGGGTATTGCATATAATGGTGCTGTGATTTGCACCAGCTTCCTAGGTTGGTGTCATGCCCATCAGAGTCTGAATCTGAGGAAGAAGCTGAACAGCTGACAGAGAATGGGATTGGGGTTCTGTTGGCTGTGGAGGAGGCTGGGGAAGGGCAAAGTCTGGCCAAACAGAGCAGGGGAGAGATAGAACAAGGGAGAGGGAGTTCAGAGGAAGCCCCAGGCTCATTCCCTTTTCATCCTAAGGCACGAGGAGAGAGCAACGTGGGTTGTGTGTCTTACTGGGGAGGAAATAGCTCTGATTCCCTTCATTAGCCACAGCTGGGAAAACAGTTTATAAGAAAGGCAGGCTGTGTGCAGCAGGCTGCTGGGAGCAAAATGTGACTTTATCTTGTGCTGGCATTGCTTATCTCTGTTCCTGGCATCAAGTTTTGCCCTGCCTTCAAGTCTGAAATTCTTGCTCGTGCCCTGTCAAACTAATTACTTCAGTTTGGCTTAATTGGACTTTAAGTCAGAGTTTGTGTTGATGATGTTTTGGACTTAATTTTCCACAGTCAAAGACTGTTCCTGGTAGTTTTTCTCCAGCCAGAAGGTAACCTAGACATTGGGGGCAAAGTTGGAGATAATAAAGGGACTCTTATGAATTATCTGACTGTGTTGCCTTTGTGCCATGCCCTGGGTCATCACAGTTGGTATTAATGGTGATACTAATATCAATTATATTTAGAACCTGAAGATCCTTGAGAACCATGCTGGAGACCATAAAAGCTTTGAGAAATTAGAACTGGGAATCACAGGTTAGATGTCTAAGATACACCCTTTGTATTATTAAAGCCCATGTCACACTGAACCAATGGATGCAAAGAGGATGTAAAATGGACAAAAAACCTTGCCATCCGTTCGAAAACGCGATGTACTCACTGCCTCTGTTTGGCTTCCTCTCTATCCGTCCAGCATCCGTTTATGGACGTTTCATCCGCTCAGAAAGTTTTGGGCTGCCTAAAACTTTTGCACAGAAAATGTATCCAGTTCGTCCGTTCTGCATCCGCTATGCATCCGTTACGCATCCGTTATATCCGCTAGGCATCCGCTACGCATCCGCGCAACTCGCATCCGCCCGGACGCAGGGAGGAAGCGGAACGGACGCAGAACGGATGTAGAACGGATGCCTAGCAGATGCAGAATGGAAACAAAGCATTTAAAACGGAAAAAACGTTCGCAGAGGGGACCTATCTCGGATATTAAGGATGTCTAGAGGATGCCTAGAGGATGCCTAGAGGATGCAAAGGGACACCTATACTGCCCATAAAAAGGGGGAGCAACTCGTCTGCATCTCACTTTCAGAACAGCAGCCAAGCTGTGCAGACCTCTGCAGCCTTCATCTGACTCTTCCTCTTCCACAGCATCCAGTCATGTCCACCGTGGATTGTGACAAAGTCCTTTAGGCAGCCACCATCCTTCTGCAACAGTGCGAAACCATCTACAGGCTCTGTGAACTCTACTACGGGAAGAAAAGGAGCCACCCAAAAAAAGTCTGGGTCCAAAGATGGTTCACCAGAAGAGCAGAGGACAGACTGTACAACAAGCTGATGGTGGAGCTCAGGAGCGAAGACACTCGGGCGTTCCAGAACTTCATGAGGATGCCTCCAGCCATGTTTGACGAAGTTGTGCAGCGGCTGACACCCAGGTTGACCAAGACAAACACCAACTTCCTGCCCAGCCTGGAACCTGGGCTCAAGGTGGCACTCACTCTGCACCACCTGGCCTCAGGGACCACCTACAGGAGCATGCAGTACGCCTGGAGGGTGCCACCCAGCACCATCAGCTTTGTTGTCAGAGAAGTGGTGCAGGCCATCATCGAAGAATACAAGGAGGAGCTCCTCCAGTGCCCCTCCACTGAAGAAGGATGGAAGAAAGTTGCAGAGCAGTGGTATCAGAAGTGGAACTTCCTCCACACCGTTGGAGCCATAGATGGCAAGCACGTGGCCTGCAAAGTGCCAGCTAAGTCAGGGTCCACTTATTACAACTACAAGGGCTTCTTCAGCATCATCCTCTTCGCCATGGTCGATGCTGACTACAAGTTCATGTACATCGATGCTTCAGGCAACGGCTCATCTTCAGATGCCCAGGTATACAACGCCAGTCACCTCAAGGAGGGGCTGGAAGGCAACCTCATGGTGGGCTTCCCAGATCCAGACCCGCTGCCCAACGACAAGCAAGATGTGCCCTACTTCATCGTGGGGGATGATGCCTTCTCCCTCACAACCTACCTAATGAAGCCCTACACCTCCAAATACCTCACCCGTGAAGAGAGGATCTTCAACTACAGGCTGTCCAGGGCAAGGTGGGTGGTAGAGAATGCCTTTGGCATCCTGGCCAACAGGTTCCGGGTACCTCTCACCAACATGCAGCATAGCCCAGAGACCATGAGGAGGATCGTGGAAGCTTGCTGCATCCTGCACAATCTCATGCACACCCGCTACCCAGTCTTGCAGAACAGGCTTGTGGACCGTCAGCAAGGCAATGGGGACATGGAGCCTGGGGAATGGAGGCAAGGGCAAAACCTGATCGACACTGAGGATGTGCAAGGCCCCAACAGAGCCTCACGTGAGGCAAAGAAGCAGCGCAACCTCCTGAGGCACTGGTGCAACTCCCCAGCTGGAACAGTGGAGTGGCAAGACAGGATGATAGATGCTTAATGGATGCTTCCTTCAGCCTGTCTCATCACACAGATGAGATTGGGCCATGTATGTTTGGTTGGGCTACAATGAACAGGGCGTTTAATAAAGAGTTGTGTTTATGTTGACATGTGTGGATGATTGATTATAACTTTATTGATAATAAAGGGCCATAGGTGTGGCACCTGGGAGGGTGGACCATACAGTCCCACTATGCTTGCACTGGAGGTTTATCTATCCCATAGCCGTTACCCATCCCAAAGGTATCCCTGCCCATCCCACAGCTATCTTAACCCATCTCACAAGCATGCAAAGGCTTAAACCATTTCTAAAAGTTTCCAGCAAGACTTTATTAAAAAAAAGAAATGAAGCAAGTGTGTGAATCAAAAATAGACTTTATTAACAACAAGCTATAAGACAAAAATGAGTCTCTGGCACTCCTCTTGGTCGCTCAGTCCCAGGGTTGAAGGGTCCAGGTGCTGTGGTGGTGGCTGGTGCTGGAGTGCTTGTCATCAGCTCCTCCAAAAGCAGAAGCAGCAGAAGCCCCAGCCCCAGAAGAGCGAGCCTGTGCTGCAGAAGCCCCAGCAGAACCAGAGTGAGGGCCAGGGGGCGGGATGGTAACTCTTGCAAGGGCTGGCAGCAGATGGCTGAGGCTTGCTGTGCTTCAGCATGGTTGTGGGGTTGCTGGCTGGCAGGGAGGCTGGCAGGGAGGGTGGCAGCAAGGCTGGCAGCAAGGCTTGCAGGTAGACATGCAGGCAGGGCAGGCAAGGCAGCCAATCCTTCCGGCAGCAGGTCTTTCCTCTGAATGGCAACCTGCTTCTGAGCTGCTTCCGTTATATCCGCGGGGCTGACGCAATGCATCCTCCCCGCATGCGCAATTAACGCCAGGCATCCGCTAGGCTTCCGCTGTGCATCCGCTGTGCATCCGCTTCATCCGCTCTGCATCCGTTCTGCATCTGCTGTATCCGTTCCGCGTCCGCTTTGCTGCGCCACCCCCCCGGAAGCCTAGCGGATGTGCCATCCGCTCCCATCCGCTTCCATCTGCTGGGCTTCCGTTCCGCATCCGCTTTGCATCCGCCCTGCGTCCTCCCCGCGTCTGTGTTATCCGGTCCGGTTATGCAAATTTTTGCCCCTTTTGAGAGCGGATAACAACGGATGGAACATTTTGCTCGTCCACTGTGTCCTTTTTGCATCCGTTGGCCAGTGTGACATGGGCTTTAGGATAATCATGCCAATTTTCAGGGCATGATACTAACTTTAGGATAAGGCCTTAATTTAAAATTGGTAACTGAAAAAAAAAAAGCGGCTGAGTATAGTGGTTAAAGCACCAGACCAGAAACCTGGACACCATGAGAAATAGTTATGCCTTATGTAAGGTTGTATCTGCATGAAGCTAGCTGGGGGACTTACCTTGAGAAAGAAGACAATGTAAACCCTTTTGAAAATGTTGCCAACATATAGCAAGGAGTTGTCTAGGGAGTTACCAGGAACTAACACCACCCCATCCCCCAAACACAACATCCCCATACACTATTTATTGTTTATATGGTTACATTATTTCATTTGCATATTTAAAAAAAGAATTTTTTTTGTATATTTTGTATATTTTTGTCTACATATTATTATATTATGTAAATATAAATTAATCCTAGCAACGTTATTCTCTAGTGATTTCTCCAACCTATAAAATTGAATTGAATTTTTTTTTATGAACTTGTGATACAGTATAAAAATAGGCAATCCATGTGCTGTGTATATTTTTAGTTTTATGACATTCTTCTGAGTGCTGGAAATCCTCATAAAGATCTAAAAGCAAATAAATTAAATGATACATTAATTAAAACCCCACATGAATTCCTGCGATACTATTGTGGCCCAACAGCGGCCAGCGGAGCTGGCAGCAGATTCAGACAGTGAGAAGGTTGGGGAGGAACATGGGCCAGTCCTAGAGTCTGGGAAAGGCTCTGATGAGTGCTCTACATTGGAGGCAGAGATGGGGCCATGGCTCTCTGACAGTTATCAGCTGCTTTTGGAGTCAGATATCAGTGAGGCAGAAGTACAGCTAAAAACAGAGGTAGTATTCAGCAACTTCTGATCAGTTCTGGAGAACAGGTAGCGGAATTTTTAAGTAGTTTGGAGGGCAAGTACCACCTCTGACTGGTCCCGCCCCCATCTATTCTCTGCCTCCGGAGTCCCAGCTGATTGGCTGGGTCTTCTTTTGTTGCCCTGCACAGGAGAACAGAGCTGGAAAGCAGGTTAGTGAGGTGGGGAGGGAATGGGGATTTTGTGGTAACTTTCCCCAAAGAGTGGGGAAGGAATGGAGATTTTATAATATCCTTCCCCTGTCATGCCCACCAAGCCATGCCATACCTATCAAGCCATGCCCACAGAACCGGTAGTAATTTTTTTTTAACCCCACCACTGGCTAGAGCCTGTTCCCAGTGTGCTCATGCACAGAGTTGCCAGATGAAGGGAACAGCTGAGGAAAAAAGGCCTACTTGGGAGTAAAGCCACAGGTGGATGGTGAATGTCTCTCCCCTAGAGTTTAAAAAAGAGCAAAAGGGGAGTGGGGCTTTGCAGGAAATAATTAGTTCATTCTGGCATGCTTGCCAAGTATTGCAGCATCTGCAATATATAGGCCTGGCCCCTCCTCAAGCCCGATAAAGGTTTGTAATTGGGAACTATCATGAAAACTATTGGGCAGGATTTTGTTGGAAATTTATTGTAAATCAAATAAAACTGGCTTTTCGGGATGAGACTCAGCTTCGTGCTGTTGGGAGAAGCCTAGGTCAGAACAGATACTAATGAAGAGGCATTTAAGAGATGAAGTTGGAAAGACCATGGGGCTAGGACCTAAATGAGAGGGTAAATACTACACACCAAAAGATAACTAATGTTGGCAATTGGCCACAAGGAGAAAGGGCATTCCAAAAAATAGGATGGCACATCAAAGGCCTTCTCTCCTATTCCAACATAATGCAAGTTGCCCAGCTCATTGATTGGAAAATGTTAATGATTTGGTTTGTACATATTGATGAGGCAATATTTGGGTAGGTACATATTGATGAGGCACTTTGTTATGTATCAAAATGATTCACCATTAAGAGCCTTGAACACCTTATACAAAACATTGAAGGCTAATCAATAACACAATTCAATTGTGCTAGGACTAAAACTATGTGGTCTCAAAAGAATGTTCTCTGTAAGTGTTGCTGCATTCATTATTAGTTGCAATTTTCAAATTATCTTTAAGGGGGAGTTCACACTGGATTTGTTGCCATTGTCCAAATGAGAGAATAGAGTCAGCACATACATATCTAGGAAGAAATGCAACTGTAGCTCTAGATAAAAATTGATTGAACATCCTTTGAGCCACAATGCCATGTAGACCTTAAGAGGCAGCAGTCCTCCCAAATTGTGTCCTTGTTGCTTTAGAATTAGAGGCCTATCCAATTCTCGGACCCATAAGACACCATTCTTGTGCTTTAGTATTGTTGGAATTCAGTTCCAGTTTATTATTGTATTTGGTGTCAGTTTAATGCCTGCCCTGATAGGAATAAAGTTGGAGACAGGTCTGTGACAAAATATTTACTCCTTTTGGATCTTCTGAATTTTTGCACATTTTCCCTATTTAGTATTCTTATTATTTATTAGTTTGATTTATATAGCTGTCGAACTCTCACAAAGGATGCTGGGTGGTTTACAATTGGATAGAAAAACAAAGAATGGAATTAAAAATAAAAAGTGCATCCATTTCCTTCCCTGTAAAGAAAAACAAATAACCAAGGCCAACCAGATTGGTTCATCTTGCATTCCATTCCAGTGCCCAGTCCAGTGCCTGGGGTATATACAGTATAATGAAGATAAAGAGAACATATCAAACCAAAGTTTGATGCTTGTTTAATTTAGTTCATTAATAAAGGCGCTCAACATATGGGAAAAGTTACTGCCTGTGAATTAGATTCTTCCTGTTTTTTCTCCCTGAACAATGTAGGTACTAAAGTCAGGCCTGCATATTTTTGGTTGCTTTTTCCCCTCTTCATTGCAAACTCTGAAAGCAAAGAGAAAGCACAAATTAAAATGTCAACCTAAACAATTTACAGACAAGAGACTAAATGTGAAATTATGTTGGTTTCTCAGGCTGTCATTTCAAATTTTACTTCAGGGGAAAGATGGGAATTATCTGTTACACATAGTTCCAAAGTTTTGAGAATATTTAGATAAAGCACAGGAGAGCTAATTTAAATCAATAAATTCATTATTTTGTGGACCAAAAATACAATCTAAGGCTACTCCATATTTCATTACACAGGGAGAATAGCTCTTTTGTTGGACTTTCATGTATGCCTTGGAGAAGGGGAACAGACTGTTAAAGTTTATGATGTGGTTATTTTAATTGCTATTTGATTGTGGGTTGTTGTTTTTGGATGCCATTTGACTTTGCATTTGAGTTTTTTAAACGACTGTTAGCCACTGTTATGCCCCTGTCAGAATCTGATTTGAAGGGGGAGGCCAAGCAGTTGACAGGGAGTGGGAGTGTGGCTCAGTTGGCTGTGGGAGAAACTGGGGAAGGGCAAAGTCTGTCTGGGCAGGGCAGGGGAGAGGTAGAGCAAGGAAGAGGGAATTCGGAGGAAGACCCAAGCCCACCTCCTCTTCATCCTAGGGGGATGGGGGAAGAAAGGGTCCTGATTCCCTTCATTAGCTGAAGCTGGGAACACAGTGTTTAAAAAGGGAAGCTGTGCACAGCAAGTTGTTGAGAGCAAATGAATTTATCTGGTACCATTGGGGCTGATCTGTGTCCCTGGTATCTTCACAACTATGTGAGTGTTGCTGTGCTTTCAAGTCTCCTGCCCTGTCAAGTTAATTACTGCAGCTTTGTTTGTTTGGATTTTTAATTACTGTCTGATTGTACCTTGTTTTGGACTGAATTTTCTATTGTTAAAGGCAGTTCCCAGGAGAGTTTTTCTCTAGCTGAAGGTAACCTGGACATTGGGTGTAAAGTTGGAGGGACTCTTACAGGGACTCTTCTTGTTTATTTGACTGTGTTGCCTTTGTGTCACGTGCCCCGGGTCATGAACCCAGAATCATCTTAAGGCTAGGTCCCACTGGCCGACGGATGCAAAACGTATGCATAAAGGACAAAGTGAATGAGCAAAATTTCAGGGGTGGCTCCATCCATTGTAATCCGCTCCAAAAAGTGGTGAAAATTTGCATAAACAGAACAGAAAAGAACAGAAAAGAACGGACGGGGTTAGTACGTAGTGGGGATGTCAAATGGATGTTCATAGGAAGCCTAGCGGATGACAGCGGATGACACCTCCGAAGGGCTTCCGGGGGAGAATTGCGAAGCAGATGCATAGCGGAAGGGGCGGATGCATAGTGGATGACGCGGATGCATCACGGACGCCTATAGGAACCAAAAGGGGATGCCGCAGGGATGTATATCGGATGCAAAGCGTTCACTGTGCATGCGGGGAGTATGAATTGCATCAGCTCCGCAGATATAAAAGGATGCAGCACGCATGCAGTCAGCATTCAGAGGAAAGACATGCTGTCACATACATCTTCAAGGAACACCATGGTTCACCAGTCAGGCAAGAAGAGGAAGTCCGTGCCTACTCGTTCCAGCCTTGGCAAGAAGGACAGAACCAGCATGCCACCCCCTGGCACTGACTCTGAACCTGCTGGTGATGCTGGTGCTACTGCTACTGCTACTGCTGCTGCTGCTACTGCTGCTGCTGCTGCTACTGTGGTGGACCAGCCCCAAGGCCCTCAAAGCCCTGCTGCTGAAGGCCCTGCTGCTCAAGCCCCTGAAGGCCCTGCTGCTGAAGGCCCTGCCAGAGGGAGGAAGGGGCAAGGGAAGGAGAAGGGAGAGAGGAAACAGTACACCGTTTCCAAGGACCATGAGGATGAGGTGCTGGAATGGCTGAGGGAGAATGAGTACCTCTCAAGAAAGGGCCACAGACTCTATCGCGACACCAAGAAGAAGCAGGCAGTTTGGAGAGACAAGGCAGAGAGCCTGGGTTATGCTGCAGATGTACTCCTGGGATGGTGGAAGCAAATGCACACCTGGTATGGCAAGCTACACCTCAAAAAATCCGGGCAGGCTGCTGTCAAGCTCACTGACCGGGAGATGTACGTCATGGCCAAGTGCAGTTTCCTGGAGGGTGAGATCCACCACCAAGGAGCAGCCCCTCTAACAACCCTCTCCCTCAGACAGCCCACAGACATGGAGGCAAGGGCAAAACCTGATCGACACTGAGGATGTGCAAGGCTCCAACAGAGCTTCACGTGAAGGGAAGAAGCAGCGCAACCTCCTGAAACACTGGTGCAACTCCCCAGCTAGTGGAGTGGCAAGACAGGATGATAGATGCTTAATGGATGCTTCCTTCAGCCTGTCTCATCACACGGATGAGATTGGGCCATGTATGTTTGGTTGGCCTACAATGAACAGGGCGTTTAATAAAGAGTTGTGTTTATGTTGACATGTGTGGATGATTGATTATATCGTTATTGATAATAAAGGGCCATAGGTGTGGCACCTGGGAGGGTGGACCATACAGTCCCACTATGCTTGCACTGGAGGCTTATCTATCCCACTGCTATCCTTACCCATCCCACAGCTATTACCCATCCCACAGGTATCCCTGCCCATCCCACTGCTATCCTAACCCATCCCACAGCTATTATCTATCCCACAGGTATCCCTGCCCATCCCACTGCTAATCTAACCCATCCCACAACTATTACCCATCCCACAGGTATCCCTGCCCATCCCACTGCTATTCTAACCCATCCCACAGCTATTATCCATCCCACAGGTATCCCTGCCCATCCCACTGCTAACCTAACCCATCCCACAGCTAGTACCCATCCCACAGGTATCCCTGCCCATCCCACTGCTATCCTTCCCCAGCTCACAAGCATGCAAAGGCTTAAACCATTTCTAAAAGTTTCCACCAAGACTTTATTGACTAAAAGAACTGAACCAAGTGTGTGAAGCAAAGATAAACTTTATTAATAACAAACTGTAAAAGCAAAATGACCCAAGAAAAGTGTCCCAAGCAAAGATAAAGTCAACAGGTAGCAACCCAGTCTCTGGCACTCTTCTGAGTCACTCTGAGGCGTGCCCATAGTCTCAGGGGTGAAGGGTCCAGGTGCTGTGGAGGTGGCTGCTGCTGGAGTGCTGGTCTGAGGCCCATTGGGGTGCCTGGCCCCGAGAGGACAACAGGGGATGGTGTGTGGAGGAAGCTCTCAGAGAGCTGGCTCAGTCCTGTGATGTTGAGAGCCCCTTCCTCCATGACATGGGGTGTCAGTCCCAAGACCGATGACAGATGTTCTGAGGCCGGCTTGGCTGTGGGATGGAGGAAGGAGCAGTGTAGTGGGGCTGTCTGGTCTGCAGCTGAGCGAGGTGAGGCGTGGGTGGCATCTGTGACATCAGTGGCATCGGTGGCGTACGATGTACCTGTGTCTGGACTGAGAAGGGCTGCCTGTGCTGCTGGAACTCCTGGTAGCCGTAGCCCTGGTCGGTGAGGGCCTGTGGACAGCCTTGGAAGGGCTGTGACATCACCTGGGGTGGAGGAGCAGACCTGGACTGGGTCGGAGCAGATTCATCTGGGCCTGGAGGGTTGTGCAGAAGACCTGTAATCTTCTCCTTTATCACCTGGTACTGTGATTCGGACATGTCCATGAGGGTCTGGTTGACATAGGTGAGGAAGGGCTTGCGGTTTGAGGATGGTATGTCGGTGTGTACCAGCTGAGAGAGGAGATCTACGCTGCTTTTGATGGTGTCCCTGATCTCCAGCAGGACAGTGTGGCTCTGCCTCTCCGGTCTGGCTCTCTGCCTGCTTTCTGTGGAGGTGGAGCTGGGGGTGGGGGTGGGTTGGTCTCTGGTGTCAGCACCCTCTCCTTGCTCCCACTGCATCAGTGGGTCCTCCACACGCTCTGCCAAGGGGAGTGCAGCTGTCCTGGGGGGTCTCCGTCGTGGGGCGCTCCACAGATACCTCCCTGGACACAGGAGCTGACTCTTGGCCAGAAGAGGACTGGCTCTCTGTGGGCTGCCTGAGAGAGAGGGTTGACAGAGGGGCTGCTCCTCGGTGGCGGACCTCACCCTCCAAGAAGCTGCACTTGGCCATCACGTAGGTCTCCCGGTCGGTGAGCTTGACCGCGGCCTGGCCAGAGTTCTTGAGGTGCAGCTTCCCATACCAGGTGTGCATGTGCTTCCACCACCCGAGGAGGACCTCCAAAATGTAGCCCAGGCTCTCCAAGCTGCCTGCTTCCGCTTGGTGTCTCGATAGAGCCTGTGTCCCTTCCGCCAGAGGTACTCGTTCTCCCTCAGCCATTCAAGCACCTCATCCTCATGTTCCTCTTCGATGGAGTACTGCCTCCTCTCCCTGTTGCGCAATTACCTCTTCCTCCCTCTGGCAGGGCCTTCTGGGCCCATATCAGAAGGGCTTTGAGGTTCTAGGGGCTGGTCCACCACACCACCACCACCAGCATCAGCAACAGCAGCATCAAAAGCAGCACCAGCAGGACCAGCAAGACCAGGATCAGCACCAGCAAAGTCAGCACCAGCAGAAGCACCAGCACCAGGAGCAGCACCAGCAGAGTAAGCCCCAGCAGAAGCACCAGCACCAGCAGAGTCAGCCTGAGCAGCAGAAGCCCCAGCAGAAGCAGAGTCAGGGCCAGGGGGTGGGATGGTAGCCCTGTCCTTCTTGCCAGGGCTGGCAGGAGTAGGCACAGGTTTCCTCTTCTTCCCCATGGTTGTTGGCTGGAGATGTGTCTGGCAGCAGGTCTTTCCTCTGAATGGAGACCTGCTTGCGAGCTGCATCCTTTTATGTCCGCGGGGCTGATGCAATGCATCCTCCCCGCCTGCGCAGTGAATGCTTTGCATCCGCTAGGCCTCTGTTAGGCATCCGCTAGGCCTCCGTGATGAATCCGCATCATCTGCTAGGCATTCTCTCTGCATCCGCTCCCTCCGCTGCGCGTCCGCTTCTCTGTGCTCCCCCGGAAGCCCTGCGGATGTGCCATCTGCTTCCATCCGCTGGGCTTCCGTGGAGCATCCGCTTTACATCCCCTCTACACCCTCCCCATGTCCGTTCCTTTCCGTTGTTGTCCGCTCTGTTTATGCAAATTTTGGGCACTTTTGAGAGCGGATAACAACGGATGGAACATTTTCTCGTCTTCTGTGTCCTTTTTTGCATCCGTCGGCGAATGCGACAGGGCCTGTCCTCAGCTTCCCCCCCCCCCCCCCCCCGTTTCTTCTTAGTAGCTTTGCACGGATGAGTATTGGCGTGGTTTTAGTCGCAAAGGCATTTATTTCTCTTTTGCTTCTGCTACATTAAATTCCTCCACTCACGAGAACACAACAACTCAGAGTTCAGGCATCCCGCAAATAAGAATGCAGATCGTCCTGGATTGGCTTTGAAAGCGCGACCTTCCTGAATTGTCGAGTTTTCCTCTTTTCGCTTTCGGGGTTGAGGTTGCGCCCAGTGGAGCTGACATTGCGGGAAGTCTGCCCCTTTACATGCAACGCTAACCTTGATGTTGACAGTCCTTCAGAAGTCGGCCAGCGCGTCGCTCCAAAATCAGCGCCCTGAAACTTGCCGCCGCAATTTCCAAGGATCTTACACGCCCGCGCAGCGTACCGACCTTCCCCACCTCCGGGAGCCAGCTTTCCAGGATGATCGCACCCCAGTCCCGCTCGTTGCTTCTTGTGTCTTTACCAGCGGGAGGGACTTAGTCAGCAAAGCCTACTCGGAGGCGCATTAGCCAATGAGGAACCTCGCCTTGCTTGCTCGTGGGCTTCGGAGTTAGCGCTGGACGCCTGCAGAAATGCGAGGCGGTCCTCGCTGGGGCGGGTGGCAAAATGGGGTCCGGCAACACAGGTGGTGACTTAGCTCGCTCAACAATTGGCGGGGATCCCGTAATGCATCCATCCACCATGTAGCCTTGCCTGCCCGGCCCCAATGGAGCGAGAGGATCGTTTACCCCTCACTTTTGCATAAATGCGTCTTTGCCGCTGGAAGATGAAATGCTTTTCTCGCTACCTGCCTTACCTCTTCCGACCGCCGAACACCATCCTCTCTTCCAGCTGCCACACCGAAGGTACCCGAGCGGAGAGGAGAAGGGCAGCATGGGTGGGACGCGAGGTAGGGCGCCGAGCCGAGGGGAGGAGAGAAAGTGGGAGGAGAGCCCGAGGTCGCCTTTGCCGGCCGGTGCGTGACCGGGGTTGGCCGAACCGGGGGAGGTGGGGGAGGGGCGCGTGAGGGTGAGGATCCGCGATAAGACTTGGAGAATCTCGGGGTGGCCTGGTGAAAAATCCGCCCGCCGTTCCTCATCAAGGTGAATGGTGCACTACTACTACTACCCTTCCCGGAGGGTTTTCTGGCATGGGATGCTTTTGGGCGTACAAAGGTGGCTCTTAAGTTTTGCCCCGAGAAGAAACGTAAGAGTAAGATTAAGATTTACCCTCCCGTGTGAGCAGTCCCGCTCGGTGCGTGGAAAGCATGTTTTTTACACCGTGGGTTGCTTTCACTCCCTCTCTCCCTCCCTCCTCCTGGCCATCTGGGTTTCTTTTTATTTTTTTAAGATCTCTTGTCCTGTAGAGGTGAGATCAGCCACTGCGTACAGGACAGTTAAGTTCTTAGTAAGATTTTTAGATGCTCCTGAGCGAAGGGTAAGCTTAATAAGGCTCTTGGGGTGGGCAAACATCCGACTTTTTTGTATGTGTATGCAAGTTTTTCCTTCTGCCCTGATCTGCAGGATGTATACAAGAGCGGTATCAGGCCTTTTTTTAATGAATTGCCATTTATCCACAGTCTAAGAGTTAATGTAAATAAAGCTTACAGAAAATAACACTGAAACGTTATATTCCTCAGACATAAAAATTATCAGGTAGAGGGGTCCCTGGTGATAGGCATGGTACAAATTCTTGGATCTATAATTGGTGAGCAGTAGTATAGAAATGTTTCAAAAATGTAAGTTGTATTAATTTCTGTGTGTACAAATGAGTGAGCTTATGAAACATGCTTCAATAGGACTGTGGTGCTGCAAGTTAACTAATTAAAATGTAAAGCTGTAGTTGTTTATAGAGGATATTCTAAGCTGAGTTTTCATTAATCTATGTATTTTTGATCAAAATATATTTTAATATGGGAAAAGAAGTTAATTTTGGGTTCTAACTGTCCTCATAACGGCCAAAACATGTAAAAATGTGCTTGAAATTGGTTCACTTGGGTTAAAATTCAAATTTAGTAAACTTGCTGTAAGGAAATAGGCTTAGATTATGCTTTTCTGCCTTTGATTTGTACAAATAAAATATTTCTACAATGATATGTTCTGTTGTTACATGATGATCAATCTGCAGCCTACAATTTTTGGGCTTTTTCTAGCATTGAATATTTCTGAAACAAATATTATCACACTAATTTAAGATCCATTTGTTTTAAAAAGGCATGTTTATATATGACAGGATTTCCAAACATGTTTTAGATACCTATCTTGATTTATCTTAACTTGCTATCATTTCTGTTTGCTTTCTTCCTTCTTGTCTCATTTTCTCATTATTTTGATAATAAACTTTTCAGGGAAGGATCTGCCCTTTTGACTTCTATGGCTCTTTCAGTCTTTCCAAATTTGATACTGATCAAATATACTGGATTAGCATATATCTTCAGGCCAACAGAATGTGTAAATTGCAATCCAATTCAACACAGCAGGGTATACAATTAGGTAAACTTAATGAAAAGGCTATTAATATTGATATTGTTGCAAAGTAATATTGAAATCAATGCAAAGGAATTGCCAGATAATGACATCTGAAGGTAGACCTAAAATATACTAAAAGAAAACAAAAGCAATGAGATTGGTGATAGAATGGGTGATTATTATAAATAGAAAATAATATAAATGGATATTCCTAAACTGGTCTGCTGAAGGAATGGGCATAAATGGAAAGCAATCAACAGCTATCCCGATAAAGGGTAAAAGCGAGTTGATATTTCTTTCCTTTTGATGTTAAAATAACAAACAGTGGGAAAATCCAGAAGATAGGGCCACTTCTAAATTTGATATTGGAAGCAACTGGATAAATTTTCCCTTTAATTCCTTGTTTATACTGTAAATTTCTTAGTACTTGTTTGGAATCAAATGGCACTAAATAAAATAAAAGGATAAACAATAAACACTATCAAAACTAAAAATGTGAAGCCACTTCAATCTAATCATAGGAGGGAAGCAAATAAAAAAATATTGTCAATTATTCCTGTAATTGATGTGTAGGATTACACTTCCAATTTCTGACCCAATATTTGTTTGTTTATTTAAACAATGTATACGGCTACCCATCTTATTACAGTACTGTGATTCTGAGTGGCTAAATTAAAACCAGAAAATGGCAAAACAGATCAATTAAAAAAGAAATTACAACAACAATTAATTACTATATCATATGTCAGCAATCGAAATAGATCATTCTGTTTTGCAATTGATAAACAATAAACAAATCAGCAAATCTCTCCTAATACTGGATTCAAATGCCTGAGGTAGGAAAAACAGGTCTATAGTCACTTATGAAAAACCAGGGCCATTCTGATCTGTTGGAATGCTGGTCTACAAAGCAGATGCTACAGTCATGAAAGCATAGCTCCTGAATCCCAGAAGATGGGTTTGCTTAAAGGAAGAGACCAGAAACATGGCCACAGTCATTCGTGGGGGGGGGGGGGGGAGTAAGCCAAATAATCTGAGATAGTAAGTCCCCCATAAGTAACCTTTGCTCTGTGCCATGTTCTGAACCAGTTGCAACGTTTGAATGGACTTCAAGTGCAGCTCCATGTAGAACAGGGGTGTCAAATTTGCAGCCCGCAGGCCAGGTGCATCACAAGCTGGCCCCATCCCCACCTGGTTTAGCAAAGGGGAAAAAAGTCTCAATACATCACGGGACACCACAAGTTTTACTCCCCTGATGTAGACACATTCTGGCTGGCTCAGGAATTCTGGGAGCTAAAATCCACAAGTCGTAAAAGGGCCAAGGTTCCCTGTTTACAGTAATACTGTTATACAGTAGTCAGTGTATTATCCTGACTAGGGTCTCTTCATCCAGAAACATATGCTATTGGCTCAAAAGTTGAACTGAGCCAAAGATCCTCAATGGCTGCAACTTACTTCTGGGTGCCCTCTGTTTGGGATTGAACTGAAGTCCATTCTTTATCCAGACTCCCAAATCTCTAGGCATTGGGAAAAAACCTTGACAGCATCATTTGGTTGTCTTGGGGCAAAAATTTATAGTTGGGTTTCTGTGGTATGCTATATTTTACATAAAGTTTGTTGCCACAATTGATTGCCTTTATGCACCATATGAAACTGTAAACATTGTATTATGGCATTGTGCAACTATGAACCTTCTTGATATAGTCAAGTGGATTTTTATTGTTTGTTACAATATTTTTATGTTATTTTATGATGGTTTTAGTTACAATATTCTCTTGCAAACAGTTTGGGATTCTAGGAGGAGATGGCATAATCTGGGCATAAATAAATAAAAAATACAAAGCTGCAATCTCAGATTAATAAGGAGAATACTTTTTGAAAGCTATCCAAAGATTTTGTGTGAATTTGACATGATTTTGACTGATGATTGGTTTGGTACGAATTGTATCATAACTCAAGTTACATAATTTGTATAATAATTTGCACTCTTTGAATTATGATGTCACAACACATGAGATAATTGCAGATTGTGCCTGATGCAAATGTTCCTCATGTTTTTCTATGTGGTAGCAAATAATTCTGATTTTCAGGTTTGCAATCATCCAGTAAGGGTCCATTTTGCCTATATTTCTTTAATGCCTTTGATGTCAGATTTTAAATAGCCTCGGCTTTTCTCCAAATTCAGAAGCCTTTTCTTTTCTTTCTTTCTTTTTTTGTTGTAAGGTTTTATTTTATAACATACAAAAATCCAATTTCAATTGAACAGTGTGTTGTCTGGGTACAAATCATTTTAGGAAATAATAATCACAATATTTACAACATTATTCATTGCATTAATATCAATTATATTAATGTTCATAACCATAATAATCATACCATTTTGTTAACCAAGTTAATGTATCTTCTTTATATCACTAATCCTTTCATACATTTCCCTGTTTCTAGCTCCTGTTTTTATCAGCTAACCATTGATAAAATAAGGCCCAAGTTCAAAAAATATTCAGTTTCTTCCTTTTCCTTAATTATAAGTGTTTGCTTATCCATTTCTGCACATTCTAATATTTTTCTAATCACATCATCATCTGTTAGGATCTCTTCACTTTTCCATTGTTGTGCAAATACTATTCTCTCTGCAGTCAATACATGTACAATCAGAAATACATTCCCTTTGTCATACTATATGGTAGAATGCCCAGCAAAAATGTCTCTGGTTTCAAACTATATGTTTTATTATTTTTTATGTATTTTTGTCCAATATTTTTTCACTTTTTGACATGTTCCCCACATGATAGTATGAACAAGATATCTAGTATTCAGAAGCCTTTTCTGTATAGAATTCTGTGAAAGGAAAATGTATATCTGGTTAATTTGAAATGTTCGTGTATTTTGAAGATGCAACATTTTTCTTTATTTTAATGAAATGTTTGGCTTTCTGATGCAATTATCCTAAATAAAATAATACCAGACCAAGTAATAAAGTAATATATCACATGTGTTTGATAGAGATTGCTTTGTTTTGATCAATCTGTGCAAACTTATTTCAAATCATGTGATGATGATTATCTTCATCCCAAAACTATAGCTTAAGACAATCTCTGCACAAGTTACACATGTATTGAAAGAGGAATCCCAGCATCTTAGGGGAAGTCACACTTTTGGATAGATTTGAAAAAAATAATGATGACTTATTGCTTACATTACTGATTTTTGCATGATAGTTGTGAAGTCGTAGAATTCCACCATTGATTGCCACATTTCTGGAAAAATATATTGTATTATATTTTATTATTTTATATTTCTCACTGGCACAATCCATTAAAATTATGCAAGAATACAGAGAGCCAGGGTACTGTAGTAGTTAAGGGCTTGTATCTTCTAGAACTGTGATCATGAGCCTATGGCACGTGTGCTGGAAGTGGTACGCTCTGCTGGCATGTGAGAGGTTGCCCAAAAGAACCCCACTGTGCATGCACACCCAACCCCCGCCAGCCAGTTGATTGTCGGCTATCTGCCACTCATGCATGGGGGAGACGTGCGTGGGAATCACACGCTCATGCACAGAGGCATGCGGTGTGCAGGAGGTTGCATGCGCATGCGCAGAGGTGTGTGGTGCTTGCACAGGGGGCGTGGGGAGTCACACGCACATTGCATCATGGTAGCAGGCACGCGAGAGTGTGCACTTTTAGCATGCAACTTGGAAATGGTTAGCCATCACTGTTCTAGAAAATCCAGATTCAAAGTTACCCATGTCTATAAAAGCTCAGTGGGTAATTTTAAGCTAGTAAATTCTCCTCCATGCTGCATCGAGAGCCCAGGATGGGTTGACTCCTTCCTATGATGTCATTTAGCTGAGTCTGTACTAAGATATAAAAGCCAGGCCCTGGGAGAGACCCCAGCTTTTGAATCAGCTCCTTTCAGTCAGTAGCTGTGTCTGGGAAAGTGTTCTGTTAGATAGCAATCACCAGCAATCTTCAGTATTTTTTTCCTCGCTTCAAGCAGCTCCCAGGGATCTCGGCAGCTGCTCTTCCAGGAGAGCAGGGCTCTCTTGCAACATTGGGAGCAATGTTACCAGAGCTCTGTGCAGGCAAGCTGGGCAGCATCTGTAGACCTCTCCCACGCCTGTGGTTTTGAGCAATCGTAAAAACGATCGGCAAACCAATAAGAGCGCAACCCAGCTGATCATGTGGCTGGCGGCTGTGTTTTTCCGTTGCTGACTTTGTTCGGGGCTCTTTATAGCCTAAGGAGCGATTCTTCGATCTCAGAGCCTGTTTCCCCTAGTCAGTGGCCATCTTGGATTGAAGTCTTCCACCACGAGGTGAGTGGCCCAGGACTTACTAAAATTTTCTGTACAGTTTCTTTCCAATGCAAGAGCCTTTATTCTACAAATGGAGCAAGATAAGGTTCAGACAGAGCTTTCCCCCCCAGTGGAACAGTCTCTTCAGCCCAATAAGAGAAAAAGACATCGGCAACACACCCAATCAGTCCAGAGGGAGGTAGCTGCTAAAATCAGAGCTAAGGCTCTGGCCCTTAAGAAGGCAACTCAGGCTGAGTTGAGGGCAGAAAAGCACAGACATGTAGCCCCAGAGAGACAGTTCAACAGAACTATTCAACAGAAGGGAGTACAACTATAGCATGTTTCAGGTAATACTAATGGGCCCCAGCCAAGCCCTCCCAGGGGAGGAGAAGTTATCTATGAGCCTTTCCATCCTCCACCCTGGTCTCCTGAGGCTCTTGTAGTACAATCAGATCCTCAGGATCTAAGCAGATCTGGGCCTTATTTTTGACCAAAATCTTTCAGAGGAAGAGGATTCTCACCCAGAGCAGGCATCCTCTGCATTGGTCTTCAAACCTGCTCTCTTCAGGCCATTACTCAGCAAGGCCTTGGTCACGGCCAAGCTGTCGCTGGAGGAAGTGGCTCCTAAGCCACAAGGAAATCCCTCTAGCCAAGGGGACTCACTCTTCTCCAAGCCTGTAGAACATGCAGAGGTTTTACCTTCTCCCATTTTGTTCCTGGACATGGTCAAGGAACAGTGTGCTTCCCCTTTGGCAGGCCCTCACCCATCTTCTCTGGATAAGCATTTCTACAATGTCAGCGCAGCTCTGGACAATGCCCTGGCAGTGCCTTCTGTTGACATTCCGGTTCTGGCTTCATTCTCATCTTCTGGCACTCCCACGGAGTCAGAAGATATCCTGAAACCAGATAATAAATGTTCCGAACAGACCCTTAAGTGCAATCACCAGGCCGCTGCATGGGCTGTTCGGGGTTCAACGGTAGCATCCTTTTTCATGAGGGCATCCATACGGTGGCTGTGCCAACTCCAGAATAGATTGCCTGCTTCTGACCTTCAGTCTCACCAAGACCTTAATAAGATTATTGCAGCAGCGGAATTCACTGCAGATGCCACTCTCAATTCTGCCAAATTTGCATCCAAGGCCATGGCATCTTCTGTAGCAGCAAGAAGACTTTTATGGCTTCAAAAGTGGCAAGTGGAGTCACGCCGAAAATGGAAGCTGGCTTCAGTTCCATTTGCAGGCAATAAGCTTTTTGGTGATGCTTTAGAACCTTATCTCATCAAAATCAGAGATAAACATAAAATTCTCTCTTCCTCTGGGAAGAAAGCCGATTATCGCCCTGCTTCTTATCACCCTCCTGCCTTCTGAGTGGAGACCTCATCTCGCTTCCCCCACTCTCAGAGGCCATACTCCCAACGCCGAGACCAATGTGCAGAAGCATCTGGCAGGCAACAACCTTCTACTGGTAAATGGCCCTTTCGGAGGGGAGGGGGTCATTTCTTCCGTCGCTCTAAGTAAACCTTCATTCTCCCCACCCATCGGAGGTCACCTAGCCTTCTTTGCCTCCAAATGGGAGGAGTCAACAATGGACGCCTGGGTGCTCAGCACTATTAGGTCAGGGTTACAATTGGACTTCCTAACTCCACCCTCAGAAAATTTTTTGATCTGTCCTGTCACTCGGGACATTTCAAGGCAAGCCCTCATGAATCAGGCCATTCAGCACCTTCTTGAAATCAGGGCTATTCAACCTGTTCCCCTTTTTCAATGAGGACGTGGGCTTTACTCTCACCTTTTCATCGTTCCCAAGGCTTCAGGTGGGTGGCAAGCCCCCTTTGATGCCACCTGGAAGGCTTTTTTTCCGATTGTGCCTCAGGGAGGGTCTTTCTTTCAGCCCAGTTGGCAGAAATTCTTAGCTTCCTTCAGCATGGGCTGGAGAAAGGTTTGGCTGCAAACACCTTACACAGGCAGGTTGTGGCCCTCTCCTCCATCCTTTCATGGGGTTCGCTTCTTTCCTTGTCCCATCACCCTTCAGTCAGGAAGTTTTTGAAAGGGGCTTCCAACCTGCACCCACCAATGGTTCACAAGTATCCTTCCTGGGACCTTCATATGGTCCTTAATGCCCTTACGAAGCCCCCCTTTGAACCCCTTAGAACAGTGTCTCTCCGTTTCCTGACTCCTGTTCCTTGTTGCCATCACTTCCGCCAGGAGGGTTTCTGAGCTTGCTGCTCTTTCCAACACATAGGACCTTTGTTCCTTTCATGATGATAGGGTTGTTCTCCGTCTGGACCCCTCATTTATTCCAAAGGTTAACACTTGGTTTCCCAGGACCTTGTGTTGCCTGACTTCTGTCCTCTCCCGCACCATGACTTAGAGCAGCAGTGGCACACACTAGACGTAAGAAGGGCTCTTAGAATATACATTAAGCGCACTTCCTCCTTCAGGAAGTCAGAAGCCATGTTTCTTTCCTTTTTCCCTTCTCACTTGGGGCACAAGGCATCTTTTCCTACTATTAGCAGGTGGGTCAGGACTTGCATTGAGGAGGCCTACAAAGCTGCGGCCCTTCTGGTTC
Source organism: Laticauda colubrina (assembly GCA_015471245.1). Classification (NCBI taxonomy): domain Eukaryota; kingdom Metazoa; phylum Chordata; class Lepidosauria; order Squamata; family Elapidae; genus Laticauda; species Laticauda colubrina. Next base: position 88,397,528 of record BLBF01000003.1, on the reverse strand, counting down.
CCTGAGGCTTGACGGCGCACTTACCAGAAGCGGGGCCACTTCTGCCTGGGCAACCCAAGCATCCTTGGAGCCACGTGGACATCCCCGTCTCATCAAACACTACCGTCTGGATGCCTTTGCCTCAATGACTACAGCCTTTGGCAGACGGGTGCTTCAACAAGTGATTCCACAGTCGATGTGATGAGCTGGATGAGGACCCGCCCATGGGCATGCAAGCTTTGGTATGTCCCATCCTGGGCTCAATGCAGCATGGAGGAGAATGGGCATTGGTAGAAGTTACCATGAATGCCCTTTCTATCTGTGCTGCAAGGGAGCCCAGTCCCTCCCTTGATTTGTCCCTTGATTTGTCCCTTGATTTGTCCAGAGAGGGTAAGATATATTTCTGTATTCGTTTGTGCTTTCAGAGACACCTTTCAGTCTTTCAAGTATCTTCGCCAAAGCTGAGGTCTCTCCTGAGGGCTGGCTTTTATATCTTAGTACGGATTCAGCTAAATGACATCATAGGAAGGAGTCAACCCATCCTGGGCTCTCTTGCAGCATAGATAGAAAGGGTGTTCACAGTAACTTTTACCAATGCCCATTTTAGCTAGACCAACATTCCTCCCTATAGTGGTCTTGTGGAGGAAAATTGGAGGCTGTACTTATGCAGACTTGAGCTCCTTGTAGGAAAGGTAGGCTATAAATCTCACAAATAAATAAATAGACAGAACATAGATATTCACTTGCAGTATTAATTGTAGTGGAAGATTCCATAAGTCCACACTGTTGAATTGTCTAAATTAAAAAAAATAATAATGTAAGAGGCAAAGAGGTATTCTCAGATTTAATTGGAATTATCAATGGTTAATACCAGGAGTGGAATTCTACAGGTTCGCACCTATTCTCTAGAACCGGTTGTTAACATTCTGAGCTGTTTGGAGAACCGGTTGTTGAAATAAATTACTGGACTAATCCTGTTAAGAAGGCAGGAAAGAAACATTCTGGTGTTGCTTACAGAAACTGCTTCGCCATTAACTCTTGTTACATTCTTGGCAGGACTAGATTTACTGTCTCTGGAATTTCTCTGGCATTTTTTTTCCTCCTTTGCTGGTACTTTGCTTGTGTGAAATGACCATTCAAAGTTACAATGGCACTGAAAAAAGTGACTTATGGCCGTTTTTCACACTTACGACTGTTGCAGCATCCCCACAGTCATGAGAGGCCAGGTGAGGAGATGCGTGCCCCGATGTGAGTGATGTTGAGTTGGCCACGCCCAGCCAGTCACATGACCACCAAGCCATGTCCACCAACTAAGCCATGCCCACAGAACAGGCTGTTAAAAAATTTGAATCCCACCCCTGGTTAATACTCAAAATGTCACAGCTAATGGGTTTGTTTTAGTGGTGTTTTAGTGACAAAGTCGGATACCCGCTAAATTTGGTAATACATTTCTTGCAAGTATATGAGTTTTAAAATTGTCAATTGTGGCTTAAATAGCTTTAGAATTCTTCTTGAATGCAGAAATAATCTTTAATGCACACACAAAAAAAGCACAAATGAAAATACATAAAATGAGTCATGAGAATAATTGGAGTTCTGGGACTCATTCAATCTCCATTTAATAGAATGGGATTTCCTACATAGGAACAGACTCAGCTATCTTAAGAGCACCTGATAGCAGGGGCTCTGCTAAAATCCATTTTGTGTACTGTTGTGCCTATCTATTCCTAGATTTGGTGGCAATAACTTCTTAGTGCTGTGATGGTGAACCTATGGCACATGTGCCACAGGTGGCATGCAGAGCCATTTGTGCCGGCCCGCGAACTGTAGACAGACTTACCTCACTACGCATGCGTGTGCCTCACATCTGATTTTCGACCTGTTTGAGGCCTTTTCTGTCCTCCCAAAGGCTTGAGGAAGGCTTCTGCAGGCTTTGCAAGCTGAAAACTAGCCCTGCTTCATCACTCCTGTTTTTCCAAAAAGTGACGAAATGAGGCTAGTTTTCGGCCTGCAAAGCCTGCAGAAGCCTTCCTCAAGCCTTTGAGAGGCCAAAAAAGGCCTCAAACCAGCTGAAAATCAGCTGTGAGGCACAGTGCAGGTAAGGGGGCGGCAGGGATTGTGGGGATTGTGCATGCATGCATAACGGGGCATGGGGGGGCTCATTGCCTTCTGGGTGCTGGCATGCAAGCACGAGCGTGCAAGTGTGAACAAATTTTTTGACACAGGAACCCAAAAAGGTTCGCCACCACTGCCTTAGTGTAGCCATGGAAGTTAAATCTAAGTTAGAACCCCATATGATATTCATCTATTACTTGCTTAAGCTGCTTCTGTAATATGTTTTATCTCTTAATTTTGAAAAAATTGAGAAAGTACTTCTGAAAAAATGTGGCTTTGACAAACATAAAAACATATTTCACTTGCATTAATGTAGGAAAATCTCATCAGTTCTGATACATTCCTATCCAGTGGTCTACAGACAAATATCTCTATGGATAAAATCCAAGTTATATGAATATTCAAAAGTAAAATAATGCTTGGACAAACTCATGCCAAACAGCTGCTCAAATGAATAGATGGATATTCATAAATTTGCTTTCCATTGTCTTCCACCTGTAGAAACTGCCAATAACTAGATCTCATAATATAGCTATTTTATTATTTCAATGTGGCACACCTGGAAAGAGCTAGAATAGCACTATATAACTAGAATGTGTTGCCAATGTATGTGACCCCATTCAGAGCTCTGTATTGTTCAATTACTTTGCTGTAAATATCTCAGAGTCAAAGTTCTATAAAGTTCCTAATGCCCTTAATAAGTGCATGTTGCTTTTCTAGGTTTTTAAGAGTAAGCGAAGAACTAGAGGAAAAAAAGGAAAAATGCATTTAAGTTCAAAAATAGAACAAAGCTCTAGAGAAAAATCTATTTATATCAGGGGTCCCCAACCACCGGTCCCCGGGCCCGTACCGGTCTGTGGATCATTTTTAACCGGGCCGCAAAGCTTGGGCACCGCCATCTTGTTTTGATGGCGCTTCTGGGTTTTTGGTTGCTTCCGGGTTTTTGGTTGCTTCCGGGTTTTCTGTTGGAAAGTGCTTCCGGGTTTTCGGCTGGAAAGCGGTGTTTGGGTGCTGAAGGAATCCTCGCGCCTTAGTTTCGTCAAAGGGTGGTGGTGGCTTCAAACGAAGAACTGTCCCGATGGCTGTGGAGTCTCGCGTTACTCAGGTACCAGTTCGTGGAAGAATGAATAATCGTGAAACCGGTCCCTGGTACAAAAAAGGCTGGGGATCACTGATTTATATAACAGTGAAACATTCCTGGTGCCATTTTATAGCCTACAGACTTTGGATAATAATTCAGTCAAGAAGAAAATTGTAAGAAACTCTGACTTGTGACCTTAACTGTGGTACTGGCCTAATTCATACAATCTAGTTTATCATTATGCTTGGGGACTTAGTAGGGAAAAGATTCAAAAAAGTCAAGATGGATGCAAATGTAATTGAAACTCAATTTCTTCTTAATATGCATTATCAACATGTAAAAAAATGGGTAGGGTTTTCATTATCATTTTTAATGCTCTTTCATGCATTATGCTGTTTGTGACTTAATTGAAAGTGTGAATTTAAGAAGTGCAGTTTATTCAGTAAATAGCTAAACAGTTACCTAGTACATGTAGACCTAGTGACAGTTTTAAGAGGGATTTATGAGAAAAAATAAAGCAAGTTATCCCTGCAAGGCTATGCGTATGGTAAACCCGTATTTCTTTATTTGTTTTATATTCCACCTCTTATTCAGGAGCAGAAAGCTTTGTAAAAATAATGAGAATCAACTCATTAATCAATAAATCAAGTTGAAGGAAATGGTTTAATTTAAATTGAACCATTTAATTTAAAACATTTTTAGCTATCAACTTTGGACTTGATTAGCATAAAATGTTGAGCAGCTTAGAAAAGTCTTTCAAACATCAAAATTATTTTGATGTTTTGGTGTTTTTTAAACCTCAAAATTATTCTTTCCCAGATTTTTTCTGACATTCATGCAGCTGAATATTATTTGAAACAATATTTATTTATTGAGCTTCTGGAACATTCTGGTTTAAAAAGAAAAATGTGCCCTCATATAATAATAGATGTGTTAAGAATTGCTTAGGTCATGATGTATTTCAATATTTCAGAAATATTGTCGAGGAATTCATCAGATCGCAGGAGAAATAAAAAGATAAACAAAAACACATTATGTCCTGTAAGAGTTGAAGCTACTTCTGCAACAAAATTTAGGGAGTCTAGATGAGATGTAAAGAAGTTAGCTGTCTTTAATTTATAGAGCTACAGAAGAATGGAAACGATGCTGTGGCATTTCAGTTGGCAGGTATTTTACTCAAAAGACCCTATTTCTGATTTTCCTCTACAGGAGGATACAACAGTATTCATGCTTTCTTAAGTTGTCTGGGAAAAAAGGAAACCTAGGCAGCATTTTAAAACAGTCAAATTGTTTTCCACAGTGAATTCTCAGTTGCTGGGTAAGAGCTTTACATGGCAACCAATTGAAAAGTTTTCTTTATTCACCTGCCAAAAAAGAAAAGACAAAAGAATAATCAGAAACAAAGCTAGAAGGAGGAATTAAAATATACCTCAGTGTGTCTTGATTTCCTGCCAGTTCTCTGAAGCTGGTTAGATGGGTTCACTCACTATACTACATCTAAATCAAATTCTAGAACGATTTAATGTGACTGACTTCTATGCATTTCTTGTGACTCAACACCAATCTCTGTTTAGCTTTCAACTAATTTATGCTAGAAACATGAAGCATTTCACTTAACTTGGGTCCATTTTGAATGCTAAAATTTACCTTTAAATAGTTAAGTAAATACTATTTTAAAGAGACGGTACACAGCAAAGTACAAAGGAAAACAAAAATCTGGGTGACTAAGAGATACTGACAGTTTTAGTACCGTTTTGTGATTAGCCAAGTTTTTGCAGCCCAGATCTGAGAACCTTAGTGTATCTGCATTGTTGAGAGATTTGGATTAGACCTGGGAAAATTCATGTTCAAAGCCCTCCGTAGTCATCGGGATCACTTGGCCAATTATTATCTCCTAGTTTGTCCATCTCACTGGTGGGATTCAAAATTTTTTACTCCCAGTTCTGTGGGTGTGGCTTGGTGGGCATGGCAGGGGAAGGATACTGCAAAATCTCCATTCCCTCCCCATTCCTGGGGGAAGATTACTGCAAAATCCCCATCCCTTCCCCACTATTGGGGGAAGGTTATTGCAAAATCCCATTCCCTCCCCACCCCACTAACCTGTTTTCAAGCTCCATTCTCCTGTGCAGGGCAACCAAAGAAGACTCAGCCGATCAGCTGGGACTTGGGAGGCAGAGAATACATGGGGACGGCGCCAGTCAGAGGTGGTATTTGCCGGTTCTCCGAACAACACAAAATTTCTGCTACTGGTTCTCCAGAACTGGTCAGAACCTCCTGAATATTGCATCTGATCCCCCTGATATGACAATTGTGAGAATAAAATTGGAAAGTATGCTAAATATGTTACTTTGAATTTCTGGAGGAAGGCAGAAATATATATGCAGCAATTACATATATGATTTTGTTTAATTTTTTTGCAATACTGGGTATCAAATACGAGGAATTTCAAGCTGCATTAATGAAGATATCTCTGTAGCTTTAAATGGCTTTGAATGTAAATATAATTCAACACTTATTTGGCATCAGTGAATTCACAGTGAAATGGTACAGGATGGACATTTAATTGTGGTTAAATTGTGCTTATATAAAGCTTAAATAAATTGTAAATTTATTTGAAGAACTACTTAGAATTTGGCAAAAGAAAAGGCATTTCAGAGCTATTAATTGGGTGTGTATACTGATTACTCAGGTTGGAGTTTTCAAATTCTCTGTTTCAAGAATATTATTTAAAGATTCTCCTTCTTAAAATATAGTTTTAAAATATTATGTCCTACAGCTTCCTGTAATTGTTATTTAAATGAATGTATGAAGGTTGTTATTATAATTCAATTACAGGAAATAATCTTATTCCAAAAAGATAGCTTTGTCAGGGTACTACAGCAAAAAGAGAATCTAACGGCACTGAAAATTTTTATTATGACATAAACTTTCATTGGTAGGACTAGAATTCATTCATTCATTCATTCTTACTTCATTTACTTAACCACCTATCTCCATTAGTAGTAATCAATATTAATCAAATAAATACTTTGGCAGGTATCTTTATGCATATTAAGCAGAGGGGGAAAGAAAAAAGAGGTCAAAACATGTGACATCTCTTAATATATTCATGTAGAGGTGAAAAAGTATTATAAATAAAAGAAAGATTACCAAACAAAATCCAGCAGCAACTAGAATCACAGTGGTGATAAATACATTTGTGATTTGCTTTATTCAACATATCTCTCTATATAAAAGTGTCTGTGTGTGTGTATGTGTGTGTATGTTCCAGCATAACTCTGGAATGCCTCAAGCAATTTCAACCAAACATGGTACACAGATGACTTACCCTCTGGAAAAAAATATTGTGGGGGTAAGACACCCCTAACACCTGTTGGGTGTATGTGTGTGTGCCTTAAAATGGTTTCTATTGTACAGCACAGTAGACTCGCCATGGTAACAGCTTCACAGTACTCCACAATGGGGCTCCCTCTCAGCTCTTCAAGGAAATGTCAGATGATTGGCCAAGTGCAATCAAACGCTACAAAAATGAAACACCATCATTGATAAGAAAGTCCCAAGGAGAGGAATAGAAGAATTGCGATGCTGCGGGAGAGACAGTACAACAGTGTGAGGCCTGACTAAAGGTTAAGAGAGATTAGGCTACTACATCTAGAGCTTTAGAGACAGTACAACAACATGAGTCCTGACTACAGGATTTTCCTATCCAATACAGGATTGGGACAGATGAATACCTGGGCAATGCCAGGTTATCAGCTAGTTTTGAATAAAACATAACTTAAGAGGAACCAAGCTGTGTAGGAAAATTCTAACATTTGACCTGTGTCACTTTATAGCAGGGGTATCAAGCTCACATTACCACAATGGCATCACGTGATGTATCTGGACTTTCCCCCCCTTTGCTAAACCAGGCATAGGCATGGCCAGCACACAGGCAGCAAGTATGACAGCCTTGCTTTATAGTGTTCCAATAAAAAAATGTTTTAAAAATAAAAAAGTACAGTGACCTATTTTGTAAGTTTATGTAACATTTGTAAAATTATCTTAGCCTCTTAAAATGTTACTTTAATACTTTTAATACAAAAAAAAATGTGTATTTTGGAATAAGGTCCAACCTGGTGATTGAGTGGCAGGAACCACCCTTTGAAAACAAGGCCAGAAGAAAGATCTAGGCAAGATAAGAAGAAAAATATTTTTGTTTTAATTTAAATTTAATTAAAGTTAACATTATTATGCTATATACTCTCTCTCTCTCTCTCTCTCTCTCTGTGTATGTATATATATATTTTTCTTAAGTTTATATATATATATATAAGTGCTGTTCAGCTTCCTTCGGGTATTATCCCACGTCATTGTAGTGCTTTTAAAGTTGTACCAACTTGTACCAAGTCCCTGAAATTTTCTTGGCAATCTCATCTGCCATCATCAGGCTTCTGTATGGAGTTTGTATGTGGGTCAGGGTCTCACAGCCGTTGGTTTTAAATTTGAGGCTAGCCTATCCTGATTGGTTGGGAGTCTTGGTCTGTGTTTATTGAACTTGGAGTTTGTTTGATTGGTGTTTCTGGTTTCTTCTGTCTGTTTTGTGGCCTTGATTGGCTGGCAACACTCTGTTCCTGTATTGGAGGCTTTCAGTGCAGCTTGGCTTCGTGTGAAAGGACGGCTGTTATCTATTAGGAAGCTAGGTTTCATCTGGGTGCCTGGTGGGGGGGTATTTGAGCTGGAGGCATCAGAGGGAGTCTGTTTGTGCCCAGGTGTTTGCCTGGCTTGTGGTGTGGAGATCTTTCTGTTTGAGAGTGCAGGCTTCCAAATGATTGACAGTCTGGTGGAATCATCTCTTCTGTTCCTGCTTTCAGGTCTTTTTCCAATCTCTATGGCTTCTCTGATGATTCTGTGGCTGGGGTTTTCTATAGTGGCTAGGGTTTTGGTGCCATTGAAGTTGATGTTGTGACCTGTGGTTTTTATGTGTTGGACTAGTGAGGAGGTGTGTTCCAGCTTTTTTACTGCATTTTTGTGTTCATCCAGGCGGGTACTTATTCTTCTATTGGTCTGTCCAATGTATGTGGCCGGGCATCATGCACAGGGAACTTCGTATATGCTTTGGTTTTTCAGGTCAATTTTGTCTTCGGGGTTTTTAAGGATGGCTGCTATTTTTTTGTCTGTTTTGAAGGCAGTCCTGATGTGATGCCTGTGTAGTATCTTACTGATTTATCTGTAGTACCTCTTATGTAGGGCAGGACAGCTGTTCCATAGGTCTGTTGATCTTCTAGGTCTCTGTTATGTCTTGGTGTGTTTTTGTGGATCAAGCTGGTGATTTTGTTCTTGGGGAAGCCATTGGCTATCAATACTTCAGTCAGGGTGCGTAGTTCAATCTTTATATGTGTCTTATCTGCCAGGCGTTTGGTTCTGGTAATTAGTGTTTTAGCCACGGAATTTATCTGTGCTGGGTGGTGGTGGGATTGGGCGTTGAGGTAGCGGTTGGTGTGTGTTTTCTTTTGGTATATGGTGTGTCCCAGTGCCATCTGTTGTTTTGTATATTAGTACATCTAGGAATGGTAGTTGTTTGTTTATTTCCGTTTCCATGGTGAACTTGATTTTGGGGTGTGTGCTGTTTAGGTGTGTTAGGAAATTGTTTAGATTTTCTTTTCCATGGGGCCAAATCACAAATGTGTCATCGATGTATCTTAGCCATAGTTTAGGTTTGTGGGTGGCATTAGCCAGGGCTCTGGTTTTGAATTCTTCCATGAACAGGTTTGCAATGACGGGTGACAGTGGTGATCCCATAGGGGCTCCTTCGATTTGCTTGTATCTTTGTCCTTTGTATATGAAAGATGTGTTGGTTAGGCAGTGTTCTGTTAGTTCCATGAGGTCTTTAGCTGGTTGGTATTTATTTTTGATGATTTCAAGAGTTTCTTTTATCGGGACTTGAGTGAATAGTGAAACCACGTCGAAACTTACAAGCAGATCTTCTTGTTCCACGTGTAGATCTTTGATCATTTCTAAGAAGTGGTATGAATTTTGTACATATGAAGCTGCGGTTTCAGCATGGGGCTGTAGTTGTTTTGCAAAGTGTTTAGCTAGGTTTTGTAATGGTGCTCCTTTGGAGCTGACTATGGGTCTGAGAGGTATGCCTTCTTTGTGTATTTTTGAGAGGCCGTATAATTTGGGGCATCTAGAAGATTTTTCTCTTGGGATGATCGTGTGTTGGATTTCTTTGCTTTTGTGGTTGTTTATAATTTTCTTCTTGGTTAATTTTTCCAGATATGTGGTTGGGTCAGTGTTTATAGGTTTGTATGTGGAGTCTTGGAGTAGGTCTGTCAATTTTGTTTCATAGTCTTTTCTATCCATTACTACTGTGGCATTCCCTTTGTCTGCTGGGAGTATTATTATGCTGTTATCATTTTTCAGGGTTTGTAGTGCTCTGAATTAATCTTTTTGCAAGTTATTTTTTGGTGGTTTCGTTGTGCATAAGATGTTAGTAACCTGGTGTCTTATTCTGTCAGCTCCATCTGTATTTAATTTGGTTAGGCTGGATTCTACTGCACATATGATGGATTCTGTTGGGATTTTTTTGGGTGCTATGGCATAATTGAATCCTTTGGTTAGGACATCTGTTTCTGTTTTGGTGAGTTCTCTGTTGGAAACATTATATACTAATTGTTTCAGGTGTTGTTGTGAGTTGTTGGGGGTTTTCTTGTCATGTTCTAGTTTCTTTACTTTCTTTAAGAGTTTTTCATTTTTGTCAGTGGTTTCAGTTTCAGCTCTCCAAGTTGTAAGTTGTTTGATCTTATCCCAAAGTAGAGGGTGGATTTTGCTGCTCAGTTCCAGGTGTAGTGCTAGCAAATCTTTGTTTAATTGATCCAATTCTCCTCCCTCCCTCCTTCTTTATTTCTTTTTCTTTCTGTCCCTTCCTTCCATCCCTCCTTTCTTTGTCCCTTTTTTTTCTTTCCAGTTTTTCTTTTCTTCCTTCTCTCTCTCTCTCTCTTTTCTTTCTCTTTCCCTCTCTCAGGCTCACCCCATTGACTTGACTTGCTTGGGCAGTTCCCTCCAATGCAGTGGGCGCAATGGGGTGGACCTGCGGAGCTGGCACCTAGAATGCTTCAGTGTCGGCATGTTTGAAAAGTAGAGCAAAGCCAGAGGTCAGTAATTTTTGCTGCAAAGAATCACAAAAGTTTCTGGGTTGTGCACAAGAAGGGACACACACATCAATACAATTGCAAAATTGGATGCCAAAGGGGGCTGGAGAAGGGGCAGAGGGGTAGCTGCATTAAGGAGCAGGAAGATCTTCGCCGTAGTTTATTCATTGACTAAGCCGGAATCAAACAGCATGCTAAACTCTAAACCAGAATGGCTGGGTTGATATATTCTGCCCGTGTTTCTCAACCTTGGCAACTTGCGTGGACTTCAATTCCCATTCTGGCTTTGCTTTACTAACTTTCTCAAAGTGCCACTGCTGTCACATTCTTTCTGTCTGTCTGTCCGTCCGTCTGTCCATCCATCCATCCATCCATCCATCCATACATACATACATACATATAAAAGATCTGCCTGCCTTTCTGCCTATCTATCCATACATACATCCAAAATGTCTGTCTGTCTGCCTGCCTTCCTGCCTACCTACTTACCTACCTGTCTTTCTACCTACCTACTTATCTATCTTCTACCTATCTACTTATCTACCAATCTACTTACCTATCTACCTATCCATACATTTATCCAAAAAGTCTGCCTGCCTATCCACGTATCTACCAATCTACCTCCATACCTGTTTCTCTCTGTCTGTCTGTCTCTCTCTCTCTCTCTTTCCATCTATCCATCCATCCATGTTCAAAGCGCCAGCCCTGCAGGCACATTGGGAAAGTAGAGTAAAGCCTGGGAGGGAGGGGGGGGAGGAGGGGGAGAGAAAGAAAGAGAGAGAGACCTGATGCATCGGATTCAAATTAAGCCTAGTTTAGACTGAGGCCCTTTTCCACATTGAAACATTTTTGCCAGCACACTGAAACATCTTTGGCTTCTATTAAAGGTTTTGTGGACAAAACATGGTTAAGACTATCAGGAAGATCTCACATATTCTTGAATCTGTAAACAGGATCCATTGGACCAGATCTCCATTCTAAAAATTACTTTTCCCCAATGTATTAATTACAGTGCCAATTCTGAAGAAGGCAAAACCAAAATGTATTGGTAAATTACAAGGAGAACATACACACACACGCTCTCCTTTCTAACCCTGCTGGAGCAGGTGATTGGACTAGAATAGATATCTCATTTTCTTTCTCCTCCCTCCCTCCTTCTTTATTTCTTTTTCTTTCTGTCCCTTCCTTCCATCCCTCCTTTCTTTGTCCCTTTTTTTTCTTTCCAGTTTTTCTTTTCTTCCTTCTCTCTCTCTCTCTCTTTTCTTTTTCTTTCCCTCTCTCAGGCTCACCCCATTGACTTGACTTGCTTGGGCAGTTCCCTCCAATGCAGTGGGCGCAATGGGGTGGACCTGCGGAGCTGGCACCTAGAATGCTTCAGTGTCGGCATGTTTGAAAAGTAGAGCAAAGCCAGAGGTCAGTAATTTTTGCTGCAAAGAATCACAAAAGTTTCTGGGTTGTGCACAAGAAGGGACACACACATCAATACAATTCAGCAACATAAAATAAAGAGATACAAATAAAACAAATCAACAAGAATCGGCAAAGCATCTCTGATTAGATTTAATTCACTTCTAGAATCTAATCAGAGATGCTTTGCCAATTCTAGTGCAATGACCTGCTCCAGCAGGGTTAGAAGGGAGTGTGTTTGTGTATGTATGTGCACGGCTGTCAAAACTCCAAAAAACAGGTCAAGTATCTCTGGGGAGGCCAGTCATAAATTAGAACACTTGCTAAGCAACCAGCCATTAAGAGAGGATCACGTGTATTTGGTTTGCCAGTCACCTGGTCACGTCCACCCAGTTACATGACCACCAGATCACACCTACCCGGACATGTGACCAGCAAGCCATGCTCAGCCAGCAAGCCATGCCAGCCAGTCACGTGACTAGCAAGCCACGTCCACCCAGTCACATGACCAGCAAGCCACACCCTCAAATTAGGCCATGCCCACAGAAATTTGAATCCCACCCCTGGGTGGGGGGCACCGAGGATGAGTTTGTAGTACCAAGGGGGCGGTGGACTGAAAAAGTTTGGGAACCACTAGTTTAGAGAAAACCAACAAATCCACTTTAATCTAAATCTTTTTAAATAAATTTACATACTATTCTGATGGAGTTAAAACATAAATGCATATGTCTTCATCTGTCTTTAAAGAACTATACATGTTCATTTTTATATAATTTTCAGAATTATGAGCTTGTTCTGTTAAATAGTAGAATGCTCCTTAATGTCAGATTAATTGATGAGTAATCTAAATTAAAGTACAGTATTGTGCTCCATCACTATGTTTACTATTTTCAGGAATCTTTCCAGATTTATAGCAATCCATATAGGCTCAGGTGTATGTATAAGTTCAGGAAGAAATGAGAAATTTCAACTTAAATTTGAAATAAGATTGAGAGCTGAAAGTTTGTGAATGTAAAAGGTTCAGAACTAATAAACAAAAAAAAAATACAAATGATAAAAGAGAGGATGAGAAGGAAGAAAAAAAGGAGGGAATGAATGGAATAATATAGAGGTTGCTGAGGTAATGTGAGAGTTCTGAGGATAAACCTAGGTTTTTGTTGTGCTTATGGCATGATCAAAATGTCAAGGAGAAGCCCAAACAGAACACATAACAGTAAAGGTATGTCTCTGGAGTGTGCCAGTGAATTGCATGTATCTCCTAGCTGATGGGATGTAGACAACAGTATATTGCCTTGCAAAATAATATCTGGATTAGAATTACTAGGTTGAATAAAGTAATGTGAGAGTGTACCATAAACCTGAGCCTCAGTTGGGCTTATGGCATCCTGATCAAAATGTGCCAAAACTGATCCTGACTTTACAGTTATCAGGGAGTATTCCAAGTGTATTGGTATCCGGTTTGCTATCATTGTTTACACTGCCTCTAAAAAATTTTATATGAAAGTTTTGATTGATCAAAGCCATGATGGGTGTCCAGTATCATCATTTATAGGCTCATCTGTTGAAGATAAGTCAATTTGGAATGCAAGGGGAAGAATGTTAAAGAGAAAGAAAGAAGAGAAAGTCATAGTAAAGTGAAGTTGTTTGGAATTGATGATTTGGTGCAAGGAATTGAAAATTGTAGGAAATAGTGCACATGGCACTGTAGAAGTAAGAAATCACTTAGTGCTTATTTTTCTAATAAACACACTTATTTTACCATAACTTCAACTCTATCTGTGTATGGAGTGCTTGTAACCAATAATATGTAATTTGAGGCTCTTTGTTCCTGTAAAGTACAGTAAATATAGCCTATGTTTAACAATGGGACCTATTTAGCCTTGGGAGCCATTGCTAACTTATGCTTTGTGTGACTGACCAGGCTCTTCAGGTCCTTGCAAATAAATTATTTTGGATATTGAATATTGGGTTCATGGTCTCAACTGAGTAGATGAAGAATTGGGATGAACCTTGCTGTAAAAACCGTTGAGAAGAGAAACAAGCTGTAACATTCATAAGTTTTCTCTCCAGGAAGCTGTAGATTTAATTATGAATGAAATGGCTCAAATTTATATCAGGAAATATCAATTGGTGCGGTACATATGAAAATGGAAATCTATAGGATTAGTGACAGTTGCATATTATGTTCCAGTAAATGGTAATAATGGAAGAAATAGATACAGGTTTTAGAAATTATTGTGTGTCACCCTGTAGTCCAAGTATTCTAAAAGGTAACATGATTGTACGAGTAGAGAAAAAATAATATAATTGTGACTGGTCACCAAATCAGCCAGATGTTTAGACTAAATTTGGCATTTTTGTTCACTTTTTTTTTTATACAACATGTTATTGTGAACAATAGTCCACAAGGCATGACACTAAGTATCAAGATCATGCATACAATGCTGTGCACTATACATGACAACCTCATGGCCTAATCAAGGGTTCACAGCAGCTTAAGAGAAGAATAGTAAGGAGGACCGGGTTGCTGGCCCAGCACCTCCATAGAACACACTTAAGCAGTGCGGTAGGGATGTCTGCTATACATGACCTAAACTGGAAGCATCCTAGGACTCATAGCAGTTCGGGTACTATGATGGAACAAGGTACCACTTGGTCAAGGACTGGGTGATCAGCAGAAAGAAGCACATCCCCACTACCCAGATACCATCTTACCCACTTACCATCTTTTCCAAAGGTCTGAGATAGAATTAAAACTATAGAATTAAAACTAGAATTTCTGTAGTTAGGTGGAGTGATCACGTGCTTCATGACCACGTTGTTCAATGATGAAGGTGCTAATCCCAACTGTGGTCATTAAATGAGGGCAACCAATATAGGTTGAAAAAATAAGGGGAGAATATGCAATCTTATTCCACTCATTTGCTAACTTGGAGATGGTCTGTTTTCCATGTTTATTAAATGCTTTCCTGACATACATACACTGAATCCCAGTGTTGGGATTCAGTCATTTTGGACCAGTTCAGGCAAATCGGTAGTTACGATTTTGCGCAGTTTAGAGAACCGGCAAATCCCACCACTGGCTGGCCCCGCCCCATCCAGTCATTCCTCATCTCATCCACTCACCCCGCTGTTGCTGCTCTCTGTCTGGCTCCCTGGCTTGCCTTGACCACACTGTCTTCAAGGGCCAGCCAGTTTGCCTGCCTTTAGTTGCATCCCATGTGGTACTCTCTGTGTGGCCAGCTGAGTTGCCCTGAGCTGCCTGCAAGCAGCAAGACCCAAATCCCACCCTAGCTGCCTCTCAAGTGGCCCAGCAAGCAATTAAGTAGGCTTTTTGTTCCCCCCCATCCCAATCCAGTGCGGCGCACAGTCCAATGGAAGCGGAAATTGGGTGTTTCCATCAGCCCTTCTCTTTTTTTCCTTCTGGCCTCTTTTTGCCAGCATTTGGCAGGCAGGCTCGGCAGGCAGTCACAATCTTTAAATGGGTCTTTATTTTATCAGCCTAATGGTGGGGCTGGGGGGCTGGGGAAAGGTATGTAGGAAATCACCCTGTTTCTGCAGCATCAGTCATGTGACTGAGTGGGTGTGGCCAACTCAACATCACTCACAACAAAGTGCCGCCCCACCTTGCTGTGAGTGACGTCAAGTTGGCCACACCCACTCAGTCACATGATCTCCCCCAACCCATGCCCACTCAACCAGTCACTAGGAGAATCGATTGTTGAATTACTTGAATCCCACCACCACACATATCTGTCTATCTAGCTATCTAGCTATCTAGCTATCTATCTAAAAGTGTGTGTGTGTGTGTTCCAGCATAACTCTGGAATGCCTCAAGCAATTTCAGCCAAACACACGCACACTTTTATTTATTTATTTATATTTATTTATTTTGTCAAGTGATTATATTCTCTTTAGGATATGTTGTAATGACGAGGCAGTCGAATTGTTTGATCATGAACAACTGAATAATGATGATGATCTTTATTGGAGTATAGTCTTTGCATTTATATACATTTTTAGTTATCCTCCATCATTGGTTTACTTTGGATACTGCTTAACTTTCGTTACTGTTTAGTACAGTAATCTATACAATTAATTATCTCTAGTTAAAGTCTAACATATGTCTATTTCCCCTCTCTAATCCTCCTTTATCCATAGATTAGTGACTTTGTTTGCCTGAGTTGTATTTGCTTGGAAACATTCTTTATCTGAGATTTGCCATCCGAGATTGGAACATTCCTGCAATTACAACTCTACCAGGATTCTTCTTCCATGAATCAATTACTATCTGTCCATTGGTGTCCTTTAGCATACTAATTTGAGGTTTGAACCTCCCTCTGAATTCACAGATCTTTTGAAATATTTCCTTGTTTTTCCATCTGTTTCCATCTTCAGCATCTTTATAGATGCTATTATAGTACTACTTCCTGCCTCTTCTAACAGCTTTCTGAAATTCTTTGTTAAATCTCTTTCTGAGATTTTTGTCTTTTTTGACTTCTCTTCCTTTTATGGGTAATTTTCATGGTTTATCCTGGCATTGAGTTTGCTTTCTTCTCTTATTTCATTTTTGCAGTGTCTTCATGTTCATTATTAAGTTCATATCATAATGAGTTGCACATCCTCTTGGGATAGCACAGCAGGACCCAGGGTGTACAACCTGGTTAATAAAGTCATCATTTTATATTACATATAAAAGCAACCAATTTGTTTTAATGTATTGGGGGAATCCAGACAATTATGGTTTATATGATAAGGCATAATTTAACAAACCTGGTTAGGTTAAAATATATGACTATCTTATACCTATAAAATATCTGAATTCTCTTGCTTTAAATGTTTAAATCTTTGGATTGTACAGTTCTTACAAGCTAATGAATAAGTGTGTGATCAGAGGAAAGACCTGCTATATATTTAGAGAAATTGCTGATGGAGCAGCTTTTCAAGCTGTTATAGATGTGGTGCACAAATCTATCTTGCAGGAACTCTTGCCTGAGCTATAACTTTTATTTCAATTGCTCATAATTTGTCTTTTTGAAATTACTGCTCTTACAGATTATTTTGGTCATGGAATGGCAAGTATTTAAATATTAATGATCTTTTCATTCCAGGAACTTGAGCATAAAATACTCGGGAGGAGCTTAATAAATGGACAGAAGCCAGCTAACTGAATGAATGTGAGGAAAATACAAACTTTTCTTTAAGGGTCTTCAGCAAACAGAGACATTGGCAGTACAGAATAATTTATCTGGGCTTAAAATGAAAAAAATCAATTGATTATTTTCCAGGAGTCACAGCATCAGTTTCTCCTCAGCATAGGACATGCTTTCATTTTCCCTTATAGTTGTGTCATGTGATGTATCATAACTTTCCCCCCTTCGCTAAACTGAGGGTGGGTGGGTGTGGCCAATGCATGATGCATCTGGCCCACAGGCTGCGAGTTTGACACCACCCTTGCCTTATAGGAATGGATAGAAATTTAGAAATAGGCCACAGCTGATGCTAGGGAATACAGGGAAGACTTTTTATCTTTAAAGGGATTTGGTGAAAATGAACAAAACATATCCATTCTTTGGTTGGCCCCATTAATCTTATAGAAGATATGTAAGTTGTCCAGAGTCATAAAATCCATAATATTTGTTAGTATATTGGATAAATGTAGTTTGTAAACTGGGTTTATGACTGATGGTATTATACAAGCCCAACCGGTTGTGATTATTGTGGTAAAACTTGGTTCTCCAACTTGTAGCCAACCTTATATTTTTAAATGCAAAATGAGTCTTCTTAATTGACATTCATATATTGTTTTAAAAGTACTTCAAAGCATTTTTGCCTACTCTTCAACTAGCAAAGCTGCAAGACTGCCCTTGGGCTGTTAGAATCAAATAGGAAAGGGAATTATCAGATGGGAATGATTATAAAAGGCCTATTAATCAAAATCAATGAGCTAATCAAATTAATTGTTAATCAAAACCAAGAGCAATGAGTCAGGTCATATTAACTGCTGCCTAAATAGAATACCTGGCCAACATTGTTGGCAAAGCTGAAGAGTGGATTGAAATCTGGAAGCAGATGCTGAAGCCAATTTCTTCATTTCCAATTGGTTTTAGCTGAATGACAGGAAACTGAAGGCTACTGTGTGGAATGACTGAATAACACAATGCTGAATAGCCTTAAGCTTATGTTTTGGTGCCTTCAAGTCAGTGTTGACTCCTGGTGACTGCCTTCACAAGTCCCTGAAATTTTCTTGGCAAGATTGCAGAAGTGGTTTGGCATTATCTGCTTCTTAGGGCTGGCAAAACGTAGTCACCAAACTGGTAGTAACACCGGTTGAATCCCACCCCTGGATAGAGGGCTGTAAATCAGGTGATGCACCTATGCACTTTTTGTGTTATTTGTAAAGCAGATTTGTAAATATGTTAGTTGTGATCAACCAAAGGGAAGACTGTTATGGTTCAGAGTGAAAGTTAATAGTCTAGACAGCAAATGAAGTCTATAGCGTCCAGTTTCAGGGTCAGAAGTTGAACATTTATAAGGTGAGGAATTAAAAGGCCAGGAGAATATGAAATCAAAGGAATGTAAGTCAAAAAACTTCCCAATTACAGGCTGTCAATCTACCACACATTCTTCTTCAGTGTCAGTGTTCAAGGGTTCAGAACAAAAAACTAAATGTAAAACTATAAACATCAGTATATGATAGCATCAGCATTTCTGGCAGTGTTTCTTCTGAAATCTGTTGGTCTTCACTCAATTTCCAGAAATATAAGTGCACAAGATTCATCTTCCAAAAGATTGAAGCAGCCACAGAGAAAGGCAGACTCCATATTACTGTCCCCCAACCTTCTAGGGAGATGGAATTGTAAACATGATTTTCTGAATAGAACAACTGAACGTCAAGATTGTCTCCACAGACAAGTAAGTCCCGTAAGAAATGGGGACTTGATCCATAAATACTTTTGTAGGTAATAACCAACAGTCTGTGGAAACTAATGCAACTACTCACATAATTCTGCTAACCTGCATCCTACCAGCAGTCAGACTGCTGTGTTTTTCAATAATTCACCTGTGAGATGATAAGGGCACTAGTGATAGTTGCCAAAGCATATTGTTCCAGAAACACTTATATCAAGGCAAACATCGGTAATCTGCTTGTGTTCTAACAGGAACTATGAGTCCAGGAGAATTATCAGGAACCCAAGCCACTTAGAATTTAAAGACAAAACAGTTCAAGTTAAGTTCCAGCAAGACAGGTGAAGTTCTTTAACCTGTATTGTTATTGGTTTTGCTTTTTGCAAGACTAAGTTTGACATTTGGACTAGCTCATAAAATTATCTGGTCCAATCTGGTACAGAATTTGGATTGTTATCAACAACTCTTGTGTCTCTGCTTCTCTCTTTCTAGCAGATTGTTAATGGCTCAAGTTACAAGGGTATTTATGGACTCTGCACTTTCCAAACCTTAAGTGCTAACTGACTGATTACCTGCCAGTTCTTGGTTAATGTCAGAAACTTAATGCCTCAAGTGCCAAGAAACAAAGAATCCACAAGGCACCCAACGTGGACTTTATGTACTTATGCAGTTTGGCCATGGCAGCAAGCTATAGGATAAACATAACATGGCCTTTCTATGGCAAAGAATTAATATCTTTCATATACAGTTTAGGAACCAACTGTTCCAAAGTAAAAATTTGGAATGTGTGCTCTCACGACCAGTCAACCCCTTGTCAACAAAAGTGCAGTCCACCTCTGCTGCTAGTTATTAAAAATGCAGGAGATCTGTCCTCTTTATAGTCAGCATACTGTTTATACATGGATGGTAATAAGAACAAGGCATAACAGCATCATACAAATTAAAATCCAAGCTAATTAAAGCCCATGTCACACTGCACCAATGGATGCAAAGAGGATGTAAAACGGACAAAAAAGCTTGCCATCCGTTGGTTAACGCGATGTACTCACTGCCTCCGTTTTGCTTCCTCTCTATCCGTCCAGCATCCGTTTATGGACGTTTCATCCGCTCAAAAAGTTTTGAGCTGCTCAAAACTTTTGCGCGGAAAATGTATCCAATTCGTCTGTTATGCATCCGCTACGTATCCGCTACGCATCCATTCTGCATCCGTTACGCATCCACTATATCCGCAAGGCATCCGTTCCGCATCCGCGCAACTCGCATCCGCTCGGACGCAGGGAGGGAGCGGAACGGACGCAGAATGGATGCAGAATGGATGCCAAGCGGAAACAGAGCGTTTAAAATGGAAAAAACGTCCGCAGAGGGGACCTATCTCGGATATTAACGATGTCTACAGGATGCCTAGAGGATGCCTAGAGGACACAAAGGGACACCTATACTGCCTATAAAAGGGGGGAGCAACACATCTGGATCTCACTTTCAGAACAGCAACCCTGCGGTGCGGACCTCTGCAGCCTTCATCTGCCTCTTGCTCTTCCACAGCATCCAGTCATGTCCACCGTGGATCGTAACACAGTCAAGTGATTATATTCTCATCACACTGATGAGATTGGGCCATGTATGTTGAGTGGCCCGACAATGAACAGGGCATTTAATAAAGAGTTGTGTTTATGTTGAAATGTGTGGATCAATAATTACATTGTTATTGATAATAAAGGGCCATAGGTGTGGCACCTGGGAGGGTGGACCATACAGTCCCACTATGCTTGCACTGGAGGTTTATCCCACAGCTATTACCCATCCCAAAGGTATCCCTGCCCATCCCACAGGTATCCCTGCCCAACCCACTGCTATCTTAACCCATCCCACAATCATGCAAAGGCTTAACCCATTTCTAAAAGTTTCCACCAAGACTTTATTAAAAAAAAGAAACGAAGCAAGTGTATGAATCAAAAATAGACTTTATTAACAAGAAGCTATAAAACAAAAATGAGTCTCTGGCTCTCCTCTTGGTCGCTCAGTCTCGGGGGTGAAGGATCCAGGTACTGTGGAGGTGGCTGGTGCTGGAGTGCTTGTCGTCAGCTCCTCCAAAAGCAGAAGCAGCAGAAGCCCCAGCCCCAGAAGAGCGAGCCCGTGCTGCAGAAGCCCCAGCAGAACCAGAGTGAGGGCCAGGGGGCGGGATGGTAGCCCTGTCCCTCTTGCCAGGGCTGGCAGCAGATGGCTGAGGCTTGCTGTGCTTCAGCATGATTGTGGGGTTGCTGGCTGGTAGGGAGGCTGGCAGGAAGGCTGGCAGGAAGGCACCAAGGCTGGCAGGCAGGCACCAAGGCTGGCAGGCACCAAGGCTGGCAGGCAGGCAGGCACCAAGGCTGGCAGGAAGGCTGGCAGGAAGGCTGGCAGGGAGGCAGGCACCAAGGCTGGAAGGAAGGCTGGCAGGCATGCAGGCACCAAGGTTGGCAGACAGGCATGAACCAAGGCTGGCAGGCAGGCAGGCACCAAGGCTGGCAGGCAGACTGGCTGGCAGCAAGGCAGGCAGACAGCGAGGCTGGCAGGCAGGCTGGCAGCAAGGCTTGCAGGCAGGCTGGCAGCAAGGCTTGCAGGCAGACATGCAGGCAGGACAGGCAAGGCAGTCGATGTGTCTGGAAGCAGGTCTTTCCTCTGAATGGCGACCTGCTTCCGAGCTGCTTCCGGTATATCTGCGGGCTTGCGCAATGCATCCCCCCCCGCATGCGCAATTAACGCCAGGCATCTGCTAGGCTTCCGCTGTGCGTCCGCTAGGCTTCCGCTCTGCATCCGCTTCATCCGCTGTGCATCCATTCTGCATCCGCTGTATCCGTTCCGCGTCCGCTTTGCTGCGGCCCCCCGGAAGCCTAGCGGATGTGCCATCTGCTCTCATCCGCTTCCATCCACTGGGCTTCCATTCCGCATCCGCTTTCCACCCGCCCTGCAACCTCCCCGCGTCCGTGTTATCCGCTCCAGTTATGCAAATTTTTTCCCCTTCTGAGAGCGGATAACAACGGATGGAACATTTTTCTCGTCCGTTGTGTCCTTTTTGCATCCGTTGGGCAGTGTGACAGGGCCTTTAGGGAGTAGATGAGGACAAAGGACAGCATCAGGCATATGGTTACATTGATCAAGCAGGTTTGGCTGCCTTAAAAATGCTCTTATGCAGGAAAAAAAAATCCTGAACAGGAAATAGAATCCTCAAACTTAATGGGTATTGAATAATCTGTGCCTTTCTTTGAAGAAATATGACAGCCAGTTGTTTAAAATATCCCAACCATCCTCAAGGCCTGTTTAGTCTGATTAAAGTTCCAAAGGAGAACACAACTTCTTAATGAAACCGTTAAAGTTCTGACATCTTATGAAGTCTTCTTGGGAGATTCTAGCAGAGGGGAAAACTTAGTTTGCTTGATGTTACTGCCTGTAAAATAAGACATAGTGACAGATTGAGGAAAAAGAATAAAAATTGCCCCTCAGAGGCTGATTTTGAAAGCTGAGCCGTGTGAAGCTCTCATGAGCATTGGTTTGTTTTGGTAAGAGCAGCCTTCTCATTCCGGCCTTCCGACACATATGAACACTTAGTTATCTGGAGAAGGTTTCAATGCTGGGAAAGGTGGAAGGAAAGAGAAGAAGAGGTTGAGAAGGAGAAAGATGTACGCACTTAGTTAGAGAGATGATGGGCACATCGTTAAAGATTGAAAGGACCAGATTAAAAACAGATCATCTGGGCAGAAAACCTATTTATGTCATCATTAAGACTCAACATCATCTTAATAGCACAGTTAATACACAATTCCTAATTGTTTTTATAATGCAAATTTCAGTTTATCCTGTGAATCATGTGGTTTTCTGAACTATGTAAATTTTGTATATTATAATATTTTGTAAGTTAAAAACATCATTTTTTCAGGGCAAGAGAATAAATACTCTTTTACAATAAGTAAATTCTACATCTACAAAATAGAAATTACAGGATGGAAGCGAAAGTATGGCATCTAAAATAACTCTTCTAATTACAGTTATTTTTATCATGCTATCTAAAAGAAGGAAACAATAGTCAATATCTATATACTACTTCTTCTCTCGTGTCGCTACACTTTTCCCAGCCACTGTAGAACACTGTTGGTGTAGGTTGGTGTAGCGTGGTAGAAGGATTCGCAGGTAAACAGATACCTGACAGGGGCCGCGACGTGAACGCTCCTTCTATGGCCCCCTATATACTACTAAAACTCTTAACAGTGATTATCTGTTAACCCAAATGGTATAATATACAGGTAGTCCTCAACTTACAACAAGTCACCATTCAAAGACATGATAGACCATTCAAAAGCTACTTATGACCTGATTTGAAGTTGTAGCAACCACAGAGCCCCTACTGTTACGTTAAAAAAATTCAGGCACTTGGCAACCTACCCACCCTTATGACCAACCACAAAGATGCTACATTGGACAGCCATACCTATCTCCCCTCCATCACCCATTGGGGTGGCTGTAATAAATTGGGGGCACTTTGAAATGGTACATACTTTTTGGATGGAGCTTCGGAGATTGTGTTGGAAAAGGAAAGCAGGCCATTCTGCCCCCTTGGCTTCTCTACAGGCCAGGCAACTCTGTCCTGGAAGCAGGAGGCAGGCATTATTTCAGAATGAATTGCGGCCACTCCCAGATTGTTGCTCTCTTCAGGCATAGAGCCTCCAATGTATAGAAGGTCACATGATGCAGTAGATGCTTCCAGAAGGAGACCTACTGTAAAAGTAAGTGACCAATAGGTGGTGGGGTGTATGGAGGAGAGTGAGGGACCCAGCAGGAAGGGAAACAGGCCTAAGGCTTGCAGGGGCCTGGTGGGGCAGGAAAGGAGGCCCAAGGCCTGCAGGTATTCTGATGGATGGGAAGTGGGGCACAGGGTGCCTAAAGGGGTGGGAGAGGCCTTCAGAGGCAGACCACGTGTGAGCTGGGGCAGAACACGTGTGAGCTGGGGCAGTGCTTAGTGCCAGAACTCCCCACCCCTGAGATAGCCCATGCTCCACTTAATGATCCCATTAGGAAGAATAGGATTGGAGAATCATTCAGCGAGGCAATCACATAGATGCCTCACTTAATGATCATCACAACTTGCAGTCTCCATTATAATTGATAGTTGAGGACTATTTGTACCACAACAAGTTTTGTCTCAAGGGACCTAAAATCTGCTAAAGAAAGCATAAAAATGTGGGACTCATTACTCCTTGAAATTGAAATGTTCATATATATTCAGACTAGTTGTATTTGCAGAGTTGTGGCTGTTGCACTGTCCCCATAAGCTGTGGTGGCTCAGTGGTTAAAATACAATTTGCAGGATACTGACTGCCAGCTACAAGCAGTTTGGCAGTTCGATCCTGACTGCTCAAGGTTGACCGCTCAGCCTTCCATCCTTCTGAGATTGCTAAAATGAAGACCCAGATTGTTGGGGGCAGCATGCTGACTCTGTAAACCGCTTAGGGCTGTAAAGTACTGTGAAGCAGTATATAAGTCTTAAGTGCTATTGATATTATGGCATTGTGAATTCTGACTGTCCCTGTCAGGTTCCCATGCGCAACGTCAATGGGAATGCCTAGAGGAAGACACAAGTCAAAACCCATTGATTTTTTTGTTGCCTGTGGTCATTCTTTTTATTTGTTTAGGCCAGGGGTGTCAAACTCGTGGCCCATGGGCCGCATGCGTCATGCACTGGCCACGCCTACCCCCAGTTTAGTGAAAGGAAAAACAGTTGTGATACATCACGTGACAATCCTGGTTTATGCAATTAAATACTTATTACTGAAGTTTCTTTGCCTCTTCAATTATTTTTCTATGTGATAAATCCTCTTCTTAGATGATCATGGAACCATCCACCCATGGGGTTAAAAAAATGATCATCCTAAAATTTAATGTCCATTTTTGTCATATCAAACTGCACTACCTTTCTCTCAAAGGAAGAACCAAGTAGTTAACAGGGTTGTCTTTCAAATGAGCTTATACAACAGTGCTGCAGCTATACATCTGCACCAGATTCTTAGAAACTTTTAAGAATGGCCTCATTTCCTTTGTCTCTCAGCATACCTTAGTTGTTTTCCAGGGTATTTTCCAGTTATTTTCGCAACCAGGGTCTTGTACATTGTGCATCAGTGGTAGTTACACTATTGTTTTACCAAATAAGCGATGGGTGAAGTAAAAGAGGCTGCTGGCTCATATATGCTAGCTTGTAGAACAAAACAAAATGGAGTCTGCTGAACAGAAGACAATACTTTATATTTTTCTCCCTCAATATAATGTGCAGCAGTTCCATGAAGGGGACTGCAAATGTACTGCATTTGCTTGCTTGTTGTTACCTCAGGCTTCCACAGGGTGGGGATGTTCATTAACACTCAATTATCATTCTGAAACTCAGTTCTTGCTAACTACAAATGCTTCCTACGGTCCTTTGTTCACAACATTCCATTAAAAAAGAAAGGAGAGCATTCTAGTTTTTGCATTCAGCTCAAAAAGTAGTCAGACAAAAGGGGGAAAGGGGGAAAAAGTAGTTATGTTAGTATTTGATGTGTAATGGAAACTTTTTTTCAAAGGAAAGGGTTGTTTTTTTTTAAAAAAGGCAAATCAATTGTACTTGAAATTAATTAACCAATTTGTAAACATAATGCTCCCTGTATCTTTGTTTTTAAGACATTTGCCCGTGGGGTATATGATTAGCATTTTCCCTTGGAAATTAGTGACTTGACTAACTTGATCAAGCTCATAAATGCTCAATCTGGTTGATGTAAAAGGTTTATTTTTAATGGCTTCATGGTTGCTAAAAAGAACTAGGAAGCCAAGAGTATGGAGACATCATTAACAGAAACAATATATTGGCAGCTTATTTAATAAGGCAAACAAACAAGACTACTTTAATTATGGGCGCTGGCCTAGAGAGGCAGCAGCAAGCCAGCAAGCAAAGAACCCCTGCTGTGAAAGTGTTTTCAGAAAAGCGCTCTGAATAGAAACATTATGATGAGCTGTCAATATTGTCCTTTCAAGGAAAATAACAGCATTCATGCATTTTGTATAAGGGGGTAGATCAAACAGGCAATCAAAGTCATCTTATTAGGTATAGATGCTCCCCTGCATTGTTCGTAGCACTGTAGATGCTCAAGCATTACAGGACAGGCTTATTTGCCTGCAGCTGTTGAAATGGTCATCTTTCAGTGTCCTTAAGGAAACTTCCCTGCAAGTTGCATCTTACCCATTTCTGCCACATCCCTAACATGATTTAGGTCTTTTCCCTTGTGTATCTTGGGATATCAACTCTGAATGGTTTCTGGCAATTATGTTATGACACAAAAGAAGGATCCATTGTAAAAATGTCCTTCTGCACTAGGTGAGCAGTTCCCAGCATGATGCCAGACTGCAATCTGAAGTGGTCCCAATGTCCTCTACTGCATGTTTTCAGCAGTCCAGACTCAGCAGTAGACTAGCAGTTATTTACAGCATAAGCAGCTGCCTAGTCAACATTGCATCTGGCCTATTGAAAAACATGGCTAAAAAAAGAAAAAGTTTGTTCCCTAACTCAGCAGCAAGCAATGTTTAAGCAATCTCAATCCCAATAGCAGTGAATTAAAATTCTTGGTGTTTTTTGCAAGAGTACACACCAGAGAAGATGCAAAGAAATTTTTCAGATGTTCAGCCTAGAGCCACTCACAGATCTATCACTTTCCAGCAGCCCTCTGGTCTGACTGTGCAGCTTTTAAGTATTCTGTGGTTTCTTGCATTGGATTGACCTTTTAAGCATAGTCACCATACCCTTAGAGTTGGGGAAAGGTTAGGGCACAAAGGAAAAAAAAAGCTTGCTATAATAACATTAATCACAAGTTTTGCTTACATTTGTGATAATTCCATAAGGAATTTGTGAGAATTCCATGAGTAATGCAGCATGAATTCCAATTAACCTTGGCTCAATACCAACACCTATGAATGTCGACATAAATGTATCTTTGGAGACTGAAATCAAGTCTCCAATTTGGCAGAAGTCCTGGTCTTCTGAAGTAAAAGTAATTCTGCACAGAAAGCAAGTTTTGTATTTAATGCCCTACCAATCCAAGGGCTTGACTAGTGATAAAATCAAATAATGTACCTGGTTTCGATAGCACATCCGATTTATATATTGAAATACATACGATAAGTAAGGTACATACAATCTGTACACAGGAGAGCATGTGTTAATTAATATTGTGTAATTGGAAAATAGAGATGAGAATATCCACCTCTCTCTTTTAATATTTCATGGATCTACTAGAACAGAATGAAAATAAGCCATTTAGCTTATTAAATCATGTTATAAAATAGATTACTTAATTTCTGAAATATTTCAAAAATCTTTGTTTAATATTTTGTTAGAAGGCTGGAAAAGTAGTTGATACCAGCCATCAACCTCCACTTTTCATAAAGAACTCAAAACTGTTTGCCTGTATTTATAACGCACATAGATAGAGACGCCTATAGGTAAATTTAATTTGTTATTGTTATTCATTATTTTATAGTGAGTCATACACAAAACAACTTGCTCTAGGTAGTGTAAACATCTATAATTAGATTGGAAGAAGAAACATTGGAGAGGAGGCAGAAGCAAAGCTGACCAGTAACGTGCATTTCCTTTTCCTTGTGACTGTATCCAAGAACGTTCAAATGTCATATATTTGCAATTTGGAAAGTGCCAGGTACGCCGAGCACCTGAAAATGCCTCTTGTATTCTTTGAGTTGGTCATCTCAGCCTAGGAAAGTGATGGCAAACCTATGGCACACGTGCTGGAAGTGGCACGCAGAGCCATCTCAGTGAGCTGTTGCCCCACTCAGTTCCACTGCACATGTGTGCGCACCTCCCGCCAGCCAGCTGATTTTCAGGTATCTGCCGCGCATGCGTGGGGGGGCAGGGTGCATGCGGGAGACAAATGTACATGCACAGGCAGGCAGGGGGGAGTGCGGGGGGTCCCATGTGCATGGACAGGGGGCGGGGAGAGCATGGGGGGTGTCACATGCATTGCATTATGGGTGCAGGCATCTGTGCGTATGCACGCCTGGCGGAACTTTCGGCAAGCAATGACAAAAAGGTTAGCCATCATTGGTGTAGGACATATAACAGAGTTGTGCCTGCAGTAATGATACAAGGGAAAGGAGTTTCCATTTCACCATTGTCTGCTCTTCATCTGGACCTTGAAAGATTTTCTAATGTGGATTAGGCTGTGAAACATTTCTGCCATAGGATTATCTACTTGTGGAGCAAATATATCACCAGCTTTGTGAAATCCATGGCTGTATTCATAATCAGCAGTTCCATTTAAATGCAAGTTCATGGCTGTTTTTAATAAATTTTCCAGCACACAACTCAGTGTCCTCTTTTTCTCCTCATCTGACTCAGTGGGGCTCTGCTAGGTGTAATTTTTTACACTGACCATTGTTTGCACACACTGTGTGGATTGAAATATTACTTATCATTTACATTAGTGGCTCCCTAGTGACTGTTGGCTGCTTTATCTGTAATTTCTGATGCCACATGCCCTCTCTCCAGCCTACATAGATCTCAGCTGAATACATAAAGATGCCCTTGAATCAAACTTGAATTCTGGTGACTACATAGACACAAACAAGGACAATTTTCTTGGCAGCAATTCAGATGTTATTTGCTCTTGCCTTCTTTAAGGATGTTTTTTTGACTTTGACAGCCCTATAATACTCGGTTCAGATTAACTAGGTCCAACCCCATGCAGCATCAGCCAGGTGCTGCCATCTGCTGAGATAAGCTGAATATTTATGTTTGCATGCATTCCTGAACAAAACAGATTTATTGCTGGTTAACTCTGTGCAGATGCAGATGCAGATGGTAAGGTTTCCATTCTCCTAACTCTCCCGACTGCCATGTAGTAGAGCTGGAAAAGGGCAGCAAAGTGCTGCATTTTGGCTAAATTCCAGGGAATTAATTGTTCTGTTTTGGAGGTCTCTGTACCCAGGAGTTCCAGGACATGTCAGGAGAGGACCTAAAAAAAAAAGCTATGTAGTTCGGTTTGCTTATTTTTGCCCTCATGAAGTTGTATATACAAATGCACAACTGTATGGATAAGAATAGTGTCAAACTGTGGACTAAAAGAGCCGATAGCTAACTATGATCACAAATGCACTTTTTTCAGCCTTTGAAATAATGGAGATTTCTATGCAATCAAAAGATTATTGATATATTGCTTGGTTCATGCTGTTCTTCGTAACACTAATCATAATACAATAAGCATACATAACAGTAGAAAGTCTGATTCAGTGACAAGAATGATGTCCTGACATTCAAGGTAAGGTTGATTGGTTGGATGTCAGAATTAACTGGTTTATAGGAGAACATGCCTGCTAATGGTTTTCTAGCTAAGCTGCCTCCTTTCCTGGTAGCAAGGTTAGAAGAGATAAGCTATGTAATCTGCAGGATTTTTCTTGGAGAGTTGACCAGGAAGTAGTCTTGTAAATCCTAAAACAGTCCATCACACTCTGAGAGGGTTAGCTATTCAGAGACCTTACCATAAACTTGGTATGAATGGCTACTTTCTGTCTGCAGCAAACAAGGAAAATATCAATGTTTCCCAATGTGCGATTCCTATCATCTCAGTAACCCAATATATAGACTTAGTGAAGCATGAAACCAATTAGTTTCCACTTTGCCAACATGAGTGGGTGTTTTACTCCTTTGCTGTAAGTGAAAGTTGAACACTTGTAGAATTATTAATGTGACCGAAACAAGGCTTCTTTATCCTAACATTTGTATAAAAGATAGAGTTGGGCAGTTTTGTTGAAGAATGTATGCACCCACTGACATTTCCTTTTCTATAGAACTATTGAAAGTACAGCAGTCCTGGTCTTACTCAGAAGCTAGGTTAATTTTAACACAAGAACATTTACAAACCGTAGTTTGAATGCAGCATGAAGGGAATCTCATTCTTTATCTTGAGCTCACACATGACTTTTGTTTAAGGGGCTCCAAATGCTGTGCTGTTTTGTAGGATGTGTTTCTTAGCTCTGGTTAAATAGATACATGCAAGTAAACCATTTTTATTTTTCTTCTGACTCTCCCTTTAAATAAATTAATCTGTACAATAATAGATACTCAAGGCTTGAATGAAGCCCTCTGTTGATAGAAGTGTATAGGAAGTCCTTAGGAATAGGTTTAATAAATATGAGATCAATGAAGACTAATATGCAATCTAGAGCCACCAAATCTGGGTTGCAGAAATCCAGAGGTTCACTAGAGGGCAACAAAGAGCTAGAGAAGACTCTCTAGTAGACATCTGGATTTTTTCGCTTTCTGTTAGAAATTTGTTCTTAATCATTTGATGATAATCTTGAATAGATGGTACCACTTTCTTTCTTTGTGTCAGTTGCAATCTCAGTCATTCTCTTCTACATACACACAAGTACTGCATATATGGCCAAAATAACTTCCCAGACAGCAATTAGCTCCATGCTAAAGGCCATATACCAAGGAGCCTTGAATGTTGCCCCTTCCACTGACGTCACTGGGAGCTCATTATCCTCATTATTGGATGTGAAATTCCTCTGGCATGTTTTACATCTACTAGCGTTCTAAGTTATAATAATAGAAATACCTCAGATTGGCTTGACAGCAATCGGACAAAATGTGGATACCTTTGTATATTGAAAGAATATTTGAAAGATCTAATGTTTCATCCTTTCTTTTCTGAATATTTCAGGGCTTCTGTGCTTGCAGTCTGCATATGAATTCCATATTTAAAACCTGACTTAAGCCCCTGTCACACAGCACCAACGGATGGAAAGAGGATGTAAAACTGAGAAAAACACTTGCCATCCGTTCGTTAACACGATGCATCCGTTCTGTACTCACTGCATCCGTTTTTTATACTCTCTATCCGTCCAGCATCTGTCTACTGAGATTTCATCTGCTCAAAAAGTTTTGAGCTGCACAAAACTTTTTGAGCGGATAAAGTATCCAGCGCGTCCATTCTACATCCACTACACATACGGGAAACATCCGTTACACGTCCGTTGTCATCCGTTACGCATCCGCTATATCCGCTAGGCATCCACTGCGCATCCGCGCAGCTCGCATCCGCTCCAGCGGAAAACGGACACAGGGAGGAAGCGAAATGGACGCTGAATGGACACGCAGCATTAATAGCACGGACGTAGAAAGGATGAAAGCGAATGCAGCTTGCATACAAAGCATTAAAACGGAAAAATAGGGGACGTATCTCAGATATTTAGGATGTCTGCAGTATGTCTAGAGGATGCAAAAGGACACCAAGCGGAAAACCTATATTTCCTATAAAAAGGGAGAGAAATCACCTGGATCTCACTTTCAGTCCAGCAGCCCTGCTCTGCAGACCTCTTCAGCCTTCATCTTGCTCTTCCACAGCATCCAGTCATCTCCACCATGGATCGTCGCACACTCCTTTTGGTAGCCGCCATCGTTCTACAACAGTGCGAAGCCCTCTACAGGCTCTTTCACCTGTTCTACGTGAAGAAAAGGAGGCGTCCAAAAGTGTCTGGGTCCGAAGATGGATCGCAAGAAGAGCCGAGTACGGACTGTATAACAAGCTGATGGTGGAGCTGAGGAACGAAGACTCTCGTGCATTCCAGAACTTCATGAGGATGCCTCCAGCCATGTTTGATGAAGTTGTGGAGCGGCTGAGACCCAGGTTGACGAAGCAGAGCACCAACTTCCGGCCCAGCCTGGACCCTGGGCTGAAGGTGGCACTGACTGTGTGCCACCTGGCCTCTAGGACCACGTACAGGAGCATGCAGTACGGCTGGAGGGTGCCACACAACACCATCAGCACTGTGGTCAGAGAAGTGGTACAGACCATCATCAAAGAATACCTGGAGGAGCTCCTCCAGTGCCCCACCACTGAAGAAGGCTGGAAGAAAGTTGCAGAGCAGTGGTATCAGAAGTGGAACTTCCCCCATACCGTTAGAGCCATAGTTGGGAAGCACGTGGCCTGCAAAGCTCCAGCCAACTCAGGGTCCACTTATCACAACTACAAGGGCTTCTTCAGCATCATCCTCTTCGCCATGGTCGATGCTGACTACAAGTTCATGTACATCGATGCTAAAGGCAATGGGTCAGCTTCAGATGCCCAGGTATACAACGCCAGTGACCTCAAGGAGGGGCTGGAATGCAACCTCATCATGGGCTTCCCAGATCCAGACCCCCTGCCCAATGACACACAAGATGTGCCCTACTTCATCGTGGGGGATGACGCCTTCTCCCTCAGAACCTACCTCATGAAGCCCTACACTTCCAGATGCCTCACCCGTGAAGAGAGGATCTTCAACTACAGGCTGTCCAGGGCAAGATGGGTGGTGGAGAACGCCTTTGGCATCCTGGCCAACAGGTTCCAGGTGCTTCTCACCACCATGCAGCATCACCCAGAGACCGTGAGGAACATTGTGGAAGCTTGCTACATCCTGCACAATCTCATGCGCACCCGCTACCCAGTGTTGCAGAACAGGCTCGTGGACCACCAACAAGGCAATGGGGACACGGAGCCTGGTGAATGGAGGCAAGGGCGAAACTTGATAGTTACTGTGGATGTGCAAGGCCCCAACAGAGCTTCACGTGAAGGGAAGAAGCAGCGCAACCTCCTGAAACACTGGTGCAACTCCCCAGCTGGAGCAGTGGAGTGGCAAGACAGGATGGTAGATGCTTAATTGATGCTTCCTTCAGCCTGTCTCATCACACTGATGAGATTGTGCCATGTATGTTGAGTGGCCCGACAATGAACAGGGCATTTAATAAAGAGTTGTGTTTATGTTGAAATGTGTGGATCAATGATTAAATTGTTATTGATAATAAAGGGCCATAGGTGTGGCACTTGGGAGGGTGGACCATACAGTCCCACTATGCTTGCACTGGAGGCTTATCTGTCCCACTGCTATCCTTTCCCATCCCACAGCTATTACCCATCCCACAGGTATCCCTGCCCATCCCACAGGTATCCCTCCCTATCCCACAGCTATTACCCATCCCACAGGCATCCCTGCCCATCCCACTGGTATCCTTACCCATCCCACAAGCATGCAAAGGCTTAAACCATTTCTAAAAGTTTCCACCAAGACTTTATTTACTAAAATAAATGAACCAAGTGTGTGAAGCAAAGATAAACTTTATTAATAACAAACTGTAAAAGCAAAATGACCCAAGTAAAGATCCCCTTCCTCCATGACATGGGGTGTCAGTCCCAAGACCGATGACAGATGTTCTGAGACCGGGCTTGGCTGTGGGTGGAGGAAGGAGCAGTATAGTGGGGCTGTCTGGTCTGCAGCTGAGCGAGGTGAGGCCTGGGTGGCATCTGTGGCATGGGTGGCACCTGTGGTGTCGGTAGCATCGGTGGCATTGTTGGTGTTCGATGAACCTGTGCCTGGATTGGGAAGGGCTGCCTGTGCTGCTGGAACTTCTGGTAGCCATAGCCTTGGTAGGTGAGGGCCTGTGGAAAGCCTTGGAAGGGCTGTGACATCACCTGGGGTGGAGGAGCAGACCTGGACTGGGTCGGAGCAGGTTCAGCTGAGCCTGGAGGGTTGTGC
>BLBF01000003.1:88310423-88354324 GCA_015471245.1 Laticauda colubrina | reverse complement strand
TGTGTGCTGTTTAGGTGTATTAGGAAATTGTTTTGGTTTTCTTTTCCATGGGGCCAAATCACAAATGTGTCATCGATGTATCTTAGCCATAGTTTGGGTTTGTGGGTGGCATTAGCCAGGGCTCTGGTTTTGAATTCTTCCATGAACAGGTTTGCAATGACGGGTGACAGTGGTGATCCCATAGGGGCTCCTTCGATTTGCTTGTATCTTTGTCCTTTGTATATGAAATATGTGTTGGTTAGGTAGTGTTCTGTTAGTTCCATGAGGTCTTTAGCTGCTTGGTATTTATTTTTGATGATATCAAGAGTTTCTTTTATCGGGACTTGAGTGAACAGTGAAACTTGTAAGTTTCGACGTGGTTTCACTATTCACTCAAGTCCCGATAAAAGGCTTCCAAATGATTGACAGTCTGGTGGAATCATCTCTTCTATTCATGCTATTCATGCTATTCAAGTGTTGCCAGCCAATCAAAGCCACAAAACAGACAGAAGAAACCAGAAACACCAATCAATCAAACTCCAAGTCCAATGAACACAGATCCAGGCTCCCAGCCAATCAGAATGGACCAGCCTCAAATTTGAAACCAGGAACTAACTCTATACAAAAGCCTGAGGATGGCAGATGAGATTCTGCTGAAACGTTGCTACAACTTTAACAGAACTACAATGACGTGGGATAATACCTGAAGGAAGCTAAACACCGCACACACACACACACACACACACACACACACACACACACACATATATATATATATATATATATATACTTTGTGTGTGTATATGTATGCACACACACATATTTGAAGCAATGTTTTTTTCCTTGAAATAGATATTTGAAAATGATATTTTGCTGTTTTGATTCTGTTTTAGACTGATCTTCTCCAACGTGTCCTGGAGAAAACTCAGTGTTTCTCAACCTTAGAAAATATATGATATAACAGATAATCAGAGTTGAAAGGGACCTTGTAGGACCACCCCTTCCACTCAAGTGGGAGATCCTACACCATTTCTGACAAATGGAAGTCCAATCTCTTCTTGAAATGACGCTCCCACAACCTCTGAGGGCATCTTCTGTTCCATTGGTTGATTGTTCTCACTGTCAGAAAGTTTCTCCTTATTTCCAGGTTAAATCTCTCCTTATTCAGTTTCGTTCCATTATTCCTTGTCTGGCCTCCAGGCACTTTAGAAAGTAGCTTGACCCACTCCTCTCTGTGGCAGCCCCTCAAATATTGGAAGACTGCTATCATGTTTCTCCCTATATGGATTCAACTCCCAGAATTCCCCAGTCTTGCCTTATGGAACATTCCCTGGTAGTGCCATTCCTCTTAATGTTCTGGAAGTTTCTAAACATCTGGTTCTGCCCTCTAGAATTGGAGACTTGTTTAGCAGCTCCAGTATTGAGATGAATGTTTTTGCAAATTGTTTTTGTTGATGTGGGATGTTTGGCTTGTAATTGCTATGGTAAACCGTCTCCATGTAATCTAAAGATTAAAACCAGTCTTCCTTCCTGTTGCGCTACTTAAGGAGTCCCTATTTCATGTCTTGCTATTATAATTAAATTCATGGCACAAGATCCTTTTCATCACATCACCTAGCCCTCAAAATTCCCAGATCTGGCACAACTGTCTAGTCAATAACTTCAAAGTTGATTAAAACAAAGATTTTGTTAGGTCTTTGTGTTAGAATTTGTTTCCTCCAAGCTGTTCTTTTTGATACTACTGATTGGGTTATCATGTTACTTAGGTTTTCCTTTTAATATTGTGTGAAGGATATATTTGGATCTTTATTATAATATGTCATCTTAAGGTCCCTTGTCAGTCTTCTAAAAATGCAAGATTTTGAAAAGGAAGCATGTTTTCTAAAAAGTTCAACCTCTTCTTTGTCTTGTGTTAGGAAGACTGTTTGAATAGTGTGTTGTAAATGACATGATGGATATTTGTATTTTTTTTTTTAATGTTATTGGCAGGGGTCTCCTTTAATCTGGTTATTTTGATTCTAAAATGGAGGCTTGACAACAGATAAATAATAAATTTCTGTGTGGTTTCAACTGGGAAACTGGAATTGTTGGTGAAGATAAGGACATTTATGTATTATTTTTCCGCAAATCCATAACCTATGAGCTTCCAAAGAGTACCTCTGAATGGCAACCACACTGAAAACAGATCAGAAACCCAGAGTTGCTTGAATTTGTTGCTCATTTAAATTAAAAAAGCTCAGTATTTTTCTCCTAGCAGCAGTGTTGGCACGTATATGCATAAAATCCCCACCTCCCTCCCTACCCGCTGCTATCTTTCTTTCTTTTTAATCTGGTTTCTTAGTAACATTCCTGAAGTGGAAATTTCAAAAAAACAAAATGGCCAAAATGGCTTTAAGAATAAAGGTTACTGAGAGAGAGGCTTTTTCTTCCATTTTCGACTTTATAGAGAATTAAAGAAATTTAAAAGAGTAATGGCAAGTTAAACCCTGATTATAAAATCATCAAGGTATGTTTTAATCTCATGCCTGATCATTAAAATTAATTTGTTCCACTGAAAATGATTAACTGGTGTAACTTAATCACAATTTAAATTTCTGTCTAGGGTCTAATATTTTAATCAAAAATCACAAAGCTTGTTGGGAATTTTGGGTGACAGGAAGAATATTTCTTGTCCTGTTTCTTACTTTTCTGTTAATCTGTGGAATGGGTTTCATTTAGTAAACCATTTGGATGGATAAAGATCTCGGATTTGAGTCAAGTGGGCATGATTTTTTTAAAATATAAATTCAAGGTGAATTACCAACTTTCTTCCTCCTTCTAGAAATACTACTGACCTTTCAAAGATTCATATTGCTCATCCCAAATCAACACACATTTCTAGAAAATGTGTGATACCTATGTATTCTCAAATTATGTATCCGGCTGTAATGTCAGCCCAATCTGCCTTATACTATAGGTTAAAATCTTTCACTTTATCCTGTCAGTCTGACAAGCCCGCTGTGCATAGCCAGTAGTCCTTGAGACTGAAAGTGTTGAGGGTTGTGAGATGCCACACACCAGCATCTCTGTCTTCTCTATTAGGTCATGCAGTGTTTGCTAATTGAGAAATATGAAATAGTTTAGGAGAGTGGCAGTGAACAATCTATTGTATTTTAAAATTTGGTGAGAGGGAAGAAACATTAAAGCGTTATTAAAATATTAGCAATTGTATATGCTATATTAAAATAAAATATTTAAAAAACCCATCAAATTATGCAGACAATTTCTCAAGTTTGCACAGTTTGGCAAAGTAAAACTTGACAAGATTTTTGGCTTAAAAATACTGTAAGAAGGAGAAAATGATATCTTAAAAATGTATCAAATCTCACTCTGTGATTCACCAAGTAAGATAGTCCTTGACTTAATGACTTAATGACTTAATGACTTAATTTTATGCTGCAAAGGTCATAACTGAAAAATGGTTATAAGTCACTTTTTTCAATGCTGTTGTAAATGAATTGTCACTAAATGTATTGTTCTAAGTTGAGGACTACTCGTACAGATAGTCCTTAACTTATGATCAAAATTGAGCCCAAAATTTCTGTTGCTAACTGAGACATTTGTTAAGTTTTGCCTTATTTTATGACCTTGCTTACCACAGTTGCTAAGTAAATCACTGCAGATGTTAATTAGTAACATAGTTGTTAATAAATGAATCTGGCTTCCCCATTGACTTTGCTTGTCAGAAGATCACAAATGGGGATTATATGATCCTGACACTGCAACTTCATAAATATGAGTCAGTTGCCAAGCATCTGAATTTTGATCATATGTCCATGGGGATGCTGCAATGATCGTAAATGTGAAAAATGGTCACAAGTCACTTTTTTCAGTGCCACTGTAACTGAACGATCACTAAACGAACTATTGTAAAACCTGTATATTAATTTCAAACATCTAACATATGTTGCGTTCCTTGGTAAGAACAAATTTTCAAAGTATATGATGTTTTGGATACTATAAGAAGCAAAATCATGACTAGAATTTACATTCTCACCAGGAAGTTCAGCAGCACTAATATACTGTATTATTTATTTGCATCTATCCAGACACTTGATAAATATATAAATATGTAAAAATGCATACAAATATTTTCTACAGAAAATAACTATTCATTTCACCTATAGTTTGTGCCTTTTGTAAAACTGTTTTCAATATAAACCATAACTTAAAGTCTGCCTTCTTTAAAAAAGTACATTTTTCTTCTTTATTCTCAAATGTTATACTACTCCCCTGTATCCATTATAAATTATTTGAAACCCTTGAAGTAGGCTAATATATTGATTAAATATTTAATCAGCATGCATACTGATCTAAATTGGATTATCAAATATGGTAGTTTTGTTTTTTATGTGCACGTTACAGTAAGCATATGGCATGATAAAAAATATAATTGTGTTCCCCTGACACTGAAGCATCTTCATGAATTGATCATATAAAATGGGCATTGGTAGAAGTTACCGTAAATGCCCTTTCTATCTATGCTGCAAGAGAGCCCAGGATGGGTTGACTCCTTCCTATGACGTCATTTAGCTGAATCTGTACAAAGATATAAAAGCCAGCCCTCGGGAGAGACCCCAGCTTTGGCAAAGGCACTTGACAGACTGAAAGGGGTCTCTGAAAGCACAAAATAAATACAGAAATATGTCTTACCCTCTCCGGACGAATCAAGGGAGGGGCTGGGCTCTCTTGCAGCACAAATAGAAAGAATGTTCATGGTAACTTCTACCAACGCCCATTCTCCTCCATGCTGTATCGAGAGCCCAGGATGGGACATTCCAAAGCTTGCATGTCCACAGGCGGGTCCTCGTCTGGCTCATCACACCAACTGTGGAACCACTTGTTGAAGCACCCGTCTGCCAAAGGCTGCAGTCGCCGAGGCAAAGGCATCCAGACAGTAGTGTCTGATGAAGGGAGACGGGGATGTCCACGTGGCTGCACGACAAATCTCCAAGGATGCTTGGGTCGCCCAGACAGCAGAAGTGGCCACGCTTCTGGTAGAGTGCGGCATCAGACCTCGGGGAACCAGAAGTTTTGTAGGCCTGGTCAATGCAAGACCTAACCCACCTGCTAATAGTAGGAGAAGAGGGCTTGTGCCCCAAGTGAGAAGGGGAAAAGGAAACAAACATGGCTTCCAACTTCCTGAAGGAGGAAGTGTGCTTAATGTATATTCTAAGAGCACTTCTTACGTCTAGCATGTGTCACTGCCGCTCTAAGTCATGGTGCGGGAGAGGACAGAAGTCAGGCAAAACAATGTCCTGGGACCTGTAAAACCAGGTGTTAACCTTCGGAATAAATGAGGGGCCAGATGGAGAACAACCCTATCATCATGAAAGGAACAAAGGTCCTATCTGATGGAAAGAGCAGCAAGCTCGGAAACCCTCCCGGCAGAAGTGATGGCAACAAGGAACACTACATTCAGAGTCAGGAAACGGAGAGACACTGTTCTAAGGGGGTTCAAAGGAGGGCTTCATAAGGGCATTAAGGATCAGATGAAGGTCCCAAGAAGGATACCTGTGAACCATTGGTGGGTGCAGGTTGGAAGCCCCTTTCAAAAACCTCTTGACTGAAGGGTGATGGGACAAGGAAAGAAGTGAACCCCATGAAAGGAGGGAGGAGAGGGCCACAACCTGCCTGTGGAAGGTGTTCGCAGCCAAACCTTTCTCCAGCCCATGCTGAAGGAAGCTAAGAATTTCTGCCAACTGGGCGGAAGAAAGACCCTCCCTGAGGCACCATCAGGAAAAAGCCTTCCAGGTGGCATCATAGATGCGCCTTGTAGAAGGTTTGCGAGATGCCAGGATAGTAAGGATGATTCTTTCTGGAAGATCAGCCTCCTCCTGCCACTGCCGCTTAAGTGCCACACTGTCCGCTTGAACCACTGGGGCTCTGGGTGGAGCAGGGCCCCCTGGTGAAGGGAGATTAGTTGGGCTGGGATCCTCTAAGGAGAAGCCATCGATAGGTTGACCAGGTCCACAAACCAGGGCCTCCTTGGCCAATAGGGTGCCAGGAGGGGGAGCTCCACTCGTTCCTCCAACATCTTCTGAATTACTGCTGGAATGATGGGAAGCGGGAGAAAGGCATAGAGGAGACCCTTGGGCCATCTGCACTGAAGATGCATTGGTCCCCTCCACTCCCTGGCAAGGAAACTTGGTGAAGAATCTTGTGACTTGAGCATCTTGAGGAGCGAAGAGATCCATCTCCGGTGTTCTGAATCTGAGGAAAAGGTCCCTGAATAGAGACAGAGGAATGGACCATTCTGCCTGGTCAATTAGGCTCCTGCTGAGCCAGTTGGCCTGGGGGATGTCGACCTGGGGATGTGGTCCACTGAGATCAACAACAGGTGTTTCTCTGCCCATAATCCTAACCGTAGAGCCTCTCTCATGAGGGCTTTGGATCTCGTCCCCCCTTGCTGGTTGACATGAGCTTTTGAGGCGATGTTGTCCATAAGGACTAGAACATGAGAGCCGGTTACTGATTACCTGAAATGCTTGAGAGCCAGAAAAATGTCTCTGAGCTCTAGCCAATTTATGGGAAGGATCTGCTCTGAACTGGACCAAATGCCATGAGCTATCTGGCCTTGCATATGGGAACCCCAACCCAGGAGGCTGGCATTGGTGGATATCACTAGCCTGTCTGGGTCCCTGAACAGAAGTCCCCTCCAGATTGACGGGGAACACCACCAACTGAGAAATCTCTGGATTTGTGGCAGGATTGGGACCTTGATGGATGAATGGCTGGTTCCTGCTCGTTGGTAGGGAAGCAGGAAACATTGGAGGGGTTGGGAGTGGAACCAATCCTATGGGACGATGACAATACAGGTGACCATCTTCCCCAGAAGTTTGGACAGCAGCAACAAGGGGACAGTTTGATGTTGCTGGATCTGGCTGATGATCTCTGCAAGGCTCTTTCCACGATCTGGGGACAGGAAAACCTGGCATGACGTGGTATCGATGACAGCTCCCAAATGTTGCAATTTGGTTCTGGGAGAGAGCTGGCTCTTTTTGGTATTGATGGAAAATCCGTGGCTCTGGAGATATGACAGGGTAATTTGCAGATCCCGATGGGCCGCATGGATGGAAGAGGACAGAATCAAAATGTCGTCCAAGTAGCATTGGATCCTCACTGGAACAGAACGCAGAGATGCCACCAATGCTGCCAGAACCTTTGTGAAGACCCTTGGAACCAATGAGAGGCTGAAGGGAAGGGCTCGATACTGGAAATAGGTATTCTGATAACAGAAACAGAGAAACTGGCGATGATGAGGCCAAATTGGGATGTGGAGGAAAGCCTCCGTGAGATCAATGGAAGAGAGGACGTCGCCCTCCCAAACACTCTCTAAAATAGAATGCAGAATCTGCATTTTAAATTGCCTATATTTTACAAATTGGTTGAGAAATTTTAGATCAAAGATGGCTCACCCCGAGACTTTGGGAACGATGAAAAGGTGAGAGTAAAGCCCACGTCCCTGTTGAGACGGGAGAACAGGTTGAATAGCCCTGATTTCAAAGAAGGTGCTTGAATGGCCTGATTCATGAGGGCTTGCCTTGAAATGTCCTGAGTGACAGGACAGATCAAAAAATTTTCTGGGGGTGGCATTAAGAATTATAACCCTGGCCCAATAGTGCTGAGCACCCAGGTGTCCATCATTGACTCCTCCCATTTGGAGGCAAAGAAGGCGAGGTGACCTCCGATGGGTGGGGAGAACAAGGGATTACTTAGAGCGATGGAAGGAACGACCCCCTCCCCCCCCGAAAGGGCCGTTTACCAGTAGAAGATTGTTGCCTGCCTCATGTTGGTCTTGATGTTGGGAGTATGGCCTCTGAGAGCAGGGGAAGTGAGATGAGGTCTCCACTCAGAAGGCAGGAGGGTGATAAGAAGCAGGGCGATAATCGGCTTTCTTCCCAGAGGAAGAGAGAATTGTACGTTTATCTCTGATTTCGATGAGATAAGGTTCCAAAGCATCACCAAAAAGCTTATCTCCTGCAAATGGAACTGAAGCCAGCTTCCATTTTTAGCATGACTCCGTCTGCCAATTTTGGAGCCATGAAAGTCTTCTTGCTGCCAGGGCCTTGGATGCCATGACACATGCCATGGCCTTGGATACAAATTTGGCAGAATTGAGAGTGGCATCCGCAGTGAATTCCGCCGCTGCAGTAATTTTATTAAGGTCTTGGTGAGACCAAAGGTCAGAATCAGGCAATCTATTCTGGAGTTGGTGCAGCCACCATATGGATGCCCTCCTGAAAAAGGATGCTGCTGTTGAAGCCAGAACAGCCCAAGCAGCGGCCTGGTGATTGCACTTGATGGTCTGTTCGGAACATTTATCATCTGGTTTCAGGATATCTTCTGGCTCTGAGGGAGTGCCCGAAGATGAGAACGAAGCCAGAACCGGAATGTCAACAGAAGGCACTGCCAGGGCACTGTCCAGAGCTGCGCTGACATTGTAGAAATGCTTATCCAGAGAAAATGGGTGTGGACCTGCCAAAGGGGAAGTGCACTGTTCCTTGACCATGTCCAGGAACAAAATGGGAGAAGGCAAAACCTCTGCATGCACTACAGGCTTGGAGAAGAGCGAATCCCCTTGGCTAGAGGGATTTCCTTGTGGCTTAGGAGCCACTTCCTCCAGCAACAGCTTGGCCGTGACCAAGGCCTTGCTGAGTAATGGCCTGAAGAGAGCAAGTTTGAAGACCAATGCAGAGGATGTCTGCTCTGGGCGAGAATCCTCTTCTTCTGAAAGATTTTGGTCAAAATTCTTGCCCTCTTCACACTCTGAATGAGA
Organism: Laticauda colubrina; assembly: GCA_015471245.1. NCBI lineage: Eukaryota > Metazoa > Chordata > Lepidosauria > Squamata > Elapidae > Laticauda > Laticauda colubrina. The sequence goes on along the minus strand of BLBF01000003.1, from coordinate 88,345,527 downwards.
GCAGTAACCATGTTCAGACCTTCCTCATCAACCTCCTCCCATTCTGGTAGAGAAGAATGGACTCTGAGGTCCTGGGTTCTGTGTAAATCAGGGTGATGAGGCAAGGAACTTATAAATTGAGAAGGGAGAAGGGCTTGGATCCTTTCCAGAAGAATTTGCTTGAAGCCTTCAGCCAATCCCTGCCTAATGACTAATGAGACAACATCCTGGATATACCCTGGTTTATGCTCAAAGGTAGACGCAGAATGCTGAAGGCCCGCTGCTGTGGGAGTGAAGGTGGTTTCAGATCTAGATTGAGGAGAGGTTCGAAGCCTGGAGGAGAGGGAGGAGCATAGGGTCCAGAAGCCTGTTGGAAATAAGATTTTAGCAGCCACCTCCCTCTGGACGGATTGGGTGCGTTGCCTATGTCTTTTTCTCTTATTGGGTATAAGAGACTGTTCCACTTGGGGGAGGAAGCTCTGCCTGAGCCTTATCTTGCTCCATTTGTAGAATAAAGGCTCTTGTGTTGGAAAGAAATGTTAGAAATTTTTATTAAGTCCTTTAGGGTATAAAATGGCCCCCGAGCTTACAAAATGGCTGCTCACCTCGTGGTGGAAGGCTTCAATCCAAGATGGCCACTGACTAGGGGAAACAGGCTCCAAGATCGAAGAATCATTCCTTAGGCTATACAGAGCCCCGAGCGAAGTCAGCAAGGGAAAAAGGCAGCAGCCAGCCACATGATCAGCTGGCTGGAGCTCTTATCGGTTTGCCAATCATTTTTATGATCGCTCAAAACGGCAGGCATGGGGGAGGTCTACAGATGCTGCACAGCTTGCCTGCACAGAGCTTTGGTAATGCTGCTCCCAACGTTTCAGGAGAGAGAGCCCTGCTCTCCTGAAGAGCAGCTGCCCAGATCCCTGGGAGCTGCTTGAAGAGAGGAACTGAAGATCGCTGGTGATTGCTATCTAACAGAACACTTTCCCAGACACAGCTACTGACTGAAAGGAGCTGAGTCAAAAGCTGGGGTCTCTCCCAGGGCCTGGCTTTTATATCTTAGTACAGACTCAGCTAAATGACATCATAGGAAAGAGTCAACCCATCCTGGGCTCTCACTGCAGCATGGAGGAGAATCTTAGAACTCATTCTGTTCTTAAAAATTCTTAAATCATCATAAATGCTATGGTTAATGTTATTTATCAAATTGGATTAAACAAACCAGATTACCATCTGGGTTTTAATAAAATAGATGAAATGTGTTTTGTTTTCATGAGTTATTTCAAAGAAAAAAAATGTTTTAACCATTAAAAGGGAAATGGAAACATAACACTTCAACACTAAACACTCTTATAGCTGCATAGAATTATTTGACAATGTTAATGTAAATCCAGCTATATTTTGGATCTGCTTACATCTGCTATGTATACAAATTAAGAGGATCGTTCCTTGATTCTTGATTTAGTTGCGGCTATTAGATTTTCATCCCTGAGGCATTTGATAATCAGTTTAACAGAACATAGTCATTTGTCTTGTTTGTGGACTATATAACAGATGGATTTGTGATTTTAGTAATTATGATAGAAATGCTAATAAGATGTGGTATCTGTTATTAATTAACACTTTTCAGCTTTGGTATGGCTCGGTTATAGGGATTGATATAATATTAAGCAGTAAGTTTATGAATTATATTTTGAAAGACCTCTCTGAACTCTTGAAAAATTATTTAAAACATGAAAGATTAGCAATTTTGTTTGTCCAAGCCTCAAATATAAGAAGCTACTTGATACCTACATTTTCAGATCTTTGATTTAGCTTTCCCAAAGGAATTGTTTTGGGGACCAAGGATTCCCTTTCAAGATACTACAAATAGTCTTCAACTTATGACTATTTTTTTAATGACCACTAAACTTTATGATGGCACTGAAAAGAGTAATGATGACCAGTCCTTGCATTTATGATCATTGTAGTATCCCCATGGTCATGTGATCAAAAGTCACGCACTTGGCAAGCTGCTTGTATTTATGATAGTAGAACTATTTGGCTCTCATGGGATTGTCATTTGCGACCTCTCTGGGTGACTTCCAACAAGCAAAGTTGATGGAGAAAGATGGATATGCTTCACAACCAGTAATTTATTTAATTGAAGCAAAAATTGGGTGTGACTCACGTAACAACTGCATCACTGGATGGAAGTTCAGATCTCAATTGTGATCATAAATCAAGGACAACCTTTATTTCATTTGACTGGTATCACTTGGGAATACCTAATGAGCAAAGTTCAGATTTATAACACTGCTGTTATCTAAATACATATGAAAAGTGATGAATGTTAAGACTTGATATGTAGAAATATATAAAGAACATGGATTTGATGAGCCCATATCTACAGTAGGTGTAGGCAGTGGATAATGTGAAATAATTTAGTCAGTCTAGGTTTTTTTAAAAAAAAGTACTACTACATTTTTAAATATCTAATTATATCTATGAGATTAGCAATTGCAAAGCTACCCAAAGTACAGTTAGCTCATGCCATCATCTGCCACTATCACTGGTTAAGGGAAGGGAAAGTTCATAGTCACCAAATACTATGGGTTAACAAGAATTCCTAGCATTTGAAGCACAGAATAGTCTAAGGGTAGGTATCATGTCTAGGCATCAAAAATATGAAAACAAATGGCTTATGAATCAAGTTCATAAAGGGCATGCACTAGTATCTACAAAAATTGAGAGTTTTCCAAAACAAAATTAACTCCTAAAATAAGTTCTGTCCATATGGGAGTTAATATACTGTAGTACAAGAGTATCTATTAAACAAAGATTATATTCATTATGGGAGCCAATTTGGTGTAGTGGTAAAGGCGTCAGGCTAGAAACTGGGAGACAGTGACTTCTAGTTGCAGCAGAACACAAAACTAGTTGAGTGGCCTTTTTTAGCTAGACAGTTTTTCTGAACCCTTGGAAGGAAGCAATGACTAATTATTTCTGAAAACATCACTAAGAAAACTGCAGGGACTTGTCCACACAGTTTCTAAGATTCAGACATGATTGAATGGAAGAAAAAAAGATCATTATAATCAGTGGTGGGATTCAGATTTTTTTTTTAGTACCGGTTCTGTGGGTATGGCTTGGTAAGCATGGCAGGGGAAGGATACTGTAAAATCTCCAGTCAGGTAATATTTGCAAGTTCTCTGAACTATTCAAAATTTCCGCAACCGGTTCTCCAGAACTGGTCAGAACCTGCTGAATATCACATCTGATTATAATATAATATTATTTAATTTTATACAGTTGTATTTTGAGCAACATATTTAGCTAAACCAATCAATTTATTTCTGAAAAGGCACATAACTTTCCAAGAGACATGGAACATTTTCTGCTGCATTAATCATAGTCTCTAGGAATGTTACATAGAGATACTAAAATGACACAATGTTGCCAGCCAATCAAAGCCACAAAACAGACAGAAGAAACCAGAAACACCAATCAAGCAAACTCCAAGACCAATAAACACAGACCAAGACTCCCGACCAATCAGGATGAAGAAAAAAGCATTCTGGCTCAACAGTAGGCTAGCCTCAAATTTAAAACTAAACGGTTGTGATAGCCTGACTCACAGACGAACTCAATACAGAAGCCTGATGATGGCAGATGAGATTCTGCCGAAACGTTGCTACAACTTTAAAAGCACAACTATAATAATGTGGGAAAATACCTGAACAAAGCTGAACAGCATACATGTAAGTACCCGCGAAAACTTAAGAATATATATGTGTGTGTGTGTGTGTGTGTGTGTATGTGTGTGTGTGTGCTGTTCAGCTTCCTTCGGGTATTATCCCACGCTATTTAAAAGCATTGTAGTGCTTTTAAAGATGTAGCAACGTTTCAGCAGAATCTCATTTGCCATCATCAGGCTTCTGTATTGAGTTTGTATGCATACAAAGTAATACATACAAAGTACTCTGAGAAGCACAGAGCCGAAGAAACAAGCCTGAAGATGATGAATGAGACTTCTTTGAAACGTCGCCTAGATACTTCCAATTTTACACGGGAGAAAACCCGAATAACCAAATCGGGTCTTTTCCCATGTAAGATTAAGAGTATCTTGGCAACATTTCGGCGAGGTCCCACTCACCATCCTCAGGCTGGTGCTTTCAGCTGGCACAAAGCCGAAAGCACCAGCTTGAGGATGGCGAGTGGGACCTCACCAAAACGTCTCCAAGATGACTCTTAATCTTACACGGGAAAAGACCCGAACACACCTAGACCTACACACACACACACATACACACACACATATATATATGTATATATATTTGTTTTCTTACATATACACACATACATATATATGCTGTTCAGCTTGCTTTGGGTATTTTCTCATGTTGTTGTAGTTGTGCTTTTAAAGTTGTGGCAACATTTCGGCAGAATCTCATCTGCCATCATCAGGTTTCTGTATTGTGTTTGTCTGTGAGTCAGACTTTCACAGCCATTTCTGTTTTAAATTTGGGGCTAGCCAACTGCTGTGCCAGAATGATTTTTTCTTCATCCTGATTGGTTGGGAATCTTGGTCTGTGTTTATTGGTCTCCTTAAAGCCTCCAATACAGCAAACACAATGTTGCCAGTCAATCAAGACAAAAAAAAAAGCTACAAAACAGACAGAAGATATTAGAAACACCAATCAAGCAGAACACAGAAAACTCCAAGACCAATAAACACAGACCAAGACTCCCACATCTGCCATCAGGCTTCTGTATAGAGTTTGTATGTGGGTCAGGGTCTCACAGTCGTTGGTTTTAAATTTGAGGCTAGCCTATTATTGTGGCAGAATGTTTTTTTCTACATCCTGATTGGTTGAGAGTCTTGGTCTGTGTTTATTGGACTTGGAGTTTCTTTGATTGGTGTTTCTGGTTTCTTCTGTCTGTTTTGTGGCTTTGATTGGCTGGCAACACTCTGTTCCTGTATTGGAGGCTTTCAGTGCAGCTTGGCTTCGTGTGCTGTTTAGGTCTGTTAGGAAATTGTTTAGGTTTTCTTTTCCATGGGGCCGAATCACAAATGTGTCATCGATGTATCTTAGCCATAGTTTGGGTTTGTGGGTGGCATTAGCCAGGGCTCTGGATTCAAATTCTTCCATGAACAGGTTTGCAATGACGGATGACAGTGGTGATCCCATAGGGGCTCCTTCAATATGCTATGTATCTTTGTCCTTTGTATATGAAATATGTGTTGGTTTGTGATTTGGCCTATGGCTAAGATACATCGATGACACATTTGTGATTTGGCCCCATGGAAAAGAAAACCTAAACAATTTCTTAACACACCTAAACAGCACACACCCCAAAATCAAGTTCACCATGGAAACGGAAATTAACAAACAACTACCATTCCTAGATGTACTAATCTACAAAAGAACAGATGGCACACTGGGACACACCGTATACCAGAAGAAAACACACACCAACTGCTACCTCAACGCCCAATCACACCACCACCCAGCACAGATAAATTTCGTGGCCAAAACACTAATTACCAGAACCAAACGCCTGGCAGACAAGACACATATAAAGACTGAACTATGCACCCTGACTAAAGTATTGACAGCCAACGGCTTCTACAAAAACAAAATCACCAGCTTGATCCACAAAAACACACCAAGACATAACAGAGACCTAGAAGACCAACAGACCTATGGAACAGCTGTCCTGCCCTACATAAGAGGTACTACAGACAAAATCAGTAAGATACTACACAGGCATCACATCAAGACTGCCTTCAAAACAGACAAAAAAATAGCAGCCATCCTTAGAAACCCCAAAGACAAAATTGACCTGGAAAACCAAGGCATATACGAAGTTCCCTGTGCATCATGCCCAGCCACATACATTGGACAGACCAATAGAAGAATAAGTACCCGCCTTGATGAACACAAAAATGCAGTAAAAAAGCTGGAACACACCTCCTCTCTAGTCCAAAACATGAAAGCCACAGGTCACAAGATCAACTTCAATGGCACCAAAACCCTAGCCACTATAGAAAACTCCAGCCACAGAATCATCAGAGAAGCCATAGAGATTGAAAAAAGACCTGAAAGCATGAATAGAAGAGATGATTCCACCAGACTGTAAATCATTTGGAAGCCTGCACTCTCAAATAGAAAGATCTCCACACCACAAGCCAGGCAAACACCTGGGCACAAACAGACTCCCTCTGATACCTCCAGCTCAAACACCCCCCCACCAGGCACCCAGATGAAACCTAGCTTCCTAATAGATAATAGCCATCCTTTCACACGAAGCCAAGCTGCACTGAAAGCCTCCAATACAGGAACAGAGTGTTGCCAGCCAATCAAAGCCACAAAACAGACAGAAGAAACTAGAAACATCAATCAAACAAACTCAAAGTCCAATAAACACAGACCAAGACTCCCAACCAATCAGGATGTAGAAAAAACATCCTGCCACAATAATAGGCTAGCCTCAAATTTAAAACCAACGGCTGTGAGACCCTGACCCACATACAAACTCAATACAGAAGCCTGATGATGGCAGATGAGATTCTGCTGAAACGTTGCTACAACTTTAAAAGCACTACAATGATGTGGGATAATACCCGAAGGAAGCTGAACAGCACACATGTAAGTACCCGCGAAAACTTAAAAAAACAAATATATATATATATATGTGTGTGTGTGTGTGTGTGTGTGTGTGTGTGTGTTAAGTTTTCGTGGGTACTTACATGTATGGTATTCAGCTTTGGGTATTTTCCCACGTGATTATAGTTCTTTCAAAGTTGTAGCATTGTTTCGGCAGAATCTCATCTGCCATCAACAGGCTTCTGTATTGTGTTTGTCTGTGTCACATTCTCATTCCAGAGGGCTGGCACTGCTACACAGTAGGTGCACTTCTGGGAGATCACATTATTTAATTGAAGGAATCCAGAGCATTACACTCCTGCAAGATCAAATCAGACAAGCAGGCATTATAGATGACAAGTAACCAAAACATATGCCCATTATATAGGAGTCTTGGTGGCACAGTGGTTAGAATGCAGTATGGCAGGCAAAATTCTGCCTATAGCCCTGGAGTTCAATCCTGATGCGGCTTAAGTTTGACTTAGCCTTCCATCCTACAGGTAAAATGAGAACACAGATTGTTGGAGGCAATATGCTGATTGTGAACCACTTCAAGAGTGCTGTAAAGCAGGGGTTCCCAAGCCTTGGGACGCAGTCTATTCACAACCGGGCCGTGCAGACACTGGGCAAGTGCAGGAATGGGTATGAACTTCCCCTCATGTGAGCGGTGACTGCGTGCTCTTGCTCTTGCACAAGTGCCAGCCACTTGCCCTTATGCGTGAGGTTCTCCTAATGAGTGGTGGCCGCTTGCATGTGAAGCTCCTCTTATGCAAGCAGCACCTGTTTGTCCTCTCACACAAAGTTTCTCTTGCACAAGTGGTGGCTATTTTGAGCTCGCATGCAAAGCTCCCTTCATTGGTGCCCACTGCCTGCCACTCATCAGGAACTATCTCTTCTTTCCCCCTGCTAGGCTGTCAAACCAAAAAGGTTGGGGACTGCTGCTGTAAAGCACCATATAAAGCAGTGTTATTTCTATTGATGTGTATATGTGTGCATTAATGTTCTTTTGTTTAAAGTCTAAAGTCACACTTCTGTTCTCATATTGAATATAGTATATTGTGGGAAGACAACCAATCCACCTGATCCAGTTTTAATTGCTGAATCTTTAAAATTACTATGGTCCTTTGTATGGATGTCTAAAATATATCTGATATTATACATGGTCCTATAGCATAAAGGTCCTATAAAACCTTAACTGGCTTTACTCCCCAGTATTTGTGGGGGGAGGGGGGGAGGTGTCCTTCTGCACTTTCAAGTTCTATCTTCTGACTGGTGGATATAAGCAAATTTTCTTCATAGGTATTGGGTATGGCAATTCCATTCAGCTAAGATCATCTAGTTAGTGATATTGTTCCTGTCATAAATTTGAACATGTTTGTGTCAGAGATCGATCATGCTGATTCATTTGTACAAGCACTAGAAAAAACAATATTAAAAGTATATAACAGATAGAATCTTATACTTTTTAATCCTATTTATAACATGACATGGGACCTGTAATTTAAGAACTTTTAAGAATTTAAGAAGTTTAAGAAGACACTTGTTCTCAAACTCTTTCTGTTTCAAGTAAATAACAATGGACTGTAACTACCGTATTGAGTTATATACTTTTTCTAAAAATGTCTCACATTGATAGGTAATTTAGCTTTCATAAAAATGCACTCTACTCTATCCAGAAATGCATAATTTTGACACATTGATCCTTGAAATGTCATTTATCTGTGATTAGAGCTCCCTTTCTTAAAGCTAGTTGTCTTGCTCTTAGACTCTTCTTTTAAATCATCTTGTCCCTGGGCTCCTTAACTTGTCAACTTTTAGGGAGCTAAATCTAGATTAGACTCATTAGTAAAAATGGACCCTTTGTCCCCAGCAGAAACAAGGCAATAATTTTTGTAATGTTTTCTGGGCATTTTTGAACTTTACCTGATATTTTGGAAAAGGTATTCGTACTCATTAAATTCCATAAATGTAACACATATGTACAAGAGGTAGAACTTACATTATGATACAGCATTCCTCATCTTGATCTGACTCTTTCAAGTAATGCTCTTTTCAAACTCTCATATATTTTATCTTTCCACACCAATTCTCCATTAGCACAATTTCTTGGGGTTCCCTCTTTTTTCTTTTCAGTTTAATCTTATACTTAAAGACAATTCTTGGTTTTCTCTACAGCTTAAAATACTCATTTTTCAAATGCCTTGCAGTTTACAGGGGCTCAACTTAAAGAAGATATCTTAGCTTGCTTTCAGAGATTATACCTGTTCTGTATAAAGAATAGTAGACTCCTAAATACAGGTTTCTGATTGGCTAAAGAACTTGAATGGGGATTGGTTCAAAAGGAACCAATCCACATAGCTGCTCAAAGGCGGCAAATATTAAATACCTATCATTGGCTACAAGCCGGCAGAGAAAAACCTATAAAAGGCTGCTGTAGCTTGAGCCAATGTTCCGTTTTTCAACTGTGTTATAAAATAAAGACTTTGTTGTTGGAACCCGGTCCACCTCGCGTTTTTCCGGACAGAACACTGGCGACGAGGATGGGATCGTCCTAAATGCGAGACTGAGCATGCGGTGACAGATAAAACCAGACGAAGAACAATGGCTGGAAACAACGCGCCGCCCGCACCCTTCAATCCCAATGAAGAGGATTGGGAATCCTATGTAGACCGTTTCAGATGTACCTGGAGAGCAATGAGATGGAGGAAATCTCAGACCAGCGCAAGAGAGCTGTTTTCCTGACACACTGTGGGCCTGCAATCTTCAAAATGGCCAAGGCTTTGGCGAAGCCCCGAGCTGTTAAACAATTGACTTGGACAGAGCTTGACTTGGAAAGAACATTAAAGGCCCACTATGCACCGGTGGTGTCAAATTTAATAAAGCAGCACGACTTTTATCGGAGAGACCAGAAAGAAGGCGAAACCATCGCTGATTTTGTGGCAGCCCTCCGACAAATAGGGGGAGCGTGTGAGTTTCTGAACTTAGATGAAGCGATGCGGGATCGAGTAATATTGGGGTTAAGAGACTCTAATATACAGAGCAAGCTACTGAATAAACCCAACATATCAGTAGCCGAAGCTATTGCAGAAGCCTCGGCCGCTGAAGCCGCAAAAAAATCGGTGGATAAAATGAAACAAATGAACGCGAACGACGACGAAACAAGCCCGGACAGAGGGAAAAAACAATCTCCCACCACCACTCATTACAAAGAATTCTATGAGACATCAGAATCCGGGGAGGAAGACGACAAAACCCACCGCCTATACGCCAACAAGAAAGGGCGCAAAAACAGAAATTGGCGGGAATGCGCTGGCTGTGGGGGAAACCATCCTCGAGCCGATTGCAGATTCCTCGATGCCATTTGCAGAGCATGCAAGAAAAGGGGGCATATCGAGAGAGTCTGCAGGAACAAAAAGAATTACAGCCCAAAAAGACGCAGCGACTCCCCAGAAAAGACTGAGCCAAAACTATCCGAGAGAAAATGGCAGCGAAACAAGCAAGCCACTAACCGAGAGAAAGCATACCAGACTTTCACTATCGGAAGGCATCAACAGGCTTCTGTATTGTGTTTGTCTGTGACGGAAAGCAGGAAGAAGGTAAAAATAATTGTAAAAATTGAAGACAACCCCTGCGAGATGGAGGTTGACTCTGGATCTTTCCTATCAATGGTGTCATGGGACACCATCAAAAAACTGGTCCCAGACCTCAAGATCAAGGAACTCCAGAGACAAAAACTAACCCTCAAGGACTATCAAGGAAACCGAATTCCTGTAGTAGGCCTAGGACATTTCCGAGTCGCCTACAGACAACATGTCGCAGTACTACCATTAACGATAGTCGACCGAGATCGACCAAGCCTCCTGGGCATCGAATGGTTCGCACCATTGGGCATCGGGATGACCGGAGTAGACTGGGTGGCCGCAACCGACTGGGAAGAAGACCTGATCCAAGAATTCCAGGACGTTTTCAATGGCTCCCTAGGCAGGTATCGGGGGACCCCAATTTCTTTTAGTCGAGACCCCCAGGTAGCCCCTAAAAGACTGAAGGCCAGACGAGTTCCTTTTGCTCTAAAAGCAAAAATAGAGGAACAACTAAATAAATTAATAGACCAAGGGGTTTTAGAACCGGTCGACCATGCTAAATGGGAAACACCAATTGTAACGCCGATTAAACCAGATGGGTCGGTTCGAATCTGTGGCAACTACAAGGCTACCCTGAACCACGCGCTGCAACAAAGCGCCTACCCAGTGCCAGTCGTGCAACACTTATTACACTCTCTTGGGGGAGGAAAAGTTTTCGCTAAACTAGACCTAGCACAAGCTTACCAACAGCTCCCAGTAGACCCCTTAACGGCTGAAGCACAAAGAATAGTGACTCACAAAGGGGCATTCAAATGCAACAGACTCCAATTTGGAGTAAGTGTAGCCCCAGGCGTTTTCCAGAGTCTCATGGAACGCCTGTTAAATGGTATAAAAGGGGTCGTACCATACTTTGACGAAGTCCTAATTTTGGCCAAAGATGCAACCCAGCTTAAGAAAAGACTTAAAGATGTCTGAAATAAATTCAGAGAATCTGGCCTTAAAGTAAAGAAAGAAAAATGCTGTCTAATGACTGATCGCGTCGAATTTTTGGGATATTTGATAGATGGAGAGGGCATACACCCTACCGAAAAAAAAGTCAGAGCTATTAAAGACGCACCAGAACCAAGGAATAAAACTGAACTGCAGGCATTTTTGGGACTAATAAATTTTTATAACGTGTTCTTACCCCACAAAGCAACAATAGCGGAACCATTATACCGATCACTGGATAAGAAAACAATTTGGACTTGGGGGTATAGAGAAAAGAAAGCTTTCCAAAGAATAAAAAACTTATTAACATCAAACACCGTTCTCATCCAGTTTAGCAAAACACTGCCATTGACGGTAACCTGCGACGCCTCACCATTTGGAGTCGGTGCCATCCTGAGTCACCAATTGCCAGACGGAAGACAGGCACCCGTCGCATACTATTCAAAGACTCTGTCTAAAGCAGAGCGAAATTATAGTCAATTGGACAGGGAAGCCCTAGCAATCGTCGCCGGAGTAAAACACTTCCATGAATATCTATATGGAAGAACATTTGTAATAGTAACGGACCATAAATTGCTACTTGGAATTTTGGCGGGAAACAAACCAACACCGAACATTTTATCCCCGCGAATGACTAGATGGTCAGAATTCCTAGCAGCCTACTCGTATACTCTAACACATCACCCTGGGAAACAAATCTCCCATGCAGACGCTTTGAGCAGAACTCTGCTACCAATTATAGAGGAAGACCCGGCACCAACGATGACCACCTTGCAGATAGAGACATGCCCAAATCTGCCCATATCTGCAAATGATGTCACCAGAGCCACTGCAAAGGACCCATTGACTGCCCGTGTACTGAACTGGGTAGGTAAAGGCTGGCCGGAAAACTAAAAAACTGAGAACTTTAAGCCTTTCCGGACCAGACAAACTGAACTTTCAATTCAAAAGGGTTGTTTGTTATGGGGTGATCGGGTTGTTATCCCCTCCAAATTACAAACGAGGGTACTCAATATGCCACCCTGGAATTGTTAAAATGAAAAGCCTTGCTAGAAGCTATGTCTGGTGGCCGGGTATAGATAGGGACATCAAATACTGGGTAAATTCGTGTAACAAATGCCAAAGAAATAGGCCTTCCCCGCCACAAGCACCTATTAGGGACTGGGAAACCCCACGAGGCCCCTGGTCACGAATCCACATCGACTTTGCGGGTCCGACTAAGGGACATACTATCCTCATTGTCGTAGATGCATATTCAAGTTGGCTAGAGGTTAAAATTATGCCATCTATGACAACTGAAACCCTTATTAAACAACTGGACAAACTCTTTCCGACCCATGGCCTGCCGGACGTCCTAGTGTTCGACAACGGGCCACATTTAATGAGCATTCAATTTGAACAATACCTAGCCTCCCTAGGTATCAGACATGCCCTAACCGCACCGGCCCAGATGGCTGCGAACGGCAGGGCAGAGAGAATGGTTAGATTTACAAAAGAAGGGTTAAAAAGAATGGACATTGGGGATGTCCAAGATAAAATAAATCGCCTGCTCACCCTCCAGCATATCACACCCAGTACCATAACAAACAAAAGTCCGGTGGAACTACTAATGGGGAGAAAACTAAGGTGGCAACTAGACAGATTGCACCCAAACTATACACCAGAAAACCCCCCCGACTCCTCCACCAGTTTCAGGACATTTGAAATAGGCGACCTAGTCCATGCAAAAAATTTTACCGGGACCCATTATGGCTACCAGGAACAATCACACAAATTACAAGCCCCCAGTCCTACCGACTAACCATAGACGACGGCAAGGAATGGAAGCGGCACATAGACCAGCTTCGTTCCCAAAACATCGAAAGAAGTACAAACACAAAACCACAAATATTAAAAAACGACAAAAACCAAACCAAAGAGGAGGGGGAAAATACGAGAAAATAATAAAGAACCGTTAAAAATAAACACAGAATACAATAGCAATCAAAAAGAGCATAAAAGAGACTTACAGTTAGAAGACAATCGTGGGGAAAGTCCAGACGAAGGGGCCAGCCAGGCCAGCTCGACCTGCCCGGAGAGACCAGGAGGGAGCGGCAACACCACCGGCCTAAGAAATCTAGGCGGCAGTAAAATGGCTGACTCACCCTTCCAGGCGGTTCCATGGGAAAGAACAAGAGAGACAGCAACCCCATCCGAACCGGTCGAAGTCTTCAACAGGAATGAACCGCGCAAGTCCAGTTGAGTCAAAAGAAGCCCCACCTACCTGCATGACTACGTCACCACGTAGGACTAAGCCAAGAGGGGAGGGGTGTTCTGTATAATAATAGTAGACTCCTAAATATAGGTTTCTGATTGGCTAAAGAACTTGAATGGGGATTGGTTCAAAAGGAACCAATCCACATAGCTGCTCAAAGGCGGCAAATATTAAATACCTATCATTGGCTACAAGCCGGCAGAGAAAAACCTATAAAAGGCTGCCGCAGCTTGAGCCAATGTTCCGTTTTTCAACTGTGTTATAAAATAAAGACTTTGTTGTTGGAACCCGGTCTACCTCGCGTTTTTCCGGACGGAACAATACCTTTTAGTTTCAAAGTTATCAAAATTTCAAGCATAACTGTCATTTATTAAATTTATATGCCCTTCTCTCCCTGTTGAGTGAATCTGTATGGCTTGTGCTGACTCCACACCCTTAGCAACTCTTTGACTGAATATGATACATTCTTTAAAGTTTAAATGTTTTTTCCATTTCCTTAGCCTCTTTTTTTTTTTCCTGCTCAGCTTACTTGGCTTATAAAGCCAACCACATCTGCTGCCTATAAGGTCAAACTTTATCATGTTACTTTCATTCCACTCATCCCTTACATAAAATCCTAATGGACTAAAATGCCCTTTGTGGGCTAAATAAAATCTGAGATTTTGTAGGAATATTTTTAATGCATTTCAGTATTACTTTTCATACATTTTAGTGAACAGTATAAATTAGCATATAAAAATCTGAAATAAGTTTTAAAAAAATAGCAACCCATTAGTCACAAAAGGCTCTTAAGAAACAGAAAATAACAGAAAATTGTGTTGCGAAATAGTTTGCCAAATGCAAATTTAAAAAGAAGGCATTTAATGCATTTAAGAGAAATGCATTTAGAAAATTTACAAGACAGAAGAAAACTTGTACTTTTCCATTCAGGTAACTAGATGAGAAAACAAGTAAGATTCTTACCAAACTATTTTTGCTGCCTTGAACGCAACAGTTTAGAGAGTTGATTAAAATGTATCCCGAAATCATGTACATTCTTCCTATAATAATATCATTTCAGCCAGCAATTAGATTAGCTTTGCATAATTAAATACACCTCTTAGTGAAGAACTTAAATCATTTAAAAATATATCTGGAAAAGCGATTAAAAATGTATTCTACAGTATGCCCTGTTAATTGTACTACGTGCCTTTTTGCTTCAAGGTTAGATCTTCAGCCATGTATAATATTCCATATTTATTTGTTGTGTGCAATTAAGAACAAGAACTAGAAGCCAGTATTTATATCCTGCCACATACATTTGCCTAGCTGTGCACTTATTAAAGAGCATTACTATAAAAGGGGTCAGATTGGTGATACGATGGTATAATACCATAGTAGAAAAATGTTACAGTTCCAAGGTTTATTTTTTAAAAAGCCTGACCAAAATAATTTATTCTACACTATCAAGGGTTAGTCCCCTTGGATATTGTATAAATAGAGCATAAGCATATAAGTAGAGAAAAAAGAATGTCTCATTTGTGGAAGTGCTTAGAATGGGCAGTTTAAAACAGAAGATAAGCTTATGCTATGAAATTTATGTTTCAGCCATTGAGATGTATGGCACACTAGCATATGGCTCTGAGCTTTGCAAATTGCAAATCCTATTTACAATGTAAGTAGCTAAGCGAATTACTCCTCTGATGCAGGGTTGTGTATGTGACAAGGGTTTGCAGCCTTCTTTCTAAAAGATATTAAAGTGTTATTTGATCTTCTGAAAATATTCCATTCTTTTAATTAGTAAGTATGCTGCTACATACCAGTCAGAAGCAAGAAATGAATATAATCTATGTCATTAACATATGTAATAATTTAGAAGATATACTATCATTTTGCTAGGCATCATTGCTTATTAGATATTTGAATTTGGGGGACATATAATGCTGAAACATCTGGGGGATGGTTGAGCTAATCATTTAAAAGAATGTTGAGTTGCTTAGGGAAGAACTGGATTCAAATCTTTAGTCATTTAGAAGGCTGAATAGCCCTTGTGTATTTCAGTTGAATCTAAATAGAAAATGGCATAAGGCCGAATGGAAAAAATGATCTTTTATTACAGCAATCAGGTGGTGAAAAATTAAAATATAATTTAACAAAGAACATAAATGGAATAAGATTATAATGTGAGAGAAAGAGAGAGAGAGAATTGGTCTCTCTAATGGCCTTGCATGCTTTTCTTAATAATTGCAAATCCTTATTGTCATTTATATAGCGTTCTTGTTATATATTTTATAATTCTGTGAGTATATTATTGTTCCCTGTAGTTTATGTTCCTGCTGGACGCTGTATATTTAGAATTTTATGTTGCCTATTTAGGAATGTTATAAATATTACTCCATGCTCATTCTGGAAGGTAGTTATCTTTGCTTTGCCAGTTTTATCTGATTTTATTATGACATAAATGAAATGCATTCATCATTATCCCCATTTCAAAGGTGGGAAAAAAGTATTTACTTAAAATATTAATGTATGTCTGGCATACAATTTGAACTCTAATTTTCTGTATCAAATTGTGTATCTTCAGTGACTTCACCATCATTGTGAATCTGACTTTTAGTCATCTTCTCAATCCATCTGAACTGTCAGAATTTAATTGTGCTCTTTACAACTCTGGCATCAGATTCATTCTTAAAGCTTAATCTGGAGCCAAATATCTGTCATGATTATAGTTTGTGAAAAAGTACAGGTAGTCCTAAACCTATGACCACAATTGAGCTCAAAATTTCTGTTAAGTGAAACAGTTGTTAAGTGAGTTTTATATTCCATGATTTCTGGTGTGTGTGCATGAGTGTGTCTGTATTATATGTTTATTATATATTTAGCTATTGCATAAAAACTCCTCGAAAGAGAGGAGAAGCAGTTAAGCAAACCTTGGTTTCCTGTGATCCAAAGGGATCCAGTCTCTGTTTGATTCTGCAGTATGTGCTGTCATTTGGCTTAGGGCTCCTTCTGACTTGGATTAAAAGATGACTGTCAGGCCAGAGATTATCTGGGAAGGTCTCTGGTCACTGCAGAAGTCATAAAATCCTAATCCAATCAGAGCCCACACGGATGGCATTGAAAATCCAGTTACCCAGCACAAAAGTCTGAGAAACTCTAGAACTATATTTAGCGAGGTCAACTCACTATGTTACATGTCAATCATTTTTTCTTTTTTCCTTATAACTGGATATATGTGCTTGATTTATGCAGATTTATTAGCGTGAAAGATCATTACAAGAGTTCTATGAGATCATTTCTTTCTTATGTCTATATTATTTAGAACTGTTTAGAACACGGATGCCCAGCCTTTTGTCTTGCGTGAGCTGTGTTGAGTGAAGAAGAATTGTCTTGGGCTGCATATAAAATATATAATATAATTAATGTGTATAGATCACAATATTGTGGGGCCGCATGACCATAGTTTGGACATGCCTGATTTCATGTGTTTACACAAGTGTACCTAAAAGAAGTTAAATGGAAGCAGGCAGGATTGTCCTCATTTCCAAATACTTAAAAATATTATAATCTTGGAGATTTTTCCCATTCCATGATCAAAGGAAAGCATTGAAGGCTAACTGGGTTATCTCACATGCTACATCAAATTTATCTTTAGGGAAAGTATCAATCAGAGGCATCTGGGAAGGGGAGGGGTCAACCCCCCCAAGCTCTGTTTTCACTGGCAGAGGGCTGCATGAGGCTGAAAACAGGCCTGGGGGGCATACACAGCCCTCCTGAGCTCAATTTTCACTGGCAATTGACTGCAGGAGGCAGTTGTGGCCAAAAATGGAGCCCAGGGTGGCCACCTGCGGTCCACCTAAGCTCTGTTTTCATTGGCAGAGGCACTGAAGGCCGGTCCTTTGCTGTTTCCAGGGCAGTCTCGTGGACCAAATCTAAGTACCCATGGGCCAGATCCAGGCCCTGGGCCTTGAATTTGACACCCCTGAACGAAGGTGATTCTTATTCGGAGTTCAAATTATGTTAAATGCCTTCTAACTGGGATATTTGATCAGGACAATACTTTTGTTTCTTGACATTAAGAATTTAATATTTAATACATCTAACTCTTACTTAAAACTTTGAAAAATAATGTTCATAAAATACCAAACTCACCTCATAACATGCACTATAACTTCATAGTTGCTATAAACTCCCCAGAATTCAGAATTTAAAATTAAAACAGTAAAAAACAAGAGAATCAAAATAATTTTATAAATTTGCTTTTGATGTATTTTAA
Source organism: Laticauda colubrina (assembly GCA_015471245.1). Lineage (NCBI taxonomy): Eukaryota > Metazoa > Chordata > Lepidosauria > Squamata > Elapidae > Laticauda > Laticauda colubrina. The sequence continues at coordinate 88,327,845 of BLBF01000003.1, read as the reverse complement.
AGAATATTGATTGTGAAATAAGTTAAGTTGAATTAAAAAGCAAAGTTATTGGCTAGCTAGGGAGGAAGACGTCCTGAAGCTTAGAAGATTAAACAGAAAATCTATTCAGGATTGGTGTGAAGTATGTAATTTAATTTGGTATATGCATACTGGAATTGAAGAATGCAAATGAAGAGATGCATATGCAAAATAGATGAGTGTAATAGAAATATGTTTGGCATAAAATCTCCAAGGTTATGAGTTCACTGAATACTGAAAAAAACTTTGGACTTCATAACTGTTTCTCAACTAGATACCATTTATCATTGGCAACTTGTTCTAGAACCTAGAGAGTTGAAATCTGCCTATTCTGCATTCAGTGAAATAATCTTTTTCTTAGTCTGTTTGAAGGTTATGACTTCCATCATCTTCTCATCCATAAAGTACTTCTTTTCTAACCTTTTATGTGATTTGACTTACTAATTCTGCTAACTCTATATAGAGTTAAATGATTCTGGAAAATTCACGGGAAATCAATCATACCACAAGCCTCCATTACTATGGGATATACTTTTCTAATGTCTTTGGAAAGCTGGAAATGAAATTTATCTTTGATAATGACATTCATAAAATCAGATTGCATGTTTTGAGAACACACACACACATACAACTATAGATACACACGCATACTCGTGACAGGAAGGATAAAAGTATAACTGTTGAGTAGCAGAAATCCTGCTTTTCAAAAAAAGAAAGAAAAAAATCTTTATGTTCATTGGTAAATAATACTTAGAACACATGATTATTTTGAACTTTTGTCAGATAATATCCTTGTAGATACTAATGCACTGAAATCATATCTTTTATGTATTCTGGTGAAGAGAGTATCATTTAATTGAATAGAACTACAATAAAAAAAATCCTTATTTATTTATATTCCGTTTGGAAAATATGTTCTTCTCACCTTTTGCACCGTGTACAAACTACGGCAATATAATTGGCATAGAATTCTAGTTTAATTAACTTGAGGAAATTGTGTGAGCTGGATGTTTCAAGTTACTACTTCTCCAAGCAATATCATATATTGCCTGAAGAGGTTCCAGCCCGCTATAATTCCATGACATTTACCTAATCTGCAGAACAGTCTCCCTTGCTGTAGTTCTTCCTTTTCTTGATCAAGTAACATAAAAGCCAGCATATTTGTCAAAGGTGGATTTCCAGGTGAGGAATGGTGAATTTAACACAACTCCAAATGGACCAATGAGTAGAATGGTCCAACAGAAACTCTCCAGAAAAGAAGAGGATAAGAGATTGCCAACAACTGTTCTTGCAAGGAAACATAGGACTGAGGTTTGAGATGGCAACATCTGAATGAATTAAGGACCAAGATTGTTAGAAGCAAAAGGAAATAATATAAAGTTGATTTCTTTGATCAAGGCTAAATCAAGACATATTTCTTTAAAGCTCTGGAAATCCTTTATGGACTTTTTGCTGACAAGTAATTGAAGTTGTGTGCTGCTGAGCTGACTTAATTGTTGGTTGGGAATGCAAATAAGTGTTTTAATTGCTGAGTTACATTTAAGATTTTAAATATATATGAACTTTTTCACAAGTCAAGCACAGCTGTACTTTTGGATCTGAGATACAGAAAAAGTTCATTTACTGCAAGTTCTATTTGGAGTAGTTCCATCTTACTATATCAATACCTAGGAATAATGACTAATTGTTACATGAACCTCCTTTTCTCTGATATGAAATTATATATCATTTGTTCAGTAGCGAAAGTTTTTGTTGCTTTAAAAGAAGACAGCAATTGATGGAAGTCTGAAAATTGTTATTTCTCTTTTGATTAAGTTTAGGTAATTTCATGACTGCTGATTAAAGTAAAATTGATCATTTGATTTAATATAACTATTATTTTATATTTAATGTATGGTTTTATTTATTTATTAAGTTTGTATAGAAGTGCAATACAGTATATCTCACAAAAATTGTTTCTGAACAATGTACAATATATTATTTCAAGCACTGAGTGTTATTTTTTGTTTTGGGATAGTTTTTTTTAGTAGAATAGCAAAGTACAAATACAACAAATAAACTTATAGTTAATACCCAATTATGGGTATTACTGTCCTTTTTCATATAGAAAAAAATAAAACTGTTAAAACTACAGGTTCTAACCATGTTAGGACACTTGCCAAATCTCAAAAGTTCATAGCCTCTTGTGGTTACATGATCATCATTTGGGATTCCTGCTGGCTTTTGACTTTGCTTGTTGGAAGCTGAAAGCGAACGTTGCAATACATGTCTCTGGGATGCTGCAACATTGTAATTGCAATCCAGTCACAAAGCAACCAAATTGTGATCACATGACCGTGGGAATGATACAACGGTTTCAAATATGAGGACCCAACATAAGTAACCTTCATTCAGCTCTATAACTTTGAACAATTGCTGAATGAGTAGACACTAAGTAAGGACATTAAGTATAATATAATGTAATATAATGTAATGTGATAGGATATAATACCTAGCCTAAGTTTACACTTTAGTTCTTCTATAATCTCCATTCAGCAGAACTATCATCATCATCAGATCTAAACATGAATTTGAAACTTTGTTACCCATTGCGTTGACTATCTGTCGTGAGTAGAAATTTCAATGACTATCTGTTTTTAGCAGGAATTTTTGAAATAGAATGGTAACTTTTTGTAAAATGTTCTTCAGATTATAAAAATGTTGCTCAAGCATCCAAGAAAAATGTTTTTTTCCCTTGGGATTTTAGTGAAATAATCAAGATTTAATGAAGACCTTGAAGGATTGCCATATATATAGTTTATAACTCAAATAATCCATGTATAATTTTACAAATTTAACAAAAATACAACTTAATATATATGTCTGTTTCTTTATTAAAATTAAGATATCTGTGCCCTTAAGGAGCATGAATTCTCCAAGTAAAATGTTGTTTCATAATGCTAATAAAAGGTTTATCTGCCAGTTATTTCATTTATCTCAATTGTTAAAGGCAGTTCTTAGTTCTGAAAACTAGATGATCCATCCCTTCAACACATAGTATTTTTTTGGGACATAAAATATGGGAGAGAATCTGATGATATTGAGATTAAATTACATAACTAAATTTTGGCTCCTGCATATGTCAAGACAATCTAATCCACAGTAGGGTTACATCCAAAGTGCTGTCTGACTTTCATCAGTGATCAAACATGAATTTTGTAGCATGTGAAATTTCTGTCTTGGGGTTTATGAGGTGGAACCTCCAGAAGGATACTTATGACTTGTCATGCCAGTTATTTCTGTATTACAAAATTTCTCAGTGCGAGGTGACAGTATAACCTAATAAATCCTGAAAACTATAAAAGCTTTATTGGGTCAAGGTGAACTCTGCACATTGCTACACTGTCCTGTGTTAATGTACAATTAAAGGCTATAAGAAAAAAAAATGACAAATTGAAAAAGCATCAGTTGCAAGTCAGAATAAGCTAAAGGATTCATGTTACAAAGCATGATACTTTGGGTTAGGTGGAAAATGTATTTTATTTTTCATATCTATTTATTTATTTATTTAGATTCCTTCAAGTCACTTTTAACTCTTAGCAACTGCCTGGGCTAATCCCTGCAGTTTCTTGGCAAGATTTCAGAAGTGGTTGGCCATTGCATGCTTCCGAGGGTTTAAGAAAAAATGACTGAAACTTTCGACTCTCTTTAGCACAGTAGAAGAAAACAACATTACAAATGCAACTTTTTACTTTTACACCACTATTATTGTGGTTAGCCAGCAGCAGGTGTGGATGGCTGAGGAGAGCGAGGACTCAGATGAGGGGCCAGGACCATTAGGGAGTGGACTGCTGCCTTCAGAGATTGTGGGGACTGGCAGCAGCGATGAGGAAGCTCACAAGGAGCCTGTGCCAAGTGCGTGTGCTCGCAGGAAAGAGCAGCTGCTGCAGCACGGGCAACTCGGGAGTAAGGCTGCAAGGTAATGACCCCTCTTTCAAGAAGATAAAAGCCAGCTGTGAAGCGAACCTTCTTTGCAGGAAGCAAAGACGTTTTGAAACTCCAACCTCATGGACATTGCAATATTTTGGTATTTGAAGACTCTTGTGTTGTAAATTATTTCTTATCTGTTATTCTTGGCAGTCTCACACAGTTTTGGTGAGGCTTGTGCTTATTAGAGTTAATTAGTTTGCAGAAGCCTTTTAACCGGGAATTTGTAAGAATCATTAAAAGGTTTCTGTTCCTTTGGTTCATGTTTGTTTTATTGGAAAAGGTTTTGGGTCAGAACAAGTATGTACAAGTCATTTTTATAACAATAAACCTATTTAATTAGCAAAAACAAAAAATCAAGTTTCATTTTTTTTAAAATTTCAAGTCCAAAATCCAGAAGCTATTTCAGAATAGAAACATGATTAGATATCTTCTATATGTAGTTGTGTATTTTTCTTTTCTTTTCCCTTGTTACATCATTCTTTTTCTTTTCCTTCCCTTTCCTCATAGTTTTCTATCACTTTCTTGAATTCTTCTTTGTATTTTATATTTTGATAAACTAATAGAAAAGTTAAAAAGAGAAAGTGACTGATTGATGGTCATCCAGCTGACTTCATGTCTAAAGTGGAACTAGAACTCACAATCTCCCAATTTCTCATCCTAATGCCTGAATCACTAAACCAAACTAGCCTTCTGTAAATGAAGCTTCCTGAAAAACCTGAACAATAGCCTCCACCTTCTGATTTGTTTATTAAATATGCAGCTCATGTGAATTTGTATGCTGGAACTGCTGAAATTTAGTTGACTCTTACTCACATTCTACTAATTATCTACGCAAAAGGGTGCTCAAGAATTAAAGGGTAGGTCACACTGGCCGACGGATGCAAAACGTATGTAAAAAGGACACAGCGGATGAGCAAATTTTTCATCCGTTGTTAGCCGCTCTCAAAAGTGCCCCAAATTTGCATAAACAGCGGACAACAACGGAAAGGAACGGACGTGGGGAGGATGTAGCAGGGATGTAAAGCGGATGTTCATAGGAAGCCTAGTGGATGAAAGCAGATGGAAGTGGATGACACATCCGCAGGGCTTCCGGGGGAGAACAGCGAAGCAGACACATAGCGGAAGGAACGGATGCGTAGCGGATACGTAGTGGATGACGCAGATGCATTACGGACGCCTATAGGATGCCTAGCGGATGCAAAGCATTCACTACGCATGCAGGGAGGATGAATTGCATAAGCTCCGCGGATATAAAAGGATGCAGCTCGCAAGCAGGTCACCATTCAGAGGAAAGACCTGCCAGAGACATCTTGAGAGAACACCATGGGGAAGAAGAGGAAGCCTGTGCCTACTCCTGCCAAGAAGGACAGAACCACCATCCCACCCCCTGACTCTGAAGCTGCTGGTGCTGCTGCTGATGCTCCTGGTGTTGCTGCTGCTGGTGCTTCTCCTGCTGGTGCTGCTGGTGCTTCTGCTGCTGCTGCTGCTTCTCCTGCTGCTTCTCCTGCTGCTGCTTCTCCTGCTGCTGCTGCTGTGATGGACCAGCCCCAAGGCCCTCAAAGCCCTGCTGCTGAAGGCCCTGAAGCCCCTGCCAGAGGGAGAAAGAGGCAAGGCAAGGAGAAGGTGGAGAGGAAACAGTACTCCATTTCCGAGGACCATGAGGAGGTGCTGGAATGGCTGAGGGAGAACGAGTACCTGTGGAGGAAGGCTTTATCGCGACACCAAGCAGAAGCAGGCAGCGTGGGGAGAGAAGGCGGAGAGCTGGGAACACTTCAGATGTCCTCCTGTGGTGGTGGAAGATATACACACCTGGTATGGCAAGCTGCACATGAAGAGATCCGGGCAGGCCGCTGTCAAGCTCACTGACCGGGAGACCTATGTGATGGCCAGGTGCAGCTTCCTGGAGGGTGAGATCCGCCACCGAGGAGCAGCCCCTCTGTCAACCCTCTCTCTCAGACAGCCCACAGAGAGCCACTCCTCTTCCAGCCAGGAGACAGCTCCTGTGTCCAGGCAGATGTCTTTGGAGAGCCCCACGACAGAGACCCCCCCGACAGCTGCACTCCCTGTGCCAGAGGATGTGGAGGATCCCCTGTCTCAGATGGAGCAAAAAGAGGCAGCCACCAGAGACCACCCCACCCTCACCCCCAGCTCCACTTCCACAGAAAGCAGGCAGAGAGGTAGACCGGAGGGACAGAGCCACACTGTCCTCTTGGAGATCAGGGACACAATCAAAACCAGCACAGATCTCCTCTCTCAGCTGGTCCACTTTGACATACCATCCTCCAACCGCAAGCCCTTCATCACGTACGTGAGCCAGACCCTCATGGACATGCCCGAGGCCCAGTACCAGGCGATGAAGGAGAGGATCACAGCTCTTCTGCACCACCCTCCAGGCCCAGCTGAACCTGATGCTACCCAGTCCAGGTCTGCTCCTCCACCCCAGCCGATGTCACAGCCCTTCCACGGATTTCAGCAGCCCCTCGCCTACCAAGCCTACCACTACCAGGACTTCCCACAGCAGAGGCAGCCCTTCCCAGTCCACACCCAGGTTCCACAGACGCCACAGATGCCTCAGCTGACCCAGCTGCAGACCAGACAGCCCCACTAAACTCCTGCTTCCTCCACCCCACAGCCAAGCCCTTCCTCAGAACATCTGTCATCAGTCTTGGGCCTCACATCCCAGGTCCTTGATGAAGTGCCTCTCAACCTCACTGGGCTGAGTCAGCTCTCTGAGAGCTTCCTGCACACACCATCTCCTGTTGTACTCTCGGGGCCAGGCATCCCAATGGCGCCTCAGACCAGCACTCCAGCAACAGCCACCTCCACAGACCCTCGCCCCTTTACATCTGAGACCATGGGCATGCCTCAGAGTGACTGAAAAGAGTGCCAGAGACTGAGTTGTTACCTGTTCACCTTATCTTTGCTTAAAGACACTTTACTTGGGTCGTTTTGCTTTTTAATAAAGTCATACAGTTTGTTATTAATAATGGTTATCTTTGCTTCACACACTTGGTTCATTTTCTTTACTTAATAAAGTGTTGGGGAAAACTTTGAAAAAAGGGTTAAGGCTTTGCAAGCTTGTGCGATTGGTAAGGATAGCTGTGGGATAAGGATAGTTGTGGGATGGGTAAGGATAGTTGTGGGATAGATAAACCTCCAGTGCAAGCATAGTGGGATTGTATGGTCCACCCTCCCAGCTGCCACACATATGGACCTTTATTATCAATAACAATTTAATCATTGATCAACACATTTCAACATAAACAAAACTCTTTATTAATGCCCTATTAATTGTAAGACCACTCAACATACATGGCACAATCTCATCAGTGTGATGAGACAGGCTGAAGGAAGCATCCATTAAACATCTACCATCCTGTCTTGCCACTCCACTGCTCCAGCTGAGGAGTTGCACCAGTGTTTCAGGAGGTTGTGCTGCTTCTTTCCTCCACGTGAAGCTCTGTTGGGGCCTTGCACATCCACAGTGTCTATCAGGTTTAGTCCTTGCCTCCATTCACCGGGCTTCATGTCCCCATTGCCTTGTTGACGGTCAACAAGCCTGTTCTGCAACACTGGGTAGCGGGTGCTCATGAGATTGTGCAGGATGCAGCAAGCTTCCACGATGTTCCTCACAGTCTGTGGCTCATGCTGCATGGTGGTGAGAAGTATCTGGAACCTGTTGGCCAGGATGCCAAAGGCGTTCTCCACCACCTGTCTTGCCCTGGACAGCCTGTAGTTGAAGATCCTCTCTTCACGGGTGAGGTATCTTGAAGTGTATGGCTTCATGAGGTAGGTTCTGAGGGAGAAGGCGTCATCACCCACGATGAAGTAAGGCTCATCTTGTGTGTCGTTGGGTAGGGGGTCTGGATCTGGGAAACCCACCATGAGGTTGCCTTCCAGCCCCTCCTTGAGGTGATTGGTGTTGTATACCTGGGCATCTGAAGATGACCCATTGCCTGAAGCATCGATGTACATGAACTTGTAGTCAGCATCAACCATGGCAAAGAGGATGATGCTGAAGAAGCCCTTGTAGTTGAAATAATTGGACCCTGAGCTGGGTGGAGCTTTGCAGGCCACGTGCTTCGCATCTATGACTCCAACAGTGTGGGGAAAGTTCCACCTCTGATACCACTGCTCTGCAACTTTCCTCCAGCCTTCTTCAGTGGTGGGGCACTGGAGGAGCTCCTCCACGTATTCTTCGATGATGGCCTGCACCACTTCTCTGACTACAATGCTGATGGTGCTGTGTGGCACCCTCAAGGCATACTGCATGTTTCTGTACGTGGTCCCAGAGGCCAGGTGGCGCAGAGTCAGTGCCACCTTCAGTCCAGGGTCCAGGCTGGGACGGAAGTTGGTGTTTGCCTTGGTCAACCTGGGTCTCAGCCGCTCCACAACTTCGTCAAACATGGCTGGAGGCATCCTCATGAAGTGCTGGAATGCACGAGGGTCTTCATTTCTCAGCTCCACCATCAGCTTGTCATAGAGCCCAAACTGCACTCTTCTCCCCATCCATTTTCGGACCCAGACAGCTCTTGGACGTCTCCTTCTTCCCCTTGCGTAGAAAAGGTGAAACAGTCTGAAGAGGACTTGGTTCTGGTGTTGAATGATGGCGGCTACCAAAAGGAGTGTGCGATGATCCATGGTGGAGATCAATGGATGATGTGGAAGAGCAAGGGCAAGGCTGAAGAGGTCTGCACATCACGGATGCTGGACTGATAGTGAGATCCAGGTGATTTCCTCCCCCTTTTTATCGGAAATGTCAGTTTTCCTCTAGGTGTCCTTCCACATACTCTAGACATCCTCCAGACATCCTAAATATCCGAGATACGTCCCATATACGAATGTTTTGTCCGTTTTAATACTTTATATACGAGATGCTTCCGCTTACATCCTTTCTATGTCCGTGCTACTAACGCTGTGTGGACGTTCTGTGTACTTTTTGCTTCCTCTTTCCGCTTTCCGCTGCAGCGGATGTGAGTTGCGTGGATGGCCAGAGGATGCCGAGAGGATACATTGGACGTGTAATGGATGACAACGGACTTAGAACATTTGTTGCCCGTATGTGTCGCGGATGTAGATCGTACACGGCAGAAAGTTCATCCGCTCAAAAAGTTTTGTGCAGCTCAAAAAGTTTTGTGCAGCTCAAAACTTTTTGAGCAGATGAAATAGCAGTAGACGGATGTTTTACGGACAGAGCGTATGAAACACGTACGCAGTGAGTACACAACGGATGCATCGCGTTTTCCAACGGATGGCAAGCTTTTTTGTCCGTTTTACATCCTCTTTGCATCCGTTGGTTCAATGTGACATGGGCTTTAAAGCTTAACTTACATGATTTCCAGTAGGCATCTAATATTAGAAGCAACAATCTAGTGATGTTTGGTCTGGATTTCAGACCTGAAGTGTGTAATTTGAGGTAATCCAGGAAATTAGAAGTAAGAGTGCAAAAGTGGCATGATCAAGTAATAGGCAATTACCAATACCATTTGATTGTGAAGCATGCAGTTTATGACCAAAGAGATAGAATGTAATTTGGTGTCCTATAAGATTCTATCCCAACTTAATAATAATAGGGCAGGGATGGACAACTATGGCAATCTTATGACCTGTAGATTCCCAGAATTCCTGACCCAACTTCCTGGGGAAAATTCTGGAATTGAAGTCTACAAGTCATAAAATTGCCATAGTTGCCTATTCCTGGTTTAGGAAGATCTTATATTTATTATATATTATATTTAAGTGATTGAAGGAATCAGATATATACAAAACCAAAACTTTTTTTTCCAAAGTCCTCTCCATGAAATATAGAAAGACATGACTATAAAATGCCCTTTTTCTTAGAGGGGTTTGAACAATATTTGAATATTATACAATATTACAAATATTGTTCATTGCTGTAACAATTCTTAAACATTTGTAGAAAATATAAAATGGTCTCAGAAAAAAAATATATTCTTCACAATTGTCATAGCTCATTATGCAAATACTTATCTGCTATGCAGTCATTTTCCATAATCAATTAATCATTCAGAATATTTACTTGCTAGGAATAAATATTTTTTTCCAGAAATAGCATACCATCATGTAAGTGTTTAGAAAATATTGTTTCATTTTTGTAAATGAAGTTAAGATCACCTAGTTCCTGTTCAATACTAACTGCAAATTTTTGCATTAAAATAAAATCTAGATGGATCTTATGACATTTAGGATTTATTTTATGCCAGCTGTATAACACCACTGTGAAACATGAATCTCACTGGGAAGATTGACTCCTTCCAACCATTATTTTGCTTGCGATAACAGCAAGAATGGCACATCTAAAGAAGTATTTCCCATCAGCACTAGTTCTGTATAATATACTTCAAAGAGTATGCAATAAATAAAGAAAATATCAGAATTTAAATTCCCAATGGTCTTGTGGCCTGATGTTCACATGCTGATGAGTTGTTAGCAATTGCTTAAATGAAAAATCTTTTCTTTTCTTGGAGGTTATCATGAATAATGAAAGGAAGGAACAGTGGGAAAGAACAGTGCTGTGGCCAGAGGGATAAAATTCCATGTAAGACATACTTGCAAAACTTATTTGAAAGACAATATAAAAAAAGCTCCTATCAAAACTTCAGGACAATGTGCTATTGATGAAAATTTCTTTGGAAAACAGTTTTGATAAATTAATCTCTTGGGCTGTTTCTGTTATAAATTGATTCGGTATTCAGGCTAAAGAAAAAAGACTAGAATATAACATTAGACTGACATTCCTGTGGCTTTCAGAGAATCTTGGTTCATTTCTTTACCCAGACAGCTCAGGAGTCAATTATACATGATATGCTGGTAAAGATTAGAAATAAAAAATTCTGAGATGACATTTTTTACTTTAGAGATCTTACCAACATATGGATAAAAATTTGTTACTTCCACTGGGGTAATACTGTACTCAATGATCCTAAAGACTTAATACCTTCTTCTACAACAGGGGTGTTAAACTTGCATCATCACGTGACATATGACTTTTTCTCCCTTTGCTAACACAGACATGGGTGTGGTCAGCATGTAACGCATTGGCCTGCGGGCTGAGTTTGACAGCCCTGTCCTACAAGAACAGGGCTAAAATAATAAGGTGTTAAGATGATGTAAGACATCAGTTCAAAACATAGTTTTCTTTAAACTTAGCAAAGTTTTTCATGAACATAAGGTATATAGTTTTGAAATAAAAGCCAACACTCCACTTCCCTAAATAGGCAGGAAAATAGTTTATATCTGCTTTCATTACAGGTAATCCTTTACAAGCAGTAAAGATAAATTAAAATGTTTTATTAGACCTGTTTTCCAGTTATGCTGCCCTTCAGGTTCAGTAATTCACAGACAATCTACAGAGCAGGCAGTCTCTCACATATTAAGGCCCGGTCCCACTGGCCAACGGATGCAAAACATATGCAAAAAGGACACAGCAGACGAGCAAAATTTTGGGGGTGGCTCCATCCATTGTCATCCGCTCCAAAAAGTGGCAAAAATTTGCATAAACAGAACAGAAAAGAACAGAAAAGAACGGAAAAGAACGGGCGTGGGTAGTATGTAGCAGGGATGTGAAACGGATGTTCATAGGAAGTCTAGCGGATGGAAGTGGATGACATATCTGAAGGGGTTCCAGGGGAGAATTTCAAAGCGGACGCATAGCGGAAGGGGCGGATGCATAGCAGAAGGTGCAGATGCATAGCGGATGAAGCGGATGCATCACGGACACTGAGAGGAAACAAAGGGGATGCCGTGCGGATGTATATCAGATACAAAGCATTCACTGCGCATGTGGGGAGTATGAATTGCGTCAGCTCCGCAGATATAAAAGGATGCAGCACACATGCAGTCAGCATACAGGGGAAAGACGTGCTGCCAGAAACATCTTACAGGAACACCATGGTTCCTCAGTCAGGCAAGAAGAGGAAGCCCGTGCCTACTCATTCAAGCCCTGGCAAGGTGAAGAAGGGCAGAAACAGCATTCCACCCCCTGGCACTGGCTCTGAAGCTACTGCTGTTGCTGCTGCTACTGTGGTGGACCAGCCCCAAGGCCCTCAAAGCCCTGCTGCTGAAGGCCCTGCTGCTCAAGCCCCTGAAGGCCCTGCTGCTCAAGCCCCTGAAGGCCCTGTCAAACTCACTGACCGGGAGATGTACATCATGGCCAAGTGCAGTTTCCTGGAGCATGAGATCCATCACCGAGGAGCAGCCCCTCTGAGACCCCTCTCCCTCAGACATTCCACAGCCAGTCCTCTTCCAGCCAGGAGCCAGCTACCCTGTCCAGGCAGGTGTCTTCAGAGGGCCCCACAGCAGAGACCCCCTCGACAGCTGCACTCCCCATGCCGGCGGACTTGGAGGATCTCGTGGAGGATGACGCCCTGCTGTCACAAATGGAGGAAGAAGCAGCAGCCATCAGAGGCCAACCCACCCCCACCCCCAGCTCCAGAGGATGCAGGCAGAGAGGCAGACTGGAGGGCCAGGACCACAGTGTGCTGTTGGAGATCAGGGACACAATGAAGATCAGCACAGAACTTCTCTCTCAGCTGGTCCACTTGGACAGAGCATCCTCGGGCCGCCACACCTTCATCACCTACGTGAGCTAGACCCTGAGAGACCTGCCTGAGGCCCAGTAGCAGGTGATGAAGCAGAAGATCACAGCACTTCTGCACAACCCTCAAGGCCCAGCTGAAGCTGTTCCTACCCAGTCCAGGTCTGCTTCTCCACCCCAGGCGATGTCACAGCCCTTCCATGGCTTTCAACAGACCCTCACCTACCAAGGCTACAACTACCAGGACTTCCCACAACAGAAGCAGAATTTCCCAGTCCAGGCCCAGGTTCATTGGACGCCACAGACGCCACTTCTCACCCAGCTGCAGACCAGACAGCCCCACTACACTCCTCCCAACCCTTCCTCCACCCCATAGCCAAGCCCATCAATGGACAATCTGTCATCAGTATTGGGTCTGACATCTCAAGTCCTTGATGAAGGGCCTCTCAACCTCACGGGACTGGGTCAGCTCTCGGATAGCTTCCTGAACACACCACTACCTATTGTACCCTCGGGGCCAAGCACCCCAATGGTACCACAGACCAGCACTCAAGCCACAGCCACCTCCACAGACCCTGCCTGCTTAACAGCTGAGACCATGGATATGACTCAGAGTGACAGAATAGTGCCAGAGACTGAGTTGTTTACTTGTTAAGTTTATCTTTGCTTAAGACACTTAATACAGTTTACTTGGTTCATTTTGCTTATTTAATAAAGTCATAAAGTTTAGCTAAGAAAGTTAATAAAGTTTATCTTTGCTTAAGACACTTAGTTTACTTGGTTCATTTTTTTTAATTCATAAAATGTTGGTGAAAACTTTTAAAAAATGGTTAAGCCTTTGCATGGTTGTGGGATAGATAAGGATAGTTGTGGGGTAGATAAACCTCCAGTGCAACCATAGTGGGACTGTATGGTCCACCATCCCAGCAATCCAGATGATTTTCTCCCCTTTTTTATAGAAAATATCAGTTGTCTGCTAGGTGTCCTTCTACATACTCTAGACATACTGCAGACATCCTAAATATGCGAGATACATCCCAGATACAGACGTTTTGTCTGTTTTTAATACTTTATATATGAGATGCATACGCTTACACCCTTTCTATTTCCGTACTACTAACGCTGTGTAGACGTTCTGTGCACCTTTTGTTTCCTCCCTCTTTCCATTTTCAGCTGCAGCAGATGTGAGTTGAGGGGATGACCAGAGGATGCAGAGAGGATACAGCAGACGTTTAACGGATGATAACGGACATAGAATGTTTTTTGCCCGTATATGTCGCGGATGTACATCGTATGCGGTGGAAAGTTCATCCGTTCACAAAGTTTTGTGCAGGTCAAAACTTCTTGCGTGAATGAAATTGCAGTGGACGGATGCTCGACGGATAAAGCATATGAAACACATATGCAGTGAGTACACAATGGATACATAGCGTTTTCCAATGGATGGCAAGCTTTTTTTAACATTTTACATCCTCTTTGCATCCGTAAGTGCAGTGGGACCGGGCTTTTACTGTGTTTCTGAACAGCAAGGATGTCCATGCAAGGAGGATGAATGGGATTAAAAGCATCAAGATGGCGGCCATTACTGAATGGGCAAAGCCATGCTCCATTTCTATAGGAAATCCCCCTTTTTCACTCTTTCTTCAGCAGACACCCTTGCTAAACAACTTTTACCATTCTGTGCAGCAGTGGGACCCTATCTGTTCCATTACTGGTTTGGTGATCGTGTGCACACAGCTTTCCACGCACCAGCTGAGGCCTGCAGCCCAATCAGCTGAGAGGATAAAGAAGAGAAAAACACAGGGGTGGGGGAAGGGCTGATCCTGGGTTTTTCTCTTCTTTCTCCCTCTCAGCTGATTGTCGCAGGCTTTTTTCTTTCTCTCAGCTGATTGTCGGAGGCTTTTTTGAAACTACCAGTTCGTAGCATACCACCCCTGGTTCTGTGCACAAAAAGGAATAGTCTGAGAAATATTGTTGAGAAGACAGAAGTAAAGAAATTTTTCTATACTTTGACCAGAGCAAGAATATAATTTGAACGTATATCCCCACAGAGGCAGCTTCTACAGTTATCCAAAATTCTTCTTTAGGAATCTAATAGAATGTCACAAACATAGCCATTTGAGACAAGCCAGTCTCAGGAAAAAGAATCACCTAGTAATATATATTTATTTAGGGAATTATCTGAAGGGAATACCTGTACAATAATACTGTAGTTCAACATAGAAGGAAGTTGCAGTAGCCTGTGCTCACAAGCTGAAACACACCTTGAGCTTCAACGTTCCTCTCATTAAACAATGCCATACTTTAATTTACTATAAAGAATACAAATACTACTTTATTGTCTCAGCTATCGACTCTCAAGTCCCAGTAAATATATTGCAATTTACATTGGAAAATGTACTGCAGTAATTCCCTGAAGAGAGAAGCAGCAACAAAATGAAATCAAGCTGGTAACTCTAGTTACCAATCTAAATAACTGAATAAAATATAGTTAATGTTCTTTGTTTCCAACATGAATGTGCACCTCATCTTCTTTTCCCTGTTCACTAAGTCACACAACTAAGATTGTCTTGGTTCAATATCTTTTTAATGACTTCAGACTGTATTTATAACCCAAGCAAATACTTTCTATGGGATTTGCACAATTTTCATCATACCAAAAACTGAAGAGGCTTCTCCCCACTTTCAATTTAAGAGCAATGAAAAACAATGAAATAATCACAGTTATATGTGGAAGTGAAAATTTTTTAAATATTGTTTATAAACAATAAACTTGGTTTATTTTTTACTTTTAATAGAATGCTACATTATTATTATATTTGCTGCCCAATGTTTGATGGATATCATAGATAAATGACCATATAAATTTTAGAAATAGATAAGCAGACAGTTTTGTACTGAGGGTGAAAATGCTCACCATCTACTGAAGTAAATACCCACACCCCTCATGAAGTGATTGTTAACATAAATTTCTACCACAAGGTTCGTCAATTAGTCAATGGAGGTTAAACTCATAGTTGGCACTATCACTGCTTACAATAGATACTATAAAATGGAGACTAAATTGCACAATTGTCATCTCTGGTACTTGGAAATTGCCAGATGGTATGGAAATGACAAGATTTGAAGTACCCCTTCCAAGCCTCAAAGTAGAAATCTGTGAAGGAAGCCTAATGTTCAGAGGCACTAAATTGGACAGGTCTCTGGAAGAAGCTACACCTTATTGATCTACTCATCATCCCTTCGATGATGGTTATTGTTTGGATAAATATCCAAACTTTTTTGGATATATTGTTTGGATAAATATAGTCATGTGGCTATGAAAATGTCATGTGAACAATGTACAACTCTCTTCCTCAGAGTTAACTCTCCAAACAGGACTGATAAATAGAGGCCCTAACAGAAAATAAGGCCTTTTAGTGAATACTGTAATCACTTCTTGTTGTGAACGAACAAGTTAAAGTCTACTATTGAAAAAACATCTAGATTAGATGTTCCAATAGAGATTCTCTGACAAAGCCATTTAACATCAAGATGCAATTCCATTTTTACTAAATGTGATTTACTCTGGATACTACTTTTTTCTACTCCTCCCTTATTTAATGGATTTTTTTCCTGTCTAGTCTACAGACTAGGAGATTATTGTTAGCCAAACTGACATTTCTACCTCAGAAACTCTAATTTCCATACATAGAATTCTTAGAAGTATTGCCTCTGTAGATTCCTCTAACCTGTTTATTAGCTATCTCTTTAGTTACTTATTGTGAGATGGTAGCACCAAAAATAATTAATCCAACACAAAGTGCTCATCTTAAAAGTGAGGTCAATCATGTTAACATAACAGAGTAGGCATATATAAAACTTGTTTAGTCTTGATTATGGTTTTGTGACACAGTCCTTGAATGATAATGACACCAAGTATGTTTTAGACCTGCTTTTTAAATATAGGATTGAAGGATAGGGAGTTGTAGCACTTCATTCCAGAAAGTCTAGCTTTTCATTTCTGACCTTATTTTTGATACATAACATATATCTCTATATATAAAAGCGAAATAATCACTCAGGCATGGTCACAAAATCTCCAGAACCGTAAAGCCTACAAACTTGAAATCTGGCACATATCTCTTGGCTTCTAGGTGCTAAGACAGAATTTTTCGAAATGACCATCAGAACATTAGTATTTTGTATATTATTATTAACATGCTCTGATGCTAAGGAGTTCTACTTCCCCTTCCCACCTGAAAAGAAATCTGTTCCAAATGCAAAACACAAACAGAGGAGAGGAGTTTCAATTTCAGTTTTAGTTTCACAGCAGCAAGCAGCTTTAGTACAGAACAGTTGAGTTAAGCCACGTCCAGGCTTCTTGCTGTCTCCTTCTTGCTCACACAGCAAATACTGTTTCAGTTTCCATGTTTCAGTTTCCAAACAGCCCTCAACTCACACACACTGACAGGACACTAGCCAGATGAATACCGATGGATACTGGTAGGCAGAGGCACAATTCCCCCCCCCCTTATTTTCCTCCCCCAAAACTAAGCCCAATCACATAGTTTCATAGCGAAGCATGGGTACAGAGCTAGTATGTTATAAAACAAATTCTATGAGCCCTGATGTGGGTCAAGACAAACAAACAATTGAAAGCATTTGTTTAATTTCTTATGTCATTTAATATCAGGGATGCAAAAGTATGGCTCTGGAACCATACATGTCCAGCTTCCCTTTTGGGACATTTTTGGATTTTTAAACACAAAAAATAAATTAAGCTTGTACATTCTTAAGTGCAAAGTGAGGAGCAGCTCCCAAGCTGACAGAAGTTGTGAGATATATAGATGATAGATAGATAGATAGATAGATAGATAGATAGATAGATAGATAGAT